>CP106729.1:167121222-167771539 GCA_025506655.1 Gossypium rotundifolium | reverse complement strand
TTCTCTATCGTGCTTTTAATTAATTTTAGTTTAAAATAAATCACTTCAATTCTTAGGCTAGATAATAGGAAGATAGTAATTACTAGTACTCTTGGTCCTTGTGGATACGAAATTTTTGGTCTTACCATAACTATACTATTAAACGATAGGTGCGCTTGCCATTATTTTGATCATAGTTAGTTAGAGACACATCAATAATAGACCTGTTTGCTAACTGAATGATAACACCTGTTTTTTGTCAAAAAACCCGCGTTAAGTGATTCATAAATAGAAAAAGGCATTAAATTTATGGAGGCCCCTAAATCACACATAGCTCTTTTAATTCCTAAGTAGCCTATTTTGCACGGTATAGCAAACATGGCTCTATCTTTTCATTTTGTTGGCATCTTCCGCTGCAGCACTGCGAAAACATTATCACCAACACTTACCCTTTCATTACCAGTTAATTTTCGTTTTTTGGTGCAGAGCTCTTTAAGGAACTTAGCATACCGCGGAATCTGTCTAATAGCATCCAACAGTGGTATGTTGATCTCGACATTTCTAAATGTTTTGAGGATCTCTTTGTCTTCTTTACCTTTTTGAAATTCATTTAATCATCCTAGAAATTGAGGTTGAATTTTCGGCAATGGAGGTTTTGTTCTGACCTATTCATCGTTCTCGTGCTTTTCTTGGGCGGAATCTTGGCCAAGATTTTTGCCAGGAATTGGTTCCAGTACTTTTCCACTTTGCAACGTCACTGCATTTGCATGTTGTCTTGGATTAGGTTCTGTTTGTGACAGTAACTTCCCTTATGAGTTCATTTTTTCAATTGATGTGGTCAACTCTCTTATAGACGCCTCGATTTTCTATTGAAAATCCTTTGTTTCCTTTTGGAAATCAAGAGTTTGCCTTAGTATTTGCTGTTGGAAATCAACAGTTTGCTGTTGTATCTACTGCTGGAAATCAAGCACATTAGCTGCTAATTTATTAACCATGGTTTCTAGAAAGGTACCTGAATCTTGCGTTTGTTGTGGAAACCGATTTTGGTATGGCTAGTTATATTACAGGTTTGCCCCATAACTCAAGTTGGGGTGGTCTCTCCATCCTGGGTTGTAGGTATTAGCGTAGGGGTCATATCACCTTTGTGGTGGCCCAGGAAAGTTCCCCACAGCATCCAAATGGGCCATAGTATCATCATACAAACTAGGACATGTATCAATTGTATGCTTAGATGTAGCATATATTCCGCATAGTCGGGTCAGTCTTACTTTTTCTGTAAAAAGAGAATTCACAATATTAGTAAGTCGATCAACTTTATCTTCTAAGATTGAATTAATTAGCTGGAGAACCCTTCTAGTGGGCTTAGGATTGGCTCGAAATTGCTGAGTATTTGTAGCCATCGTGGATATCAAGTCCCTTGCTTGTTGAGGAGTCATGTTGACCAACGCTCCTCCACTGGCAACATCTCCATATTCATCTCTATGGGATTTAAGCCTTCATAAAAGTATTGGAGTAGAGACTGTTCTGTTATACCATGTTGTGGGAAACTTGCACACAACTTATTAAACCACTCCCAATTGTCGTAAAGAGACTCTACTTCATTTTACCTTATCTTCTTAATTCAGCTGCACGTGATGCTGGAAAAAACCTATTGAAAAAAAATGAGAAAGATCAGTCCAAGTTGTAATAGATCCAGGGGGAAGATAAAATAACCATTCCCTACTAGAATCTGCTAAGGAAAAAAAGGAAAGCAAGCAATTTGATTTGATCCTCAATTACCCCCTAAGGTTTCATGCTAAGACAAACCATATGAAACTCTTTCAGATGTTTGTAGGGATTTTTGTTTTGTAACCCACGAAAAGTTGGCAGCAACTAGATTAAACCTGACTTCAATTCAAAATCAGTATCCATAGTAGGATACGCAATGCATAATGGCGGTTGTTCTGTCGGAGCTTCGGCCAGTTGTCGAACCATTTGAGCTATAGGTTGATGTGGTAGATTCGGGTTTTCATTAACCCTAGCGTTAAGCACTTCTTCCAGTGAATCTACTTTTACTTTTTCGCTTTCAAGTGTTTGAGTAGGGTTTTCGTTAACTCTAGACTCAACTTCGTAGTCGACTTCGATTTCTGGTGGTGGGTTTCTCTGAGTTCCAATCACTCCTGACTGTTTTTTTCATAACTTTGTCTCATTACGATTAGCTCTCACAATCTTCTCTATTTTTGAATCAAACGCAAGAATACTTGGAGTAAATCCGGTCATAAGAAACAAAGAAACAAGATTAGTATGTTACTAGTCTCCGACAACGGCGCCAAAATTTGATGCGATCGTAGAGAGCACCAAAAATATCCCATCCCTATAAAATAATGAAAGTAATAAAAATAATAGTATAAGGGAAGTAGGGTCAAATACTCAGGGACCAAATTTGCACAATTGTTTGTTCCTCAAAATCCTGGATAGAATCGTACCCAAGAAAACCTATGTACATGGAAAAATTAAAAAAAAAAACAGAATTAAAGTGTTTGATTTAATTGATTTAATTGAAAGTTTCTTATAGAGATATTCTAGCCTCCAGTTGCTTCGATCCGCCTTGGGTTCAATCCTCGACTTTTAGGTGTTCCTTCTCAACAGAATAAGCCAGTTATAGTGGAAGAGGACACCTAGGACCACCTGCTCCAAGCGTTTAGACTTACAATTTAGAGGAACCTGACTCTAGCCAATAATCGCTTATATAGGACCATCTTATGCTGGATCATCATTTCTCAATGGCGAATGCCACGCCATTTTGTCTCTCAGGCTCGCCAACCTTTGATGTAGTAAGCTAATGAACCGACTGTGCAACCTTCCCAAAATATGCAAAGTGGTCGTTCCCTGCACACGTTGAAAGATCACCTTTTAAGGGGCATGGACAGAAGCGTCAACCCCGTAATGTGGAGAAACGATGAATACTCGTTGACAAGGCTAAGCACGGATTCTAAGCCTCATTAACCCTTTTGGGGATTTTCGACAACCTTTGGCTAGATAAGTTTAGTGGCTCATGATTTTTTGGGAATATGAAATAAATGTAATGGAAATGTTATTTTTATTGAAAAATATGGAAATATCAAAAGGCTAAACTTTATGGGGGAAAGAGTGTTTACAGAAAAGATGAGTGAAATTTTTGTCACTCCATCCCCTATTTATAGTACTAGGAAACCTAATCTATTCCTAATTAAATTCTAAAAGATAAATATAAATAAATAAAGATAATTAAAGATAAATAAGGATAAATAAAGATAAAAGCTAGGATAAACAAAGATAAAAGCTAAAATTTAATCTAAATAATAATCCTTAATAATTATCCTAATATAATTGGAATTAAAATAGAGTCTTGTACTATAAAATCTTTTCTTCTACATTTTTGCTCCCGAAATCTTCCACACTTTGCATTTTTGGCACCACTTCCCTCCTACTTCGCATGCTGGTCCAATTTAGCTTTAAATTAACACTTTTTGCCCTTAAATTTCCTTTTGTCCTCAATTTAGTCCTTGTAAGATAAAAAACCATAAATAGCTCAAATTAGTAGGATCATACTCAAAATAATCATATAATTAATACATAAAAATATGTCATTCTAGAGTATTATCAACTAACATTTTGAGGATTTGTGTATAGGCTTTTGGCCAAATTGGTTTGGATATGTTATGAATGCTTACCTTAAATGTGAATAAATGGTAAGTTAAATTCCATGTTATACGAATTTACTAAGCTTAAATGCTTACTCTGTTTTATTTTCCATGTTTTATAGTAATTTAGAAGCTCATTTTGGTTGGAAGCTGGTTAGAGCAGATTCACACTATCCAACGGCTCATTCAGTATAAATAGTAAATTAATTCTGGTTATAATGACATGTATAGGTTAGTTTAGCCAATGTTGGCAAGTAGATGTTTTATTGAGACTAACCATTTGAATAGCTTGTGATGGATATATTTTGATGTGTGTATAAGTGGTTTTACGATGTTTGATGTGTGTTTGAAATGATTGAATGATGAAAATCCTATAGGTATATTGATGATTGGTTTAAATTGGTATATATTTTGGTAAAATATGCATATATGTGTATTTGGTCAATTAAGTAAGTTTGGATATTTGGATTTATGTGATGATATCTCTTGTATAAGATTTGAGTTTGGCTTGTTTTAAGTGTCTTGTTAAGGCTGTTTATTATGCAAAAATGTTGAGTTAGGTTTATGCCAAATTGGGTGCGAAATGTGGCTACAAAAATGACCTATTTCGTCCACACGAGCAGACACACGGGCGTGTGTCTCAGGTGTCCTCTGTATCTTTAATTTTCACAAAACAGAATGCTCACATGGCCTAGCACACAAGCGTATGGCTTGGCCGTGTGGCCCAAGTCAGAGAGCTCATAAGTTTGGGCACGAGCTGGGACACGGCCGTGTATCCCTATTTCGAATACCCACATGGCCTGAGACACGAGCGTGTCTCTTGACCGTGTGATTCACATGGCCTGGCCACACTGGCTTGTGTCCCTTGCACCTTTGAGAAATTTTGATTTTTTCTGAAAAATTCTTTAAGTAACTGATTTAGTCTAGACTTATTTTCAATGTGTATTTTGAGCCTCGAGGGCTCGCATAAGGGACAATATAATTGATTTTGATTGGTTTCAGATATGTATGCTAGATGATATGAAATATCTGTTAATTAATCTGTAAATTTTGGTAATGTTTTGTGACCCTGTTCCGGCGATAGATACGGGTTAAGGGTGTTACAGTGTGATGGGCTCGAAACTAATTATTATTTCGATAAAGGCAAGCGCACCTATCGAGCAGTAGTATAGCTTTGATGAGTCCGGAATATCGTATCCACAAGGACTAAAATTACTAGTAATAACTATCTTTTTATTATTTAGCCTAATAATTAAGGGGATTTATTTTAATCTAAAATTTAACTAACTAATTAACTATGAACGCGACAGAGAGTGAAGGAAATAATCGAATAAACCAATGATAAAGACAATACACAAGGAAGAATCCACCTAGACTTCACTTATTATTCTGACTCTGAATTAAACGATTTGTTCACTTACCTTGATCGTTAGAAATCCCTAAATTATGTTAATATCTCTTTCGAGACTAAGAACAGCTAACTCTAGGTTGATTAATTGAAATTTTTTCTAATTAAAACCCTTATCGTCGCATTAACTCGATCTATGGATTCCTTTATTAGATTTGACTCTAATCCAGCAGATTTATGTCATCCTATTTCTAGGGTTGCAATCAACTCCGCTTAATTATGCGAGATCTTCTCTTAAACAGGGACTTTTGCTCCATTGAATAAGCACATTAGACTTGAATTAATATCCTGAAAATATTAAAGTTAAAAACACATAATTAAGAACAAGAACAAGTATTTATCATGTAATTCAGATTTATTAAATAATAAGATTCATCTAGGTTTCATCCTCCCTAGGTATTTAGGGAGTTTAGTTCATAACGTAAAAGGAAGACATCTTAGAATTAAGAAAACAACAAGACATAAAGAACCCAAAAACTTCTAAAGAACTTGATGGAAATCTTCAATCTTGAATGAGATCCTACTTTCGAGATGATTCCGACGGCTTCCTTCGAGTAATTTCTTCAATCTACTCTGCGTGCCCTCTTAGGTCTTCCTCTGGCGTGTATTTATATACTTTAGAAGGCTTAGAAACCCTAAAAATTGGCTTTTTCTGCTTGAAAACAAAGCAAGGTGCGACAGGGACACGGGCTTGTGATAAACCAATGTGAAGAGGCCCAGGCCATGTGAGAATTTGCATGGCTCTCGATCAACACAGGCTGGCACACGGGCGTGTGTCCAGCCCATGTGGTTCACACGGGCATGTGCTCAGCTCGTGTGGAGCGGGCTTGGCTGTATGGATCCTTATGATGGCCTGTTTTATCCGATTTTGGCCCGTTTTTTGTTCCTTTCGCTCCCTTATGCTCTCCTAAGTATAGAAACATGAATTTAAAAGATTAGGAGCATCAAATTCACAAAATTATATAAATAATCATCCAAAAACACGCTAAGCGTGAGATTAAAATGTGTTACTTTTATGGTTTATCACGGTGCCTGCCTGAAAGGCGGCACTGATTGGGTGGTGCCTTTCTGACAGGCGACATCAATATGATAATTTGATCGATCATACAATGTTTCAGGGTTACGAAGGAGACAGTATGTACCACCCCTAACCTATTTTCGTCGTCGAACTAGGGTTACGAAGCGTCATCGTTCAAATTGAAACAAATAACTTCAAATCAGATTAATAATGTTATTTAATAATTATTATTTAAATCTCATACAAATCCAACAAACATATACATTTGGGCCTTAAATTGAACTTTTAATACCCTAAAAATAGTTCAGGATCAAAACGAGACTAATTTGAAACAATTCATAAAATCTGAGGAAAAGTTAGAAATTTAGAAAACAAGGGTCACACGGTCGTGTGGCCAGGTCGTGTGACATAGCCCAGACCGTGTAGTGTTCGAACAATAAGGCACATAACTATGTCCCAGTCCGTGTCTTAAACTGTGCAACTCATTGACTTAGATCACACGGTCGTGTCACAAACCGTGTGCCAGACCGTGTGACTCACTGACTTGATACATACGGTCATGTCGTAGGCCGTGTCTCAAATCGTGTATGGCACACGGCCATGTGGCAGCCCGTGTCCCAGGCCGTGTGCATCAAAATAAACCTTAGACATTAAGTTTACCATTTCAAGCTTTCGTGGACACCAAGCAACACATTAACCAGTTATTATATCTATTCAAATTATCATTAAACCTACTCAAATCATGCCAATTCAACCATTTTAAGTGCCTAACCAATATACCCTCATTGGTACCACAATTATACATACATGTACAATGAAATAAATCATCACATTACGATCAACATCAATCTAAGATTAACTTGGTACATACTTCACATATTTACATATAAAACGAGGTCATTAACATAACAACCAATTATATTGTAACACCCCAAACCCAGTCAACACACCACGACCGAATCTGGCATGTCACAGAGGAAAACATTTTGAAGAAAATCGAGTTATCGATTAAATTTTGTGGAAAACTCTTTGTTGCTCTATGTTCGTAGAAATCAGGTGCATGACTAGTTAAAAACTGATGGTTTACTTTGAATTCCCGAAAATAAATCTTTAAAACTTAGTTGCCGATCCATAGATTAGAAAACCTTTTTGTAAATTTTTAAAGGAAACCCAAATAATTAATTTGGAAACTGTTTAAGTTGTTGAAAACAATTAAGTTGTCATTTGTTATCAAATGATTTGTATTACCCGATGGTAAGGTTTTGAAAACCATTGCGTTTTGTAGTTTAGAAAACCTTGCGCTCACATTATTAAATTAATCAAATAATTCACTTAACCATGTTCGAAGTCAAATCCAAAACATATAAATAATTCAAAACATAATTTAAAAGGCCTTATTACAATACCCAAATAATAAATAAAACGAAATATGAAATAATTACCCAATTCAAAATCCAAGTAAAACCAAATGTTTTAATGCATGGGCCACCTCGAGTCCATCCGGCTCCTTATCAGTAATTTACGAGTCACCTGAAAAGATAAGGGAGAAAGTGAGTCACCAAGACTCAGTGCATAAGTCCTCCTCCCGGTTAATGCAACATACTTACACAAATCATAACCAAACAATACATATAATGCACCCAAACGTAGCCATCCATACTCCGTTTCTACCCCGCGTGGTACCAAACCACTAGTGGTACCAAACCACTGGTGACCCAAAGTCACGATATCTAATAAAAATGTGGTGCCAAACCACTGGTGACCCAAAGTCACGAGATATCAATAATCCAAGTGTGGGGCCAACCCACGTGTGATACCAAACCACTGGCGATAATCTCGATAAATCAACTGTGGGGCCAACCCACTGTGGTGCTAAGCCACTGGGACGAGTCGCTATGAGGTGCCAAACCTCTGGTGTCCCAAAGACACAAAATAATCTGTGGTACCAAACCACTGGGGGTGCCAAACCTTTGGTGTCCCAAAGACATGGAAATCAACTTTCCCCTCCTCTCATATCACCCATCACAATGCAAAACTTATGCAAATCATGCCATCATGCGTTATTATGAATCATATAGCAAATACATCACAGATCATGGTATTAAGCATCATATAGCAAGTTATATCGAAACGGACTTACCCGAATCCTTGCTCATACCCTTACGGTATCATATCAAGATCCACACAATTTTCGGCTTTTAACATATTCAGGTTATTAATATATTTACTTAGCTATAAAGTGTGTAAGTTACACACCTGTTACTAACGCAAGCATTAAATCCCGAAGACCCAATCTACCGTACTAGATCTCTTTGCCCTAATTCAGCCAATCACAAAACCATTAACAAGGCCATTCAGCCATACCAATAAATCCGAAGGGTGAGATTACTCATAAACAACACCACCCTTACCTTTCTGCCTTACGAAAACAAATCTCAACACCAAAATATGCAAGACTGATTCTCCCCCTACATTCGGTCAACCAATAAAGCTTAGTCTCAATAGCCTTCGGCTTTTCAACAACTTAAAGAATGATGAACCAACGTAGATATCCTTACCACTTGACTTACCAAATCCGATTGTTAGAGAATGGAGGCTTAGATCGACTGCTTCAAAATCCCGGAGAACCTAGGAGAAATCGTCCTTATAGATGATTAGAAATCTATTACCAAATGCCGAAATTCGGCTTTTGCTCCTATGAAAGTCGACAGAGAGAAAAGAAAAGGAACAAAAAGGAATTCGGCCAAGACACTTACCCCTTCTCAAAATCGATTGAAGAAGAACCGAAGAAGATCCACCCTTGTTTGATATTTGGCCAAAGCAACTAGAAGTAAGAGAGGAAATTTTGACAAAGGTTGAGTGGTGAAGGAAGATTCGGCTATGGTTGATAGAAGAGAAACAATTGAGATTTGGCTCAAAGGAAAAAAAAGAATGGAAGAAAAGATAATGGATATTCGGCTTAGGCTTAAAGAAAAAGGGATTAAGAGGTTTCGGCAAGAAAAGAAAATAAAGGAGAGGATGGGGTCTTGAGCAGTTACGAAAAGAAGAAAAAGAAAGGTGGGAGAAAGAGAGGTTTGGCCAAGCACTTTAATTGCCGAAAAGAGAAGAGAAGCAGATGTCAAGTGAGGGTTTCGGTTTGCAAAGAAGAGAGGGTTTCGATTTGCTTCCCCACCGAATGCACCAAGGCTTTGCTAGCCGAAAATGTCATCTAGCCCCCCTAAGTCTCCCAATCGATTACTCCTCTCATACCAGAGTCCAGATTTTAGCAAACCTCCCTGAATCACTCCTAGCCAATCATTCAAATTAATTTGACTCGTTCAATGCTTATCTGACAGAGTTTGTGCTGAGCACAACTCTCCCCCCTTGGCGTCAAAATAATAAGCAGAAAATGAGATTTCTGCTGCTCGATCCTGAGCTCTCCCTTCCCTGCATGTGGCGTCAATCACAGGGCCCTAAGTGGCGCCTCCTTGCCATTTTACCAAGCCCAATCTTGTGCTTAATCCCCCACGAATTATACTTAACCCTAGCTCCTTCCACTCCCTTCACTTAAAACTTAAAAACAAAAATTTCCTGCAACTTGGGCCTACTCTAAACTTATAACTAGATCTTACAACACAACAAATAATTAACACAATGGCCACACACATGCAAAGAAGCTCAAACACAATAACCCCTATTTAAGGATGTTACAGTTCTACCCCCTTAAAAATAATTTCAGCCTCAAAATTACCTGGTCAAAAGAGTTGAGGGTATTGCTGTCTCATCACATCCTCTGGTTCCCATGTAGCTTCCTCCACTCCATGGTTCTGCCACAGCACCTTCACTAATGGGACCGACTTCTTGCGTAAAACTTTCACATCTCGATCTAGGATCTGCACTAGTTCCTCCTCTATAGTCAAATCTGGATTTACCTCAATTTCCTCCACTGCTACAACATGCGAGGGATCTGAACGATAACGTCTAAGCATGGAGACATGGAACACATCGTGTATCTGACTCAGCTCTGCTGGCAGCTCAAGCTGATAGGCTACTGGTCCCACTCGTCTCAACACCTTATATGGGCCAATAAACCTTAGACTTAACTTGCCTTTCCTTCTGAACCTCAACACCTTCTTCCATGGCGAGACCTTCAGAAAGACCTTGTCACCCACGATAAACTCTATATCTCTCCGCTTAAGATCAGCATATGACTTCTGCCTGTCCGAAGCTTCCTTCAAACGAGCCTGAATCAACTTAACTTTATCCTCGATCTCAGTAACCAACTCTGGACCCAACATCTGACGTTCACCTAACTCTATCCAGCATGTAGGTGTGCGACACTTCCTACCATACAACGCCTCATAAGGTGCCATCTTAATGCTTGCCTGATAACTATTATTGTATGAGAACTCAGCTAATGGTAGAAATTCTTCCCAGCTGCCTCTGAAGTCTAAAACACAACCTCTTAGCATATCCTCTAGGATTTGTATAACCTTTTCGATCGTCTGCCGATCATGCGGGTGAAAAGTCGTCTTTGAAATCCAACCTCGTTCCCAAAGCCTGATGCAAAGCTCTCCAGAACCTCGATGTGAACCTTGGATCCCTATCTGAGATAATTGATACGGACACACCATGCAACCTCACTATCTCGGCCACATACAACTTAGCTAACTTCTGAAGCAGATAATCAACCCTTACCGGTATGAAATAAGCTGATTTGGTCAAACGATCCACAATCACCCAGACTGAGTCTTTCTTACTAGGCGTAAGGGGTAGCCCACTGACAAAGTCCATGGTAATTCTTTCCCACTTCTATTGAGGAATATTTACCGGCTGAAGTAAACCTGACGGCAGCTGGTGCTCAACTTTGACTCACCGCACGCCGACACTTACCCACAAACTCGGCCACTTCCGCTTCAACACCGCCACAGGTAATTTTGCAAATCTGGGACATCTTGCTACCTCCAGGATACATAGCGTATGGGCTGCTATGTGTGTCCTGAAGAATCCTCCGTCTTAACTCGACATCCTTCGGCATACAAGCTCTCCTTAGAAACACAATACTCCATCACTGGACATACTATAACCCTCTACACCACCATTCTGAACTTGTAACCTTCGAGCATTCAAGCCATCATCCACTAACTGTTTCTCCTTGATCTGCTTAACCCAAGTCAGCTTAACCTGCAATTCCGCCAACAGACTCCCATCGTTATACAAGCTAAGACGAGCAAACATCGCTCTTAAGTCCGCTACCACCTTACGGCTCAACGCGTCTGCCACCACGTTAGCCTTGCCCGGATGATACTCAATCAAGCAATCGTAGTCCTTCAATAGCTCAATCCATCTGCGCTGTCTCAAGTTCAAATCTTTCTGAGTCAGAAGATACTTCAGACTCTTGTAATTTGTGTAAACTATCGACTTCTCTCCGTACAAATAGTGCCTCTATATTTTCAGAGCGAAAACTACTGCAGCTAACTCCAAGTCATGTGTCGGATAGTTAACCTCATGTGGTCTTAGCTGTCGAGACGCATATGCCACTACTTTCCCTTCCTGCATCAGCACACATCCCAAGCCAGTATGTGATGCATCACAATAGACCGTGAATACCTTTCCGCTTTAGGTCGTACTCAGGCAAGCTTAGTCAAAATTTTCTTTAACTTGTCGAAGCTTTACTGCTGTTTCTCCAACCACACAAATGGAACTCCCTTCCTCAATAACTTAGTCAACGGTGCCGCGATCAGAGAAAACCCTTCCACAAATCTCCGATAATACCCTACCAGACCTAGAAAACTCTGAATTTTAGCACCGACCTAGGCGGTTTCCAATCCAACACTGCCTCAATCTTGCGAGGGTCCACTCTAATCCCTTCAGCGGACACTACGTGACCTAAGAAAGTCACTTCCCTCATCCAGAACTCGCACTTACTAAACTTGGCAAATAACTGCTTTTCCCTCAGTGTCTGCAACACCACTCGCAAATGCGCATCATGATCCTCCTCAGTCCTTGAGTACACCAATATGTCGTCTATAAATACTACAATGAATTGGTCCAAGTACTGCTAAAACACCGATTCATCAAATCCATGAATACTACCGGTGCATTGGTTAACTCGAACGGCATCACCAAAAACTCGTAATGCCCATACCGAGTAGGAAACGCCGTCTTATGGATATCAGCCTCCTTCACCTTTAGCTGATGATACCCAGACCTTAAATCAATCTTTGAGAAAATTGATGCTCCTTTAAGCTGATCGAACAAGTCATCTATCCTCAAGAGCGGATACTTGCATTTGATCGTCGACTTGTTCAATGTGATGTAGTTTATACACATCCGTATTGTACCATCTTTCTTTTGACAAAGAGTACCGAGCTCCCAAGGTGAAACACTTGGCGGATAAAACCTCGGTCCAACAACTCCACGAATCGAGCCTTCACTCTACCAATTTCTTGATTGCCATTCTATACGGGCAATAGATATCGCATAGTTTCGTAATGATCTATACCAAATTCAACTTCCGATCCGGAGGCGGACCGGAAGTTCCTCCGAAATACGTCAGCAAATTTCTTTACTGTTCGGGCATCCTTTACAGCAACCTCCTTAGCCTCCAAAGCACACACCCGAACCAAAATCGCCTCACAACCCTTCCTGACCATCTTCTTAGCCTTCAACGCCGATACCACATTGGATAAATAATCTCTTCTATTACCTATCATCACCACTTCTTCACCCTCAGCTGTTCTCAAAACTATGCGCTTAGCCGCGCAATCCAAACTTGCTTGGTATTTTACCAGCCAGTCTGTCCCAAGAATCAGATCGAACTCCCCAAACGGCAGTTCCATCAAATCAGCTACAAACACTACCCCTTGAAATTCTAGGGGTACATCCCTATACAGCTTATTTACTTCTACAGAGTGACCTAAAGGGCTAATTACAGTCATCTCCCTAGAAGTAATTTCAAAGTTTAGGTTCATGGTCTCTACTATGCTACTATCAACATACGAATGCGTCGAACCCACATCAATCAAAGTAATATACGGTAATCCAAAGATTAAGAACGTACCAGTTATGACGTCCGGTGCGTCGCCCTCCTCTCGATGTCTCGCTGCATATACCAACCCAGGCTGTCTTGCTTCAATGTTGTCTGCCCCTCTGCCAGGCGTCCCACGGCCTCTACCCGAGCCATTACCTCCCCTAGCAGCACCACGGCCCCTCTGCGAAGGTGGTCCCTCATTTCTGAACTGAGCACGACCCTGACCCTCAGACTAAATCCTGGCTAACTTACGTGGACAGTCCCTCACACGATGATCCAGTGAACCACACTCAAAACATCCCTTTCCACCAGTCCAACATCCTCTCCAATGAGATTTCCCACATCGATTACACTACGCTGGTCCCTGATTAGTAGCAGTAGGCCTTCCAGATTGATTTGGCCCACTCTGTCTAGCCCTTTTCTGCGGATTATTAGCTGACCTCGATGATCCAAAACCTCTCTTGTATCTATTCCTATCCAGATTCTGTCTTACAGACTCCTTTACCCCTTCAGCTACCTTGGCCTTTTCCACCAGCACAGCAAACTCTCGCTCCTACTGTGGAGCGATCAGCAATCTCAGCTCATCTCTCAATCCTTCTTCAAACCTGACACATCGTTCATGTTCTATAGACACGATGCCCTTAGCATACCGGCTCAACCTTAAAAATTTTACCTCGTACTCCGAGACAGACTTACTCCCCTGAACCAGCCTCAGAAACGCCTTTCGCTGCGCATCAATATAGTTGGTCCCGACATACTTCTTCTGATAAGCTGCCTTAAAATAGCCCCAAGTGAGATCGTCTGCTGTAGCACTATCCCGAACCATGAGCCACCACTGGTATGACTCATTTCGGAGAAGCGACACTATCCCTTTCAGTTTTTCCTCAGCGGTCAGATCCAAGTCATCCATGATTCGCTCCGTCGCCTCTAACCAATACTCAGCCGTATTGGGTGCCACACCAGATACTCCATGGAAAAACTCAGCTCCATTAGCTCGGGGTCGCTCAGGTACCGACTTTCGAGCTCCCATGCCTCCACCTGCTCCAGCCACCCTTTCCAAAACCTACAGCATCGCCTGTGATACTGCATCATCCCCCGTCTGATCCTGATATTCCACATCAGCGGCTGGTGGTGGTGGCATTTTATTTTCGGACCCTTGACCAGACCTAACGGGCTCCGACACAGTCATTTGGCCTCTACCACAACCACGCACATTCGATCACATCCCCTAGAATTTATGTCTATAGTTGCGATTTATCTGTTTAAGAGATTTTTATGAATTAACTTCTGTTTCACTGATTACCCACGAATAAGTTTTATGTAAAGAAATTTGGTAGTGGTTCTTTCGATCATCACACAGTTTTCAGTTCAATTCCCTACCCTCATTCCACTTGTAAGGGTATTCTCGTCATTTCACTACCCAGGGTATTTTCGTAATTTTAACCTATCGAGGTATTTTGGTAATTAAAATAGGGTTAATTCAAAAACTTTTACAAATCGTAGATATTTTCAAAAATTTCTCGAATTCGGAGGGTGTTTTGGTAATTTCACAAACCAGGGGTATTTTCGTAATTTTTCATAATCCAGGGGTATTTTTAATTTTTTTTTCAAAATATGGTTCAAGGTGATTTTACAAAATAAGGGTATTTTGAAAATTTTCAATTCAGGGGTACTTCGGCAGTTTTTCATATTGAGGGTATTTTGGTAATTTTACATGTTAGAGGTAATTTGGTCTTTGGTCTTTTTTTTCCAAATCAGGGGTATTGTGGTAATTTCAAAACTAAAGTTTAAAGTGTTTCGAGGAAAACAGCTGGTCCCTTTCGGGTTTTAATTATTAATTTTAGCCTGTAAATAAGTCGTCTTAGCTGGGGTGAACCATCACTACGCACCAGGTAGGATTCGAGTGGAGAGGAGGTGAGTCACTAGGACTGCTTAAATACCAAGCTCCCCCTGAATCCAATCCTAGACATGCGCACAACGGTTGCCACACCCTTGGCTCAGTGACGTACTCACAGGTTTGTTTTGTGGATCATTAAGTCTTATGCTATTTATGTTGGAGTAAGCTATTCCTGGGGTTCAATAATTCCTATTCTACTAGTCTACGATCCCGAGATTCCCATTTCCCCGCATATAATTCACACAACATTTAGAAGCACTTACCTGGGCGGATTGGTGCCGGAGACTCAGTGCCATGCTTCTCAAATCATATATTTTCATACAAAAACATTTTAGAACCATGCTTTAAAACATTTTTGGGCCTCGAGCCCACAGTCGAGCCTTTGAACCTGGCTCTGATATCAAAAATGTAACACTCCAAACCCGGTCAACACACCACGACCGAATCTGGCATGTCACAGAGGAAAACATTTTGAAGAAAATCGAGTTATCGATTAAATTTTGTGGAAAACTCTTTGTTGCTCTATGTTCGTAGAAATCAGGTGCATGACTAGTTAAAAACTGATGGTTTACTTTGAAATCCCGGAAATAAATCTTTAAAACTTAGTTGCCGATCCATAGATTAGAAAACCTTTTTGTAAATTTTTAAAGGAAACCCAAATGATTAATTTGGAAACCGTTTAAGTTGTCGAAAACAATTAAGTTGTCATTTGTTATCAAGTGATTTGTATTACCCGATGGTAAGGTTTTGAAAACCATTGCGTTTTGTAGTTTAGAAAACCTTGCGCTCACATTATTAAATTAATCAAATAATTCACTTAACCATGTTCGAAGTCAAATCCAAAACATATAAATAATTCAAAACATAATTTAAAAGGCCTTATTACAATACCCAAATACTAAATAAAACGAAATATGAAATAATTACCCAATTCAAAATCCAAGTAAAACCAAATGTTTTAATGCATGGGCCACCTCGAGTCCATCCGGCTCCTCATCCGCAATTTACGAGTCACCTGAAAAGATAAAGGAGAAAGTGAGTCACCAAGACTCAGTGCATAAATCCTCCTCCCGGTTAATGCAACATACTTACACAAATCATAACCAAGCAATACATATAATGCACCCAAACCTAGCCATCCATACTCCGTTTCTACCCCGCGTGGTACCAAACCACTGGTGGTGCCAAACCACTGGTGACCCAAAGTCACGATATCCAATAAAAATGTGGTGCCAAACCACTGGTGACCCAAAGTCACGAGATATCAATAATCCAAGTGTGGGGCCAACCCACGTGTGATACCAAATCACTGGCGACAATCCCGATAAATCAACTGTGGGGCCAACCCACTGTGGTGCTAAGCCACTGGGACGAGTCGCTATGAGGTGCCAAACCTCTGGTGTCCCAAAGACACAAAATAATCTGTGGTACCAAACCACTGGAGGTGCCAAACCTCTGGTGTCCCAAAGACACGGATATCAACTTCCCCCTCCTCTCATATCACCCATCACAATGCAAAACTTATGCAAATCATGCCATTATGCATTATTATGAATCATATAGCAAATACATCACAGATCATGGTATTAAGCATCATACAGCAAGTTATATCGAAACGGACTTACCCGAATCCTTCCTCATACCCTTACGGTATCATATCAAGATCCACACAATTTTCAGCTTTTAACATATTCAGGTTATTAATATATTTACTTAGCTATAAAGTGTGTAAGTTACACACCTGTTACTAACGCAAGCACTAAATCCCGAAAACCCGATCTACCGCACTAGATCTCCTTGCCCTACATTCGGCCAATCACAAAACCATTAACAAGGCCATTCGGCCATACCAATAAATCCTGAAGGGTGAGATTACGCATAAACAACACCACCCTTACCTTTCTGCCTTACGAAAAAAAATCTCAACACCAAAATATGCGAGACTGATTCTCCCCCTACATTCGGTCAACCAATAAAGCTTAGTCTCAATAGCCTTCGGCTTTTCAACAACTTAAAGAATGATGAACCAACGTAGATATCCTTACCACTTGACTTACCAAATTCGATTGTTAGCGAATGGAGGCTTAGATCGACTACTTCAAAATCCCAGAGAACCTAGGAGAAATCGTCCTTATAGATGATTAGAAATCTATTACCAAATGCCGAAATTCAGCTTTTGCTCCTATGAAAGTCAACAGAGAGAAAAGAAAAGGAACAAAAAGGAATTCAGCCAAGACACTTACCCCTTCTCAAAACCGATTGAAGAAGAACCGAAGAAGATCCACCCTTGTTTGATATTCGACCAAAGCAACTAGAAGTAAGAGAGGAAATTTCGACAAAGGTTGAGTGGTGAAGGAAGATTCGGCTATGGTTGATAGAAGAGAAACAATTGAGATTTGGCTCAAAGGAAAAAAAAGAATGGAAGAAAAGATGATGGGTATTCGGCTTAGGCTTAAAGAAAAAGGGATTAAGAGGTTTTGACAAGAAAAGAAAATAAAGGAGAGGATGGGGTCTTGAGCAGTTACGAAAAGAAGAAAAAGAAAGGTGGGAGAAAGAGAGGTTCGGCCAAGCACCTTAATTGCCGAAAAGAGAAGAGAAGAAGATGTCAAGTGAGGGTTTTGGTTTTCAAAGAGGAAAAGAGAGAATTTAAGAGAGGGTTTCGGTTTGCTTCCCCACCGAATGCACCAAGGCTTTGCTAGCCGAAAATGTCATCTAGCCCCTCTAAGTCTCCCAATCGATTACTCCTCTCATACCAGAGTCCAAATTTCGGCAAACCTCTCTGAATCACTCCTGGCCAATCATTCAAATTAATTTGACTTGTTCAATGCTTATCTGACAGAGTTTGTGCTGAGCACAACTCTCCCCTCTTTGGCATCAAAATAATAAGCAGAAAGTGAGATTTCTGTTGCTCGATCTTGAGCTCTCCCTTCCCTGCATGTGGCATCAATCACAGGGCCCTAAGTGGCCCCTCCTTGCCACTTTACCAAGCCCAATCTTGTGCTTAATCCCCCACAAATTATATTTAACCCCTAGCTCCTTCCGCTCCCTTCACTTAAAACTTAAAAACAAAAATTTCCTGTAACTTGGGCCTACTCTAAACTTATAACTAGATCTTACAACACCACAAATAATTAACACAACGGCCACACACATGCAAAGAAGCTCAAACACAATAACCCCTATTTAAGGATGTTACATATATGCCATATAATCCAAAATAATTGTCCAAAAACTATCGAAATCGGATGGATAGTGTGACTTGAGTGATGATCTGGTCTTCCATCCCACAAAAAGATATCTACAAGAAAATGTAAATCACACAAGTAAGCTTATTGAAGCTTAGTAAGATCGAAGGATAGTAACAATGAATCTAACCGAAATAAACATAACAATTTAATCAAATACAATTCCACAACTAAGGTTTCCCGTCATCCATAATTTTAAACCAGTGAATTACATCGCTCAATTCAATTCTCAAATAATAATTTTTGGAAATCATACATGTCCACAACAAAATCACTTGAAGATATCAAGTACAAAACATGCCATTCTAAGTCTTTACACAAGTAATTAATCCAATAATTACAACTTGATGAACGACTTACAGATACAAGTACACAATTAGTCCAACCAAAACACACCAAGCGCTCATAAGAGCTAGTCCAACTAATAACATTACTCGGTACTTAGTGCCTAGCCCAACATCCCTCCAAAACACACCTCGGCACTAAGTGCCAGCCCGAAAGCTTTACATCCGCCCCTGGTCACACGCCAGAATCACGGAGTAATACACGATGGCTCGCAACAAATACTAAACCTCTGTATACTCAAGAAATATATAATTCATGTTAAATCTCCTCCTTTCCAAGCCCCATATAACATGCCATGTAATCAGTCGCACTCTATCCCACATTCATCGACCCAAACATAATAATTCAATAGGCATTTTCTAAGTAATTCCACATCATTAAATATAACAATTAATACCCATTATTCCATAGCATATCATTATACAATTCATGAAAATATTAAATTACTAGCCGAACGAACTTACATGGACTGAATTATAATGGTTACAGAAGTTTAGGGACTTACGCAATTTTCCCTTTTCCACGTAAGTCAACAGGGTCTTGATCTAAAACGCAAAATTTTCCATTTATTAGCTTATATTCATATGCCAATTAATTTTTCATTTTATACCCTTTCATTTTTAGAAATTACATAATTGCCCCTAACTTTTACAACTTTTGTAATTTAATCCCTTAACCCGAATATCATCAAATTAACCATTTTCTCGTGTTCAAAATTTACAGCTAAATAAGCTAGGCCCTTAAGCAGTCCCAATTATACCTCTAAATCACCATCAAACTTTGAAATTTTGACATTATAACAATTTAATCCTTAAATCAAAAACAAATAAAAATTACTTCACAAAACAACCAAATATCACAATTAAAGCTTCAAACACATAATTATCATAAAAAACAACCAATATTCATCAATGAAAACTTCTAAAATTTTTAACAGATTAAAAAATAAAGGTATGGGTTAGTTGGACCTAATTGTAACGATCTCAAAATTATGAAAATTATAAGAAAACGGGCCAACTTCCATACCATACAAAGCCAAGGAATTGCCTGAAGCTTCCTATGTCTTCAATGGTGATTTCGGCAAGTGATAAAGAAAGATGAAGAAGAAATGTCTAATTCTTTCAATTTGTTTTGTTTAATTTTGATTTAATTACAAAATTGTCATCCAATATGTTTTAGTTAATTAATATTGTTCCTTTTGCATCCACTAACCTTTAACAAGGTTAAATTACTTCATTGGCCCTCCCACATTTATTAGTTAAGTTATTAAATCATCTACTTACAATAATTACCAAGTTTTGCACCTTTTACAAATTAGTCCTTTTTCTTTAATCAGTTATCTAAACGTTAAAATTTATTAAAAAAATATTAATATGACTTAATGAATTTGTAAATATTCTATAAATAATATTAACGAGCCAACACGACAAAAATTTGTGATCCCAAAATCATTGTCCCGTCACCACTGAAAAATAGGCTATTACATGGTAAAAAAAAAGATAAGGGAAGATAGAATAGAAAGAAAAGGGCTTAGCTTAGTAGAGAAGATAGAAAATAGAAGATAGAAGAGAAAAAAAAAAGGCTAAAAAAAGAGTTAATAGTAGCTTAATTTTTTAGGGTTTAGTTTTTTAGAGAAGATTGTCGAAACTATTTTTTTATTTAAAAAAAATGAGAATCGACTTTAAAAATGAAAATGGAGTCGCCACCAATCCCTTTTTGTTTAGGTGTGATCGGATCACCTTATAAAACATTTTATTTCAAAACATTGATTTTGGCCTACGAAATTCAAGAAAACGGGTTTGGGAATCGGTTACGTACGAGGAAGGATTAGCACCCTCGTAATGCCCAAAATTGGTACAAGATTGATTAGTTATTGTCCTAATGTTGAAGATTTGAAAGAATTTTAAAATATGATTTCTTTAAAAAAACTTGAACAATTTGAGTTAAAATTTGAGATTTCTTTGTTTCGAAAGAATACAAACATCACATCCAGCACATTAGGACATGATATTTTTAAACCCTCGTAACTAAAATCATCTCATAATTTACAAAATTTTATTAAAAGGATATTTAGTTATTTAGTCAAACAGAAAATCGAAACCCAGCACGTTATGGCACTATTTTCCGAATTTCTAAATACAAAACATTGCCTTATTTTAAAACTTTTAGATAAAATATAGTAATTTTACAAAATGTATTTTATTCTAAACGAGGATCCATGTGAAAATATAGCATTAATACACCATCAAACTTAAATACCAAAGGCAATCATAATATACTAACATTTCAGTATTAATATAGACAATAAAAATAATAATAATATAAAAATACGACTAATAAAAAATACCTACACTAAAACAATTGTAAATAAATGAAAGAGTATGGACAAATAGAATATATGAATAAATAATAATAATAAAACTATAAAATAAATTTGAAAATTTCTCATGCAAAGTTGAAACTTCTCATAAAATGACATATATCAAATAATAAATAAATACAAATATATATATGTTAAAAAATAAATAAAATGCATTTTAAAATAAATAAATCATTTATAGCTTTAAATAAAACGTATTTATAATAATCTCACACATGTAGAACTATATTTTTAAGAATAAATAATATATTATACCATATAAATAATTTTATATAAAATAAAATTTCCAAAATAATATATAATATAATACTATATAATGTACAAAATTTTAAAATATATATAATATAATAAAAATTATAAAAATAATATGTAAATAAAAATAATAATATTAAACCAAATAAAATAATAAATAATAATAAAATATATACACATTTTATAATATTAATAAATTAATATATATAATAAAGAAAATATAGAATATTTAATATGATGAAATAATTTAATAATAATTTAAAACAAAATAAAAAAATTTTAAAAAAGAAACAGGGGTTAAATAGCAATAAAAATAAATAAAAAAGACTAAATCAAAACGCGCGTTAAACCACAGGGACTTATTGGGCAATTATGCCTTCTTTCCAAAACGGTGTCATAATGATTTTGGCCTTTGAACAGTCCTAGGACTTAATTGAAACAAAATAGACTTTCAGGGCTAATTTAAAAAATAAAGAAAATGTTAAATTAGACGAAATTAAAACAAATAAAATTGCAAAGGGACTAAAGTTGGAAATTTTCCTTTTTATAAAACACGTGGATCCTTCCGGGGTTTTCGGGTCAACGCGCGGATCCTCCTTTAAAATGACGTCGTTTTATGCTTATTGTATTAAGCAGAAACGACGTCGTTTCTATAGCCCTATATAAGTCACGTTTTTAACAAAAAAAAAAAACATTTGAACCATATGTTTAAAAAAAAAAAAAACTCAAAAAATCTCTCAATCCTCTCTTCCCTCATGTCTCGGTTCCGGTCATCGGATCTAGGCCACGCTCCCCACGCGCTACACGCGCCACCACGAATGGTGGCCGGAGGCCAAACCTCGATTTCTTAGCACCATCGAAAGGTAAACCCGCCCTCTTTTTATTTTTTAAAACAGTATCTATATGTAAAAATGTATATAAAAAAAATAAGAACAGAATGAAAAAAATCACCTCTATAATAAAATTTCTGTGTTTTGTTTCTTTGTATTTTTTGAATATTTTTGTATTCTCTATCTATGTGTGTTCTAGTTACAGAATAGGTCGGGCTTTTATAGCCTTGACAATAAAAAAAAAAGGAAATACATTGTTTCTGCCATTTTTGTTTCTGTTTTCTTTCCTTTCTTGTGGAGGAGATGGCGAGAAGTCTGGTGCTGATGAAGGCTAGTCGAGGGCTAATTGCGGCATGGCTCGCGCAATCGAAGGGTGGGTGCCGAGGCTGCTAGGGGTGCTTGTGGCGCAATGGAAACCTAGGGTTTCCTGCGTCCACAAGCTATTTCAGCCGTTGGGTTTGGGCTAATTAGATTGGGTTTAGGTCTGTTTTGGTCTGGGGTATAATTGGGCTTTGGGTTGCTGTTTTAGGTATTGGGTAGGTGGTGTGTAAGTGGGCTATGGGTAAATTTAGGCTTTGAGGATTTTTTTTTTTTGTAAATTGGACTGTAAAAAATAAACCTGGACATTTTATTTTTTATTTTATTTGTTTTGGTTTGTTACATGGGCCCGGGCACAAATGGGCCACTACAGCTGCCCTTTTTTGTTCATTGCCGTGTAACGAGAATAGAGCAAAGACTACAAAAGGACCAATTTTGCCCGGTCTTGGCCAAGCCTCGACTTCTTGGTCCTCGTCTTCTTCAAATGGCTTCCGACTCCATTGCAACTTCAACGGTATTGGAAGTTCATCTTGATTTAAATAAGTCTGATGTATTCGATCTGCATCCTGCAACTTCATGAAGATGAGATCGGCTGTCTTCAGTCTACTCCGCTACAACTTCAGGGAGATAAGGCTGAAAGTGACTTTGATCTGTTTCCTGCAACTTCAAGAGGATGAGATCTGCTGTGTTCAATCCACTCTACTGTAACTTCAGGAGATAAGACTATAATATTTAGCCTGCTCCCTTGCTACCTCAGGGAAATAAGGCTGGTGGCTAGAATCTGCTTCCCTGCTACCTCGAGAAGATAAGATTCACCGTCTTTGATTTGCTCCACTGCAACTTCAAGGAGACAAAATCTACAATCTTTAGTCTGCTTCATTGCTACCTCAGGAAGATAAGACTACAAACTTTAGCCTGCTCCCTTGCTACCTCAGGGAGATAAGGCTGGTGGCTAAAATTTGCTCCCCTACTACCTCGGGAAGATAAGATTCACCAAATTCGATTTGCTCCGCTACCGCTTAGGGAAATAAGATCTACAATCTTCAGTTTGCCCCACTACTATCTCGAGGGGACAAAACCTAAACTTTTCAGTCTGCTTCCTTATTATCTCAGGAAGACTTCAATCTTCAGTCTGCTCCACTACTATCTCGAGGGAACAAAATCCACTACCATCTCGAGGGAACAAAATCTGAACTTTCCAATTTGCTTCATTACTATCTCAGGAAGACTTCAATCTTCAGTCTGCTCCACTACCATCTTGAGGGAACAAAATCTGAACTTTCCAATTTGCTTCCTTACTATCTCAGGAAGACTTCATCTTCAGTCTGCTCTACTACCATCTCAAGGGAACAAAATCTAAACTTTTCAATTTGCTTCCTTACTATCTCAGGAAGATTTCAATCTTTAGTCTGCTCTACTACCATTCAAGGGAACAAAATCTGAACTTTCCAATTTGCTTCCTTATTATCTCAGGAAAACTTCAATTTCAGTCTGCTCCACTATCATCTCGAGGGAGATAAGACTAATGGCTTAAATCTACTCCGCTGATTCATGGAGATAAAATTCGTCATTCGATCTTATTCCACTACTGCATAGGGTGACAAGATCTACAATCTTCAACCTATTCCCCTACTGGTCAGGGAGATAGGACTAGTGAATTTACCGATGTTACTACACCACCCTCTAGGGGACATGTCCTGTAAACTCGAATGTATTATGGATGACATTTGCATGAATGCAGAATGTCATAAGAATGATCCCATTTTTTAATGTATAATGATTAGAATGCAATGATCAGAATGAATCTAATGCTCCTAACTAAATGATATTAGGGATGGCATTTGCATGAATGCAGGATGTCATGATAATGATCTCCTACTTTTTATTCTTTTTTTTTTATGTACAACGATTAGGACACAATAATCAAAATGAATCAAATGCTTCTAATTGGAAGTGTATGAATGATATTTACATAAATGCATGAGAATGATCCCTTTTTAATGTTTGGGTTGTCATTGCTCATAGTTCGTCAAGGTTCTATCACTGATGCGTTACCCTATTTTCTCGTTCAGCTGGTATCTTTGACAAAAAACCCAAAGAAACGATCATGTTCTGCTTAGCAAACTTGCCCCGCTGTAATTTCAGAGCCCCTTCCCTTGAACCTTAGGACATAAAATTTGTACCTCCCACTGCAACTTCAAAGGAATAACATTTGGTTTCTTCCATCCATCCAGTTATCACTCAGAGGTATGGAATTTATATTATCTTCAATCAACTTGATTTGTTACACCATTCCCTGGGTGTAATGACCAGATGAATGCAGGGTATCTTTTTCTTTTCCCGAGAATGATCCCCTTCTACACCTGGGTTGACATTGCTCGTCATTTATCGAAATAGTATCACCAACGAAATGTCTTATCCAATAAAAATCTGAAGAGATAATTATCTTTCAATGTTTCCAACCCTTAGGCTTGGTGAGTTCTAAACAATAGTCCTGTTTCAGATTCTCATATTATTTACAAGCTTCCAGAGTAATATGCAAAACTCCTTTTATGAAAGTGTTATTAGTCCAATAATCATTATCCCAATAAAATACTTGAAAAAGATCACAACAATGAACGTAAAAGAAATTAATTAAAAGCATAGCTCGAAACAAATAAGCTAATCAAAGATAACCAAGGCAATAAAAGAAAATTGATTGGTGTATCTTAAAAAGAATAAAGTAAGCAAAGATAGCCAAGGTTATAAAAGAAAATTGATTGGGGTGTATCTTTGAAAAGAATAAAGTAATCAAAGATAGCAAATTTAAAATGGGTAAGATAGAAGCTAGGTGCCCTAGATATCGCAGTTGAGCGTCTCTGTACAAACTCCTTGAGGACCATTTTGAGCTCGATACATGTTTAGAGGATCCGGAGAACTTTGTCAATGCCCCAAAACGTAGCATACGTCCTCATTGTTAATTCAGGCATAGCAAGACTATCGCATGCCCTATCTTTGATCAAAATTTGAGCTGCCCTTTTCGGGTTTTCTGCTCAAAATCCATTTGGTCTCAAAGCGCCCTTTGCGGGTTTTTGCCTTGGCCTCTCCTTTTTTTAAAAAAAAAAAATTGAATGAATTTGAGCTCAAGGCGCCCTTTGTGGGTTTTCACCTTGGCCCTTCTCTTTTCAAGTAAAATCTTTCTTGACTGAACCTAAATTAGGCAAGTCTTTGGCATCCATCTCGATAATATCAATGCCCCTCCAAAACAGGCCTTCTTTACAACATAAGGTCCTTCCCAGTTTGGCATCTACTTTTCTCTGAAATCCTTAAAAGAAGGATCAAGTTCCCCTCGTATAATTCTCTAGGATAAACATCTTTGTTGTAAGCTTGCATCATCTGACCGTGATGGATAACTTTTAACCTTTTCTTTGATTAGATTCAATTGGCAAAACTATTTTTATTCCAATGTGTTGCCCCAGCGAAGGTTCTAGCCGACGTTTGATAAAATAGAAGGTAAATGGTAACTTCTTTATACCAATCTTTACAAGTCTCGGTCATCTTTCCTACAATCTTTGTTTTGTTTTTTTTTGTTGCCTTTGTTGCTCTATGATATTGCGTCTGATCTTTGAACAGACTACAAACTTTTGACTTTGTCCTTTTTGGCATTCTTTGTCAGCGTCTGATCTCTTTTTTTTAAAGAATTTGATAACTTCGACCATGTAACATTGGCATATGAAGCTACTTCCACCCTCCTAGTGAAGTAAACGATGACCACGACGATGAATCAATATTGGCTAAAAGCTTTTGACGAGATTGGCCCCATCACATCCATGCCCCACATATGGAAAATTTGTGAAGAAATGGAGAAGGCATATGAATCTTGTCTCCTTAAATATGAAATTTGCAGTATAACTGATGCAATCCCCTTACATGATAGACCAACAGTGCCCGATCCTCATGTTTAGTCCACGTCTTATTAGCCCAGGCATGTCCTGATATGATCGTGCAAAAGTATCTTTGAATTCTTGAAAATAACTCAATGATGTCTCGCATTAGTTCTGTGATAAGCTAGGTTACAATCTTTACCTCTTTTCTAGGTTCAAAATATCCATTGACCCTTTGTAGAGTAGGGTTTGTTTTTCATCTTGTTCTACCATTACTAACAAATCAGAAGAAAGGCTACAATTCCTGTCATCTTCAAAGTCTTGAGATCCCCCTAGACACATATCTTACTCGAAAAGAGACTCTGAGTCAGTAACAGCGTTGCTCACATCATTGATATCTAGAGACCTATTGTAGGTTCGAAGGAAGATTTCAAAGAATAAATGATGAATGAAGAATGAAAGAATACTTAAAAGAAAGTCCAAAGAACAAACAAAAGAAAAAAACTAAGAACAATTGTTTGTACAGTATCAAATGAAAAGAAATAAAGAATATTTGCTCAAAAAGATGCATTTTCTTGAAATAAAAATTTCAGACACGAGCCTATTTCGTAAAAGGATTCTTATTGCTTCTAGGCTTAAGGCAACAAGCGTGTTTTGAATATTACTCTAGGTTAGCTCTAAAAAATATAAGGATCTCTTCCACAGTCTCATTATTCATAATCTTCCCAAGTATGTAAGGACTTGGAAACTTTTATTCTCCGATTCCCTCTTCAGATATGTCATTAGTGTTCAGATTCCCCATATCAGGTCTTGCACTAAAGCCCTGAACTCGATGCATTCTTGGATCTCATGCCCCTATCTCTTATAGAACCCACGATGTTTACACCCTTAGCAGAAAAATTGGGTAACGAAATTTTTGCACCAGAAGGATCATTGAATTTTACGATACCCAATCTAAAGAATCTTTTGATTATCTTTTTAAAAGTGACGCAGTTCTCAATTGAATGTCCTGTGATTCCCCCATGGTATTCGCATTGGCCATTTACGCCGTACCATTTGGGATATGGGGGCTGTATTAGCTCTATATAAAAAGGGGATATGACATGTGCGTCAAATAGAATCTGGTACAACTCCCTATACGTGATTGGAATGGGTGCGAATGGAGGTTTCTCTGAGTTCGATCTTGAATTGGGTTCTTACCTTGGGGAGACCTGATGGCTGGTAATTACCGTCCATGGCTGGCTTGTTGTAATCAGTGTTAAATGGCCCTTGTTATACCTTCTCGTACTATTCGCTTTATTTTCCTTTTTCTTCGGGGCTTTTAAAGTACACTCTCCTTTTTCTTTTGTTTTTGCCAGTACAACCGGTTTGGCTCGATCATCATCCGGGTTAACACCTGAACCCATCAAGAAGTTCGATAGGGTCAAAGTATCAGTCTGACTTTGGGGTCCAATAATGATGGGTACCCCATGCAAATGCACGTCTAGTTGAGTTGGGACACCTATTGGAGAGTAAATGACGTCTTCATCATCATCCACACTGTTATCCACTGAGCCACTCCTTTTTTCAAGTCCTCCGGCTAGTAACTGGTTTAGCTGGCCTATCATATTCTTTTGGAATTTTAGAATTTGTTCTCGCATTTCTTATTGAATCTTGGTCGATTGCCCCTGCATTTTTATTTGCATTTGCTCTATTCTCTCCAACCTTTGTTCCATGTTTTCCAAGTTGACTGAAATATTTTTACCTAATTAGGGTCCTTTTGTAAAAGTCTAATGCAAATTATGCAATGTAATGCAAATGCATGAAATGCAATGCAAAGGAATGAAATGCAAAAAGAGAGGCATTGATTCTGAATTCAATTCCATTAGAAAAACTTTTCTAGAAAATAAATTTCTTTACACAAAACGGATTACATATGCGGTTTTGTCCTCATAGTTCAAGTGAAGACACCAATCCTTTTCTTCGTATCCGGATGTTATGGTCGTGCCCCATGAATTTTCCCAATAGATGCCTCTTCTAGCTCCTTGTTGCTTGATCCAGGCCGTGACTCTTCACTCACTTATTTCCATAAAGCTCGTTAGCCTCTTCAAGAAATCCAAGACGTGGTGATTCTCGAATAGTCTTTGTCAACTTGAATCCTTGGGCAATAAAATCTTGTATTCCTTTATGGACTATCAGTCTTCTCTCATCGTGTTTACTTGGACCATATTCAGACGACCGTATTATAATCCACTTTATCAAGAAATCCATTTTCTTATGACAAACTCTTCTATTTAGCAATCGAATTTGAATCAACACGTCTTTTCTATGATGTGAATGCAACGCAATCAAAACAAAAGAGAACACGTTAGTACAAGAGAAATAAATAACAAAATAGGGTACCTATCTGGGTGACCACTAGGGTTCAATATAACTCTATCTAGGGTTGGCTTTTAAGGATCACTATATGTGGCTTAATTCTAAAGGGTGTGTACCTGAACCAGCAGATTCCTCAATCCTCACCCATTATAGGCTCATATCGATCGAGTTCAGTTCAGGGGAATACATTTCCCTATGGCCATGCGGAGGTGAAAACCTCACGAAGTCATAGGTACGAATGTATCCCAGAAGCAGTCCACTAGCCCATGTAGAGGTGAAAACCTCACGAAGGCATAGTTTCTTACTCCCACTTAAAAGGTATGACCACAACGGTCATGCAATATGATTGCTATGGTTAGGTGTAGTTCTACCAAGGGTAAGCCTTTAGGTTTTCTACATGAGGTTTAGCTCTAAAGTTGAGGTACCTGAATCAGCAGATTCCTCGATCCTCACCCATTATAGGCTCATATGGATCGAGTTTAGTTCAGGGGAATACATTTCCCTATGGCTACACGGAGATGAAAATCTCATTAAGACATAGGTACAGATGTATCCCGAAAGCGATCTACTATCCTGCACGGAGGTGAAAACCTCACGAAGGAGTAGCTTCTCACTCCCACTTAAAAGGGTGTGACCACAACGGTCATGCAATGCAATGCAAAGATATTTTAAAAAATTAAAACCACATGCAATAAAAAGGATCATAGTTTTTTCAAATAAATTTGGACAAAAGGACAAGAAATAATCAATTTTACGGCTTGATTCTCTTATTGGTCCCCTGTGGAGTAGCCAAGCTGTCGAAACCATTTTTTTATTTTTTAAAAAAAATGGGGATCGACTTTAAAAACGAAAATGGAGTTGCCACCAATCCCTTTTTGCTTAGGTGTGATCGGATCACCTTATAAAATATTTTATTTCAAAACATTAATTTTGGCCTACGAAATTCAAGAAAACGGGTTCGGGAGTCGGTTACGTACGAGGAAGGGTTAGCACCCTCGTAACGCCCAAAATTGGTACCGGATTGATTAGTTATTGTCCTAATGTCGAAGATTTGAAAGAATTTTAAAATATGATTTCTTTAAAAACCTTGAACAATTTGAGTTAAAATTTGAGATTTCTTTGTTTCGAAATCACATCCAGCACGTTAGGACATGATATTTTTTAAACCCTCGTAACTAAAATCATCTCATAATTTACAAAATTTTATGAAAAGGATATTTAGTTATTTATTCAAACGGAAAATCAAAACCCAGCACGTTAGGGCACTATTTTTCGAATTTCTAAATACAAAACATTGCCTTATTTTAAAACTTTTAGATAAAATATAGTAATTTTACAAAATGTATTTTATTCTAAACAAGGATCCATGTGAAAATATCGCATTAATACACCATCAAACTTAAATACCAAAAGCAATCATAATATACTAATATTTCAGATTAATATAGACAATAAAGAAAATAATAATATAAAAATACGACTAATAAAAAATACCTACACTAAAACAATTGTAAATAAATGAAAGAGTATGGACAAATAGAATATATGAATAAATAATAATAATAAAACTACAAAATAAATATGAAAATTTGTCATGCAAGTTGAAACCTTTCATACAATGACATATTTCAAATAATAAATAAATACTAATATATATATATATATATATATATATTAAAAAATAAATAAAATGCATTTTGAAATAAATAAATCATTTATAGCTTTAAATAAAACATATTTATAATAATCTCACACATATAGAGCTACATTTTAAGAATAAATAATATATTATACCATATAAATAATTTTATATAAAATAAAATTTCCAAAATAATATATAATATAATACTATATAATGTACAAAATTTTAAAATATATATAATATAATATAATTTATAAAAATAAAATGTAAATAAAAATAATATTAAACCAAATAAAATAATAAATAATAATAATAAAATATATACAAATTTTATAATATTAATAAATTAGTATATATATAATAAAGAAAATATAGAATATTTAATATGATAAAATAATTTAAAAATAATTTAAAACAAAATAAAAAATTTAAAAAAAGAAACAGGGGTTAAATAGCAATAAAAATAAATAAAAAGGACTAAATCAAAACGCGCGTTAAACCATAGGGACTTATTGGGCAATTATGCCTTCTTTTCAAAATGACGTCGTAATGATTTTGGCCTTTAAACAGTCCCAGGACTTAATTGAAACAAAAACAGACTTTCAGGGCTAATTTAAAAATAAAGAAAATGTTAAATCGGATGAAATTAAAACAAATAAAATTACAAAGGGACTAAAGTTGTAAATTTCCCTTTTTATAAAACAAGAAGATCTTCCCTGAGTTTTCGGGTCAACGCGCGGATCCTCCTTTAAAACGATGTCGTTTTATGCTTATTGGATTAAGCAGAAACGACATCGTTTCTATAGCCCTATATAAGTCACGTTTTTAACAAAAAAAAAAATTTGAACCATATGTTTAAAAAAAAACTCAGAAAATCCTCTCAATCCTCTCTTCCCCTATGTTTGGGTTCCGGTCATCAGACCTAGGCCACGCGCCCCACGCGCTACACGAGCCACCTCGAACAGTGGCCAAAGGCCAAACCTCGATTTTTTAGTGCCACCGAAAGGTAAACCTGCCCTCTTTTTATTTTTTAAAACAGTATCTATATGTAACAATGTATATAAAAAAATAAGAACAGAATGAAAAAAAATCACCTCTATAATAAAATTTCTCTGTATTTTTTGAATATTTTTGTATTCTCTGTTTATGTGTGTTCTAGTTACAGAATAGGTCTGCTTTTATAGCCTTGACAATAAAAACAAAAAAGGAAATGCATTGTTTCTGCCATTTTTGTTTTTGTTTTCTTTCTTTTCTTGTGCAGGAGATGGCGAGAAGTCCGGTGCTGATGAAGGCTGGCCGAGGGCTGATGGCGGCATGGCTCGAGCGATCGAAGGGTGGGTGTCGAGGCTGCTAGGGGTGCTTGCGGTGCAATGGAAACCTAGGGTTTCTTACATCCGCAAGCTATTTGGGCCGTTGGGTTTGGGCTAATCAGATTGGGTTTAGGTCTATTTTGGTCTAGGTGTAATTGGGCTTTGGGTCTTTGTTTGGGTCGCTGTTTTAGGTATTGGGTCGATGGTGTGTTAGTGGGCTATGGGTAAATTTAGGCTTTGAGGATTGTTTTTTTTTTTTTTGTAAAATGGACTGTAAAAAATAAACTTGGACATTTTATTTTTTTATTTTATTTGTTTTGGTTTGTTACATGGGCCCGGGCACAAATGGGCCACTACAAAGATAAAAAAGGAAGAAAAGGCAGGCACCCCATAACCTAATCAATGCTGCTGACACGCTATACAAACCCCTAAAATACAGATATTTATATTTCATACTCGTATAAATCAATGTCGCTTATCCCAGACCCTCAACCCTTAATTTTTTTACTAGCAAGCTAACGATTGGGCTAAAAAATCGAGGGTGCTGCCGCCTCTCCACCACCCACAATATACAATTTCCTTAGATAATGGGGACGACGTACCATTTTGATATTTATTTTTATTTTTGTTTTATCTAGATAAAAAAGCCCTACAAGGTCTATTTCACATGGTTTTTCAAAGCTACCTCTTTTAACAAATGGATTCTCTTTCGGTCAAAATACATATGCTCATTATGATAGATCACATTTATTGCCTACCCATCAAAATTACTACTTAACTTTTCCACAAAAGCATAATAATTTATTTGACCCTCCAATTTTGCAAAAAATATATATATTTTAGCTTTCTATTTCATTTATTGTATTTTTAATTCTTAAAATTGTGTTGTTTGTCAAATCATTTCAAAATAATTAAAAATATATGTTGAACTTTGTTGGTGGCATACACGTGGGTTACCAATAGGTGCAACGTAAGCAAATTAATTAATTTTAAAATTTAAAATATTTTAAAATATTTTTTCATATATTTTAATAATTTTATATTTCTAATTTTTAAAATTAATTAATTGCTTACAATGCCACGTGGTTATCCTTAAATATGCCACCAACAAAATTATCAAACATTATTCTATTTAACTATTTTGAAGTGATTTGATAAATAATAAAATTTAAAGATTAAAAAGATGAAAATTTAAATAAAAATGTAAAATGACTTTTTTATAAGATTGGAAGGGCGAAATATATTCCACAAAACCCTTCATTTGGTGACCCACTTCCTCATATTATTGTTCCCATAGGTGCACATGTGGGACGTGTATCTTCCTCAGCTATTGATGTTGCATTTGTGGCTACACTAAGGGTTGTTGCTATCACAACCCAATTATGAGATTTTGGTGTATACATAATAAATCAACGTTTTAAAATAAAATTAATTGCATCCATAAAATCATAATTAGTCAAAATTTTCATTATTTACGTTTGCAAAATACACACTTACTTAAATCATATGGTTATAAGTATATTTGAAAAGAAGAAAAATTAATGGTTGAGAATGGAGAAGATGAGAAATTGATCGGCGATCGGAACACTAAAAAAGTCCGTTTTAAGGGCTTGGATTCTACTTTTGAAAATAATACGGTTGTGGACTCTATCCCTGCGCTGGAGATTTCATGGAGGGATAAAGTTTTGGGTTGAAGGGCTCTTGTCCCTAGGAGAGACAAGGATTTTGAGTTTCTAGATGAAGTGGTGAAAACGACAGTTCATGGTATTCCTGCTATTAATTTTTATGAGAGGATCGACCAATTTGTTTTCAGAGATATGGTGACTACGGTGGTCATTAAACTTCTTGGGCGAAATATTTCATACTTTACATAATAGAATTCACAGTCTTTAGAAGCCTTCTCAATAGATTCACATAATGGATGTGGAGAATGGCTATTTTCTGATTAAATTTCGTAGTAGAGAAGATTACGAGAGGGTGCTTACACAGGGACCATGGATTGTCCTTGGTTAGTATCTCATTGTTCAACTGTGGACATCGGAGTTTAACCCTCTTCAAGCTTTCCCTAGAACCACTATGGTTTGGATCAGATTATCAGGTCTTCCAGGGTTTCTTTATAAACAAAAAATCTTGGAAGAAATCAGGGGTTTGATTGGGAAGGTCACTAAGCTGGATTTTTAGACCGATAAGGGGCTGAGGGGAAAATTTGCTAGAATGGTCATGTGCATTGATTTGAGGAAGCCCTTAGCAGGGATTAAAATAGCAATCGGGTAGCGAAATAGTGATCGCTATATAGTGGTAGCGGCGCCGTCCGAAATCGTTACTGTTGAATATAACAGTGTGAAGCAGAGCCACACCAACAACGGTAGATCACGGCCGTAATTTAATAGGTAATGACTAATTACGGCAATAACGGGCCGCTATTTTCATTATTTTTCCACTATTCCCGTTGATATTTATTTTTTTACTTTGTTATTAGTTATTAGTTGTAAATTCACGACCGCGATACTCACAGTGACCGCAATAGCATTCGTTACGTCTGCAACGCGATTGAAAACGCAGCCGCAACCGCAATTTAAATCCCTGCCCTTAGTTTCTTAGGTTCTGTTTAATGGGGCGGTACAAAGGGTGGAGTTTGAAGCGCTACCATCCGTGTGTTTCTCCTGTGGAAGGTCCAGTCAGTCGAAGGACATATGTGTGGATGTGGGGTTTTCACAGGATGTAGCCGGGGGTAGGAGTATAATGACAGAACGCTTACCGGAGGAAGTCAAAGCAGTGAAGCTTTCGGAGCCGTTCGGACCCTAGATGATCGTTGGGAGGAAGTCACGGAGAAACTCTAAGGGTCGCCAAAATCCTACAACGAAAATTGTCGTGAGTGGTGGCGTAAATCTGCCTGGATTGAAACCGGCCAAAACTAGTGAAATAGAAGCAGAATTTTTGGGGCTAAGATTTCAAAAAGTAGACTTTCTAAAAGAGAATAATCAGAAAGGTGTTTCTAGGGCAAAGGAAAATATTGCGTTAAATCCCAAAACGACAAATAACTTTAGCGCCTTGTGAAAGGAATTAGTTGATGTGTTGGAATTTTTGAAGGAAGTTGCTGGCCAGGTGGATCGTGGGCTCATGATGGCCGAATTGGGTATACAAAATAGGCCACTGTTAGACCCAGTAAGCCATATTAAAGTTGCGATGGGAAATAATGATAACATTAAGGGTGATGGGCCTATTTTAACGGGTCAAGAAATTAGGGGTTTGAAACTATCTTTTGATTTGGACAGTGTCGATACAGTGCATGAGGGTCTTCCAAATAACAACGCATCTTCGACTGATTTTAATTGAAGGAAGGTTAATTCCATTCGGGCATTACTGCTCAAATTAATCCTATTTTTGAGGGTCCTGTGGAATCAGTAGTAGAAATTAATAAGGAACTACTTGATTCTAGGCACCACTCTGCGATTACTTTTAAGGGAAAAAATAGACTAAATATTGCTAAACCTACTAAAGCTAGTATTTCAGTTGGAAGAGATACAGGAATACCGATTTCGAAAGTGAGGGGTTCAGGAACTAATGGGGGTAATGTTCGAAATAATGGTGCTATTAGTAAGATAATTCGTGAACGAGGGGGCGTTTTAAAAATTTTGGGAGTGCAAGGGTTCCACTGTCAGACTCTATGAATTCGATGGCCAAACTCCTTAACTCGCAAATTAACAGGGCTGAGATGGGTAACTTGAACATTTATGGGAAACGCAAGGAAGACACATGCTAGTCATGAGCTACGGTACGTTACTCTCCCTTTATTTTTACTTTTTTATTTAATGAATTTGTTTATTTTTGCATGGAACTAGGGGTGAGCGTTCGATCGAATCGAATCGAATCGAATAAAAAAATTTCGAGTTAATCGAGTTGACGAATCATATTTTATCATCCTAATTTGATTTGAAATTTTCTCGAATCGAGTCAGAGTGAGATGGAATTCGAATCGAATCGAATCGAATATATTTGTTCGAGTTGAATTTAAAAAATTAATTTTGGGTCCTTACAACCATTGTCACATACCGTAATAAAATTTGTTCACCTTAACCAAAATTTTTTATTAACTTTCACACCAAATAATTTATTTATTAATCTTTTATATCTGAGTTAGCTTTTTGCTTGTTTAGTTCTTTCAATTATCTTGATTCTTGTCACTATGTATTTTGAAATTAAAAATATATTAAATGTAAAAAGTGATTTTTAATAAAAGTTATTTTAAAGATAAAATGTGAAATTGGTACCAATATAAAATTTTAACACAAATATTTTATGGCATAATTAATAATTCAATTTTAATATAAATATTAAATATGACTAAACAATTTAATAATATAAATAATATAAAATGTGAAATTTAATTTAATAATATAAATAGTAGATATAAATAAAATTATTACTATTTATGTTTAGTGATTTTTTGATAATTTTAATTTTTATTTGAGAGTAAAGGGTGAGAAGTAAAAGTTTAGGAGGAAAATAAAAAGTTTTGGAGAATAAAAGTTTGAGGGGAAATAAATAGGGAGAGTAAAATTTTGAAGGGAAAATATTAAAAAAAAAATTGGAGGGGGGATGGGTTTGGGGTAGATGGGAGGTGAGATGAGAATGGAGTAAAAGTTTTAGGGGAAAAGTGGGAGGAAGTAAAAATTTTGGGGGAAAATAAAAATTTTTAAGGGTTTTTGGGAGTAAAATTTTGAGAAAAAGTAAATGGGAGAGTAAAATTTTGGTGGGAAATGGATTTTGGGCAGATTGGGGGGTTGGGATTGGAGGGGAGTAAAAGTTTTGGGGGGAAGTGGGAAGGAGTAAAAGTTTTGAGGGAAAAGCAAAAAGGTTTGGGAGTTTGGGGTAAAAATGTAAAATATTATAGTTTGATATTCGAATTATTCGAATTATTCGAGTTATTCGAATTCGAAAACTCAACTCGATTCGAACTCAAAATTTGAAAAAAAATATGGAGTTGACTCGAATAACTCGATTAACTCGAATAACTCGATTCGTTTAACTCGAAATTCAAATTTTTTTTCGATTTTTTCGATTCGAATCTAGTTGCTCACCCCTACATGGAACTGTCAAGGGTGTGCTAGTAGAAAGTTTTCGAAGATTTTTTGCAAATACAAATGGGAATATAAGCCAGATATTGTTGGCCTTTTAGAAACTAGAGTGAGTGATGACAAAGCTAATTCGATTATTGCAAATGTTTGTTTTAGTGCTCTCATCGAGTGAAGCTATTGGTTTTTACGAGGGAATTTGGGTTGGATGGAAGGCCTCGTTACAGGTTGATATTTTTTGGAGTCATCCCCAATTTGTTATGATTCAGGTTTATAAAAGTATTTTCCAACACCCGATTTTTGTTGCCTTTGTATATGGTAGTCCTAACAGTCGCAAGCGTAGGTGGCTTTAAGATGCTTTGAAGATGAATATCCCTTGCTTTGATACCTCTTGGGTGGCTGTAGGAGATTTTAATACGATTTTAGCCTCTAATGAGAAAATGGGGGGACAAATCAATGGTAAAAGATGTCCATTTTTTGGAGATTTTATGGATTCTTTTGGGGTTCATGACTTGGGTTTCAGAGGTGCTCCTTTTACATGGCAGAAGGGTAGAGTTTCAAAATGTCTTGATAGGGCTATTGGGAATAACGCTTGGTTGACATCATTTCCAAATTTTACCGTGACTTATTTGCCTAGAATCAAGTCTGATCACATGCCTATTTTTTTGTCTCTTCGGTTTAATCTTCATTCATCTAGGGGCCATCCTTTTCAATTTTTGGCAGGATGGGTTGAGCATGCAGAGTTTTTTTATTTCGTTAAGAATAATTGGAATTTTGCTGGTTCCATGTTTAGCTCGATTTCTAATCTCACTTACCAGCTTAAGGATTGGAACAAGAGGGTGTACGGCCATATTAGAACATGCAAAAAATTACTCCAGAAACTCGACATAATGCAGAGGGCTATGGATTATTCTTAGTTTGATCATTTATTTCAGTCGGAATGGAAAACTATAGAGGAATTAGAAAAAGTTTTGCATCATGAGGAACTTTTCTGGAAAAGAAATGAGAGGTGTGACTGGCTCTTATTGAGAGACCGTAAAAATTCTTTCATAGGTGCACCCTGAAAAGGAAAAGCAGAATCAAATTATGACTTTAAAAAATGGGGAGAGGGGTGGATTTTTTATGAGGAGGAATTACGACAGGAGTTGACTCATTTTTTTAGAATTCATATGGTGAAGACCTAAGGCCAATGAGAAGTATTCCCACTAGTTCCTTTCCGAAGCTTAAAGACAGTGAGATCTAGATGTTGAGCAACCCTATCTCAAATGAGGAGATAAAATTTTCCATGTTTGATATGAGTCCTCTGAAGGCACTGGGAAGTAATAAATTACATGCCCTCTTTTTCCAGAGTCAGTGGGATCAAATTGGGGATTCAGTTTGTACATGGGTCAAAAACATGTTTAAAGGTGGAAAAATCGACCCGGAGCTGAATAATGCCCTTATTGTTCTCATTCTTAAGGATCCAAATCCAGAATGCTTCTCCAAATTTCAACTGATTAGTTTGTGTTCAGTTCTCTAAAAGTTGGTAAAGAAAATCATTGCCAATTATTTTAAGCTAGTGTTCCCAAGAATTATTGGCCAAGAGCAGACTGCGTTTATTGCGGGAAGGAGTACTATGGATAATATTATCATTGATCAGGAAGTGTTTCACTCCATGAAAATCAAGAAGAAAACTACGAACTGGTTGGCCATTAAAATTGATTTGGAGAAATCTTACGATCAAGTGCTTTCGGAGTTTATTAATGCATTTCTTCAAACTGTAGGTATTTCGAATTACCTTTGTAATATGATTATGTTTGCTATTACTAACTCTTCTATACAAATTTTGTGGAATGGAATCCCAACTCAAAAGTTTCGGTCAAAAAGGGGGTCCACCAAGGATGCCCGTTATCCCCTTACATATTTGTTCTATGCCTAGAATGGCTCGACCATAGTATCCATTCCAATATCAATGCTAGAAGTTGGAGACCTATCCGGTTTTCTCGATCGGGCCCTCCACTGTCTAACTTATTTTTTGTAAATGACCTGATCATGTTTGGTCAAGCTGAAGAGGATCCAACTACAATCTTGAAGAAAGTGTTGGACAATTTTTTGTGATTTTTTAAGGCACATGATAAATGCACACAAAATGAACGTTTGTTTCTCAAAAGGATTTTGTGATGTTTTAGGAAGCAACTTGTGTCGTATTCTTGGCTTTCAAAGAGTGCATAATCTTGGAAGGTAATTGGGAGTTCCCCTATTTCATGATAAAGTTACTAATAGTCCTTTGCGTTTTGTGGTGGATAAGGTTCAAAGTAAGTTGCAGGGTTGGGACACAAAATCATTGTCTCTTATTGGTAGTGCAACTCTAGTGCAATCGGTTTTTCTGGCAATTCCAAGTTACTTCATGCAATCAATGTTGATTCCCAAGGGACTTTGTGAGGAAATTGAACGTATGGTGCATCAGTTTGTTTGGGGGTCTTCAAGAAATGGTAGAAAAGTGGCTTTGGTTTTTTGGAAGGATGTCTGTTAGCCTCGAGAGCATGATGGTCTTGGTTTTCAGAAGTTGCAGGATCATAATACTTCCCTCATAATGAAGTTGGGCTTTAGACTGCTGACTAACTTTAGAGCTTTCTGAGTACAGGTTCTTCGAGCGAAGTATAGAGTGGCTGATGGGATACCAGATAATTTAACCCGTAGTAGAAGCTCTTTCTTATGGAGGGCCCTTACTAAGGTTTGGTCACTAATTAGGGAGAAGTTAATTTGGTCAGTGGGGGATGAGAGGAATATCAGCTGTTGGCGTGATCCTTGGATTCCTAATGTAGGGCCTCTCGTTAGTCTGATTCCCTGAAGATTCTAGGCTTTATCTGGACTATTTTCTTAGTGACATGGTTTTAGTGGATGGTACTTGGAATCTTGAATTATTTCAGATCTGGATACCGGAGATAGTCATATGTAAGATTATTGGTATACCTCCACCACATTCGGGGGCAGGTGTTGACAGAATTATTTGGGGAGGTTCAAAGACGGGTTCTTTTTCTGTTAAAAGCGTCTATAGGAGAATTAAAGAAAGATCATGGAAGCTGAAGAAAGATGTATGGAAGATTCCTTGGAAGTTCAAAGGACCTCAAAGGGTAAGGGTGTTTGTTTGACTAGTACTCAAGCAAAGATTACTCACTAATGTAGAAAGAGTTCGTCGAGGTATGGGGCATAGTTTGAATTGTGGAGTCTATGGTCATAGCTTTGAAGATGTATTACATGTCTTAAGAGACTGTCCGGTAGCTAGATATATTTGGAACCTTTTCATTCCAACTGATTGGCTTATCAGGTTTTATTCTGGCAACACACAGGAGTAAATCGTTTCCAATCTACAAAATCAGTATGACATTTGCTTTAGAGAGGTTGATTGGGAATGTCTCTTCGGGATTATCATCTAGCATATTTGGAATAATCGTAACCTTTTTATCTTTCAATGTGTGGCATGGAGTACTCTCGATATTATCAGAGTCTCATACAGTTGGGCCAAACACGTTTTGAAGATTGATAAGAGTTATTTGAATTCGGGAAGGGATATGACCTCGCGCTTTGATTTATTTGGAAGTTGGGTATCTTTAAATACAGATGGTTCCGTTAGGATTGAGGATGATTCTACAGTAGCAGGAGTTGTGAGAAATCGAAATGAGGAGTGGATAATTGGTTTTAATAGATTCTCGGGAAGTTGTTCAGTTTTTTAGGCTGAATTGTGAGGCACTTTGGATGGGTTAGACAACCTAATTGATCGTGGCTTGGACAATGTGATGATTCAGACTGATAGTCTTGAAGTGGTTATGACTATTCAGGAGAGTTCCACAGGAGAGTCCAATTCGGCTCTGATTAGGAGGTATCTTTAGTTATTGCCTCAGATTTCTTATTGGAATATTTATCACATACCCAGAACAGAGAACTAAGAAGCTGATAGTCTCGCCAAGTTGGCTTATTCATGAAGTCAAGGATTGCGAATGTTTATAAGATCCCCATTGAGGGAGTAAGACTAGTTTTTGTAGTTTTTTTCTTGTAATTTCTTCTTTATCAGAAAAAAATAGACACTTATTATTATTTAAAAGGGAAAAAAAACGGTTTGAAGTAATCTTGCTTACCAAAATCGATGGCTATTTAAAATTATTTCATATTTAATTTCTCAAAATTTCAAATCATATTGGTTGTGATTGCAATCAGTAATTATGGTCAATATGATATACTTCCCCATCCTTGATTTGCCATGATCAAAGCATTATATATTTTCACAATCAATTGATTACTTCTTCCCAATATAAATTTTAAGAATTTTGGCTAATTTTAATTGTTTTGCATGACTTTAGGACCAATTTCTTTAGCATTGTTGTATTGATCTTTCGCCAATACAGGAGGAAAAGAGAGAAGAAAGAAATGAGTGCCTCAACCAAGGATCCAATTGGTGCTCCTACAGCTTCACCGTCACCTTCCCATGCTCAACGATGTTCCTTCATCTGCCAACCCTTCTACATCAATGGGGAAAAAATGAAGTTTAATAGGTTTGAAAAAAGCTCAGAAGAATTTGGTGCTATCTCTAAGAAGACATTTTTACTTTGCAAAGTTAAGAGATTGTTTGCTAGAAATGCTGCGACATCCAAGCCAAACTCTTACTTTGCTCACCTCTTTTGACTTAGCTAAAGACTTGTGAAGACAGAACAATTGGTTTCTATAGTTCAACCAAGGAATGTTTAGAATTGTTGGATCATGTTTTGCGTTAGGAAGATGTAAGAATAACATTCAACTATATGCATATCCATTCTTCTTCTCTTCATTTTTAGCCAACCTTAATCTCTATACTTCATTCCTTTACATTGATATTTGACATAAAAATATTAGCACAAATCATATAATACATCTTAGATTCATTCATTCCCTGTTTTAATTTACTATTTATTTATTATTTCACATACTATTAATTTATCTATTAAAAAACTTATTTAAAAACTTTTATTTTTCTAATTTTATTTACACATAAATTAATCATTTTATATCATCGAGAATTTGAACATTTTACTTTGAATTTTAGGGATTTAGTCCCCACACTTTTTTGGTTTAAAGATTTAGATCCAATTAATAACTCTATTAAATTATTTTATTAACTACGCTAATGTGATATTTAGAATAAAATAACTAATGGCATTGAGACTCTTCTTCTTTTTTTATTACTTTTAGATTCCAAATGAATATTGAACCATCTTTCATTCTATAAATACATACTATGATGAATCACACCATAAATATATACATTTTAGGATTACACTATTGAAATCTAAAAGATTTGTTTATACAATTTATCTTTGTGCATAAAAAATTGTGAATTTCTAAATACTCAATTATAGATAGAAACAACCTATAAATTTAGATAATTTAAACTATTATAATTGAAGTGTATTAAAAAGTAAGAAATAATTCAAAGGAACTTATCTCTTATATTTTTATTTAAATATTCAAACAATGACTATTTATTATTAAATAATATTAATATAACATGTTCTAAATTAGTTAATTTTTAAAAAAATTTGTAATTATATTATTTTTTCACTCCATTCATTATTTTTTAAAAATCCATTGACGATTTTAAATAAAAAATAATGTTATAAAAATATTATAAAATTAAACTATACAATTAACCGGACATCACACAAGAATACAAAGTAATTTATATTTATATGAAAATAAATTAATCTTTCTACATCTACCAAACCTAAAAAATCTCTCAATCTTTTGTCTTTCAACATTTATCATTTTTCTTATTTTCTCTAACACACTCTAAAATTGTACACATATTGATCTATTTTTCAATACCTTCAAGTGAATTTCTCTAATTTGGTAGCAACTCTTCTTTTCTTTTCAAAATTTCTTGATTAATCTCTAAAAATAGGACAATAGTTTTTCCGGTGATAGATTATAATTTTTATGCAATATTCAATTTTTATTGATTAAATGATTTTGAGATATTAATTTTGTATGAGGTAATATTTTTAGAAGTTGATTAATACTAATCATTGAAAAAATTAAGACTGCCTGAAATTAACACAGGTAAGTAGGTAGAGAATACCTAGGGGGCACGAGACAACTCACTCTAAGGAACACGGCAAAATAGCCCCAGAACTTCGGGAGAGGTGCCTCCTCACAAAGGGGATCACAGTGACCAGGCCCAAGTGACTGTTTACCAAAAACATAGGTCTCTGCAAAGTCGTAAGACCATGTATGGTGGCTGAAACCTGCCCATTGTCGGAAGGTCAAGGAGGTTGGCGACCTGATGACAGAGGAGTCGGCGACCGATGCCCCGGTGAACGGTGACCGCAACTATAATAGTTCTAAGGTAGTGAAATTCCTTGTCGGGTAAGTTCTAACAAGCACGAAAGGCGTAACGATCTGGGCTCTATCTCGGAGAGAGACTCGGTGAAATAGACATGTCTATGAAGATGCAGACCACCCGCACCTTGACAGAAAGACACTATGAACCTTCACTGTTCCCTGGGATTGGCTTTGGGCTTTTCCTATGCAGCTTAGGTGGAAGGCAAAGAAGGCCTGCTTCCGAGAGGCTCGAGCCATCAGTGAAATACCATTCTGGAAGAGCTAGAATTTTAACCTTGTGTCAGGACCTACAGACAGTCTCAAGTAGACAGTTTCTATGGGGCGTAGGCCTCCCAAAAGGTAACGGAGGCGTGCAAAGGTTTCCTCGGGCCGAACAGAGATTGGCCCTCGAGTGTAAAGGCAGAAGGGAGCTTGATTGCAAGACCCACCCGTCGAGCAGGTACGAAAGTCAGCCTTATTGATCCGACAATGTTGAGTGGAAGGGCCATCGCTCAAAGGATAAAAGTTACTCTAGGGACAACAGGCTGATCTTCCCCAAAAGCTCACATTGACAGGAAAGTTTGGCACCTTGATGTCGGCTCTTCGCCACCTGGGTTGTAGTATGTTCCAAGGGTTGAGTTGTTCGCCCATTAAAGCGGTATATGAGCTGGGTTCAGAACGTTGTGAGACAGTTTGGTCCATATTTGGTGTGGGCATTAGAGCATTGAGAGGACCTTTCCCTAGTACGAGAGGAATATAATTTTAAATTTGCATTCCATGACACCAAAAATAATTAATTTTTGTGTTGTGTCTTAATTTATCTCATATTTTGTGTAAATTGTCATAACAGTTCTATTTACTCAATTGTTCTTTGGTAAGTTGAAAAAACTTAAAATCTTCACTTTTTTATAGGATTTTATAAATATTAAATTTATATTATAAAATTGTTTGGTATGTTAGTAAAAATTAAATATTGTATATCATTGTATTATTTGATAATAGTAAATCTTGATTTTTGAAAATTATTTATTTAATATTTTAAACAACATTTACAAAAGAAAATAATTAAACGAGTCATAAACAAATGTGAAAAAAGTATGAGCAGACTAATGCTCTTGGTAGTCCTCTATGGTCACCTAAAGCATGCTTTAAGAAGCTATTGGATATCATGGTTCATTCATTGTAGTTCACCTCTTCAAGAGTTGATCTTTCATTGTTTTGCAAGCACATTGGAGATACCTGTCTGTTTGTGTTAGCTTTTATATCAATGATATCACCCTCACAGGCTATTCTCAACACCATGTAAACCAGACTGTATAACAGCTGAATGAGCAATTCCTTTAAAGAAAGTAGGCAAACTTAAGGTTTTTTTTTTACTAGAGGTTAACGTAGTATCTCATGTATGCATCAAAGTAAGAGAAAGCATGCGGAAGATTTTATTTTATTTTTTTGAAAAGAACCAGAATGTCAAAAGTAAATCCTATGCCTACTCTAATGGTATGCCAACCCCTAAACTCTCCACATTGTCAGGACAATCCTTAGAATATGCCACCAGTTATAGAAGCACTTCAGAGCCTTGCAATATGTGTCTTATAAGGCCAGACATAAGACTGTTGTTAACAAGGTGAACCAATACATGTAGCAAGTAACACCCCATACCCGACCTAGACGCCAAATCGAATATCGAGATACCACCCCACCGTCTCACTACTAGTTCATCTAAACGACATGTTATTTCTTATACATCTTTTTTTATCAATAATAACATAGCATTATCATGAATTATAAACCATACATTCACTTCATATTGATAAATCATACCAAGAATTCATAAAATAGCACATCATAGGTATTAATTATGCATTAGAACAATTTAACAGATTTTCCCAAAAATGTTACGTAGGTATCGATACCGCCTATATGGTATCGATATTTCTTTTAAGTGGTATCGATACCACCTAGAAAATCGATACCAAACTAGAATTCAGTTTCTTGCTAAATTTCAAAACCTCAAAAAATATCGATCCTTTCACAAGGTATTGATAAATACACCTGAGTATCAATAGCTGGGTCAGGGTATCGATACAAAATTGATATTCTGACTCCCTGCACATTAAAAAATACAGAGGTATCATTTCAAAAGCTTTAATATCGATACCTCTGCTACAGGTTACAAAAATTCAACATATAAAAGCATTTAAATCATTCAAACTTAGTCCCTACACATCATGCATCATTCACCTATTCATATAAGCATCAAAACATCTAAAAAATAAACCAAACACCATGTCCAAGTTCATAAGCTTCCAAACATACACAATATGCAAATGATCCCAAATACATCTTAACATAACCGATACAAATGTCTACTATGTTGCCTTTTTATTCCCTAGAACTAGAATAAGTAAAACACCTAATATAATGAATAAAGAATGGCTTGGATCAATCCCTCGACGGCCACACCGCTTACACTAGGAACGCAACTACTCTGCAAAGGATAAAATGGAGTAAGTGAGTTTAACAAGCTCAGCGAATGCCTAGAACAACCATTATGCAAACAAGTCATCATGCATCAATCAAACAACATACAACATATTCTCAAAACGCAATTAACTAAGTGTCATAATTCATATATTTAGTGTAACAGCCCGATTTAAGAGCTAGTCGGAACAGTGGTTTCGGAATCACTAATCTGAGGTTAGAGAAAATTATTTTTATGTTTTTTTATAATTTAGAGTATGATTATGTAGGTTGTAACATCCTGAATTAGTGGGCCTATGCATTTAATGTGTGGTTATGTGTAATGTGTTAATTAGAGTGTTAAGGGTCCAGATTGGGCTCAGGATAGGGCCGAGGCCTTGGTTAAATTTTCTGTATTGACACTATAGGGTTTAAAGGATGGTATCTGTGGTTTAAATTACAAAATGGGCTTGTGGCCCAATAGCAAGAGGCGCTGTAAGGGAGCTATAAGGTGGCGTCATTAGCAGGTGAAGAGGCCCAAGTTATGGCCGCTTGGAGCCCATGTATTTGGGCCATTTTCGGCACTTAAAGGAGGAGCAAGTGGGATGGCAATAAGGCTTAAAATTGGAATGGATTAAATGACTTGGATAATGTGGATAATGTGCTGATAAAGGAAAGAAGAGGTGGTGTTATTTAGGCCTCTTTTGGAGGTGAATGGATAAAGATAAGGGAGAAAGAATAGGAGTTATCTGCTGAATAGCCAGTGGTGGCCGAATTTCTATCTCTTGGAGGGAGAAGAAATCAGTTTCAATATGCCAGAGGGGTGCCGAAATTTCCCTCATTAATTGTTTAGTTTTTGGTTCGAGGAAGGGGCATTTTCAGCTTTTGCGAGGTAGGTGCCAAAATTCTCTTTAATTAGGGGGGATATCTCTTCAATTCCGGCATTTGAACCCCATTCCCTTAATCTTTTCTCTCATTCTCTATTCTCTTCTACAAGCCAAAACCTCAGTCAATCCCTGCAATCTTTTCTTTTGATTTTTTTCAGAAGCCGAAACCTCTTATTTCACTCTCTTCTTCATCTTGTGCTGATTTCTCTATAGCCGAATACCCTTGTCTATTCTTTTCTCTTTGCAGATTTCTTCATCAAAGCCAAATCTTCATAGATCTCCTGAGATCATCTTTTCTTTCTGATCTTTTCAAAAAGTCAAAATTCCCTAGGAGTTGTCGAATTCTCTTTAAAGGTAGGTGTTGATTTCTTCTGATCTATATTTTTTTTTTTTTCTTTCTCTTTTGGTTTTTAGAAGACAAAGTCGAAAGGCTAATGGATTGTTGGTTTCTTGTGTCTACGTGTTGGGCGACATTCGAGAAGTGAAGTAGATCGCGTAGATCCAAAAGCCGGAACCGCTAGTCTCTTAACATCATATCTCTCTTTTCAGGATTTCAAGGTAAGGGGTTATCTTTAGATTTTTGTTAGATTCGCTATCGTAATGGTGATCTTAACCATATGTTATGATGGTAGCAACTGATAAGGTCTTTTGATGGAATCAAATATCGATTAGGCGAAGGAGAGGATTGGATTTGTTAAACCAATCCCTAAGTTTAAGAAGCGAGCGGTATCAACAGTTCGGGGTTGGCCACCGAGTTGTGGGCCGACTTCAGAACAAAATCTTAGACTGTTAGCAGTCGTAGCGGCTACTGATAGTGCCGACTTAGACAGTATCGTCTTATCAGTAATCAGTGTGTAGATCTCTATCACGCTAGTTAAACTATACTATGTATGTTATGGGCTAAAAGCTAGAAAATGAGGTTGTATGAACAGTCGTATTACCCAGAAAGGGTAGGCAAGGGATGCCAGGTACGTAATCATAGGAACTTCTCTATGTGTATCAAAGTATGTGAAAGTATCTGATCTATTTAGTAAGTTTAATGTCCTGATTCTTGCATGTATGTATGCATGGGATGGGATTGATATGATGAAGGGGATCAGGTCGCAAAGCGATCGGTGGCTTTGCCACATAGGTCACATAGTGATCGGTGTTTATGATAGGCAGCACAACTGTCGATATATTATTAAGGTCGCATAGTGATCGGTGGCTTTGTCACACAGGTCACGTAGTGATTGGTCTTTATGACAAGCAGCACAGCTGTCGATATGGTGTATAGCGGATGGAGGGTTGATTGTAGAAATCCCCACGGTGTGATGGTTGGTACGGTGGTATGTAGAGGATGGACTCTTAGGTTCGAGATGGGCTATGTTTCATGTAATATATTTTGTGCCATTGTGAATGGGCCTAGGCCCATAATGTGTTTGTGGGCCCAAGGCGTTTATGTGTTTTCGGGATTTGCACACTGAGTCTTGGTAACTCACCCTTTTATTTTTCCTAACTTTTCAGATGAGCAGTAGATCGTGGACTTGGAGCCGAGGCAGACTCGAGGGGCCATCAAGTCTTTTATCCTCATAGACTATTTTTGGGTTTTTTTTTTAAATTTAAATTTTGAGAGTATTTTTGTAATAAGGCCTCAATAACTTAGGTTATCGTATTATTTAGTTTATCTTTTATTTATTCTATACACCTTACAAACTTATGTTTTCAAAGTCTTAATTATAAAGTGAAACTAAAATGGGTTTCCATGCATGATCAACGCAAATGTTAAAGGTTCTTCAAAATATCATGATTAATCATTAATCGGTTAAAATAAACTGAGATTCTTCAAAACCCTCTAAAGTAAAGTTTTCAACATTTAACCCGTAGCATACCCGATCCGGTCATGATATATGGGTCGGGTTTGGGGTGTTACATTTTTGGTATTAGAGCCCAGTTCAAAACTCGGGCTGTGAAATGGGTCCAGTAATGATTTCTAAAAGTGATGTAAGTTTGAGAAAAGTTCAGTTGAGATATGGCCTTCGAGTTTACCGGCACCCGATCCACGCAGATAAGTATTCTAAACTCATTATGTGATGTGCATGTTGGGCTTGATGGGCTTTATGGGACGTAGACAGGTATACTAAAGCTTATGGACTTTAGGTTTAGTATAAACAATTCTTCAAATCTCATAAGACTTAATTTCTAATTAAACATGTCTGTGAACAAGTCACAAGGTTAGGTATGGTAATAGGCATACGCATGTCTAGGATTGGATTCGAAAGAGCTTGGTATTTAAGCGTACTGGCTCACCTCCTCTTCACTGAATCCTACCGTGCATAGTGTTTGTTCACTCTAACCGAGAGGGCTTGTTGATCGGCAAAATTTATAACTAAAACCCGAAAGGGACCAAACCACCCTATTTTTGTAAAATTATCCCTAGTTTTGTAAAATTTCTGAAATTCCCTTGATTTGTGGAAACTTCCCAAAATACCCTGGATTTGTAAAAATTATCAAAATTTGTAAAATTATCGAAATACCCCCAGATTGCAAAATTACCAAAATACCCCTATCTTGTAAAATCACCAAGAAACCCTATTTTGGAAAATTACAAAAATACCCCTGTAGGATAAAATTATGAAAATACCCCTGTAGGATAAAATTACGAAAATACCATCGGGTAGTGAAATGACAAAAATACCCTTATGTGATGAATGTGAGTTCATGGATGCTACTTGTGTTGATGAGTAATGGTTGGATGTATGTGGATTCTAGAGCTAGAAAATACAGACCTGAGAACTGAACCTTGTAGATAGAGTTCGAATTCGAAAGAACACTGTTAAAACTACTTTCCACAAGATTGTTCGTTATTGATCAGTGGAAGAAATTAATAATTCATAAAACTTCTAATCAGATAAACGTGAATAGGTAGAATGAGCACTAGAGGTTGTGGTGTGTGTGGCTGAGGTAGAGGCAGGATTACTGTGTCGAAACTGGTAGGGTCTGGTCATGAGTTGAGGAATGAGGTACCGATCGCCAAATGTGGAGGCGTAATTTCAAGATCGATCACGGAGATGATGCGTATCTCGAGCGATGTTGAGGGTGTTAGAAAGGGTTGCTAGGGCAGGCATGGGCACAGGAGCCCAAAAATCTATGTCGGAGCGACTTAGAGCTAATAGGGCAGAATGTTCAGGGGAATTTCTGGGATAGCCTCGAGTACAGCTGAGTATTGGCTGGAGGCAGTCGAACGCATAATAGATGATCTGGATTTTATGGAAGAAGAAAAGCTGAAAGGAGTAGTGTCCCTTCTTCGGGACGAAGCTTATCAATGGTGGCTTACGATTAAGGATGGTACAGTGACTGACTGTATCACCTGGATTACTTCAGAATGGTGTTCCAGAGTAAGTACATTGGAACGAGTTATGTTGATGTGCAGCGTAGAGCATTTTTGAATCTGGTTCAAGGAAGTAGGTCGGTGGCGGTGTATGAACCAGAGTTCTTACGCTTGAGCCATTATGCTCAAGGGATAGTGGCCACAGAACATGAACGGTGCGTTCGATTTGAAGATGGCCTGAAGGATGATTTACGTGTTTCGATAGCTCCACAGCGGGAGAGGGTATTTGTTGTGCTTGTGGAGAAAGCTAAGATAGTTGAGGAAGTGAAGCAGACAGAAAGACTAAACAAGGATAAATATAGGAGTGGAAGTAGGAGAAATTCTGGATCGTCAGGAGCAGTCGGGCGTACTCAGAAAAGACTTAGGTCGGATGGGCCGAATCGGGTGGAGAGACCTGCTGCTAACCAGACACGGAGGTGTGTTCGCTGTGGTAAATTCCATGTAAGTGAGTGTTGGGCAGGCAGTGGAAAGTGCTTTAGGTGTGGATCTTTAAACCATCAGATTAAAGACTGTCCACAGCCACAGAGTGATGTAGGACCCACCGGGTAGGGAAATGCTCAGCCAGATAAAGGAGGTCAACAGCCACAGAAAGGCCGTGGTCCAGCGAGAGATGGTAACGGTTTCAGTCGGGGCCGTGAAGCACCAGGCCGAGGGACAGGAAACACTGAGGTGAGGTAGCCGAAGTTAGTCTATGCTTCCAGACGTCGTGAGGCGGATGATGCACCGGATGTTGCCTTACACTGCATTGATTGACATTGGGTCGACACATTCATATGTTGCTAGTAGTGTGTCTGGAACTTTAAGTTTAGATTTCGAGATTACCCCTAGGGCGATGACTGTAATTAGCCCATTAGGGCAATCTGTGGTAGTAGATAGACTCTATCGGGAGGTACCCCTAGAAGTTCAGGGAATAGTTTTTCAGACGGATCTGATGGAATTACCGTTCGGGGAGTTCGACTTAATATTGGGCATGGATTGGCTGGTAAAGTATCAAGCTAATTTTGATTGTGCAGCCAAGCGTATGGTGTTACAAACCCTTGAGGGTGGTGAAGTGTTGGTGATAGGAGAAAGAGGGAACTGTTTGTCGAATGTAGTGATTGCCCTAAGAGCAGAAAGGATGGTGAGAAAAGGATGCGAGGCAGTTTTAATGTTTGTTTGGGCTCTGGAAGCCAAAGACCTAACTGTTGGGGACATTAAGACGGTGAAGAAATTTCCTGATGTTTTCCGTAAGAGCTTCCGGATTACCTCCGGATCGTGAAGTGGAGTTTGTATCGATCTTCTTTCTAACAAAGACAAAGGTTCATCACTCCATATAGGATGGCGCCAAAGGAGTTGGTAGAGTTGAAAGCACAAATACAAGAGTTATTAGATGAAGGATTTATTCGACTAAGTGTGTCGCCTTGGAGAGTACCAGTGTTATTTGCTAAGAAGAAGGATGGATCAATGCGTACGTGTATTGACTACTGTCAGCTGAACAAGTTGACTATCAAGAACAAGTATCCGTCGCCAAGGATTGATGACTTGTTCGATCAACTGAAAGAGGCGTTAGTGTTCTCAAAGATAGATTTGAGATCAGGATACCATCAGCTTAAGGTCAAAGAATCGGATATTCATAAGACAGCTTTCAGGACCCGTTATGGCCATTACGAATTTTTGGTAATGCCATTTGAGTTGACTAACGCACCAGCGGCGTTTATGGATTTGATGAATCGAGTGTTCCAACCCTACTTGGATCGGTTTGTCATGGTATTTATAGATGATATCCTGGTTTACTCAAGATCGGAAGAGGAGCATGATTCACATCTGCGAGTGGTTTTGTAGATTCTGAGGGAGAAGCAGTTATATGCCAAATTCAGTAAGTGCGAATTTTGGCTAAGTGAAGTTACTTTTCTAGGCCATGTTGTGTCGGCAGAGGGGATTAAGGTTGACCCTCAAAAAATTGAAGCGGTATTGGATTGGAAGCCGCCTAGGTCTGTGGCAGAAATTTAGAGTTTTCTTGGTCTGGCCGAGTACTATCGAAGGTTTGTTGAAGGATTTTCTTTAATCGCGGCACCATTGACTAAGTTATTACAGAAAGGAGTTTGGTTTATTTGGTCTAGTAAGCAGCAAGAGAGTTTCGAGAAGTTGAAAAAGATTTTGACGAAGGCTCCGGTATTGATTCAACCGGAGGCTGGAAAGGAATTTGTAATTTACTGTGATGCGTCACACACGGGACTAGGATACGTGTTGATACAAAATAGAAAGGTTGTTGCGTATGCATCTCGGTAGTTAAGACCGCACGAAGTAAATTATCCCACCCATGACTTGGAGTTGGTGGCGATGGTTTTTGCTTTAAAGATTTGGAGATAGTACAGAAATCTATTATTTATACCGATCATAAGAGCCTAAAATACCTTTTGACCCAAAAGGAGTTGAATCTAAGGCAGAGGAGGTGGATCAAGTTGTTAAAGGATTATGATTGCTCGATCGAGTATCACCTGTAAAGCTAATGGTGGCGGATGCCTTAAGTCGTAAAGTAATCTCGACTTAAGGGCAATGTTTGCTCGCTTTAGTTTGTATGATGATGGGAGTTTATTGGGTGAACTTCAAGTGAAACCCTCTTGGGTCGGTCGAGTTAAGGAGAAGCAATGAGATCGATGAGTTGCTAAAGGAGAAGTTTCATGTAGGATCAAGTGATAGATCGATGGACTTGAAGATGAATGAGGAAGGACATTATGTTTTCAAGGAGAGTTTGCATGCCAAAATATCCGGGATTGAGGCATAGGATTTTGCAAGAAGCGCATGAAAGTTCATACGTTATGCACCTCGGAGGGAGTAAGATGTATAGGGATTTGCGGGATCAATTCTGGTGGCCGGGCTTGAAGAGTGAGGTAACTAAATTGGTGAGTAAGTGTTTGACTTGTCAGCAGGTGAAGGCAGAGCATCAGTTACCATCGGGGTTGTTTCAGCCAGTGAAGATTCCACAATGGAAGTGGGAAAGGATCACAATGGACTTTGTTAGTGGGCTACCCCTCACGCCTACTAAGAAAGACTCAGTCTGGGTGATTGTTGATTGGTTGACGAAATCTGCACATTTCATACCAGTACAGGTCGATTACTCTCTGCAGAAGCTGGCTAGGTTATATATAGCGAGGCAGTGAGGTTGCATGGAGTACCAGTATCAATCATATCGAACAGGGACCCGAGGTTCACGTCGCGATTCTGGAAGGCTTTGCATCAAGCATTGGGTACGAAGTTGGATTCTATACAGCGTTTCATCCTCAGACCGATGGATAGTCTGAGCGGGTAATTCAGGTCTTGGAGGACATGTTGAGGGGATGTGTCATTGATTTCAGAGGTAGTTGGGAAGAGTTTTTACCGTTGGCGGAGTTTGCATACAATAACAGCTACCGCCTAGTATTCGGATGGCGCCTATGAAGCATTGTACGGTGGAAGTGTCGTACTCCCACCGTTGGACGGAATTAGGGAACGTCGGATTTTGGGTCCGGAGTTGGTTAATGAGACAGAGGAGAAGGTTGAGTTAATTTGAGCTCGACTAAGGGAAGCGTCGGACCGACAGAAGTTCTATGCAGACTTGAAGCGTAAGGACATAGAGTTTGCAGTGGGGACAAGGTGTTCTTGAAGGTGTCGCCAAGGAAGAAAGTGCTGAGGTTTGGACAAAAAGGTAAATTAAATCCCAGATTTATCGGACCTTATCGGGTGTTGAAACGAGTAGGGCCAGTAGCCTATCAGCTAGAGCTACCTTCTGAGCTAAGCCAGATTCACAATGTATTCCACATTTCTATGTTGAGATGATATCGTTCAGATCCATCTCATGTGGTGCCTTTGGAAGAAATCGAGGTAAAACCTGACCTATCGTTTGAAGAGGAACCAGTGGAAATCCTGGATAATGATGTCAAAGTGTTACGAAGGAAGACGGTTCCGTTGGTTAAGGTTTTATGGTGGAATCACAGTTCTGAGGAGGCTACATGGGAACCAGAGGAGACGATACGACAGCAGTACTCGCATCTATTCTAATCAGGTAATTTCGAGGCTGAAATTTCTTTAAGGGGGTAGAACTGTAACGTCCTGAATTAGTGGGCCTATGCGTTTCATGTGTGGTTATGTGTAATGTGTTAATTAGAGTGTTAGGGGTCCAGATTGGGCTTAGGATAAGGCCAAGGCCTTGGTTAAATTTTCTATATGGACACTATAGGGTTTAAAGGATGGTATCTGTGGTTTAAATTACAAAATAGGCTTGTGGTCCAGTAGCAAGGGGCGCTGCAAGGGAGTTATAAGGTGGCGCCATTAGCAAGTGAAGAGGCCCAAGTTATGGCCGTTTGATGCCCACGTATTTAGGCCATTTTTGGCACTTAAAGGAGGAGCAAGTGGGATGGCAATAAGGCTTAAAATTAGGAGGGATTAAATGACTTGGATAATGTGGATAATGTGCTGATAAAGGAAGGAAGAGGTGGTGTTATTTAGGCCTATTTTGGAAGTGAATAGATAAAGATAAGGGAGAAAGAATAGGAGATATCTACTGAACAGCCAGTGGTGGCCGAATTTCCATCTCTTGGAGGGGGAAGAAATCGGTTTCAATATGCCAGAGGGGTGCCGAAATTTCCCTCATTAATTATTTAGTTTTTGGTTCGAGGAAGGGGCATTGTCGGCTTTTGCGAGGTAGGTGCCGAAATTCTCTTTAATTAGGGGGGATATCTCTTCAATTCTGGCATTTGAACCCCATTCCCTTAATTTTTTCTCTCATTCCCTGTTCTCTTCTAAAAGCCGAAACCTCATTCAATCCCTGCAATCTTTTCTTTTAATTTCTTCAAAAGCCGAAATCTCTTATTTCACTCTCTTCTTCATCTTGTACCGATTTCTCTACAGCCAAATACCCTTGTCTGTTCTTTTCTCTTTGTCGATTTCTTCATCAAAGCCAAATCTTCATAGACCTCTTGAGATCATCTTTTCTTTCTGATCTTTTCAAAAAGCCGAAATTCCCTAGGAGTTGCCAAATTCCTAGTAAAGGTAGGTGCCGATTTCTTCTGATCTATTTTCTTTTCTTTTCTTTTCTTTCTCTTTCAGTTTTTAGAAGACAAAGCCGAAAGGCTAATGGATTGTTGGTTTCTTGTGTCTACGTGTTGGGCGACATTCGAGAAGTGAAGTAGATCGCGTAGATCTAAAAGCCAGAACCGCTAGTCTCTGAACCTCATCTTTCTTTTCGGGATTTCAAGGTAAGGGGTTCTCTTTAGATTTTCGTTAGATTCGCTATCGTAATGGTGATCTTAACCATATGTTATGATGGTAGCAACTGATAAGGTCTTTTGATGGAATCAAATATCGATCAGGCGAAGGAGGGGATTGGATCTATTAAACCAATCCCTAAGTTTAGCGGCGGTGTCGCTAGATTGGGATTGGCCACCGAGTTGTGGACCGACTTCGAACAAAATCTTAGATCGTTAGCGAGTCATAGACATCGATAGTGCCAACTTAGACGAAGTATCGTCTTGTCAGTAATCAGGTGTGTAGATCCCTATCACGCTAGTTAAACTATACTATGTATGTTATGGGCTAAAAGTCGAAAAATGAGGTTGTATGAACAGCCGTATTACCCAGAAAGGGTAGGCAAGGGATGCCAGGTATGTAATCATAGGAACTTCTCTATATGTATCGAAGTATGTGAAAGTATGTGATCTGTTTAGTAAGTTTAATGTTCGATTCTTACATGTATGTATGCATGGGATGGGATTGATATGATGAAGGGAGCGGTGTAAGCGATCGGTGGTTTTTCCACATAGGTCACATAGTGATCGGTCTTTATGATGCAAGTACAATTGTCGATATACTATTAAGGTTGCATAGCGATCGGTGGCTTTGCCACACAGGTCACGTAGTGATTGGTCTTTATGATAAGCAAGACAAATTGTCGATATGGTGTATAGCGGATGGAGGGTTGATTGTAGAAATCCCCACGGTGTGATGGTTGGTATGGGGGTGTGTAGAGGATGGACTCTTAGGTTCGGGATGGGCCATGTTGCATGTTATATATTTTGTGCCATTGTGAATGGGCCTAGGCTCATAATGTGTTTGTGGGCCCAAGGCATTTATGTGTTTTCGGGATTTGCACACTGAGTCTTGGTGACTCACCCTTTTATTTTTCCCAACTTTTCAGATGAGCAGTAGATCGTGGACATGGGAGCCGAGGCGGACTCGAGGGGCCATCAAGTCTTTTATCCTCATAGACTATTTTCGGGTTTTTTTTTTAAATTTAAATTTTGGGAGTATTTTTGTAATAAGGCCTCCATAACTTAGGTTATCGTTTTATTTTTTTTATCTTTTATTTATTCTATACACCTTACAAACTTATGTTTTCAAAGTCTTAATTATAAAGTGAAACTAAAATGGGTTTCCATGCATGATCAACGCAAATGTTAAAGTTTCTTCAAAATATCACAATTAATGATTAATCGGTTAAAATAAATTGAGATTCTTCAAAACCCTCCAAAGCAAAGTTTTCAACATTCAACCCGTAGCATACCAGATCCGGTCATGATGTATGGGTCGGGTTTGGGGTGTTACATAGGTGCATGAAAATTTTGATGCTTTAATTTTAGCGATTGCATGCTTAATCGCGAAAAAGGACTAAATCGCATAAAGGGCAAAAGTTCTATTTTACAATCTAGAGGTACCAATTAGCTATGGAATCTTAATTACAGGCCCTTAAAGTGAAATTAGGCCTTTCTAAAGGTCATATCCAGCCATAGGGAGACAAGATGATTAAATTAGTTAATGTTTTGGTGGTGTTAGGTGATTAATGAATAAAATAAAAATAAAGAAAAGAAAAGTATCATCTTTTCTTCTTTCCTTCACCACCGAAAATAAGCAGCAAATAAGGGGTTTGAGAGCTCAAACATTTCATCAAGCTCTTCTCCTTACAAGTAAGTGATTTTAATGGTTTTTCTTGATGATATTTGTACTTTTGGGACCTCTAAAGCTTAAGCTATCTAAAAAAAAAACTATTTTGCAAATTGGTTGAAAGCTTAGAGTTTTACCATGTGAGCATTTATGTTGTTTGCTATATTTTTATGGATGAAAATGAGTCTTAGTTGTTAGATAAACAACTTTTGTGAAGGGTGTTTCCATGAAAACACCTAATGGGACCTTTTTTGTAAAGGTTGTATAATAAGAGGAAAATGTGTGAAATAATGAGTATTGAGGGCTGCCATAAGAGTAATAAGTGTTCACCTAGGCTCGTTAAAGAAATAAATTTGATTAGAATTAATTTTCGAGCCTAGGGGTAGAATGGTCATTTTGTAAAAGCTTAAGGGCAAAATGGTAATTTTGCCAAAATTATGATTTTTGAAATGCATTTATTAATGTGGTGATTAAATGAGCTAAATTGTTATTATAGATCAAGAAGAGCGAAGAATTAACCTCGACCGAGGAAAGGGCAAAGTATCGGACTAGATCGGCAATCTATCCTATTTTTAAAATTGAGGTAAGTTTGCGTGTGATAAGTTCAACGCCATGTTAGTATGATTTTAAATGTTTGATATTTGTGAAGATGTATGATATGTTTATGAATTTGAATAATGGTGTTGTATGAGAAAATGATGAGAATTTTGATGTTAAAGTCCCGATTGGACTTAAATAAATGAGAAAACAATATCATCAAGACTTGAGATGTGTAAGGTCCCGTATAAGACCATGTCTGGGACATGGCCTCGGCACCAAATTGAAATCCCGTATAAGACTATATCTGGGATATGGCATCGGCATTGAATATGAGAATCGTATAAGACCATATCTGGGATATGGCATCGACAATCGATATGAGATCCCGTATAAGACCATATCTGGGATATGGCATCGGCATCTAGAAATGACCCCGCGTAAGACCACATCTGGGATGTGGCATTGGTGTCGTAATTATGTGAATGAGGATGATCATGTATCCTTGAATATCCCAAGTGATTCAATGGGGTAATTAGTTAAGTATGATAGAGATGAGATTAATGCTAAGACTATGTGATGAAGTGATACAGGTATATGTGAGTAATTCATGAGAATGGTTTATGATATGTAATCGGTAAGAGTAAGAATGAGTAAGTTATGGAAATGAGCTTAAGACTTGTGTTTTTATTCAACGCAATGGATAGATGACATTACGAACTTTATGCTGTTATTTATTTCTTGCAAACTTACTAAGCTTTATGCTTACCCCTCTAATTTTTCTTTTCCTTGTAGTATTGCCAAGATAACTCGAGGATCGTGGGAAGTCGGAGTTTGGAATCACACTATCGACATCTCTTGGGTATAACAAAGTTAGGTTTATTTTGAGTGTGGCATGTATAAGACTTGGGTATTTTGTTATGTCACATTTGTTAGCGAAAGTGTTGGCTATTAATGTTGCTAAATTCATTTTGTAAGTGGTCTTTGGAATTGGGCCAATACTTGACAAGTTTATATATATTCAATGATGATGAATTTCATGAAGTGTATGCTTGTGTGGATGTATTGATTTTTAGTCCTTAGAAGTGTTTTATGGTCCTGATATGTGTTGGATTGGATTGGTGCAAGAATGGTTGCTGTACAGGGTGGCATTTGGCTTGGTAGGTAGCCTTTTTAAATGTCCACACGGGTAGACACACGGGCGTGTGTCTAGGCCATGTGTGACACACGGTCAGCCCCATAGGCGTGTTAATTGGCCATGTGTCCCCTTGCATGCTAAGCTTACAAGTCAGTATACTCAGTAGTAAACACACGGGCAGAGACATGGTCGTGTGTCTCAGCCGTGTGGGAGGCACGGCCATGGACATAGGCGTGTACCCAGGCTGTGTGAAGTCTGCACCTAAAATTAGGAATTTAATTCGACACACGGTCTAAGGACACGGGCGTGTGCCTTGGACGTGTGACCATAGTGAGGTGATGACGTCATAAACAGAATGCCATGGTTTTGGCACACGGGCTAAGACACGGGTGTGTCGAGGCCGTGTGAGGGACACGGGCTAGGGACACGTACGTGTGTCCGGTCGTATGAAAACCCCTGTAGGTTCAAATTAGAAAATAAATTCCACATGGGTTAGGAACATGGGCGTGTGTGACCACACAGCCTGCCCACACGGGCGTGTTCCACTCCACACGAGGCGTGTGGCCCCTGTTTAGGCAAAAATTTTTAAATGCGTAAAAGTTTCCGGTTTAATTTCGAAACCTTCCGAATGTATGTTTAGGGCCTCGTAGGCCCATAATAAGGACGGTATGTCAATGAATGAGAAGATTTATGTTGAAATAAAATCTTATAGCCTAAAGTTGTATGTTTAAGCAAGAAAAGTTCGGTAATGTCTCGTATTCGGTCCCAGTGTTGACCACGGGTAAGGGGTGTTACATTTAGTCATAGTCCATGCATTCTTTTACACTCTATTTATACAAATGTTTAGGCATACAAAAATAAATTTTGACACATATCAATCACATATAAGCACATATAATTACATACAATCCTATTTGGTCATAGTGTATGATAATTTGACTCTTGAGTTTATGAAACTTTAAGTAGACTCTATCACCACTCATTGGATACACGGATCTCCAACACACCACACATGGACTCGTAGAGTCAAACATATCCCATAAGCGAAGCATATAGCTAATGCTCTCTAGCACACCAAACATACATATCCTAGTGAATGGAGCTTAGCTCACATTCCGTTATCTCTCCAAAATTGTCCCTGGGTCTCAGCACCCCACATATTACAACACATATAAGTGAGTACTCACAATCCTATGGCATGCCAACTATATCCAACGGTCTCAGTAAGTCACAAGGCCAAAATATCCATAATGTCATCAAATATTACTTACCGATTATCCGCATATATTCACCGCATAATCATATCATTAGCATATTATATACACTATCATATGGCATGAATAACATACATTTATATTTACCGTCACAACAGTCATCACAATATGTTCATATTTCATCATAGCATAATTTTTTTTTCACAATTTACAAACATATTTATCACATATTTAGCAAAGGTAGAAGAACACTTACACTCGGAGTTTGGAGTAGGGGTTTAAGTTGTCCCTAAATTCTCAAATACACAATGAATCATCTACGAGAACCGATTTTAAAACACTCACTGAAATATTCGCTTTTGTCAAAAAACTGAAAGCTTAAACAAGCTTCTCTTTGCCTTTATCTCTACTCGTTGAAAATCTTATCGACTCCAACACTTCAACAAGATAAGCCACACATATATTCAGTCAATAACTAGTCTATAACTCTCTTCAAACAGCCACAAATACGAGCTTAAGCTACATTCTTTTCTAACCAAAACTTTTACCATAACAAACTTAAAATTCGAATAACTTGGTCTACTCTTAATCTTTTCACATGAAACAAATTTCATTCATCTATGTATTCATTTATGACTAATTCCCAATTTTTAAACTACACAAAATTACGCGTTTTAAGGTATCAAAATTTTTCGATAAATTTTGACTATTACAATGAGAATTCATTAAAACCAGAGAAATCCTTAACGAAACTTCAAAGTTACTTTAGAAAGCTTCTAATTAGGTTAAAAAAAAGTAAAAAAATACTATAAAACCAAATTTTTATCCACAAACTCGAAATTCACCATTAAAAACCTGATTTTCGAATTTTAATTAAAACATGCGATTTAACAGCTAAGAATTCAATTTCAAAGACCCAATAACATTAAAAACTAATGAGAATGTGAATGGTTACCTTTAATGTTAATAATAACAAGTTTTCAATACAAATCTAAAAAAAACCCACAAGTGGAGAAGATGATGAAATTGGTAAGATTTTTTAGTAATTTCTTGAGGATTTAGAGAGGTTTAATGCTTGGAAATGATAGAAATTTAAAGCATTATAGTTTGGAAGTCAAAAAGTAATTTAGAGAGTGAGGAATAGCAAGGAACGACAACACTAAAGAGATGGGAAGAAACATTTGTGAAAATAACTGGGAATGGGGGTTTACTAGGTTGATTTTAAAAAAAAAAAAAAAATTGGTTTAATTTTTCATAAAGACTCACAACTTTGACCCTTTTACAAATCAATCCCTTTTATAAAATTAAAGACATTTAAAACTTGTTTCCAAAAATTGACCTAACTTTATGAAAACTATTATCGAAAACATTATCGAGCACCAACCTTACGAAATTTCGAGCTCATATAGGCTAAAATTCCTAAAATACCCTTAAAACTTCTAGACCCTATTTTGGGGAGTTATAATTCTCCCCCATTAAAAAAATTTGTCATCAAAATTTACTCAAGTTAACCAAATAGGGATACTAATGTCTCATTGCTTCCTCGATTTCCCAAGTAGCCTCTTCCACTTTGTGGTTGCGTTACAAAACTTTAACCAACGGGACTCTCTTGTTTCGCAACACTTTCACTTCATGGTCTAAAATGGTTCCTCATCAAAAGTGATATTAGGTTGAACCTCAATCTCCTCTACTAACACAATATGCGGCGGATTTGAACGATACTTCTAAAGCATAAACACATGGAAAACATTATGAATTTGCTCAAGTTCTGGGGTAACTTGAGTCGATACGCTACCGGTCTAACCCTCTCGACAACCTCATATAGTCCAACATACCTTGGACTTCACTTACCCTTCCTATAGAATCTCAAAACCTTCTTCTATGAGGAAACTTTCAAGAACACCTTATCGTCAACCTGAAACTCTATATATCGACGTTTCAAATCCACATAAGATTTCTGCCTATCTATTGCTACTTTCAACCTTTCACATATTAACTTTTCCTTCTTTTCGGTCTCATGAACTAGATCTGGTCCAACAACACGCTTTTCATCCAACTCCGTCTAAAACAAAGGAGTCCTACACTTTCTACCATACAACACCTCAAACGGTGCCATACGAATACTCACTTGGAAACTGTTACTGAAAGCAAACTCTGCTAAGGTCAAATATCACTCCCAACTACCACTGAACTTAATCACACAGTTTCGTAACATATCTTCTAACACTTGAATTACCCTATCCGATTGATCATCAGTTTGGGGATGATAAGTTGTACTGAAATTAAGCTTCAATCCCAAAGCCTCTTACAAAATCTTTCAAAACTTTGAAGTAAACCTCAGATCCCTATCAGAAATAATCGAAATTGGAACCCCATGAAGACGAACAATCTCAACAATATACAACTCTACCAACTTCTGCAACAAATAATTGGTACGCATTGCTAGGAAAAGTGCACTTTTCGAAAATCGATCAATTAAACCCAAACCAAATCCTTCTTCGACGGAGCCAATGGCAAACCTGAAACAAAATCCATAGTAATCCTTTCCCACTTCCATTCAGGAATCGTAATAGGTTACAACAACCCCGAAATAAATTAATGGTTTAGCTCTCACCTTTTAAAAAATCAAACATCGGGCCGCAAAATCCGTAACATTACATTTCAACCTAGACCACCAATAAATCCCACGAAAAACATGATACATCTTTCTACTATAGGAATGCATAACATAAGGGCTACTATACGCCTCGATAAGGATCGCTTGCCTTAAATCCACATCTTGCGGCACACACAATCTACCTCAAAAATTCAAGATACCATCGTCATTTACATGGAAATGCCCTTTATTTCCTTGCTCAACCTATCGAATCATCTTTAGAAAATCCGTATCTAATGATTGTTTTTCCTTAATCTGCTGCGACAAAGTCGGCCTCACTTGAATTTCAGCACATAAACCGCCATCACTAGCTAAACTCAAGCGTGCAAACATAGCTCTCAACTCTGTTATCGACTTCTTACTCAAAGCATCAGCAGCAACATTCATCTTGCCAATGTGATACTCAATCACACAATCATAGTCCTTTAAAAGCTCAATCTAATGCATTTACCTTAAATTCATATCCTTTTGAAAGATGATATGCTTAAGGCTCTTATGATCAGTGTAAATCACACTTCTCTGCATAAAGATAATGGTGCCAAATCTTAGGCGCAAACACCACAACAACCAGCTTCAAATCATGAGTAGGATAGTTCCGTTCATGCGTCTTTAACTACCTTGAAGCATAAGTCACAACTTTACCCTCTCGCATCAACACACAACCGAGCCATGTATACAAAGTATTACTATAAACCACAATCTTTTCAGGTTCTGGCTGAATCAACACATGTGCCTTTGTCAGCACTGCTTTAAGCTGACCAAAACTCTTCTACCTTTCATCAGTCTATTCGAATACCACACTCTTCTGAAGTAGCTTCGTTAAGGGTGTAGCAATAAGGAAAAACCCTTCAACTAATCTATGATAGTAACCAACTAAGCCCAAGAAACTCTGAATTTCAGTAACACTCCTAGGCGGCTTCCATTCTAAAATCGCCTCAATCTTTTTTGGGTCCACACAATTCCTTCTGCTGAAAAAACATGACCTAAGAATGCCACTTCCTTAAGCCAAAATTCACATTTACTCAACTTTGCAAATAGTTGTTTATCCCGAAGAATCTGTAGAACTACCCTTAAATACTTATCGCAATTCTCCTCAAAATGAGAATACACCAAAATGTCATCTATGAAAACAACCACAAACTGTTTCAAGTATGAATGGAATATTCGGATCATCAAATCCATGAAAGCAGCAGGGGCATTACTTAATCCAAACGGCATCACCAAAACTCATAATGCCCATACCGAGTCCTAAAAACAATTTTCAACACATTCGACTCCTTCACATTCAATCAGTAATAGTCAAACTTTAAATCAATCTTCGAGAACACTATTGCACCTCAAAACTAATCAAATAAGTCATCAATTCGAGGTAAAGGATATTATTCTTAATAGTCAACTTATTCAACTGTCTATAGTCAATACACATCTGCATCGTACCATCCTTTTTCTTAACAAATAAAATCGATACATTCCACAGAGAGACACTCGGTCGAATGAACCATCTATCCAACAACTCTTACAACTGAATTTTTGACTCATTGAGCTCTTTTGGTGTCATGCGATAGGGCGCAATAGACACTGGTGCAGTACCTGGATAAAGCTTAATTCCAAACACCATTTCTCTTTTCGGCGGCAAGCCAGACAACTCCTCAGGAAACACATCAGGAAAATCCCTAACGGTTCGAATATCCTGAACTCTCAATTCCTTACTAATTGAATTCATCACATAAGCCAAATAAGCTTCACAACCTTTACCCATCAACTTCTCAACCTTTATAGTCGAAACCATATTAGACATAAAACCATATCTTTCGCCAACAACAATTTCCAACCCATCACTATCTCTCAAGGTAATTTGCTTAGTCTCAAAATCTACCTTAGCCTTATGCTCAGTTAACCAGTTCATGCCCAAAATAACATCAAACGCGTAAAATGGTAGTTCCATGATATTAGCAGAGAAAACGTGCCATTGTATCATAAGAGAACATCGACGATAAACCTTATTCGCAAAAAAACTATCTCTAAAGGAACTAGTTACAGTCATTCTGACATCAATAGTCTCTACAGGAATCCCTAACTTACAAACTAATTCACACAGAATATATGAATATGTAGAATCAAAATCAACTAAGGTAAATAATAGGATAGATCGCAAAGTGAAAGTACCTGTAATAACATCAGTTGGATCTTGATCCTCATGTTCCCTAACAGCATAAACATGAGCGAAACCACCAGATTCAACCTATGAGGCAACAGTGTGAACAAAAATTCGTTGCCCAACCGATCTCCCATTACCTCTACCACGCCCATGACCCTTAGTAGACGCAGTAGTAGGTGTCGAACTCTAAGTCTGTAATACCTCTATTCTATTAGGACAGTCCCTAAGAAAATGTTCTTTCGAACCACACTTATAACATCCACTTGTCAACTTACGGCACTCTTCAAGATGCCTACGATCACAATGGGCACAAAACGGCCATTTAGAACCACTAGTCGAACCACCAGTGCTAGTCACAACATTATTATGTTGTTTAGAATGACTCGATCAAGACCCACGTCTCACACCCCTATCAGAGCTATAATTATCACGCCCCCTCTCAGGCGGATGTTTAAAAGCACCATCGAAAGCCCTCTTACTAGTATCAGCCATTACAGCATGAGCTACCTTAGCCAAAGTCTCCTCTATAGCCTTGGCTTTTTCCACAAACTCATTAAACAACTTTGTATTTTAAGTCACTAAATAAACTCGAATCTCACGAATGAGCCCAAAGCGAAACCTCTTACAACGATCATTCTCAGTAAAAACCATCTCAAAAGCATACTGACCAAGGCGCACAAACTCTGCCTCATAGTCAGCTACAGGCAAACTACCTTGCACAAGATCAAAAAATTCCCACTTACGAGCTTCCATATACTACTCGCCCATGAACTTCCTCCTAAAAACATCAATGAAGTAATCCAAGTCAAACGATCAGTTGTCGTACCTTTCTTAACCATATTCCACCAACGATGTGCCTCCCATTAAGTAGGGACACGGTACAACCCAACCTTTCCTTATCAGAACAGGACATCTACTCAAGGATCCTTTCCACTCCTTCCAACTAGTACTTAGCTACAATCAGATTGGTCCTTTTAACCAAGAAAACTCTTTACCACCAAACGCCTGAAGACGTTCAGGCAACAAACCCTAATTCGCAGGTGTAGGAGCAAGGTTAGCATCAGCAATCCGCTGAAACACTCTAATTATCGCTTCCATCAGAAGGCCTACGCTCTCATCAAGTATATTTACCATACGCAGCAACACAAGAGGTGCTGAAGATGTACCATCCTCTTAAGTACTAACTCTCACATTCATGTATTTAGAAGGCATATCTAATTATCTAGCATACATACACAACTAAATAAACAGTGTGAGTGATGGAAAGATGATCCAAGTCTCGTTCCTGTAAAAAGGTTTTAGAACTAAAGGTAATATATCCTTATTCCTACCCCAAATGCATCACAATCAAGAGGTATCTCATGTGATTCAACAATCAAAATAGTTTAATCACTTAGGTTTCAAAGATTCATGAGTTGGGAAACCCCAATCAACATATCAACAACAACCACCTAGGTCTCAAAGTTATTGAACCTAGACTCTAATACCACCAAATATAACACACCATACCTGACTTGGACACCATGTCGACTATCGAAATGCCAAACCACCATCTCACTATTAGTTCATCTAAACATGTTATTTCTCATGCATCTTTTTTTTAATCAATAATAACATAGCATTACCATGAATTATAAACCATACATTCACTTTATGTTGATAAATCATACCAAGAATTCATAAGATAACACATCATAGGTATTAATTATACATTAGGATCATTTAATAAAATTTCCCAACAATGTTATGTAGGTATTGATACCGCCTATATGGTGTCGATATTTCCTTTAAGTGGTATTGATACCACCTAAAAAATCGATACCAAACTAGAATTTAGTTACTTGCCAAATTTCAAAACGTTAGAAAATATTGGTACCTTTCGCAAGGTATCAATAATTACACCCCGAGTATCGATACTCGAGCCCAGGTATCGATACCAAATTGGTATTCTAACTCCTTGCACTTTCGAAATTACAGAAGTATCGTTTCAAAATCTTTAATATCAATACCTCTACTACATGTTACAAAAATTCAACATATAAAAGCATTTAAATCATTCAAACTTAATCCCTAAACATCATGATTCATTCACCTAGTCATATAAGCATCAAAATGTCTAAAAATAAACCAAACACCATGTCCAAGTTCATAAGCTTCCAAACATACACAATATGCAAATGATCCCAAATACGTCTTAACAAAACCGATACAAATGTATACCACGTTGCCTTTTTATTCCCTATAACTAGAATAAGTAAAACACCTAATATAATGAATAAAGAATGGCTTGGATCAATCCCTCGACGGCCACACCGCTTACATTAGAAACGCGACTACTCTGCAAAAGATAAAATAGAGTGGGTGAGTTTAACAAACTCAGTGAATGCCTAGAACAACCATTATGCAAACAAGTCGTAATGCATCAACAAAACAAAATACAACATTCCCAAAACGTAATTAACTAAGTATCATAATTCATATATTTAGTCATATTCCATGCATTCTTTTACACTCTATTTATACAAACGTTTAGCCATACATATATATATTGACACATATAAATCACATATAAGCACATATAATTACATACAATCATATTTAGTCATAGTGTATAATAATTTGGCTCTTGAGTTTATGAAACTTTAAGTGGACTCTATCACCACTCATCGAATACACAGATCTCCAACACACCACACATAAACTCATAGAGTCAAACATATCCCACAAGCAAAGCATATAGCTAACGCTCTCCAACACACCACACATACATATCCCAATAAATGGAGCTTGACTCACATTCCCTTATCTTTCCAAAACTGTCTCTGGGCATCAGCGCCCCACATATCACAACACATATAAATGAGTACTCACAATCCTATGGCATGTCAACTATATCCAATAATCTCATGAAGTCACAAGGCCAAAATATCCATAATGTCATCAAATATTACTTACAGATTATTCGCACATATTCCACTGCATAATCATATCATTAGCACATTATACACACGGTCACATGGCATGAATTACATAGTCATATTTACTGTCACAACAGTTATCACAAAATGTTAATATTTCATCACATCATAATTCTCTTTATCACAATTCACAAACATATTTATCTCATATTTAGCATAGGTAGAAGAACACTTACACTCGGAATTTAGAGTAAGGGTTTAGATTACCTCTAAATTTTCAAATACACAACGAATCTTCAATGAGCAGTGATTCTAAAACACTCACTGAAATATTCGCTTTTGCCAAAAAACCAAAAGCTTAAACAGGCTTCTCTTTGCCTTTATCTCTACTCGTTGAAGGTCCTATCGACTCCGACACTTCAACAAGACAAACCACACATATATTCAGTCAATAACTCTCTTCTAACAGCTACAAACACTAGCCTAAGCTACATTCTTTTCTAACTAAAACCTTAAGTGCGACAAACTTAAAATTCAAATAACTCAGTCTACACTTAATCTTTTTGCATAAAACGAATTCCATTCATTTACATATACATCTACGACTAATTTTCAATTTTTAAACTACACAAAATTACGGTTTTTAATGTATCAAAATTTTTCAACAAGTTTTGACTATTACAACGAGAATTCATTAAAACTCGAGAAATCATTGACGAAACTTCAAAATTACTTTAGAAAGCTTTTAATCAGATTAAAACTAATTGAAAAACACTTTAAAACCAAGTTTTTATCCACAAACTCGGAATTCACCATTAAAGACTCGATTTGTGGCTTTTAATTAAAACATACGATTTAACGGTTAAGAATTCAGTTTCAAAGACCCAATAACACTAAAAACTAATGAGAATGCGAATGGTTACCTTTAATAAGAAGAATAACAAGTTTTCGATGCAAATCCAAAAAACCATAAGTGGAGAAGATGATGAAATTGATGAGATTTTTGTGTAATTTCTTGAGGATATAGAGAGGTTTAAGCCTGAAAATGATAGAAATTCAAAGTATTATAGTTTAAGAGTTAAAAATCAATTGAGAGAGTGAGGAATAGCAAGGGGCAGCAACACTAAGGAGATGGGAAGAAGCATTCGTGAAAATAACTGGGAATGGGGCTTTATTAGGTTGATATTAAAAAATTGGTTTAATTTCTTCATAAAGACTCACAACTTTAACATTTTTACATATCAGTTCCTTTTCTAAAATTAAAGATATTTAAAACTTGTTTCCAAAAATTGACTTTAACTTTATGAAAAAAATTATTGAAAACATTATCGAGCACCAACCTTACAAATTTTCGAACTCATATAGGCCAAAATTCTTAAAATACTCCTAAAACTCTTATATCCTATTTTGGAGTGTTACATAGTAGCCATTGGATTCACACTGGTGGGCAGTGGAAATAATCCTTCGATATCTTAAAGGTAATATCAATCATGGGCTATTGTTCAAATCAATTTCACCACTCAATCTCTTGGGGTTCTCCGATGTTGATTGGGCTAGTTCAATTGACGATGGTGAGCATACTTCTGGCTAATGTGTTGGGTCTTCGACAAAATCAAGGGATAACTCTATTACACTGGCATTGCTGCCCATCCAGTGCTTTATGCTTGAATGAAGCATGTTGAGCTTGATATTCAGTTTGTCCGAGAAAATATAATACTCAATTTCTCTCAAAACAATCTATTTTCATAATTTTTCTTTTTCTTCATATTTTATTTCTTCCGTCAAGATCTTGAATCTTGATGCCAATAGCAGATTCAAGAAAGTTTAATATATAAGAGTAAACAGAAAAAAGATGAACAAGAGAAGGAGCAACCAAATTCCTTGAATGAATTTTCTGTGCACAACCGTTCCTCCCTTAAAACTACTGAAAGGGGAAACTGACTAACGGCTACTCCGTTACAGCAGCTGTTAGAAGACAGCTGTTATAACACCAAAATGCACCGTTTGGATTATAGCCATACGAACCGTATAACTAAAGACCAAAACGAACCATTTAACTAAAAGGCCAAAACACACCGTTTGAGCCACTAACCCTTCCCTCCTAAATAACTAACTTCTGCAACGGTAATAACAGAAATACAAACATGCTTATTAACAGAATTTCAAATCCTCCCATAACACTACATCTTGCTGGCATAGCATGCACTAAACTCTAATTCAAGCCCACATTACCATCATCAATCATAACATTACTAAACAGCCTCCTTTCCCTACTTAATAATTTGCAATTGAAGTGCAAACTTTTTGAAAGCACATTTTCAGGGATATTATGTCAATTTATGGGGCTGATTTTTTTTTAGTTCACATCGAGTAAGGTTATAATATAAGATAATGGTGTTCACTCTCTCAGTCCTATAATCAGATCAAAAGTTTAATCCAAAGACAAGAACTTAGACTTGAACAATATTCGTTTGGCCGCATTTATTAATTTATTTATGTGTAACATGCCAAAATACAGAGAGGAAAGGTCTATCTATTGATCAAAATTGTTCTGACAATTTAGATAGCATGACAAAAACAAGCATCAACCTAAGGCCACCAGACACTCATCATTCTAATCATGTTGCTGACAATGACATGAGAAAAGTCTACGATTTATGCCATTGCAGTTTCTTTGATGCTATATTGAGTGTACTAGCTCTATACCTTGACAATTAAGAAGATCCGAGTAGGTCCCGTATGTCCTTCTGCAAGAGAGAAATGTAACAAGGAACGATTTAATGGAGTCTATACATTTTTACAGGTATCAAATGTTATCAGAAAAATAAAACAACTCTAACCTCGATATTGAGGGGTGATGTGGTTGGAGCATATCTCTCCACAACTTTGCCTTCTTTATTCACCAAAAACTTTGTGAAGTTCCACTTGATTGCATCTCCGAAGTATCCGCCTTTTTCTGATTTTAGAAATTTGTATAGAGGTGCAGCATTCTTTCCATTTACCTCGACCTGCAATAGTCAGATATGACGTATAAGAAACCATAGGTTTGTATGCATATTTATCGACTTTCAACTCCTCTCTAAAGAGAGAAACTTTTGTGTCACAGTCATATTCTCACAACCCAACCCAGCTCATTGGATATGGCTTGTGTAGATCAATTGAAACCCGTTTTGCAAAGTGCACTCATTTGTGTGTTATGACATAGGTTCCATTTTCATGCTAAGGAGGCTAATTATTTTCCTGCTAGGTCACCATATTGCTGGCATAAGTAGTGTGGGATAAGATAGAGTCATATAGGGGAAAGCTATATTTGTAGTTCAACAGACTACATTGTTGATTGTAAGAGGACCTAAAAGAAGTACACTTTGATCCAAAAGCAAAGAATGAATAAAACAATAAACGTTAACAACGGATAAATATTCATAACAGATTGCACGCGTCTACGTGGTTACAACCTTATCAAAAATTGGAAATTCTGCTTTGAACATTGAGCATGTAGCTTCCTGAATTTGTTCATTGGTTCCTGGTTCTTGTCCCCCAAACTGGTTGCAAGGAAATGCTAAAATCTCAAATCCTGCATAACATTTATAAGCTTCAATTCAAACAATTAGACAGAACATAAAAAGGTCTCTAATTTATGACAAATGACAGACCTTGGTTTTTGTATTTTTCATACAAAACATTGAGTTCCTTATAGTTTGATTGGGTTAAACCACTGCCAAATGGAGAAAAATGATATTTAACATGAACAAGTGTAAGTCATTGATGAAGAATTATGCTAAAAAATCAGGCCATATAACTGATCAAGCAGATTACCATTTTGAAGCAACATTCACTATAAGAACAACTTTCCCTTTGTATTCACTTAAACTTACATCATTTCCACGAATGTCCTGCAGATTGTAAAAAATGAAGTTTATTCAGTTGAAACTTTGTTGATGTGCCTCAGTTCTACCGAGAGCCCTACAGGTTTACAGACCAAAGGGTATATCACACAAGTCCAATATTATCTTTGATCGGGGTTTTGTCTTTCTTACTCTACTAACAGTCCTGATGAGTTCACATAATGACAGTGCCTCAAAATACCTGAACAGGCAAAACTATAACAAACTAGGAACTTGCACACATTGGACTTAACCCCATACCTATGGCATATAAATCATTTATAGGGAACACTTGAGCTAGCTAGGCCAAGACCCTTGCCATAAGCTTTCTTTTCAGAAACCATGTGCCACATTCATGGCTTATACCTGTTGAGGCAACACGAGAGGTTCCTACTTTGTGAACTCGTAAATCTCTTGGCAAAGATGGAAACAAAGCCTCAATCGAGGATAATACCGGACTTGTTGATGTACTCCTCGACCTGTGACTCCCAAGCTATCGGCAAAGTCGAAGCACATCAACAAAGCTTTAACTTCCTTTTCCCCTTTATCAAAAAGATATTGATGCGCATGACGAATAGTTAATAAGAGCGATGATAAATACACGCAGAGAGTAAAGCAACAAGTAATTCGACAGTAATACAAATCCAGACCCAGCAGCAAAAAAAGAAAATTTGGGGGAAGTAAGTAATTCAAGTTTTAAAGGATAAAAATAAATAAAATTCAATCCCCACTCCCAACATAGACATAGTATTAGTGGATGGGTATCCAAATTGCTAAAAAAGAATAAATAAATACCTTGACAGTGAAGTAGTAAATGGATTCTGGGGAGGCGTCTTCAGCCATGTTATCAATATGAAGCGGAGAAGATGGTGATGGGTATGTGTGAAATTGAAAATACAGAAACAACGCAAATCCCAGAAATAGCAGAGAAACCAAATTGCTAAATTTCCAGTCCCAATACATTTTTTTTTAATTTACTATAGTTTCTTGCCTCCCCCAATGCACTGCTGCTACCAAATTTCAGTGTTTATTAATATGACTTGACTCGGAAGATTTGATTCTAGAACTACAAATAATTATATAAAAGTTGTTACCATATATTTTTAATAAATTTATGTTTTATCACTTAACTTTAAAAATTATAAAATAGTCACTAAACAATTTAAAAATTTTATTTAATTTATTAGATTATTTGAAAGTTTTATTTAATATACTAAGCTGTTAAGTTTTTAAAAAAGTTGCTTGGAACTCAAATAAAAACTTTCGAATATTTTAATAATTTAAATGAAACTTTTAAATAGTTCGATGATTATTTAATAACTTAAATGATCAAAATATAGACTTACTAATAATTTAATAACATTAAGTGTTGTTTGCCTTATTTTTATTTATCTATCATTTTTTTAAAAATGATAGTTTTTTCAAATATTTCTAATTCGTCTCAATTTAATATTAAGTAAATTAGTTCTTCGGAAAAATAAAGCAATTTAGTCCTATTAATTTAAAAATAAGCAACTAAAAATAATTAATAACATCGTCAATATTTTTCATTAATTTTTCCTATTTAATTTCTCATTTTAAAATAAATAGAGATTAAATTGTTTTATTTTGTTTTATTCTTTTGAGAGGATTAATTTTCTAAATATCAAAACTAAAATAAACCAAATAGTTCTTTTTATCATTTTAATATGGTAAATATTTTTTATTTATTTTAGGATAATTATTAATATTTTTGGTTGTTTTTTTCAATAGTCCTTTGTGTTCATATTATTGATGAAAAGTTTTTATATTCATGTTTTATATTTAAATTTTTTTAATTACCAGTTGATACTATTTAAATAATTTATAATTTGATTAACATATATTTTAATTCTTAAATTTGTATTTAACTCGTACTTTTTTTTTTACTAAAAATCTTTAAAGATCTTGAATTTTTCAAAAAAATTCTTTTTGTTTTACTCAATTGAGCTCTTAAATGTCAAAATTTCAATCAATTATATCCTTTTAACGGTTAAAATTTACAATCAAAAATAAAAAAGGTAATGATAACTATTTTGAAGTTATTTTCAGCACATGACACATCAAGATCGTGTCACGTGGGAAATTTTGGTGTTTTATATTTAAAATCATTAAAATTATTAAAAATTGTACAAAAATATTAATAATATTAAAATTTATAAATATAAATGACACAAAAATTGTATATATTATAAAAATTATTAAAATGCAATAAACATTAAAAATATTAAAATAATAAAATATATAAATTAAAAATATAGAAAATTGTTTAAAATATTATAAAAATATAGGAAAGAGCAAAATATTTATAAAAATGAAAAATAATAGAAAATTATAAAAAATCATATAAAACATTAAAAATTAAAAACCTACAATTTTCTATATAACCTCAAGGAAATCCGTGTATACGAGAACATCAAATAGCTTCAGAGATCAAATGATGGTTAGATTTTTTATGATTGTCCCCCTTGATTTTTATAGTTTTTATTTTTAATAGTTTTTAAAATTTTTCTTTTAAAATTTTTCGTGTTCCATTATATTATTGGTTGTTAGTGCCAAACCATTAACCAAGTTGATATTTTTTTTAAATACCTAATCAACTTCATCAAAAAATTTATTATATGGCTCTAATAACTAATAACACAATGTCACATGACATTCACAAATTATAACATGTGATAAGTCTTTTTTAAAAATAAAAAATTAAAAATAAAGAACAAAACTCTAAAAACTTCTCTTTTGTTTTGCCTACGCCTTTTTCTCCCTCCCGCTAATTCTCTTTTTCTTTATTCATCATCTTCTTAATTTGTTTTTGTTTTGAAAGTATTTTAAAATAATAAATGATATCATGAGTCGGTTTGGCCCGTGTTGTTTAAAATTAAATATATTGTTTTTCATTGTTTAATAAGTCTTTACTTTTAGAAGTTTTTGTTTGTTCTTGTAGTACATTTTTTAGTCTTGCTTTTGGAAGTGGTTTTAGGGATGATATTGTCTCCGTCCTCTCTAGTTGGAGGACGCTCGATTCTTTTGCCGATTTTTGTCCACTGCTTTGGTGGATGCTCATGCCCACCACTTTAGACCATTCGAGCTAATTTCCTTATCATATTAAATGCTTGCAATCAAGGGTGAATGCAGAAATTTTTTTTTAAGAGGGGCCAAAATAAAATTTTAAATTTTAATAGTCTAAATCTTTATAATTTTAAAAGATTAAATCAAATTTTTATAATTTTAAGAGGGGCCAAAGTGTAATTTTACCTTTAATAAATTAAAATTTTAAAAATTTCTAAATGGCCTAAATAGCAATTTTTTGTTTTAAGGGGGGTCGGGGCCCTTGTCAAACCCCCTAAATTCGCCTCTACTTGCAATCAATCTAGATATGCTCGAAGTTTGTGAATAAGTGATTGTTTGATAATAAGCAAAGAATATCCGCCTTTTTGCTAAACAAGATGTATTGAACTCATAATTCATTAGATAATTTTTATGAATGTCAACTAAGTATAGTAAGTAAATTGGTCTCGATTGTTCAATCATTTGATAGCCAGATTCATTCTTGATAAATGATCAGTATGAGTCAAACTCAATAGAATTTGATCAATCTTTTTTTCTATCGTTAAAGTGGAGAACTGAACCAAAACTTCTCTTTCTTTATCATTAATAGAATCATTGTTCCTTACCCAAGATTCTATTTTCTCATCAATCCAATCACGGCTCACGTTTTTTCTTTTTCTTATCAATGAATAAATCTCTTTACTTGTATGACTTAGATGTCTTGTATTTCTCAAAAAAATGATTCAATTGATGGAATTTAGTATTATACTTATGAGATTAATGATATAGATGAGATTGATATTTAAATATTTCTTCTTAGAATGTATTGATTTGACCCCATAAGCAAGACCACCATCCCATAGCATATTGCCGCCAAAAGCAAAACCCCGTATGACAAAACCAATTGTCAACGTGCCATAATATTCTATTAATGCTAAAGCTAAAGTCTTTTTTGTGTTGATGGAACTTATCTTTCCCAACTTACGACAAGTGTTTGTTGTTTTTTTCTTAAATTGTATAATTCCATTCATGAAATGGATTAATGAATTTCACTTTAAAAAAATTAAAAATTTATAAAAATACATGTATAAAAAGTATATAAAAAGTTTCTTAAACCCTCCCCTAAAAAATTCTTATGAATGTCATGTGATTTTACTAATTGACATAAGATCTTAATGATGTAATAATTAGAATTTTATGTTTTTTTGCAAAAACTCTTAAAGTGGGACAAAATAAGAACTGGAAATACATTGTTACTTGCAAGTATTTGAATTGGTTAAGATAATAAAAGCCTTGATTTGGTCATAGTCATACATACTAACCTGCAAAAAGGATTTCAAAGTTTTTCCAAGGCTCCATGCAAATATACTAAAAATGCTATAACAATCAAAAAAAAAAATCTGAGTGAGAAGGCATGCATGCAACATTGGTCGTTTGCCGTAGTGCTGTTTGTTACTGCTATTCACAAGTAATACCTATGATTATCGTGTCACTAATATGTCAACGCTGAAAATTGCTCTTTGACATGGCCTGTAGACACCTGGATCGAGGGATAACAGGATCACAAGATCAAGCATAAAAACAACTAAACAAACAAGTACTCTGAAAATTGACAGCAAATCTAAGACTTAACGTTTTCAAATGCATCAGAATTGATAATCCTAAGCTAAAAGTTTAAAGGATGAAATGAAGAGTACGAGTGTGTGTGTGTATGTATGCATGCATGCATGCATGCATAAGTATAGCATTGTTAAAAATTGAAATTAGCTGACACTGTTTTAAAATAATAATAATAATAGCTCACACAATTAAAGAAAGAGCTCGACTTCGATATGAATTATGATATTTAGTGACAGAAAGAAAAAGGATATTGCTCCATCTTGACACAGTTATAACTGAGAAGCTGATGAGATGGGTAACAAAACATCAACTATGAGATGAAAAGAATGAATCTTAAAGAAGCATTAAGGTGTCTAAACAATGCCCTCCTCTGTTTACAAAAAAAAATTCCAATAACTTGCTCAGGAAGTAAGTCAGTCTCACCTTTGACTTCTTCAGCGTTTGTCACATCTGCGGTAGCTTAGAAAAGTTCAGCTAGCTAGTGCGTGCTTCCTTGATAGTAGTTTTATTGATGATTCCCCCCTAGGGGATTTGCCATTATGACATGAAACGTAGGAACAAGGTTACTTGATGAGGAAACATCAAGACCTGCTTTCTTCAAGGCACTGTTTACATGCTTCCGTGTCGATTGGAAGTGAACTGTACAGAGAGAACAACAGGCAGATATAAGTAAATAAAATCAATAATCAGTATCCTAGCCTAGCTATTATCAATTTCACAAAACCTCAACTTCCTTGATTAAGCAATCAAATGTCGTTTCTCATTCTAATTCCTCGAAACTTAACAAAGTACATTGCTAACAATAAATTTTAAGGGGTGTCGAAAGTTATAAAGCAATTCATCACATGAAATAAAGGAGCAGAATGAAGGAATACCCATTAAATAAAGAACAATGAAAGAAGAATAAAGCAAGAGAGACATAGAGATACCATTTGATCACGTATGTGCAAGCCTTGTAAAGTTCCTGCTTGGAATAGGAGAGAATATAAAGATGGCAAAATCTAGTCACAGCCATGGCTTTGAACTTACATTCAACAAATAAAAATGTTGATTGTTCTTAAAATCAAGCTAAAAATATTATTATTAACATGAACATTATCATCAGGGATTTCAAAGTTATTGATAATAGGATTAATAATAACTTGTGCATCACCAATCTCTTGACCATAGTTTTGCTTGAAAGGGCTGATACCAAACTTCCGATAATAGTTCCTCCTTTACTGGATCTTGAGGTTTTCCATAAGAGCCCAGTAGTGATCTCGGTAACATCAAGAAAGCTGCCTGAAGTGCTATAACCGGCACGTGATGTGCTTGCGTGTGATTGGTGCTGCATGAGAGAACAAAGTCCGGTGATAAAATAGGTAGAGGAGAAGACATATTTGATAATGATATTGACAGCAGCCGCAGTTTGACTAGAGTACCAAGATTAACAAGCAAAAAGGGGAAAAAAACACCGTGAAACTCAATAGTAAAATAACAAATGGCTTTCAGTTTTAAATCTTAAAATCACTGGCGGGTTTCTGGTTCCTAAAGTTTCAAGTGGTAACTGCGGGTATTTAAGGGGGGCCAGGGGGAAGGAAAAACACGCAAAGATTACAAAGCCATACATGCGATCTATATACCTTTCAGAACAACTCATTTCGAACTTCAGAAATCTGTAAGAACATAATGGAAGCAAGCAGTTATGAACAGATTAATGGTAACAGCATTAGCCATTAAGAAAAGATGCATCACATCCAACTTAAAGTTCTTTATCTCAACAAAATTATAACAGTAAAAGAATTACATGACAGATATACAAATACAACCATTTTACCGCAAGCAAAATGAAAAACAAGTGCATCTGCAAATGCATTAAAGTACCTAATATTGTTTAAATGAATTCCTAATAGCTAACAAATATTAATAAAGATGTTGCTCCTGGGTGTGTGAAAGTTGCTCTAAAGGTAATATTATGATTGTAACTTCACTCAAGGTATTGGAAGAGATGGGATAAAGGTAAATCCTGCATTTATTTAATAAAATGTGAAATGTATTAACATAACTTTAAAAAAAAATTGTCTCGGGCACTCATGAATCATGATGTAACAAACAACCGCTGCCATGGACTTTTTATGTACAGAGTGTTCTTTCTTACCTCAACTTCAGGCATCACTTTACCAAATACTTAATAGTATACAATAATTAAATACAAGAATCAGCCCTATTGAATCTTTGCCTTCTTCAACCTGTACATTAAGCGTTCTATAGATTTTTGTATTCTGTTGTCATCTTTCTGCCTCACTGCCTGAGATGCCTGCTGTAAACTCTGAATCCCACGACCCAAACTGGCAATTGAGGGTGCTGCAGGAAGAGACTCAGCTGCACATTCAATACCATCTCCATATAAAAGCAAGCTGGTGCAAGTTGCAATACTACACCCAAAAGTAGCCCATGGTAGGACCCCAATTGGCTGCACTTGCCTTTTCCTCATTATTTCATAGAAAGCTGTTCTCATTGCTGAAAAACTGGTTTTTTCAGCTGAGGCAATAACACCATGGACCACTGTTCGGATTTTTTCAGCTGAAGCGGCTGCCTTGAAGAGAGACGAATTTGCTCCAGAATTTGCAAGTCCAGGGACCACAAATTTTGATGGACCAAGAGTTTTACCCAGTGCGATTCCTACTACCTTCTGGGTCTGAGTCATAGCTAACTTAACTGAAGCAGGAACATTCCAAGTCACAACCTTCATGACAGTTGATGCAGGAATAACTTTAGAGATGGATGAAGCTCCTAAAACAGCTGTTGCACTAGCACCCACTGCCGCCACAGATTTATTAGATAACAACCGCTTATTGTCAGTGTGGTTTGAGGTTTCCCCATCACCTACATCATCTACAACAAGATGGTCAACTAAATCCTTTACCTCTGGAGGAACAGGAATGTTCCAATTTGTTCTGAGACCTGCCAAGCTACTAGCATCCACGATGGCTACTACAGTCTTGAACTTTTTAGCCTGACTTTGAAGAGCCTGTGCAAGGATTGCATGGGACTTGTCCTCAACAGGGAGCTCAGAGAAAGCAATCTCAGATGTGCTGACATTCCGTAACTTCTCAATGGGTAGCTGGCCAGCGTTGTTAAGTGCAATTCTCAGTGCTTCAACAGCAATTCTAAAAGTGTAAACTTCTGACATTATCCTGGTATCCACAACTTCCCCTCTGTTTACATCTAAAAGCAGCTTCTGTGAAAGTGCTAGTGCTCTTCCCATTGAAGGAAGATCAACAAATATATCATGTAGATCCAAAAGAAGTGGATAAATTGATTGTGCAAATGGTGGAGCCTTGTAACTCACTGTCGGCTGAATTTCATTTGTTCCCACCTCAGAAACAGAACCAGGCTCAAAAAAAATTAAATGTGAAGATAAGAACTTCACCATCTGTGACTGAACATCATTGATAATACAGGACCTCGTAAAACTGGAAACGGGAGCCGAAGTGCCTTTTTGTGGAACCAAACTATTAACAGGACCTTGAATTTTGCTCCCTGCCTCAACTTCCTTGGAGGGATCATATTCAAGAAAACTATTAGGAAACGGTGATTCAAGCACCACAAAAGCCGAACCAACCTCCCTTGCTGCCCTCTTGGAAGCCAAGAAATGGCCATGAAAACCAACACCAAATATCTCTCTCAAAACCAAATTGCCAGCCACATTATCAAACTGGTCCTTGTTAATCTTATCAACAAAGCATCGTTTGAGAACTTCAAAAGAGGAAGTGGGAACAGTGTTAACAACAAGGCTGTCTTCAGATTGAATATCGGAGAGAGCCGCGTGGTTACCAATCTGAGCAACGACAGCCTCAGGTCTAAGTTCCCTAATAAGACACTCGGCATCGGCAGCCGACCTCTCAGATAAGTTCTGAACAGAAAGTATGTAAATGACAGATTGAGAGTGAGGCACCCTAACGGCGAAAACGAACTTTTTAATGCGGTCAGGTATCGAAAGCTTCTGAACTAAGTCACGAGAGGCTCTTAAATCGTCGAATTTGAACACCGAAAAAGGCCATAGGTTTTGCAGCTTATAAAGTAAAGCAAAGGCCATTGCAAAATTAAGGCAGGTTAATAGTGTGGGTATTGCTAGTCACGAAGAGAAGAGATTAAAAGGGGGGCGGGATCCTCTTAATCTTTGATTCATCTCAACATTGAATGAAAAGGGTAAACGGGGGAAAGCCAAAATTGAAAATTGAATCAGTTATGTATTAGAAGCAGCAAAGTTATAGTGTTTGAAGGATTAAAAAAGAGCATGTAACCCTAAACTCCGATGGTGAAGGTGAATAAAATTTCGTAAAAGAAGAAAAAGAAATACGAAGAAACTAGTATACCGTAAATCATGAAACAATATGATACGGCATCACATCTCGCAGGAGGAGGAAATAAAAGTATGGAATTAGAGGTGATGCCGAGATGCAGCGGCAGCGGCGGCGGCAGCGGCAGCAACCGGGAAGGTGGGACGGAAGGGTAAGAGAAGGAAGAATGAGGAACGAGGAATCAGCAGGGTTGGGCTGGGCTGACCTGAGCTGTTTCATGCTGATTTGCAGAAGCATAACCGACTATATGTATAATGTATCTCTAATAGGTAAAATTCTGCTATTAGTCCCTATAAGCTACAATTTTAGTTTTCGTATTCTACTAGGATTAATTTTTATTTTTATTTTGTTTTTATACTTTTTCGAATTTTGATATTTTATCCTTCACCTAAGTAATAAAAATTAAATATTTTAGTTCAATTTATGATATTAGTCTTGTATTATATGTAATTTGTAAATTTAATCTTTATACTTTTTAAATTTTAAAATTTCAATCTAACTACCATTAAACTTCTTAAAATAACATGACTTTTGTGACTATTATGTGAAAATAACAAATTGACACGGTATTGGGTGTGTGATAATATTTTTCTCGCATAAAATTTTAAAAATAACAAAATTTAATTAAACTACAATTTGGGTCAAAATTGAAACTTTAAAATTTGAAAAGAACATAATAAAAATGATAATTTTAAAGTACAAATATCAAATCAACAAGTTACAGGCTAATAGCAAAATTTCACATTAATTGAGTAACTATTGTTTAAATAAATTTTAAAAATAAGTTAAAATTTAAAATATAAATCTAAATTTTAAGTGAGTAATTATTTTTAAATAAATTTTAAATATAAAAGTAAATTTTAAATGAATAGCTGTTTGTTAAAATTAAAAGATTTAAATGAACTTTATTTTAATATATTAAATTGAGGTTTTTAAAGAATTTCGCTTATTCAATTGAGTTACCTTGTATACCAATTCAACCGAATTCTGGGTGAAAGAAAAACTAATTGGTGTGAATTGCTTATTGGCAGCTTCATTTCAATGCTGCAACCATGAAGATGCTCCTGAGCAACCTCTTTAACGTAAGTTTTGTTACAATCTATTAAACCTTGGCTCTTATTGGCACCTATATCTTCCACTTATTCGCATGCTTCTTAATTATGCTGCACCATCTATTCCACTGATATATCAGAAGTGTTCCTCGTAAAATTCTCTATATTTGGTCGGTGGACATGCAGGTTTTGGTCATTGTTGCTTTGCTGAAGATGATAATGAGGCGAGGATTTTCTGCGATGCAGCTTAGTTTCGAAACATATCATCTACTTAAAAAGAAATATACTTAGAAGAAAGTACACATCAATACAATGATTTCATGCACTAAGTTCACATCTCATACCTGGTTTTGTGTGGTATCAGTGGCTTCTTTCTTACATTATAGGTAAACATGTTTGCTTTGCGGTGGGAAGCTCTTCCTCTGTTGCTCATTGGGATTGGTGTAAATCAGCCGTATTCTTTACCTCAAGGTATTTCAGCATTGGGCCTTCCTGTTAAAACTATTGCTCTCATATCCACATATTGATCTTTGTAAGTACTTCCATATATCTGAGATTTATGTCCAGTGAAAGTTTTCTTTTATGTGTGAACCATGCAAGCAATCTTTAACTTGTATCCAAATAAGCGCCTAATTTACAATTTATGCATAAATCAACATTTCAATAATACGGGCTTATTTGGGTACAACAAAAATACAGGCATATTTAACAAAACTAAACTAGTTCAAGGGGGTCTTTTTTATCATTAGTAATAGCCAAAGGAGAAATATGTATATATATCCACACACACATGCATATATGCACAACTCCCTCTCAAAGCACCTGTAGTTACTATCTTCATGAGGCTCTGATGTATGTCGAAAGCTAAGGAATGAAAAAGGATTAGCAAGAGATGAGAGATTATTGGTCTTATCTCCGCAATACTTTTTCCTTTAACTCTGATGAAGAAAGTCTCAGTCTCTTCAGCCTTTCAGAAGTACGGCGCTTCAACCTTGTCATGCTTCTGGTGATTACACCTCTAGTATTAGTTGGGGTAAGGATGCCTACATCCTCATTCCGAGATCCCACTGTTGTTTTACTCCTTGAACACAAGATGTTATTATCATCTAGGTGATTCTGAATAACCTTCTCCTTATGACAATTCGAATTTTCACCATCAGCAACAGAATAAGGACAGACTTTAGGATCTTTATTTCCCATGTTTGTATCAGCCGTAGTAATTGCAGCATTTTGAGAATCATGGGTGCTCAACTTTTGCAGCAGCATGTGATCAAAAACTGAGTTCGGAGAATCTCCAGCAGAAAGCATCAGAAGATCACGTATCCTGGCAGCAGGGACATGGAGATTGTCTAAAGAAGGTAGCGGCAAAGACATTGCATTGCTGTGAAGCAAACTAGTAGTAATGCTTGCTTCAGTGCTACTACAAAAAGATTGTTCATTAGAATGTGAAGCATATTCCTCCCAGTCATATGGAAATCCAAAGAGGAAATGACTGCAAACCTGCAAGGGATTAAGATCAAGAAATTTGAGCTCCAAGGGGAGGAGTGGAGTTAACAAAATACATGTGCATTGTGATCCGCCAGGATGTATATCCAAATTTCATTTATCAAATTGGTTTAGCTGTCCTAAGATGCATTTTAAATTTAAGCAAAAGCAAGGTTTCAAGAAGATCATCTCATATAGTCTTACTACTAGGAATATGATAAAATGATATCGTTGGCAAGGATAAGAACCAATAGCTAGTCTAATGAGAAACCTCACCTTAGGTGAAAAGCCATTTTGAAGTGTACGAGAGGTACTGATGAATCCACTAATAGCAACTGTGATGCCATCGGCAGTTTCAAGAGTGGTGGCATCATGTCTTTTGGCAATGGCTGCAGAGCACAACACTCTCTGTCCTTGCCCCCTGTATGTCACGAATTAAACCGACACCAATTCAGGAAGTGAAATTATTAAAACAAAATGACCAAAGTAAATGTACAAAACATATGTTTATAATTATGTAAGTCATTTACTATTCTTAAATCATAACTTAAAATTAATTATTCTTTTTAAAGAAATATGAGTATTTCTTTTACCATCTTTATTTTTTCTAACCACAAAAAATCATTTTTACATATTTTTATATTTTTTCTTAATTTCTCCCCAAATAGTGGGTATGTCAATTCTAGTTATAAATAAAAACCACTAGAAAAAGAAGAAGGGGCTATTTGTTCTTCAGTATTTACAAATGTGGAGTACTAACACTAGGATAGAGTTAAGCCTCATCTAAATCCACATGGAAAAGATAGTTCCTGAGAATCATGCATGCTTCAGAAAAAGCAAATTCCTCCTCTTTTATTTAGATATCTGTATCCATATTTATATTTATATGAAGAAAAGAAAATAAAAACAAAAATTGAAGGTTGAGTTAGAGAGGCTACCCTCTGCATTCAAACCCTCCAACAGCCAAACCCTTAGGCTGCACCATGCACAACCACCAATCATGCAGTAGCACCTGTAGCCCCAATATTCAATTCTTAGAAGAATGAAAAATAGTGCAAATGAAAGGAAGACACAACAAAGAAAGGAAAACTTACAGAGTTGAGTGATAGATTAGCAAGAGGAGTAAGGGAACCGATGGGGACGGGGACAAGTTGGTCCGACTTACACGGCTTTTCAGATTTTCTTCTCTCTCTGTTTTTCTTCCCCATTTTGGTTGGTTTGCTTCGGGCAGCAACTCGTTTGCTTACCTGCCACTGCCTGCGACCGGCCTTATATTATTTATGTCTAAGTTTTTCAAGATTCAAAAACAAATATATCCAATTCACGGGAGCCTCTTAAATCGTCGAATTTGAACACCGAAAGGCCATTGCAAAATTAAGGCAGGCTAATAGTGTGGTTATCGTCAGTCACGCAGAGAAGAGACTAAAGGGGGGAATCCTCTTAATCTTTGATTCGTCTCTTCATTGAATGAAAAAGGAAAACGGGGGAAAGCCAAAATTGAAAATTGAAACAGTTATGAATTAGAAGCAGCAAAGCTATGTTGTTAAAAGGATTAAAAAAAGAGCAAGGAACCTTAAAGTTCGATGGTGAAGAAGGTGAATAAAAATTCGTAAAAGAAGAAAAGAAATACGAAGAAACTAGTATACCGTAAATCATGAAACGATATGACATCACATCACATCTCGCACGCGGAGACGGCAGCGGCAGCGGCAGCAACCGGGAAGGAAGGAACGACAGAAGGGAGGGAGGGTAAGAGGACGAAAACTCGGCGGAGCTGGGCTGGGCTGAGCTGTTTCGTGCTGATTAGCAGAAGCATAACTAAAGGTGTTGATGGCCGGGAAAAATAGTCCTTAAAATTTTACCCATTTTACCCAAATCTGACTCAAATAAAATTGTCAAAACATGAATTCAGTCCACCAGTATTAATTTTATATTATTTTTATATAAAATTTTTAAAAAATATAATACATCAAAATTACTTAAAAATATTAAAATAAATATTTCTCAATAAATTAAAAATAAATTTAAAAATATATTTATACTTAAATAACACTAAGATCGGTGCAACTTAATAAGCAAATATCTTTAAAATAGTAACCAAATTAATAATAAAATAAAATTTATATAATATTTAAATAATAACAATAAAATAGTAACAACATAATAGTAAAATGGTAGCAAAATAATAAAAAAAAGAAAATAGCAACAAAACAGCAAAAAAATAGTAGTTTTTTCTTTGCATATTCGGGTCGGGTCAAACTCAGGCCAAAAAGCCTTACCCGAGACGTTTCAGGTAGGCCTTTGGGTCGGGCTAGATGCCTGGCCCATGAACAAGTCTAAGCATAAGCAACTATATGTATAATGTATCTCTAATAGGTAAAATTCTACAATTAGTCCCTATAAGTTACAATTTTAGTTTTTGTATTTTAATATTGTTGATTTTAGTTATTATACTTTCGAATGTTAAATTTATTATTCGTATTGTATGTAAGTGTAAAATTAATCTCTATTTTCTAATTTGATCATTTTTAATCATTATATTTTTAAATTTTGCATTTTCAGGTCAACAACAATTAAATCCCTTAACTAAAATAACATGACTTTTTATGAGTATTATGTAAAAATAGCACGTTGACAGGGCATTAAGCATATGATAATATGTTTGTTGCATAATATTTTGAAAATAATAGAATTGAATTTAACGGATTTAACAACTACAATTTAAGTCAAAACTAAAAATTTGAAAATTTGAAAAGTACATAATTAAAATAATCAATTTGAAGTACAAAGATTAAATTCACAAGTTACACATCGTATAAACTATAAAGACTAATAGCAAAATTTGACTTTAAGTGAGTAATTATTTTTAAATAAATTTAATAATAAGTTAAATTTTAAGTTTTAAGCAAGTAATTATTTTAGGTATGATAACTTTTTGGCCCTCCAACTTTACAATAAAATTATTTTATCTTTTCATTTAATTTTCACCTTTTTAACCTTTGAACTTTATTTTTTTTTGTCAAATCATTCCAAAATGGATGGAAAAGTTAATACTTGTTAACTTTGTTGACATGGCATACACGTGGGTTGTCATGTGAATGATATGTCAGAGTTTAATTAATTTTTAAATTTTAAAAATTATTTTTATATAATTTTTTATACTTTTTATAAATTATTTTAAATTTTTTAAAATTTTAAAAATTAATTAAATGCTGATGTGTTATTCACGAGGTAATCTTTTATGTTGGGGTGATTTGATAAAAAACATAAGTTTAAAAATTAAAAAAGACGAAAAATTAAACAAAATGTTAAAATTCAGAGCCAGTCGAAATATACCATGGCATTTTAATTAAATAAAAATAAATAAAATCCAATACTAAATAAAAAATAAAATAAAATAAAATATTTATCTCCTTCACCGTCTCTTCCCTTAAAAAAATGATTATACCGATCTCTTGAAACGGCCTGAAAATATATTCCTCCATTTTAGACATTTCCATCTTTGTCTCTCCTTTCTTCATTTCCCCTCCAAACTGCTACTTATCTATCTCTCCTGTTACATATGGGGGATTCTAAATGAAAATTACGTATGTATGTTTGAAGTTTTTAAAACATATAGTCAGCTTCTTCAAGCATAGAGTAAAAAAAAAATATATATATATATATATACCATTCGTCGTCATTAAACTATAAGTCAATTTTCGTTTTGATTACTTAACTAAAAAAATTTATAATTTGGTTGTTAAATTATTCAAAAGTTTAAATTTAAATCATTGAGTTGCTAATATTAAAAAAAAAAATTTCGCCAACGAGCTCCAAGTAACAATTCGACGAATAATACAATGGACCAATGCCCGTCGACGAGTAGAAGAGCATACCTTAGATTCAAGTTGATCTGACGGTCAATGTCGAAGATCGGAGATTGGAAAAAAACCTACTTGAATTTTGGTTCACAAATCCATGACATCCAAAGTTGTTTCATAAAAACAAATTGAACTGTAGAAGAGAGCTTTCGATTGGTACAAGCAATTTGAATAGAAAAAGTTACATAACATATATTTTAACAGCCCAATAATTTAAATGAAAACTTTTGAATAACTTAATGACCAAACTGTAACTTTTTTAGTTGAGTGACTAAATGATATAGTTCACCCTAAAAAAAAATAGAGAGAGGAAGAAAATGAAAGAAAAAAGAAAAAAATAATTAATTAAAATATTTTTGGCATGTGTCATAATTTTATTTGTTCAAAAGTTTTTTTAATGGTATTTAATAGTGTAATAGGCCAATTTAGCCCGGGCCCATACAAAAAAATAATAAACCCAAAATAATAAAACAAAATCCAAGTCCAGTCCAAAATATATCATTTGACCCGATCAGAATGACCCATTAAAAGATTGCAGGTCCATCTACAAGCTTGACGTATATGGGAACACAATCTTCAAGGATATGCAATCTTAGATATGATATGCAATCCTAGAAGATATTATATGCAATCTTAGATATGATATGTAAATCTTATATATGATATGCAACCTTAGAATATAAAGGTATGCAATCTTAGAAAATATGATTTTGTAATCTTAGAGATTTAATTTGTAGATACCTTTTAATCTTAGCCGTTGATGTAATTGAGCTGTACCGTTGGATTTGGGGAGGCTTAACTATAAATAGAGGCCTCTCCCTTCATTGTAAGACACTTAAGTTTTGAGTAATAAAAATTATTGAGAGCATTCACTCAAATTTCTCTCTCTTTTGCGTTCTTATTTTCTGTGGCTTGTTCTTATTTTGTTTTTCACTCATCTTCGTTTCTTTTTGAGTTGCTTCCGTTCGTGTTAGATTTTGGTGGAGGAATTTCGTTGAATCCTCATATTGCGGGAGTTAGGTTGACTTTTGCTTCTTTTTTTTAACTTTTTTTATTTATCCATATCATTTTTATACTTTTTTTATTTTTTTAAAATTTTTATAATATTCATTAATTGTTTTGAGTATATTATTTACATTATATTATTATTTTTATACATAAATTTAATCTTGTGAATAATTTTTTTTAAATTTTCCATAGATTCTTTTAAAATTGCTATTATCTACTCTATATTTTTTTATTTTGATTGTTCATTTATTAAAAAAAATTAAATCCATTATCTTTGTTTACCTTAACATTATTATTATTGATTGTCATTCTTTTACTTAATGGTTTATGTTAGTGCTAATTGTTAATATGACCTGTAACTTTAGTAAATTGCACTTTTGTAATAATTTAATGTTATTTTTTAAAATATTTGTTTAAAAATATCTATCTATTTTAATTACTACATTTTATCCAGAAGTTTTTTCTTAAATAAGGCAATGTTTTGTGTTTAGAAATTTGGGAAATAGTGCCCTAACGTGTTGGGTTTCGATTTTCCGTTTGACTAAATAACTAAATATCCTTTTAATGAATTTTGTAAATCATGAGATGATCTTGGCTACGAGGGTTTAAAACATTATATCTTAACGTGTTGGATGTGATGTTTGTATTCTTCCGGAACAAAGGAATCTCAAGTTCCAATTCAAATTGTTCAAAATTTTAAAGAAATCATGTTTTCAAATCTTTTCGAATTTTCGACATTAGGACAATAACTAATCAATTCGGTATTAATTTTGGGCGTTATGAGGGTGCTAATCCTTCCTCGTATGTAACCGACTCCCGAACCCGTTTTCTTGAATTTCGTAGGCCAAAATCAATGTTTTGAAATAAAATGTTTTATAAGGTGATCCGATCACACCTAAGCAAAAAGGGATTGGTGGCAACTCTATTTTCGTTTTTAAAGTCGATCCCCGTTTTTTTTTTTAAACATAAAAATGGTTTCGACAGCTTGATGACTCCACTGGGGAATATAAGAGAGTCGAGTCGTAAAATTGATTATTTCCTGTCCTTTTGTCCAAATTTATTTGAAAAAAACTATGATCATTTTTATTGCATGTGGTTCTATTTTTTTTTAATATCTTTGCATTGTATTGCATGACCGTTGTGGTCACACCCTTTTAAGTGGAAGTGAGAAGCTACTCCTTCGTGAGGTTTTCACCTCCGTGCAGGATAGTGAATTACTTTCGGGATACATCTGTACCTATGTCTTCGTGAGATTTTCATCTCCGTGCAGCCATAGGGAAATGTATTCCCCTGAACTGAACTTGGTCCGTATGAGCCTATAATGGGTGAGGATCAAGGAATCTGCTAGTTTAGGTACCTCAACTTTAGAACTAAACCACATATAGTGATCCTTAAGAGCCAACCCTAGATAGAGTTATATTGAACCCTAGTGGTTACCAAGATAGGTACCCTATTTTGTTACTTATTTCTCTTGTACTAACGTGTTTTATTTTGTTTTGATTGCATTACATTCACATCATAGAAAAGAGGTGTTGATTCAAATTCGATTGCTAAATAGAAGAGTTGGTCATGAGAAAATGAATTTCTTGATAAAGTGAATTATAATACGGTCGTCCAAATATGGTCCAATTAAACACGACGAGAGAAGACTGATAGTCCATGAAGGAAAACAGGATTTGCCCAAGGATTCAAGCTGATAAAGACTATTCGAGAATCACCACGCCTTGGCTTTCTTGAAAAGGCTAACAAGCTTTATGGAAATAAGTGAGTGAAGAGTCACGGCCTGGATCAAGTAACAAGGAGCTAAAAGAGGCATCTATTGGGAAAGTTCATGGGACACGACCATAACATCTGGATACGAAGAAAAGGATTGGTGTCTTCACCTAGACTATGAGAATAAAGCCGCATATGTAATCCATTTTGTGTAAAGAAATTTATTTTCTAGTAAAGTTTTTCTAATGGAATTGAACTCAGAATCAACGCCTCTCTTTTTGTATTTCATTCCTTTGCATTGCATTTCATGCATTTGCATTACATCACATCATATGCATTTAAGTCCATAAAGAGAGCCTAATTAGTTGAAATTATCACAGCAGAAAGGAGAAAGAAAGAGAGTGAGTTAACTTGGAAAACATGGAACAAAAACTGAAGAGATTAGAGCAAAGAGAAATATAGATGCAAGAGCAATTGACCAAAATTCAACAAGACATGCGAGAATTTCAAAAGAATGTGATTGGCCAGTTAAGTCATTTATTAGTTGAAGGGCTTGAAGAGAAGAAAGGCCTAGTAGTCAAAAGTGGTTATGATAATGAAGACCTCGTCTATCCCCCAAGTTTTACTTCAATAAGCGTCCAGACTCAACCAGACGCATATCCAAAAGTGGTACCCGTTACTATCAGATCCCAACAGCATCAGGTCGCCTCAGGGCAAGAACCCAATCCAAGACCGAACTCAAAAAAATTCCAATTCTCGCCCATCCCAATCACGTATAGGGAGCTGTACCAAATTTTGTTTGATGCACATGTAATATCCCCTTTCTACCTAAAATATATACAACCTCTATACCCTAAATGATATGACAGGAACGCTCAATGCAAATACCATGCGGGAATCACAGGACATTCGATCGAGAACTGCACCGCTTTCAAAAAGATGATCGAAAGACTTACCAAAATGGGTATTGTCAAATTTGATGATCCCTCTAGGGCAGAAAATCTGTCACCCAACCATCTAGGTGAAGGGGTGAGATCTATGAGATTCAAGAATGCATCGAGTTCAGGGCTTTAGTGCAAGACCTGATATTGGGAATCTGAACACTAATGACATATCTGAAGAGGGAATTGGGGAATGAAGTTTCCAAGCCCTTGCGTACTTGGGAGTGTTTTGAATAATGGGACTGTGGAAGAGATCCCTATATTTTTAGAACTGATCTAGAATAATATTAAAAACATGCTTGTTGCCTTAAGCCTAGAGACAATAAGAATCCTTTTGTGAAATAGGCTTATGTCCAAAATTATTATTTCAATAAGATGCATCTTTCAAGTAAATATTATTTTATTCTTTCCATTTCATACTGTACAAACAATTGTTCTTAGTTTTTTTCTTTTATTTGGACTTTCATTCAAGTATTCTTTCATTATTCATGATCATATAAATAAACATTCTTTGAATCATTTATTCTTTGGAATCTTTCTTCGAACCTATAATAAGGTCTCCAGATATCAACGATGTGAGCAACGTTGCTACTGACTCAGAGTCTCCTTTCGAGTAAGATATGTGTTTAGAGGGATCTCAGGATTTTGAAAATGACAGAGATTGTGACCTATCTTCTGATTTGTTAAGGATGATAAAACATGATGAAAAACAGATCCTACCTTACATAGAGTCAGTATACATTGCAAGCGTAGGTGAAGGGGTGAAGATCGAAGTGCAACAGCCCGATTTAGACCTTAGTCGGAACGGTGGTTTCGGGACCACGAATCTGAGTTAGAAAAATATTTAAATATTATTATCTATGCTTATTATGTATGAATTAGTGTGTGTGAAATTTATTATTAAAATTTGATTGTCTTAATGCTTAAATTTGAAATAAGGGCTTAATCGCATAAATTGAAAATTCGATGGTTAGATGAGATAGTGCTTAATTGTTGATGTTTTAATAAATTTGAGGCTTAAAGTAGCAATTTGGCCATAAAGGAAGGTTAGTGGCTGGTTGGTATGCATGAAATGATGATCTAATTGTTTATTATTTCTTTAGGTGAAAATGGTACATTATTTTAATATGTTAGTGGTTATAATAGAATAGAATAAACAAAATGAAAGAGAAATGAATATAGTGGCCGGCCAAAATGTATGTAATAATGAATTGGAATTTGTTTATTTTATTTTATGACAATATGGTATATTATAAAATATGATAACATAATATATTAGAAAAAAGATGAAAGTACTCATATTTCTTCTTTGTTTGGCCGAAAACTAAGAGAAAGAAGAGAAGTTTCAGCTTTGACATTTTCGGTGCTTGCATGTTAAATTAAAGGTATGTTTAAGCTTAGTTTTGAATAAATTTGACATATTTGTGATGGTTGTTGAGTTTTTTTATCTTACCCATGTGTTAATTTTTGAAATCTATAAAGAATTTTTGTTCAACTATTGAGGAAGTTGTGAAAAATTCGGTGTTGATGTTAGGAAATAGAAAATATGTAATAGATTTTTAAGTTTTGTATTATCAATCTTCAAGAAATTAGTTATTAGAGCTTAATTGATGAAATTGATAAATGGAGGGACTTGATTTTCTAAAATAAACATAGTGTAGGGACTTGTATAAGTCCAATAAATATTCGGCTCTTGTTTAGTGAAAGGAAGTAGAGTGAATTTTATGTTCTATGCATTGTGGACCATTTTGTGGAAATGCTTAAATAAGACTAAATTGTGAAATTTATATATTAAGGGGTTAAAATGTGTAATAAATAAATTGTATGGACTCATATGGATGAGATGAGTATTCGGCATAAGCATAGCAAGGGCAAATTATGCTTACTTTGTGTTTTGTGAATTTTGGACTAAATAGCTAAAAATGTAAAATGTATGGGGTAAAAGTGCAAATTACTTATTCATGTGTTTTTGAGTGAATTTAATTGAATATTGATTAAATAAGTTTAATTTATATCAAATTAGATCAAGAAAAGAGAAAGTCGAATTTGAATCGGGGAAAGACAAAAATAGCCGAATAGTTGATTTTATGTTCGTCGATATCCGAGGTAAGTCTATAAGCAAATGGTTGTTCTTAATTTTAATAAAATGTAAATTATTCATGCTGAATTGAAATGTTCATAATTATATTTGCTATTGCTGAATGTGAGGGATGGTATTTGATATGTTCAAGGAACTACTTCAGAAAGTTTAGATATATGAAAGATAGTACAAATTTTTTATGAAAGCTTATGACTTAGTAAATGTGATTTATGTCCTTAAATCGATTATGTATTTGTGAATAAATTTTAGACCTTGGGTCTAGTAGGCCTAGTGCCGGTGTGTGATTCAGGCTTACGCCTAGCAGGTTTAATACCGGTGATTTATTTTCAAGTCTATGTCTATAAGACTTCATATGGATGTGGAAATTGAACAAGTAAGTTGATTTAATTAACCTTATATGTTCGGCCACAAAGGTATGTGCATATGTGATGGTATAATGAATTATGTGTATTTGATCTAATAAGTAAGTTTTTAAGCAATCATGTTGTATGGAATTTATTTATATTGATGCACCTAAAATTTATTGGAAGAATGTATACTGATTTTAATATAACTGAATGTGATGCATATGGCAATGAAATAATTGAATGTGATGTTGATCATAGAAATAAAATAAGCGAATTGGTATATATGCAATTGAGGTTTAAGTTTTGTGTATATATAAATAAGGATTAAGTTCAGGAAGTGCATTAATGTGCGAAATTGTATATCGAGCACTAAGTGTGCGAAATCGGTCAATAAGCACTAAGTGTGCGAAATTAAATACCGAGCACTAAGTGTGCAAAATCAGTTGTTTAGCACTAAGTGTGCGAGAAGTTAAATGTAACGACACTAAGTGTGCGATACATTACAAGAATTTGGCACTAAGTGTGCGATACGTTACAAGAATTTGGCACTAAGTGTGCAAGGTATTAGTATGACGACTCTAAGCATGTGATACATGATAAGGTTTTTGCATTGAGTGTGCAGGTTTGCCGATCTTTTAATTTAATTAGTTAACGAAGGTGTTTAACAGAATAAAATGAACAGGTATGCGATGATAAATCATCTTTCGAATAATAAGTAAGTTTAGATGTTGAAATGAAAATTTTATATCATACGTATTTATATGTGAATTATATGGATTGAAAGGTAAGAAAAAAAATTTAGTAGTTAATATGTATATACTTGAACAAATGTATATGTATTTGTTTTGAGATGGGAAATTTGATTTATAGATTGATGTGAAATCTATTATTGAATGTGTGAGTGTTTAGCCTTAAGGCTATGAAATGTGAAAGTTTACGAATGGTAATATAAATTATAGTTATGGTTTTAAACCTCGATTTCAATTATATTAAATTGGCCTTGCTAATATAATGATATAATGCATTGTTGTTATGTAATTGCTTATAACTTACTAAGCTATGATAGCTTATTGTATGTGTTTGTTTGCATTGTTTATTAGATTTTGGAAGTCAAGTTACAAGCTCGGGGATCATTGTCAAGTCTATCACACTACCGACTCATTTTGGTATTTTATAAACTGAATTTTTGAAACTATGGCATGTATAGACTATCTTGTGTTTGGATTCGTTTTGAAGCTGTAATTACTAGCCATACGAAAATGGCTAGATATGAAATTTAAATTTATGCAAAGATTTTGATCATGGTGTGTGTATATATATATAAAATTATTGATTCAATGATTTTGACAGGGTTAATGTATAGAATTAAATGAAATGGAGTAAAGATGTTATAAACTAGTTAACCATATTTTGCAATGAAATAGTTTTTGGTTAGCAGCGGTGATGTGATTTTGAAAATTCCCAAAAAATAGGAGAAATGGAATTAGAAAGCGAGTAAGACATATAATTAAAGCTTATTGTGTCTATTTTTATGTGAATGAAACAGAGTAGGCAAAGGAATTTTATATTCTATGATATTTGAATTTTAGTGAGACAGGGTTAAGATGGTGTTTGAAGTCTCCTGTTTTGAATTTAGAAAATCATTCAAAATTTTAAAAAATTAATTGCAAGTTATAATTTATATGTCTAGATTCCTTAGTGAGTCTATTTTCAATAGAAACAAGTGGGAACAACATATGAAAACTGTACAATAAGATATTTGAATTTAGGTTATGAGAGGTTAGAACCGTTGGTCAGTGGAACAGGGGAAACTTTAATGAATAAACTGTACCAATTGGCTAAGCCAAAAATTTTGGAAAACTTATAGTAAGAAGATATATGAGTCTAGTTTCAAGAAAAATTTACGAATCTAAATTTTGAGTTTCCTAACTCGAGTTCTAGTCAGTTTAGTCAACATGATGCAAATGGATAGTTTTAATTTTTATGCCTCGAATTAGTAGTTAAGTCTGGTAATGCCTCGCAACTCTAATCCGGAGATGGATACGGGTTAAGGGGTGTTACACGAAGCCTAGATCACCACAGAAATAAGGCAAGACATCATTGAGTTTTTTTCAAGAATTCAAAGATGTTTTTGCACGATTATATCAAGACATGCCTGGGCTAATAAGACGCGGGCTAAACGTGAGGATCGAGCACTGTTGGTCTACCATGGAAGGGGATTGCATCGATTATACCACAAATTTCGTATTTAAGGAGACAAGATTCATGTGCCTTCTCCATTTCTTCACAAATTTTCCATATGTGTGGCATGGAGATGATGGGGTCAATCTAGTCAAAAGCTTTTAGCCAATAATCGATTCATCGTCGAGGTCGTCGTTTACTTCACTAAGAGGGTGGAAGTAGCTTCATATGCCAATGTTACTAGGTCGAAGTCATTAAATTCTTAAAAAAAATATCAGGCACCGATAAAGAATGCCAAAAAGGACAAAGTCAAAAGTTTGTAGTCTGTTCAAAGATCAGACGCCATATCATAGAGCAACAAAGGCAGCCAAAACAAAGCATTGTAGAAAAGATGATCGGGACTTATAAAGATTGGTATAAAGAAGTTACCATTTACCCTTTGTCTTATTGAATGCCGGCTAGAACCTTCGCTGGGGCAACACATTGGAATAGAAACAGTTTTGTCAATTAAACCTAATCGAAGAAAAAGTTAAAAGCTATCCATCATGGTTAGATGTTGCAAGCTTACGACAAATAGGTTCATCCTAAAGAATTCCATGAGGGGAACCTGATGTTGAGGAAAATCCTTCTTATACAAAAGATCTTTAGAGGAAAGCAGATGCCAAAATGAGAAGGACCTTATGTAGTAAAAAGGAGCATGTTCTAGAGGAGCATTGATATTGACCGAGATGGATGCCAAAGTCATGCTTGATCCGAAGAATTCAGGTTTAGTCAAGAAAGATTTTACTTGAAAAGGGAAGGGCCAAGGTGAAAACCCGCAAAGGGCGCCGTGAGCTCAAATTCATTCAAAAAATTCAAAAAAAAAAAAGAAAAAGGAGAGACCAAGGAAAAAACCGCAAATGGTGCTTTGAGACCAAAGGGGTTTTGTGCCGAAAACTTGAAAAGGGCTGCTTAAATTTTGATCAAAAATAGGGCATGTGGTAGTCTTGTTATGCCTGAATTAACAGTGAGGAAGTATGCTACGTCTTGGGGCATTGACAAAGTACTCCGGATCCTCTGAACACGTATTGAGCTCAAAATGGTCCTCAAGAAGTTTGTACAAAGAAGCACATGCTGCGATATCTGGGGCACCTAGCTTCTAATCTATCTTACCCATTTTGAATTTGCTATCTTTGATTACTTTATTCTTTTCAAATATACACCCCAATCAATTTTATTTTATAACATTGAATATCTTTGCTTACTTTATTCTTTTTAAGATACACCAATCAATTTTCTTTTATTGCCTTGGTTATCTTTGATTAGTTTATTTGTTTCGAGCTATGCTTCTGATTAATTCTTTTTACGTCTATTGTTGTGATCTTTTTCAAGCATTTTATTGAAATAACGATTAATGGACTAATAATACTTTCATAAAAGAAGTTTCGCATATTACTCTAGAAGCTTCTAAATAATATGAGAATCTGAAACAAGACTATTGTTTAGAACTCGCCAAGCCTAAGGGTTGGAAACATTGAAAGATGATTATCTCTTCATATTTTATTGGATAAGACATTTCGTCGGTGATACCATTTCGAAAAATGACGAACAATGTCAACCCAGGTGTAGAAGGGGATCTTTCTCGAGAAAAGAAAAATGATACCCTGCATTCATGTAAATTTCAGGCACATACATCAGGTCATTACACCCACGGAATGGTGTAACAGATCAACTTGATTGAAGATGATACAAATTTCATACCTCTGAGTGGTAACAGGATGGATGAAAGAAACCAAATGTTATTCCCCTGAAGTTGCAATAGGAGGTACAAACTTTATGTCCCAAAAGGTACAGTAGAAAGGACTCTGAAATTACAGCCGGGCAAGTTTGCTGAGCAGAACATAATCGTTTCTTTGGGTTTTCTGTTAAAGATACCAGCTGAACAAGAAAACAGGGTAACGCATCAGTGATAGAACCTTGATGAACTATGAGCAATGACAACCCAAACATTAAAAAAGGATCATTCTCATGCATTTATGTAAATATCATTCATACACTTCCAATTAGGATCATTTGATTCATTTCGATCATTGTGTCCTAATTGTTGTGCATAAAAAAAAGTAAGAGATCATTCTCATGACATTCTGCATTCATGCAAATGTCATCCCTAATATCATTTAGTTAGGAGCATTTGATTCATTCTGATCATTACATCTTAATTATTTTACATTTAAAAAAGGGATCATTCTCATGACATTCTGCATTCATGCAAATGTTGTCCATAATACATTCGAGTCTACAGGACATGTTCCTCGGAGGACGGTGTAACAACATCGGTGAATTCACCAGTCCTATCTCCCTAACCAGCAGGGGAATAGGTCGAAGATTGTAGATCTTGTCACCCTAAGCAGTAGTGGAACAAGATCGAAAGGCGAATTTTATCTCCATGAAGCAGCAAAGTAGATTTGAGCCATCAGTCTTATCTCCCTCGAGATGGTAGTGGAGCAGACTGAAGATTGAAGCCTTCCTGAGATAGTAAGGAAGCAAATTGGAAAGTTCAGATTTTGTTCCCTCGAGATGGTAGTGGAGTAGACTGAAGATTAAAGTCTTCCTGAGATAGTAAGGAAGCAAATTGGAAAGTTCAGATTTTGTTCCCTCGAGATGGTAGTGGAGCAGACTGAAGATTGAAGTCTTCTTGAGATAGTAATGAAGCAAATTGGAAAGTTCAAATTTTGTTCCCTCGAAATGGTAGTGGAGCAGACTGAAAATTGAAGTCTTCCTGAGATAGTAAGAAAGCAGACTGAAAAGTTCAGATTTTGTCCCCTCGAGATAGTAGTGGGGCAGACTGAATATTGTAGATCTTATCTCTCTAAGCGGTAGCGGAGCGGATCGAATTTGGTGAATCTTATCTTCCTAATGTAGCAAGGGAGCAGATTTTAGTCACAAGTTTTATCTCTATGTATCGGCAATAGAGCAGACTAAAGATAGTTAATCCCATCTCCCTAAAATTGCAGTGGAGCAGATTAAAATAATGAATCATATACCTCTGAAGTTGCAGTAGGTCGGATTGAATTTTCAATAGAAAGTCTCATCTCCCTGAAGTTATAGTGGAGTAGACAGAAAATGGCAAATCTTATCTTCTTGAAGTTGCAGTGAAGCAGATTGAAGCCACCAACCTTATCTCCCTGAAGTTGTAGTGGAGCAGGTTGAAGTCACAAGTCTGACCTCCTTGAAGTTGCAGTGGAGCAGATTAAAAGATAACGGATACTGTCTTCTTGAAGTTTCAAGAAGCAGATCGAAGATATTAGCCTGCCTCCTTGAAGTTGCAGCGGAGCAAACTGAAGACAGTAGATCTTATCTTACTGAAGTTACAGGAAGCAGATCGAAGATATTAGCTTGCCTCTCTGAGTTTGTAGCGGAGCAGACTGAAAATAATAGATTTTCTCTTCCTGAATATTGCAGTGAAGCAAGATCAAAGATATTAGTCTCACTTTTCTGAAGTTATAGTAGGATGATTAAATCTACAAAAGCAGGTCTTATCTCCCTGAAGTTGCAGTAGAATAAGATTAAAGCTACAGATTCAATCTCCTTGAAGTTACAGTTGGGTTAGAGACTACTTGAAGAAGATGAGGATTAAGAAGTTAAGGCTTGGCAAGACCGGGCAAAATTGGTCCTTTTATAGTCTTTGCTCCATTTTCGTTACACGACAATGAGCAAAGAGGGGCAACTGTAATAGGTCAATTTAGCTCGGGCCCATACAAAAAATAATAAACCCAAAATAATAAAACAAAGTCCAAGTCCAGTCCAAAATATATCATTTGGCCCGATCGGAATGACCCACTAAAAGATTGAAGGTCCATCTACAAGCTTAACGTATATGGGAACACAATCTTCAAGGATATGCAATCTTAGATATGATATGCAATCCTAGATGATATGATATGCAAATCTTAGATATGATATACAATCCTAGAAGATATGGTATGCAATCTTAGATATGATATGCAAATCTTAGATATGATATGCAATCTTAGAAGATATGATTTTGTAATCTTAGAGATTTAATTTATAGATACCTTTTAATCTTAGCCATTGATGTAATTGATTTGTACTATTGGATTTGGGGAGGCTCAACTATAAATAGAGGCCACTCCCTTCATTGTAAGACACTTGAGTTTTAAGTAATAAAAATTCTTGAGAGCATTCACTCAAATTTCTCTCTCTTTTACGTTCTTATTTTCTATTGCTTGTTCTTATTTTGTTCTTCACTCATCTTCGTTTCTTTTTGAGTTGTTTCGTTCGTGTTAGATTTTGGTGGAGGAATTTCGTTGAATCCTCATATTGCGGGAGTTAGGTTGACTTATGCGTTTTTTTTAACTTTTTTTTATTTATCCATATCATTTTTATACTTTTTTTATTTTTAAAATTTTTATAATATTCATTAATTGTTTTGAGTATATTATTTACGTTATATTATTATTTTTATACATAAATTTAATCTTATGAATAAATTTTTAAAATTTTCCATAGATTCTTTTAAAATTGCTATTATCTACTCTATATTTTTTATTTTGATTGTTCATTTAAAAAAATTGAGTCCATTATCTTTGTTTACCTTAACATTATTATTATTGCTTTTCATTCTTTTACTTAATGGTTTATGTTAGTGCTAATTGTTAATATGACATGTAACTTTAGTAAATTGTATTTTTGTAATAATTTAATGTTATTTTTAAATATTTGTTTAAAAATATCTATCTCCTTTAATTACTACATTTTATCCAAAAGTTTTTCTTAAATAAGGCAATGTTTTGTGTTTAGAAATTTGGGAAATAGTGCCCTAACGTGCTGGGTTTCGATTTTTCGTTTGACTAAATAACTAAATATCATTTTAATGAATTTTGTAAATCATGAGATGATGTTGGCTATGAAGGTTTAAAACATCATGTCCTAACGTGCTGGATGTGATGCTTGTATTCTTTCGGAAAAAAGAAATCTCAAGTTCCAATTCAAATTGTTCAAGTTTTTAAATAAATCATGTTTTCAAATCTTTTCGAATTTTCGACATTAGGACAATAACTAATCAATTAGGTATCAATTTTGGACGTTACGAGGGTGCTAATCCTTCCTCGTACGTAACCGACTCCCGAACCTGTTTTCTTGAATTTCGTAGACCAAAATCAATATTTTACAAAGTGATCCGATCACACCTAAACAAAAAGGGATTGGTGGCGACTCTATTTTCGTTTTTAAAGTCGATCCCCTTTTTTTTTAAAAACTCAGTTGCGGAGCCAGAATGTTTTTGGCGGGGTTGAAATTAAATTATATATTTTACAATAGTAAAAATATAATTTCACCATTTTAATAGTTTATATCTTTATAATTTTAAATGATTAAATCAAAATTTTATCATATTTGGGGCAAAATATAATTTTATCATTATTAGTTTAAAATTTTATAAATCATAAAGCGTCTAAATGAAAAAAATTCATTTTAAAGGAGCCAATTCCTTGACAAATTTTTAACTAATGCTGAATATCTTTTATTTCTCATGTTAATAGTTCAAAAATCTCTTAAGCTGTTAAAACTTTTTGATTTAATGACAAAAGTATTATGTTGTAGACATTAAAACAATCTCATGCCTTTTTGTATATAACTTGAAAATGAATCTTATAATTTTTTAAGTAATGATGTATTTTACAATATCATCATTGATTAAATCCATTTGATAATTTAATTTTTCCAAAATATAATTAATCACTTAGGAGCTGTATACATTTTACCCATTTAGGGCTAGTTTGGCAATACTTTTGAAAAGTGCTTTTGAGAAGTGCTTTTGAAAAGTTTGCTTTAAAATTGAGTGTTTAGCATTCTTTGTCAAAAAGTCTTTTGAGAAATAAAATGTCCATTTTAGACATGCTATTATCAAGTAACAAATATACATTTAAATAAATTTTAAATTAGTTAATATTATTATATTTTAGTAAGAATATAAAAATTACTATAATTTGTTAATATTTTAATATATGAAATATAAATTTTAATTTTAAATATTTATAGGTAATAAATATTAATTAGTTATAAAATTTAATTAGAATATATAAACTACATTTTAAATATTTAAATATAACCATTAAATATTTGTAATTAATATTTTAAAATATTTTTTTATTTTAATTAATAATTTTAACACATTTGTAATTAAGCTCTCTGAAAAAAAAGAAAAGTACTATGTTATTAGAGGGTGAAAAAGTAATTAAGACTAGAAGTCTTTTGAGAGAGGAAAAGCTAAAATTTTAGCTTTCCTTTTTAGAAGTCTTTGAAAAGACTTTAAAAGTTCAAAATTCCAAATAAAAGTAAAATTGTTACAGACAAATTTTCTTACAAAAGTCTTTTGGAGTAGGAAGTCTTTTAAAAGCAATCAGAAGCGCCCTTAGTTATGTATAATATTCGAAAGTTAAATAATAAAAATATTATTAAGTAAATTTAAATATAAATGACAAATAAAGCTGTAAATAAAGAGAAAAATAATATTAAAAAATTAAAATGTATATAGAAATCAATTTTTTTGGTGAATTATAAAATGATGGCAAAGCCTTAACAACAACGCGACTAACACGACTCCAATTCAAGTCACACATAAGGCTATGAATACTCTGACTATCAAGCCAACAAGGGATTCTATATAGAAATAAATTTTATTAAACATTGAGTTATTATTATAAATTAAATAAATTTTATAAAATCTAGTTCCAATAATAACAATTTGTTTTTAGTAGATATAAAATAAAGATTGTCATTTTTTATTTTATTGAGTTTAATTATTTTTTTACGAATAGTAATACAAATTTAATTTTTATAATTGCATAATATTTACTTTTTAATGCAGCGAACATAATGAATTATAAAACTATTAAATAACAATATTATAATATATTTACAATAAGTTTTAGTTACGATTAATTAAATATCTTTTGAACAATCGTTTTTAAATATTATAAAGGAATAATATTTGGTAAAGTTAGTAGATTTTTAGACTTCACAAGCAAAGTCAAGGCGATATAGTAAAATATTAAAAAATAAATATTTATAAAAAATAAATATGACAATTTTTAAAGTTACTTGTGGAATAAATAAATAAATAAAAGTACATTGCCTAGTGTATCAAATATTAACCCTACTATAAATTTATAAATAGTTTTTGAAATCTATATTTTCATTTTTCTCAAATTATTATTATTATTTTAAAACTATGAAACTAATATTATTGTTAAAATTATAATTATAATTGTATATCATAAACATTTTAGTAATTTTTGTGTCAATATTCTAATAAACATTATTATAAAATAAATTCTTTAAAATAACTTTTTTAGGATAAAATTAAAATTTAATCCTTTCATAATTATTTTAATTAAATATATTTAAAACTATTATATTTTATTTTAAATAGTTTTATTTAGTTTTTATTTTAATTTCCATCTTTAATATATATATTTAAAAATATTATCTTAAATAAATTATTTATAACTTAAATTAAAATACTTTAATTGTTTAATCTTATTTAAATTTTATTTACATATAAATAAAACCTTTTTTATTTTTGTTATATACGTATGATCACTAACCCGAAAACCTCGCCTACCCACAATCCAATTAGGCTCTACCAGATGGATGTGTGCAAACCTCATAATGAGAAGTCATCAAGGGGAGCTTGCAGTCTTAACTCGCATGTGCCAAGGGGAGCTCGCAGTCTCAGCTTGCATATACCTTAGGAGTCCGCATGTGGGGGCCACAAAGTCTAACAGACGGCCAAGAACAGTACACGTGTCCAACATGCATAAAGTCTACTAAGAACGTCAATTCTATAAACAGTAACCATGTATATAAATATTCGATTATTCCATTTAATGAGATACAACGGAAGATTACTCAACAGTTTTCAATTAAAAATAATTGTTAAAAAATACTATCAAATTTGTTAAGTATAAACAAGTTTATTTAAGTTTAGTTGTATGGAACTTTAAACAGTTTCATCTTTAAAGTGAGAATTGTAGACTCAATTATACTCTAACAACTTGTTTTAAAAGAATATTATGAAGTCATATGTTATAAAAATTAAATTATATCATTTAAACATTATTCTTAAGTTATATAGAAAATATTTCAATTTTATACAATGTATTTGAATAAATAATTTTGATATTTGTAAATAGTATATTTTGTTTACAATAAATTAAACATGAAATAATCAATTTCTTTTAATAAATGTATAAAATATATACATTATAAGCAACCAATCAAATTCATATTATTGCGTGATATATATTTTATAGTAAATTTAGCTCAATTTAGTTAAAATTTTAATTATCCGTATAGAAAAATGGAATATTTAAAAGCACCTAACATGACAACTAATTTAAGATTTAATTTTTAAGTAATAATATCATTAGAATTATTAACATATAGTATTTTTAAAATTTAGGTAAAAAGTTAATTGACCCAATATGTGATTTGGTTTAAAAGCACTTTTGTAAATAATAAAATTGCTTTTGCTTTTAAATTCAAAAGCACTTTTGTAAATGTGATATATAAAATTCTATAAATATTACATTTTAATATTTTTAGTTTTTTTTAATTTTAAATAATTTTGTACTTTTTGTAAGTTTTTATAATTTTAAAGGATTTTTGAAGGTTTTTTAATATGATGTCATTGTATGACATGTGATAGCACATGATTGCTTGGGCAAAAAAATCTAAAGGACAGAAAATCTAATAACATTAGGCACTGAATTCGACAAAAAAGCTTTAAGGACCACAGTGGAAAAGACAATATACTTCAAGGACTAAAGTGTGTATTAAACACTTTTTCAATAAATTCTAAATAAGTTGTACAAACTGTGGCGAAGCCCCGTTGAGGTCCCCGGCGACATAGCCCCCAAAGATTTAAAATTTTTGCAATTTTTTTTATTGTATATATATTATAACCCTCTTAAAAATATTAGTAAGTCCCTCCAATATTTTTATATAGGATTAAAAATAATATTAAAAATTTATTCTTAATAAAAACAAAGAAAAATCTTTTAAAGAAGTTAAATTACTTATGATAACTTTTGAATAATATTTTGTTAAATAATAATAAATTAATATTTATTTAATAGTTTACTTAACATAATAATATTTTTAAGTAATATAATAATATATATAAAAAGAAAAGAAAAGATGAAGATACTTTTATCATCTTTCTTCTTCATATTTGTGCTTAGCAAGAAAAGAAGAAAAAAAAACTGATCATTTTTCTTCAAATTTTAAGTACAAGGTATATTTTTCTTTAAACTTTTCATAGATTTTAAATATTTGGAAATTGTTTTACATATATGTACCAATAGTTTTTTGTTTTATGAAGTATATTAAAAGTTGCTATTAAAAGATATTGATAGAACTTAGAAACTTATAAAATTAAGTGAAATGTGTACGTTTTTAATGAAAAATTATTAGGAGACAATTTCTAACTTGTTAGAAGTGTAAAAATGAAACAAAAATAGTTAGATAATACTACAGTAAGTTTTGGCCAAGGTGAAAGGGAGGAAGAAAATGTTGGTCACTTTATTTAAAATTATATAAAATGATAGCTTGTGAAACAATGAGCATTCTTGTGAAAAAGGAATAAAAAATAGTTAACCGAGTCAAATGATGGTTATTTCGTCTTAATTGTTGGAATACTGTTTCTTTTGAATATATTTTTTATATGTTTAAATTGACTATTATGTAATACTTCTAGTTTTAACTTGGCCCCTCAAAATTAATATCCTGACTCCGCCACTATATATAAAGGCAGTGTTTTTTATTCAAAATTTCAATCATTTATTGTATAAACAATTTTTATATTCTTAAAATTTTAAAATTTTAAAAACGTCACGAAAATATGTGAAAAACATCATAAAAAATGTTTTCATTTGGTATATTTTTAAAGGTCACTAACAATTACCTATAAGCATCACGAAATTTTCACTTTTTGTGACGTTTTATTCTAACATTTCATAAAAATCGCCGCAAAAAATAATATCTTTCATGATGTTTTTACGAACGTCACAAAAAAAAATCACAAAGATTAAATATCTTGTAGTGTCCTCAAGTGAGGAGACGTGAAGTAAAGGGTCATCCATGAATATCTCTCAAGCATCTTCTCACGTTGCCACATGCCCGTTGTCCCAGTGGAAAGGTGAATTATATAGTGGTTTGGTTTGAGACCATTTGTAAGAGTGGAATGGTGGTGGGTTTTTTATCAAAAAAATACAAAAAATTTAAAAAAGTACTAAAATGGTACATCAAAAAAATTATGTACCAAAATAGTACAAATGGGGTGGTGCCGCCTCAGCCACTGGCACCTTTGGTGCCGCCTAGAGGTGTTCATGAGTCGGACAGCCCGGCCCGGCCCGAAGGCCCTACCGAAATTTGGAAGAATTTGGGAAAAAATATAAGCCGAAAAATAAGCTTAGACAAAAAATAAGGCCCGTTTTAAAAAATGGGCCGAGCCTCGGGTAAGGTATTTTTGGCCCGGGCCCGGCCCGAATTCACTAAATGATAAAAAAAAAATATGCTATTTTTTTATTTTTGAATGTTATTTTCTTGTTGTTTTCTCCTTATTTTGCTACAATATTACTATTATGTTGCTACTATTTTGTTGTTATTGATTGAATATTGTATAAAACTTATTTTATTGTTAATTTTGTTATTATTTTAAAGACATTTGTTAATTTTATTATTATTTTAGATTTTTTGCTTGTTAAGTTATATCTATCTTAGTGTTATTTAAGTCTACATATTTTTTAAAATTTATTTTCAATTTGTTGGGAAATATTTATTTAGATTTATTTAGTATTTTTATATATTATATATATTTAAAAATTATATAAAAATTTATCTGGTAGGGCCAATGGGCCGAACTGGTTTTAACATTTTTATATGGGTCAGGCTTGGGCAAAATTTTAAGCCCATTTTAGGCCCGACCCGAACCTGACCCGACCCGGCCCATGAACACCTCTAGTGCTGCCTGTGACACACCCTCAACCACCCTTTTCTATTTTTTTGAGGGACCTATTATGCAATATTTTCAGTTTTGAGAAAAGAAAAGGAAAGGGTGCCATCTTGAGGTGTGCATGGGCCGGGCCGGGCCCAAAAAAATTCGGCCAGATTGGTAGGCCCGAGCCCGGCCGGCCCGAAATATGGGCCTGAAAATTTGTTCAGACTCGGCCCGCTTTAAAATTGATAAGCCCGAGCCTGGCCCAAGCCCGACCCGATTAGTATAAATTTTTTTTATTTTATTAAAAAATAAAATATAATAATACATTTTAAAAAATAAAAATAAATATTAAAACAAAAAATAAATAAAAATATAATAAATCAAATACATTTAAAAATATAATAAATCAAATACAAATAAAAATTCATTTAAAAATAAATCAAATACAATTAAAATATAATAAATACAAATATTTAGGGTCGGGCCAGCAGGGCCCGGGCCAAAAAAATCATACTCGAGGCCGGGCCTATTTTCTAAATGGGCCTCATTTTTTTGTCCAAGCCCATTTTTCGGGCCTATAAACCCTCCCACATTTCGGGCCGGGCCGAGCCGCCCGGCCCATGCACACCTCTAGTGCCATCTGTCACACTAAACTTTAAATTTGAATAATTGTCTTCTAAGCCCTCCTTATTTATTATTTTCTTTTTATTCCCCTTCAACTCACTATATTGTGTTTAAACAAACCATTAATCTTTTTTTGTAGTTAAATAAGCCATTTATTTATGATTTTTACTCATAAAATTTAAAAACTTGTTGATTAAATTTTAAAAACACAAAAATGATAATGTGTTACGTAAACATGAGAATAGGGACAAAGTGGCAGATCGAGTCTTTGCTCCCTCTCTCTGGATAATTAGAAAATTTTTAATTTTATCCCCTCCCAAAAATAATAATTCGATTAAAACTTTTTAAATTTTGTAGTAAAATAATATTTTAATCCTCCTAAAATTTAATAAATAATTTTAAGAAATTTATCATAAATTTTTAGCTTCACACCCTTCTTATATTTTATAAATTTATCTCAATCCCACGACATAAAATTTTTAACTTCATCTCTACAAGAAAAAAGTATAATAATAGTTGTAGTATAATATATTCAACGTTAAAAACAAATAAAATTTTAAATCATAAAAAAAAAAAGGAAATGATACTTATCATTTTGAAAAGTGTTATAAAACATATGCCCTAAAGAGTGAAGTATTGTTAATTGTGTAAAGTAAAGCTAAAATTCAAAGCTATTTAAAAATATAAACTAATTTACATCTTATGTTGATGGAAATTTGATGAGAATAATTTATTAAATAAAAATATATATTTAATTTAATCAACAAGTTTTTAAATTTTATGAGTAAAAATCATAAGTAAATGACTTATTTAACTATAAAAATATATTAATGGTTTGTTTAAACATAATATAGTGAGTTGAAGGGAATAAAAGAAAATAATAAATAAGGAGAGCTTAGAAAATAATTATTCAAATTTAAAGTTTAGTGTGACAGGCTACACTATTTGGGCAAATATCCCAAAAATACCAAAAAAATCAAAATTACCGGAAAGGACAGGTTTCAAAAATATTGATTAGGAAGGGCAATTTTCCCAAAAATCGCATCCACGTCGGTAGCGTTTTTGGGAAAGGCTAAAGCGTCCATGGGGGCGCTTTAGGCCACCTCAAAAAAACGCTCCCACGAGGGCTTTTCTTTGAGGTGGTTTAAAGCTCCCGATGGACGCGCTTTAGGCCGTGCAACGGTCAAAAAAAATTTGACCGTTGGGGGTCCAACGGTCAAAAGCAACGGTAAAAAAAAAAAAAACTATAAATACCCCCAACCCTTCATTTTTTTCACACTTCAATCCTTTCTCATTTTTCTCTCAATTTTCTCTCAATTTGCTCTCAATTTTCTCTCAAGTTTCTCTCAAAGCCCTTGAAATTTACGCTTAAATTTCAAAATAGTCTTCTACCATTTCTGAAAAAGCCCTTTATAATTTTTTAATATATTTATTTTTTGGAAAATTTAAAATTCTTTATCGAGTACAATGGTAGGGATTTACGTCGCTTAGACAAAGAATCACATTGGCGTCGAGCAATTGAAAATGGTAAGTTTGAATTTTAATTTTTCAATATTATTAAATTTTTTAATTATGCAATTTTAATTAATTTTGAATTTTATTATTTTTTAACATCAGTAGATTGGGTGTTGCAATGTTATATTCGCAACATGCGGTCCCCATCGCCATTGATCGAGAATTACTGCGGAAGCGGGTTTTTGCACGTGGCCACGATAGGCGGGGTTCAAGTTGGACTGATTTTGATCGGTAGCGTTGATAGAAAGGTGGAGACCGAGACGCACACTTTCCATCGCCATGCGAGAGTGTACCATCACCTTAGAAGATGTGCGATTATAATTGGGATTACCGGTGGGCCGGGTCGTGAGTCACCGGTCCGTAACATCTCTCGATTGGATGGCAGTATGCTACGAGCTCTGGGTGCCATTAGGATAAATTGCAAGGAGGTCGGATCGATATGGTTTGGTTACGAGACACATTCCCGCAAACGAATAAAGTTCGATGAAGATGAAAGAATACGGTATGCGGGCATACATACTTGAGATAATTGGAGGCTATCGATCTGGGACCTCTCTAGAAACCTCGTCCACGAGATGGTTCTCAAACTTGTTGATTTCGAGCGGCGGTGAATTGAGTTGGGGTGCATCGTGCTATCGAGGTTGTACCGGAGATGTCTTGAAGCGGCAGTCTTGAGTAAAGCAAAAATCGGAGGTTGCCTATCACTCTGCAATCATGGGCATGGTTTCGATTTCCATTTTACGTCCTCGACTCGACCGACCATATTCATTCCCATTGATAACGAGGTAAATTTAATATTATATTTTACAATTATGTCGTAGATTTATAGTATAATTGCATGCTAAAAGTTTATTTAATTAGGTGGAACCATCCGACGAGTCATGTTGGAATACGACTCGCTTGAAGATATCTGACTCCTATTGGAACAACGGTCGGAATCACAAGTAAGTGTCGAATTTCATTATTATAATTTAGTATTTATGTATATAACTAATATTTTGGTAATGTTAATATAGTTTCAATGGACACGTCGACGAGGATCCCAAAATTGAGGCGATAATTAGGGAGTTCCTCCAAAATCCGAGCAGTTAGCACGTTAAGGTCCGCTAATCACCTACTCGACCGTGGAGATGCACCGGTCGAGATCGAGTTATGCGGCAATTTGGATGCCGACAATCGATTCCGTGGCTCTCGAGGTGCTCGATGATGAGCACAGTGTGGACTTACTGCGGCAGCACACGGATTGGCCAATATTTTGGTCGAACATATCGAGACGATGGGAGAACTGGTATGACTTTTACCTAACCGGAACCGATCGTAGTTCTGAGTTAGCGTCGTCTTGGAGTACATGCCATGGTTTAGAATCCATGGCAAGCCGTATCTGTTGTCGGATGAAGAGAGGCGACGGAAAATTCGCGGCGAAGGAGCGTCGGGCCCTTTACATTCAAGGAGAAGGGTGATGAGGCGGGCCCAAACAACAGCGCCTACACGATCCGGGCCCATCAACAACGCCTACACAATCACCGGCCCATCGGTTCAGCGATAACACCGACAACACAGCGTCCACGATTTATGCCGGTCGTACCACCGCCCTTACATGTATCCTCCTAACCCATATATGTTTCCTTTTCTAGTCCCCCAGGTTGGAATGCATGGCGGGTTCGAGTCCGTTCCGACAACTCCTTTTAGCCACCGATCGTGAGGCCGACGTCGGGTGTGGGATTAGAGGAGGTGCCGTCGAGGAGCGATTCTTTCTATCGAGCTCCTTCACGTGACGGATCGATCACCCATGGGGTTTATGCAAACACCTCCGGTCATTATTTTATCAAGGTGGGTCATCATCGCAACACCTGAACTGGACCCTTCTGGGAGGGATCGGATTCCCACCGAGGTTCCACGACCCTGGGAAGCTAGAAGAAGGAGGAATCCGGTAGCAGAATCGTCCACCGCCCAGTGGCACTTGGTTCCCAAGCATCCGCACTAAACCCTAAACCCCTAATTTGAGTAATTGTAAATTAATTTATAATTTGAGTTTAATTTTTTTGTAATTAAGGTTTAATTTTTGTAATTAAGTTGTAATATATTTAATAAAATTTGAGTTTGTTTTTTTAATTTATTTAATTTTAATAACTTTGACAAAATAGGTTTGGTTTTTTTTTGTAATTAAGTTGTAATATATTTAATACAATTTGAGTTTGTTTTTTTTGTAATTTAATTTTTTAATTTATTTAATTTTAATAACTTTGACAAAATAGGTTTGGTTTTTTTTTTTTTGTAATTAAGTTGTAATATATTTAATACAATTTGAGTTTTTTTTGTAATTTAATTTTTTAATTTATTTAATTTTAATAACTTTGACAAAATAGGTTTGGTTTATTTTTTTTTGTAATTAAGTTGTAATATATTTAATACAATTTGAGTTTGTTTTTTTTGTAATTTAATTTTTTAATTTATTTAATTTTAATAACTTTGACAAAATAGGTTTGGTTTTTTTTTGTAATTAAGTTGTAATATATTTAATACAATTTGAGTTTGTTTTTTTGTAATTTAATTTATTTAATTTATTTAATTTTAATAACTTTAATAAAATAGGTTTGGTTTTTTTTGTAATTAAGTTGTAATATATTTAATACAATTTGAGTTTGTTTTTTTTTGTAATTTAATTTTTTAATTTATTTAAGTTTAATAACTTTGACAAAATAGGTTTGGTTTTTTTTGTAATTAAATTGTAATATATTTAATACAATTTGAGTTTGTTTTTTTTGTAATTTAATTTTTTAATTTATTTAATTTTAATAACTTTGACAAAATAGGTTTGGTTTATTTTTTTAAATTAAGTTGTAATATATTTAATAAAATTTGAGTTTTTTTGTAATTTAATTTTTTAATTTATTTAATTTTTTTAAATTTAATTTTTTATATAATAAAAATTGAGTTTACTTTTATTTGTTTTGTATTTTAATTTTTTATTTTAATTTTAATATCTTTGATAAGATAGAAATGATTTAATTTTTTAATTTAATTTTTAATTTAATTTTAATAACTTGAATAAAATAAAAATTTGGTTTATTTAAGCATCAACGTTGATTGGGATGGGTTGTTTTATTTTTAAATTGTAATAATTTTTTTATTTTTGAATAAAAAGTTGTTTGATTATTTGTGTTTGTAATTTAATTTTAATTATCTTATATTTAATAAATTTGAGTTATTTACAAAAGTTCACCGTTTTCCTCCAAAAAAGAAATTACATAGCCGACAAGAGACAAACAAGCTAAGAACACGGTCAACTAGTCCGATTTGGACACGGCGAGATGTATGGCCGGGTTCCTACACCACCGCATCGCCGACTTTGGTTGGTCGGTTCTCGATATCCATATTGTTGCGTATTCTAGTCGAGGAAGGTCGACCTTTTGGTTTCGTCTCAATTCTCTATCCAAGAATCGCTTATACTTGCAAGCGATACCGATGGCCACTTACGTTCATCCGGGATTGGTGGGAATACGTGTCTCCACACGTTGTACATGTTTTCTAATTTGTAGACTTCGTCGACATAGCTCATGGGGTCAAGACAAAGATTATGACAAGCCGCAAGTACATGAGCACATGGGTAACGAAGTGCATCAAATATCCCGATCGCATGTCCTATTTGTCAAGTGTACACGATAATGCCCGCCAACAATACCTTGGTTCGGTCTGTCAAACTCCGTGACACGAAACCATAAAGTCGTCATTGTCGTGACAAAGCTGTGTGCATGGTGTTCGCCGTGCCTTCCCACGGTTAATTTCTTGCAAGACCTTGGCTCCATACATGGCCTCCTTGCATCGCCTCGATAACTCATTGCTCTCTTGGAAATAGTGCCGCTAAACGAAAATATGTCTCCCACAAAAGCTAGAATGTCGGCAGATGACGGGTTCCTTTTAGCACAGAATTTATGCATCCGGCCAGGTTTGTGGTCATATGACCATATCATAGGCCGTCATCATATGCTTGTGTCCACTGTTCAAAAGGAATATTGCACAGGTACTCTGCGCCTTCGGCGTTATCTACACGCAAACTGGCCAACATCTCGTGAAAATGGTCTTTATTGATCTCGTACCCTGTCAATATACGTTGATATCGAATATTACATACCACTATTCAGTTGTGAATAAATTGAAAATTTCAAAAGAAATTATATTAATAGATATTTCATACCCATATCGGTCACTTGCCGTTTCTGTCTTTTAGATCGGTGTTGCCCATAGTAGTTGGATGAAACATGCCTCAGGCAATATCGATGGTGTGTGCGATGCCACATGCTTCCCTGTCGTTCTATTGCCGCAAGTATTCCAAGGCCCCGATTCGATATAACGCATATGTCAGGTTGAGGGCAGACATGCCTCCTTAACCTAGATAGGAAGAAGTCACGATCATCGGTGACTCCACGGTGTTATTCGAGCATAATCGGAAGGATTCTCCCACGTACCGTCTTGTGCCACAACTAGCAATAGCCGATCGTATATCTACCATACATGAAGGTACCGTCAATTTGTACCAATGGCTTGCGGTATGTAAAAGCATCTCGGCATTGCTTAAATGTCGAGCGAGCACTTGAACACTGCGCATCCACGGAAGCGGACGATCGTTGTAAACGCCGGTTCCGTTTCAATGTCTCATTGTCTTTGCTGGGACATATCTCTCCAAAGACTTACACCAACGCCACACTTCATTATATGAAGCGTCCCACCGACCGTGCAACTTTTTAGCGCCTTCTCGCAGCCATCCAAACCTTTTCGTAAGAGGCGTGTACCCCATTTGGCTACGAATATTGCCAATTAAGGTAAGACCTTTGTAGTTTTAGGATCGGCCTTCACCGTCGGGATTATTAAATCACCAACATGTCCGAATCCATCCTCGGATGATCTTGTGTTACACCATCAGCGAAGCACGTTAAATAATGCAACATTACATAATATTAGTGTTATTCAAATCATTGAACACATAGTGGTCTTGCATGCGGTAAGACATGTATGCGGACCTTTGTACTTCTTCACCTCCCACATCCCCGTCCTTTTCCTCAACGATGCCATGATTTTCCATGCACATGTGCCGTCTTGCACAAAGACACTTTGCCTCGTACCTATCGAGCTTTGATTTAACCATAGTGTAGTTAACCCGTTCTCGATCTTTGTATTGTTTCAATGCACCAAGAAAAGTGTTCTTGTTGGAAAAGCGGTTACCAACTTCTAATTGGTCCGAATCCAACGAAGAATTTGTGCGGTCACGCGTCCGGTGTGGTAGTTCAGAAACTCCAATGCATCATCTTGAGATAGATCGACATTATGCATGTCTTATTTGGAGGCGAGTATGCCTGAATAAGCGGATCTTTTTCTTCTTCATCCGAACCGCCTCAACATCTTGGTACAATTGGAGCGGGCTCCGGTTCGGAAAATAGTCCAACTTCGCACCGTCGAGCCCTGGCTCCCCGGTGGATCCACATCGGATTCATCGTCGATCCTCCATAACCTACAACAAATGAGGGCCCTCATTTGGTGGATGCCGTCGGTAATACATCATCCCTCCTTAAACATCTTTAGTAAAGATTCCAATCGTATGTGGATTGCCATCCACTAGAAGTTGATGACGTCCCCAATACGTATTTCTGTCATCCGACGTTGATTGACGAATATGCATGTCCCATCCACCAACCAAGTGTCGTGCAGGGGTTATGTTTTCCATACTACCACCGCACACAGGCACTTCTGTGTTTTGCCTCCCACTTATAGAGTGTCGACTTGGGGTCGTGTATTCCCTCGAACGATACTAGATGTTGAGGTCGTGACCAGATCACTTGGAGATGAAAATTCTACATATACCTCGATATAGGGTAAACCACCGGCAAGATGAGTCTCCACCATTGCCTCAAGGCTCAGGGACCTTTGATGTCGAATCGTCATATCTCACCGGATCAACCAAGCGCAAAATCTATACTTAATAGATGAACTTTCATTGGCGTTGTTAGAATATTTTACGCCTAATTCTTTTGCAAAGTTCTACCAAATCGACGTTTCGATTAAAACTCAATCGCTATTGTGTTCTCCGATAAGAAAACAACACCATCTTGATTGTCACGCACTTCACCATCGTAGTAAATAACGACGTTATCGTTCACTCATTTTCAATTTTTTTCCTTTTGCTTGAATTTGCTTTTCGCCAACCTGTGAATGCAATTTGGGTGATTATAGCCTAATTTTGCTTGAGACAAAGACCTTGTAGCAAAAGTCGTCCACGTGGGAGCCCTTTTCAATTACTCTAGTAATAGTGCACCTATTTGGAAGCGTTTTTGTACTTGTTTATTGAAACGTCTCCTCAAAATAATTTTCGGAGACCATTGTGTAAAAGCGGCGTCGCGTGAGGCGTTACCACCACGGTTTGTTACAAACGTCTCCTCAAAATTATTTTACCGGAGACTCGCCAAAAAATTATTTCATTTTCACATTGCAAGTGGACGGAAAGATTCCCTAAAATCGGCGTCACGTCGGTAGCGTTTTTGGGGAAAGTGGCTAAAAAGCGGCGTCCATGGGGGCGCTTTAGGCCACATCGGCAAAAGCGTCCTCGTGGGAGCGTTTTTTTTTGAGGTGGCCTAAAGCGCTCCCCATGGACGCGTTTAAGCCACTTTCCCCAAAAACGCGCTTAACGTGACGCGATTTTGGGAAAATGCCATTCCGATCAATATTTTGAAACCCGTCCTTTCCGATAATTTTAATTTTTTGTATTTTTGAATATTTACCCACACTATTTCCCTTCTTTTTCTCAAAATTAAAAAAATTATATAATAAATCTCTAAAAAAATTAAAAAACAAAAAATAATTAAGATTAGCAACACCAAAAAGTTAATAAAGACGCACCACTCATGTACTATTTTGGTACATAATTTTTTTGCTGTACCATTTTGGTTCCTTTTAAAATTTTTTGTATTTTTTTTTTGATAAAAAGCCCTATGGTGGTGGATGGCCCAAGAGGTTTCCTCGCAACTTCTGGAATACTCGCATTTAATGTAAAGCTGAGAGCGCAATGGATGGAGAGTCGGGTAATGATGAATTGCAATTTTCAAGAGACACGTGTCGGAGTGTCATTGGCTGCCAAGCTTTGGCGTGCACTGGTGATAAACCGTTCAATTTTGGAAAACTCTATATATTGTCATCTCCTTCAATGCATGGACCGTTTTTGTTGTTGTTGGGTTTTTGAAGTCTTCCTCTGGTCTTCTATTATTCGTTACTGTTCTTCAAGTATTCTTGTTTCATGGGTTTTGCTATGTTGTTCATTTTTTTTCTTTGCTTTCTGGTGTTTCTCACCTGGGATTCTAGGGAAACCCCCCCCCTTTTTGCTACAGAATCTACTCTTACTTTGAACCATATCAACGTCCAAGGTCGGAAGAAGACGTAAATTTGTTGCTGGACTGTTGGAGAAGGCGGTCGGAGATCAAGGAGTTGAGAGAGGGAACAAGAAGCCTATGGTTAGTACCTCATATGAGTGCACTGCAATTGATATGGAGATGAGAGGCTGCTAAGGTGCCGAGGGCTCCTCACTAAGCATTACAAAGGCGAGTTCAACATTCCGAAAGGGACTCACCCGGGCCTCGATATGGTGGAAGTAGGCTGGGGTTCTACCTCCCATTGTATGCGTTGGAAGCTGGGTTCCATCTTCCTCTTGATGCCTTCATGTGCGAGTTGCTTAACGCCTATGGTGTAGCACCTGGGCAACTGTCCTAGTGAGTGATCATAGGATATTTATCATATGTTGCAAACAGAACATGTACCCTGAGGTGGGAGTATTCCAATATATGTTTTTATTTGGAGTGGATTGATCCGGAGTAACTGGGTCTTCTGCAAATTAACCGACTTACTCAAGTTTAATATTTGGTTGTTGATTAAGCTTAATCTTATTAACTTTTGATTAATTAATTTATTTTGGTTTGATTCGTTTAACTATTAATAATTTTAAATTTATTCATTTCGACTATTATCTGAACCCCAACACCTCTAAAATACTAGCCCTGAATTAGCTATGTATTAAGACCAAGAGAAAAAAAATCCCCGAAGCTATGCAACTCTAATGGCATGAACAGGAGAATGGTGCTGGCTGAAGCACATTTCGTGGGTAGGGACGAAACAGAAATTGTATATTAAATATAAAAAATTAAATTATAGTTCTTTGAGGTAAATATCTGAAATATATTAAAAAATAAAAAATTACGAAATTAGGTTGTTTTAAAAAAATTATAAGAAAAGAGTTATTTTTTTAAAATGTGTTTATGTCAATGCGTTTTGATGGTAAATGTTAGCAAAATAAAGCATGTTTTTAGGGAGCATTTTATTGGAAAATTTATTTTAATTAAAAATTAAATTATAAAAAATAAAAATAATTTTTATTTATTTAAAATATTAAAATTAAATTATAATAAAATAAAAATAAAAATAATTTCTTATTTGAATACATATATTAAAATTAAATTATAAAAATAAAAATAATTTTTTGTTTATTTAATATATTAAAATTAAATTATAAAAAATAAAAATAAAGAAAATTTTTATTTATTTAATATATTAAAATTAAATTATAATAGAATAAAAATAAACTTTTATTTATTTAAAATATTAAAATTAAATTATAATAAAATAAAAATAACTTCTTATTTTAATACATATATTAAAATTAAATTACAAAAAATAAAAATAAAGAAAATTTCTTATTTATTTAATATATTAAAATTAAATTATAAAAAATAAAAATAAAGAAAATTTCTTATTTATTTAATATATTAAAACTAAATTATAATAAAATAAAATAACTTCTTATTTTATTATATATATTAAAATTAAATTACCAAAAATAAAAATAAAGAAAATTTCTTATAGTTTAATATATTAAAACTAATTTACAAAAATAAAAATAAAGAAAACTTATTATTTTATTACATATATTAAAATTAAATAAATTACAATAAAAATTAAACAATTTCTAATTTATTAAAGATATTAAAATTAAATTACAATAAAAATTAAACAACTATTATTTTATTAAATATATTAAAACTAAATTGTAATAAAATAAAATAACTCGTTATTTTATTAAAAATTCAAATTAAATTATATACAAAAAATAAACAACTTCTATTTTAGTGAAGATATTAAAATTAAATTACAAACACAAATAAAAATAACTTTTATTAAAAAATAAAAAATTTATTACAATTTAAAAATAAAAACACGATCCAATTGATATTGATCTTGGGTCAAAATCAAGCACACACAGGGGCTGATCGTGATTCTGTACTGGATTCCTTCTTCTTCTAGCTTCCAGCAGGGGTCGTGGAACCTCGAGCGGGGATTCCGGTTCCTCCGGCACTGAGTCTAGTTGTGGGTGTTGCGAGGATAACCCACCTTGATAAAATAACGACCCCAGAGGTGTTTGCATAAACCACGGCGGGGGTGTCTGAATCCCGTATGGCGAAGGAGGCTGGTAGAAATAAGTGCTCCTCAACGGCGCCTCCTGTGATCCCTCACGCGACGACGGCCTCAAGATCGACTGGCCAGGTGGAGTAGTCGGAAACGGATTCGAACCCGGCCATGCATTTCAACCTGGGGTGGGACTGGGAGAAGGAAACATATACGAGTTAGGATACATATAAGGGGTAGGGTATGCACCTGGCATACAGGGTGAAAGTTGTGATGTCGGTGTCGTCGGCTGAACTGATGGGCCCGATGACTGTGTGGGCGCTATTGCTGGGCCCGGTGACTGTGTCGGCGACTATTGATGGCCCCGTGTCATCACCCCTTCTCCTTGGATTTAAGGGGCCCCGACGTTACCTTTATTGAAGAAGTTGCCGTCGCCTCTCTTCTTCCGACAACAGATACGGCTTACCATGGTCCTAAACCATGGCATGTATTCCGGCACGCACGCTAACTCAGGGAGGATGATCGGTTCCCGAATAGGTAAGTAGTCATACCGGTTCTCCCACGTCTCGATATGTTCTGACCAAAATCTTGGCCAATCCATGTGCAACTGCCGTAAGTCCACTTTGTGCTCATCATCGAGCACCTTAGGTGGCACGGGAATGGGTTGCCGGAATCCAAATTGTCGCAGAACCCGATCTGACTGGTGCATCTCCACGGTCGCATAGGTGACCAATGAGACTTTAGCGTGCCAACAGTTTGGATTTTGGAAGAACTCCTCCGGAATTATTGCCTGAATTGTCGGATCCTCATATGGTGTCCATTAAAACTATATTAACATTAGAAAAATATTAGTTATATACATAATACTAAACACTAAATACGAAATTCGAAACTTACTTGTGATTCCGACGGTTGGTCCAATAGAAGCCGTATATCTTCAAGCGAGGTAGGTATTCCAGCATGACTCGTCGAATGGTTCCACCTAATTAAATAAATTTTTAGCATACAATTATACTATAAATCTACGTAATAATTGTAAAATATAAATTAAATTTACCTCGTTATCAGTGGGAATGAATATGGTTGGTACAGTCGAGGACGTAAAAATAGAAATCGAAACCATGCCCATGACTGCAGTAATGATAGGCAACCTCCGATTTTCGCTTTACTCGGCCGCGTCGCCCCGCACATCTCCTGATACAACCTCGATAGCACGGCAGACCCCCAACTCAATTCACCGACTGCTCTAAAATCAACAAGTTTCAGTAGCCATCTCAAGTGTACGAGGTTTCTAGAAAGGTCCGGCATCAGATAGCCTCCAATTATCTGAAGAATGTATGCCCGAGCATGCCGTATTCGCTCTATTTCGGTCGAACCCTTATTTGGCTCCGGGAATGTGTCTCGTAATCAGGCCATCTCGATCTGACCTCCATGAATTTTATCCGGAATGGCACCCAAAAGCTCGTAGCATACGACCATCCAATCACCAGAAGTTGCGGACCCGGTGACTACCGACCCGTCCACCGATAATTCCAACTGCAACTGCACATCTTCCAGATTGATGGTACACTCTCCGCATGGAATATGGAAAGTGTGCGTCTCGGGTCTCCACCTCTCTATCAACGCACTGATCAAAGGCGACTCCAACTTGAGCCCCCGGCCTATCATCGCCTTGTGCCAAAAACCCGCTTCCCGTAGGTAATTCTCGATCAACGGCGATGGGGGACCAGTCATGTTGCGAATATAACATTCCAACACCCGATCTACAGACTGTTTAAAATATTATAAAAAAATTAATTAAAATTGCATAATTGTAAAAAATATTGAAAAATTAAAATTAAAACTTACCATTTGTATTTGCTCGACGGAGATGTGCTTGTTGTCTAGACGAAGTAATTCCCCGGCCATTGTAATACGATCGAAAATTTTAAAATTTTCTAAAAAAATATATATTAAAAAAATAAAAAGGGCTTTTTTATAAATAGTAAATGACTATTTTGAAATTTGAGAGTAAATTTCAAGGACTTTGAGAGAAAATTGAGAAAAAGATTAAAGTGTGGAAAAAATTTTGACCGTTGGGCCTTTTGACCGTTGGCCTACTTTGCTGGTATTTTCCCTCAAAACGCATTGACGTGGACGCGTTTTGATGGGAAATAGCCTTTCTAAGTAAATTATCTAAAAATTGGTCCAATTCCGTAAATTTTTTATTTTTTTTTTGTATATAATGGTTATTTACCCTTTGTGGGGGCTGTAAATCCATTTTTTTATCGTGTATGCTTTGGTGAGGTTTGTCTATTTATGGAGAGGGTCAGTCTTCAGGTTGTAAGTTAGCCTATTATAAGAGAGTTATACCCTAATGTTTAAAAAGTTTATATTTTTAAGCTTTTATAATTTTATAAATTAATTTTTATTTGGAATATAATTGAAAATACAAAATAATAATTATGCTTTTTAAAGAGTACTAATTTTTAATTTTATTTAATTCTTTTACAGATATAATAATTAAATTAATTCATTTAATGGTGAAATTAATTTCAACAAATCGTTGACTTTTAAATCTTTAATTATTATCACTTCTATTTCTCTTCATCACCTTCGAAGAGTTTTTATAATTATATATTAAAAGGAAAAAAAAAATGAAACTCCTGTAATATTTTCTGCTTACCAGACTTAAAATGAAAGGTAAAATTATTTTTGTTTGTCTTAAATTATATTTTAATTATTTATGTTTGAAATATTATGTTTTAGTCATTTTTATTATCATTTTGTTACGAAGTAGTTACTCTACCGTTAAACTCTATTACCTCCCTAACAACAGTCTTACGTGACAGTCCAAATAAGTTTTAAATGTTAACATGAATGTCCAGTTGCTGAGATGAAAATAAATTTTTTAATAAAATAAATTTAATTTGGACTGTCAAATAAGACATTCAAGTTGACATTTAATAACCATTTGAACTGCTAAGTAGGACCGTCATTAGGAAGGTAATGGAGCTTAACGGTAGAGTGGCCACTTCGTAACAAAACGATAACATAAATGACTAAAATATAACATTTCAAATATAAATAACTAAAATATAATCTGAAGCAAATAAAAATGATTGTTTTTGTAATTTACCCTAAAATGAATTGGTCATAATAACTCGTCCTATTTGCAGCTGCGAAATAGAAGATATTCTTTAGGTGCTTCAAAATTGTTCGACAGCGAAGGAAATTTAATTGTATGTTATACCTATCAATAGGCAACACCATTTTTTCTCCGGGTCTCTACAAGATTGATTGACTTCTAATCTTAGCTGTCATGCGCAATTGCCTAGACAAAGGGTAATTTGGCCTTGTCTTTTTAGCTTAATTGCTTGGCATATATGAAAAAACAGGAACTTGTTCATCTTTCAAGACATTACTTGGTCGACACTTGAGACTGTCGAAGGTTTCTTTTAATTGGGTGTAGTATTTTGATTTAAGTCATAAAGGTTATCAGCATTCCCCTCAAACAAATGCTTCCCAGGCACTCATGGTTAATACGTGGGTAAATTTGTTCACCAACGATGCAGTAGCTAGTGGTAATGGAAGTGCTTCTGCTAGGGGGGTCAAAACAAACATTGGAAAATGCCGAAATTGTTTTCTGGAGGACATTTTCTGCGAGACAAAGGAGTCCTTGTATCATTATTTTGTATATATTTGTACAAGAAAATTTGATGGCAGACTCTAGTATTACCATGCCTACGAGATTTCAGAGAATTATGAGAATTGAAGAGCAATGGTGCATCAGGTATGTCCCTAGAGAATTCAACCAAGTTGTTGATTGTCTGGCCAAGCTGAGCTTAGCGGGAAAAACAAGTCTTCAAGTTTATGATCACGCCCCAAATGAAGTTTTAAAGCTTATTCAACAAAATAAGGCTAATGATGCTTTTGTTCGATTTAATTTGATATTAATTCTATTTTCTTGTTTTTCATCAAAAAGAAAATGAATTTACATGATACTACAAAGAAAATGTAAGAGAAATTGAGTGTAGGCAAAACTCCCCTCCCCAATTCCTCTCTCGTGAATTTACCCATTTCCTACAATGCAATGCACCATTTGCAAAGCCCCTATATTTAATTTTAGGCCAAGTACCTGAACATGTTTTGATTCTCCTTGTCTCTCTCCAGGTAGTCTCGTGTTATGAGATCCTCCATTCGCTTCTTGATAGCTTTAATATCAGGCTGCATTCAACCACATCTTAGGTAAAATTACTACTGGCAATTTAAAAACATCTAATCAACTATTACTTTCCAATTCCATGCATGGGCTTTCTCACACTACAAAAGTTGATGTTCTTGTACGACTCGATAAACCCGCTTCGCCAAATTCATCCTTTTTCATTTAAAACATGCATCATTCTCAAAAGCAGAACTTCCTTTGGATAAGAGTTCATTTTTTTCATCATTCTACCCAAAACTCCTATATTATTTTGTCTTCCAACTTTTCATTCTTCAGATGAATATTCTTATATAATGCATGTGTCTGAGTGTTTCTATGTCAGTTAGGCAAGCAGAAGTCCCAATCTATACACATCCAATGTATCTCTCATAACTGGACATTAAGGGTTTGCTTATATTAATACCTTGAACATGCGACTCAACTGCTCAACACACTCTGAAACTAATTGTTGGTGGCCCAAAACCTTCCTGCTTTTCATTATACGCACAAGTGCAGCATCAATAGCATAACGCCGATCTTTATCGACATCTTCAACAACTTTCTTTTGTTCATCAACAGGAGGGAGAGGAACCTTCGAAGGAGAATTTACAAAGTTCAAATCTTCTCGTACAATTATATACTAGCTCAATAATGATACAAGGACTCCTTTGTCTCACAGAAAATGTCCTCCAGAAAACAATTTCGGCATTTTCCAATGTTTGCTTTGCACAAAATTAGTTGTTCACGAAAAACGAACTTTGGGTCTACAGAAAATTAACCATTTTACCAAGCTTGGAAAATTAACCACCATTTTAATAACAATGCAAATTTTCCCAGAAAAATATCAAACCGTACAAAAAAATTTTCTAAAATAATTCAAACAAGGTTAAAATATGCTACAAGTCCCTGGACTTTTCAAAAATTTGGAACTTAGTCCATGTACTTTTATTTCATGAATTTAGTCCCTCTACTTTTCAGATTTCAAAATTCAAGTCTATTTGTTAACACTGTTTAATTTTTTTATTAAATTTGTTTCTATGACATTTTTTAAATAAAAAAATACTCACTTCAGAGCCATATAATTAAAAAAATTACTTTGTAATTAACATTTAACAAAAAAATTAACTGTGTTAACAGCTGAACGTGAATTTTGAAATTTGAGAAGTAAATAGGCTAAAATCCATGAAATAAAAGTGCAGTGACTAAATTCCAATTTTTCTTAAAGTACAAGGACTTGTGGCACATTTTAACCTTCAAACAATAGAAAATAGCAGTTCTTTTATGAAAATAGGTCCATCTTTTAAAAGATAATTTTCCAGACGTCAATAAGAAGGGAACCCTGAAAGAGAGTGGCAAAATTTCCCAAACCTTAATCCTCCTCAGCTTGTCAGTAAACTTGGAATTGAACTCAAAGTAGTCACCGTGGGAGATGGTTTTTGTATTTGGATCTTTACTTAGAATCTTGTACTTGGCACACGACAACGAATGTAATAATCTGAGTAAGTCGTCATGGGTCAAGTTTAAGTGAGCCATAATTTCTGAATAGCTCAGCCGATCAGAAGCATTAAAAAGCAGAAGGACAGCAGCCTGTTTACATAGGCAACTGGAAATCAGATTCTACAATCAACACTAAACCATGAACCTAACCCAAATTACAATTTTTTAATTTAAAAGTGCACAGTTTATGGAGTCTGTTTACCTGATATGTTGAAACAATCAGTTCAATTGTCTTCTGCTCAAACTTGCCATTAATGTGGCAAGTTCCCAAAGAGTAAATCCAGGTAAGCTTTCTGTGTTTTGTTTTTGTTTCATAAAATCCTTTGAAAACCTCCACACACTTAACCTGAAACAATGATATTCCTAAATATGAATAAAATTTTCTGAACATATCATGGAGTATGAAATTTAATGCTGTCATCATGTAGTAACATGTTCCAAGTCATTACCATCTCAGCAGGGAGATTAAGATCAAATGATTTATAACTTGGCCAGAATCCTGTGGTAAGAACAGTAACTGTTAAATCAATCCCAGGATGAGCAGCTGAGTTACTCCGAAGGTAGTCCTCAAAGTTGGCCTGGTTTTCCCTTGCCAATGTCAGATCTGTAACCTGTTAGAAAGGAAGAAGACTAGTTTGATCATAATTAAAACCATAGTCGATGCAGACAGATAAACTAGGCAAAAAACAGGCCAACTCACCATGCCCTCCATCTTTGAGGTGAACTGTCCACCGCATTGCTGCTTTAGCTTAGTCAGAATACTCCTTTCATGATCGTCATTAGCACTGCGGTTAAAAAGAAGTCGCCGAGCAAGCTTCTTCCTGTCAATGATTGCACACCAGAAACTTAGGATCAAAATATGCTATGTAAGTACATTCCATTAAGATTCTTTTTTTTAAAAACAGGCATATATGAAACTAGTTGAACAAAGAAAGTAAATAATAGCCTCACCTGTAGAATTCCGCAAAGAGGTCTTTATCACTAATATAGGCCAGCAGCTTAACTACCTGCAGAAACCAAACAGATAGCTCAGAATCAATTGCAGACCACCATTAATTTAGCATCAAAATGTCAATAAGCCACCTTCTCAAGTGTTTCTTCAATGGCTTCATCACTTAAATTCTTGCTTCCACCCTTCTTGAGGATATTATCACAGAAAGTTGCCAGAAGCTCTGCACTTGAGTTGCCAGTAACAGTTTTGTTGCAAAATACCTCAAAAGCTTCTTTCAAGGCCTATTAACATTTCCAGAATGCATGTTTTAGATGAAATAATTGAAAACAATCAGTATTACAAATTTAGGTACTGCAACACAAACCTTATGAAAGAGAGTATGGTTTTGGAAACAATCAGTCACATATGCCATATACTTATCATGCAGCTCAATTATTCTCCTGATAAGTACCTGATGATAACAACAGCACAAAGCAATAAGATTTATAGTGATTTCAAGAGAATCCATAGCTGTGAAAGTTGGGATATTTACCTGTTCCTGAACACCTGGAGCACTTGAGGCCTGTTAAGACAAGCGACTATCAGCATTTAGAGACACAGGTGAATATTAGAAACAACAAGATGTAGATTATCAAATATTTTTTCATCAATGGTGGGAAAATCTTAGTCTATAGTAATTGGAATTAACTCTTTTCCCCTTTTCTCCTAAAGAGAAATAACAAGGGGAATTTTGTAGTGGGCAAGTGAAAGGCATATCAAATTTAACAGTTAAGATAACTGCAGACGATAACAAAATGCCATATCAGACCAATATGCTTAAACACAAAATTCTGTTAGTTTAAAAGAAAACTATTTCATCTCCTCACAAGCACACAATTACTACCCAGCAAAATTCTTCTAAACTATCTTTAGACAAAAGATAAAATAATAACTATATCCAGCAATAATCTTGCTATACAAGAAGGATAATTATAAAATTGACCTGGTTACTAGTAGTATCTTCCGCCTGTTGAACCAAGGCAGTACCCTCAGCAGTAATATGCTGCAAAAACAAAAGTACCTGTGTGAATGCTTTAAGTGTTTTTTTTATTTTTTTAATGGTTTTTCTCTTCTTTCTTTTTTCGTTTAGGATTTAATTCAGTTGATCACTGAACAAGAAGAGAAGTAATATCAGAAAGGTGACCATTTAGCTCGCAGAATAGAGTAAAGAGAGAATTCAGACCTGCTTGAATATGTTAGCAACAGGATCCAAGCCTCGAGGTATTTTACAATAAAGCCTGTACATCCTAGAAAGATCCTCCACCTACAGAGTGTACAACACCAAATAAGTATCTAATGTATGCATTTGCCAAAGCAAACAGCCATAATAGTAAGTAGTGCTGGCAAAGGAAAAAGTTTGAACAATACCTTGTCATCTCTAAGCAAGGGCCTACATCCTGAATGCTCCTTTTCTAGTAGACGATTTGCATATGCAACCAACAACTCATTTTGCACTTTCTGGATAAGAACAAACAGTTATAAATATAATGCCCCATGGATTATAGAGCTGTCTTCACAGGAACTCTGTTAATTCTTATCACATTATTTAATGTGATTGGATATGTCAGAAACATGCAACCGATAATTTGAAGAAAACAAATAAAACAATCAGATCTTATGTCCAAAAGAGAATTCACACAACTTCCATTGTAACATCTTAGTGACAACTTTCACATGTTAAACACCAATAATTTGAGTTACCTTTTGTGTAAGACTAATAAAAAGATCCCTTCATGAATAAGAAAGTGTACAATCAAGCCACACTTAAGATCATAGAAACATATCTTCATAAAGCCATGAATTTCCAACCCTTCAACTAACCTCTGACAATTTTGTCTCACTGCTTGAATGCAGGTAATGTGACACTCTATCCCTTTCCTTCTTCAGGCATTCCTCAGACTGGAATTATCATTAAAGTAAAAACTGTTAGAACCATCAAGGTTAATCAGGGTAAAAAACTTATCACCTATAGTAAACAAATGCAATAAAACTTAAGCACTGGCCTTCAACATGTAATCCGGACAAGAATCTTCCTCGATCCAGCTTGATGCCTTCCGTGAATAGTAAGCACCAGTATCCTGAAGCATATCTGCTTCAAAGTCATCTTCATAACGATCCATTTGTCCCATGCCAATTTCAACAAAAATATCTAAGACATTCTTCAGTAATGCTCGGTCTATCTGGTCTCCCTCACGTTCTTTATCAATCTGAAACAAAGTAATAATTCCTCTTTGTTTTTATTGAAAATGCAACCTAAAAATGATTAACCATGATGCAATGATGTAAACTTACAAGGGTGATCACAGCATCTTTGACTTTAGCATGCACTTCTTGATATACCTGAAATTATTAAAACAGATCATAGACTATCAGTTGAAACTATATTTGAAACAATGGGCAGTACAATTCTCAAAATCCAACTATCACAGCATAAGCAGTATTCAGTAAAGGAGTCCCTAGAATAACTAATAACAAACCAGATCTCGGAAGCAGGTAAGCCCAACTTCATTAAGTGTGGGGAGTGATCTTCGGGCAATGAAGTAGCGATCAAGGTAATGAAAGAAGCGTGATAGCCACCTGACCATTACTTTATGGTTTGCCCATCTTTTAACAAGCTCCCTCAACATGAACTCATCATGCTTCTCTCTTAAAGATGGCAATACCTGATTTTTTATTTTTATTTTTCAAAAAAAAAGGAGGAAATGTGAGACAAAAACCATCTTTATTAAACAAGGAAGATGATAGATAAATAGCTTTCCTAGGGTTTCTACTGAGAAGAAAACTATTAAAAGGAGAATTTACACAGTATCCAACAATAAAACCACAAGCCTAAAAACCCATCAACAAAGCAAAAGAGTAACTACAATCTTTAAACAATAGTATAACCCATACATCGTCAAACAAATGCAACCAAAGTTCCTGCATATAGAAGCTTAAACAGAATAAATGAAACTTGGCATCCTTTTTGGCCCCAGGCATAGGAATTAAAAGAGATGTTGGAAAAATCCCTTTATACAATAATAAGGATTTCTATTAGATTTCAAAGAGACGGGAACAATTGCATTACTATCATCACTATCGTAACAAAGCCTCCAAAATGAACTATTTTACATAAAACACTAGTCTGTCTACATAGATCAGCAGTGAGCAACCAAAAAGATTGCGACATAACAGATATTCCTTACCGTTGAAGTAATATATTCTTCAAATGCCTCTCTATACTTGTCATAAAGCTGTTGAGAATAATCATGAGGTGGCTTTTGAGTACACATGTTGTAGATAGTCCTGTAGTAGTTCAAATTAAGGAAACCATGACAACGATTAAGAAAAAGCAGATGATTAAATAAATAAGCAGCTCCGAAAACAATCAAGAAAACTTAAAATGTGTAAAGGGGAATACGTGTAAAGCATCATATATTCTTCTGAGGTAAACGGAGGCTCTGGCAGTCCTTCCAAAATCCTCTTCAGCTTTGTGATTCCCTTCTGCATATAATCCCATCCCTTATCTAATCCAATGGTCTTGTTTTCCATCGTTAAACAAGAGGAGTTCAGATTTCTTCAATATTAAAGTCTGTAAAAGCATATAAAAAAACAAAATATATCAGCAACTTGGAAAATCAAAGAATCAAAACTACAACAATTAACTGGAATCCTACCGTGAAAATTGACAAACAAAAACTCAGCAACAAGAAACTTCCATACAGAAAAATTAAATACCGAAACAACAAGCTAAGCAGGTAAAAAACGAACAACAGAGTCTTGAGCAAAAAAGAAAGCAGCAACAACAAGCGAAAAGTATCATTAAAACAATGTCACTTCCCACGAATATAACAATAATCATATAGTCGATCACACAAAATATAAAATAAATTAAAAACAATAATAATCAATTTCGATTCCAAAACAAACAACTAAATAATCGAGAAACTAAGATCACCGACTACAAATAAGCACAACGAAAATAGAACTGCGAACTACCAAGAATCAATCGTCAATAATTTGAAAAATAATCACACACAGAGACACACAAACAATAGAGGGACGCAAAACTCTATCGAGAAATGAAAGAAAAAAATCGGAACAAACGTACCAGAGATACGATCGAAATTGAGCTACTTCAGGAAAACAAGCAAACCGAACCCCCACCAAAGAATAGTATAATCGGAGAAGGAAATATGAAGTAAACTTATATACAAGAGAAGGGGTTAAACAGGCAGTGAAATATGAGGGAAAGAGATAAACAAAGAGAAGGGAGAGAAGCTTGCTTGCTTGCTTGCCTGCTTGGGAAGGATTACTATTTGCTGACAAATTTCATGAGTTTAGGATTAATTGAAGTCTTTTTTTCACCTTTTTTTTTCAATTATGTTTTACTGACGCATGCTTGTAGGTTGAATTTTGAATCCAGTTTCAGACGAATCACTAGTAACAGATTGAATCGAGTAAAAAAACTAATTGAACAGATTCTTCAACCGAATTTCTTTATTTCTTAATAATTTATTTAATTAAAATAGGACTAATGGAGTGATCAAACCAAAATTTGATGATTTTATAGCCGATCTAATTTTTAAAAACTTTTTAATAGTCTATATTCAAATTTCGTGGCCACGACAATTTGAAATCTATGGTCTTTCCTATGCTCAACACTTACTAGTTTTAAAAATTTGATTTATGATATATAATTTTATGTACAATAGAATAAAAGAAATTTTGTTAACAAAATATGGTTATTCATAGGAATTATGAACAATAAAAATATATAGACATGATATATGATATTAAAGATAAATAAATTATTATAAATTAATGTACAAATGTTATGTTTACAAAATACTCTTTAAAAAAAAGGTAAATTGATAATAATTATAATACTGGATTAATTTAAAAACATGGAATAATTTAAAAACAAACCAAAGATGCATCAACTTGATCAAATTGTTAAAATTTACATTCTACCATTGCCATCATCAAATCAACCTGACAATGAACACCAATAAACAAAACATCAAAAGCCCCCATAACCCATCACATCATTGATACTCAAAAGGCCAACTATCAGGTAACTTATCGTCTTCATTATCATTTTAAATCTATCACCATCAGTATTTATCATGATAAAGCCCTTTGATAATGATTATTAATATATATGAGGATACCCTTATGTTGACAAATCTTACATAACGCCAAAAACAAAAACCACAAAAAATGTAAACAAAATAAAACCACTAAACTATTGATAACATAAACTATGAAAATGTGGACAAAATCACAATAATATGGACAGAAATTAAAAAAAATATATACAAAATGTTAAAAAATCATGGCCACCCCAAAAGTTGGCGTCACCACAGTTAAAGCAACAATTTAATTTAAAAGAGTTGAGTAAGTAAGCCTTTTTATAAAATGGATTGACAAATAGGGTCGAATTAAACATATATGCTGATTTTTTTAAAAAAAATTTAAGGATTTACCATTTTTTATATTTACATGGATATGTTGTTTTTGGAGAGAGAAATAAAGACGCATCCTACAGGATGCGTTTTCACTTTGTTGAAAAATATTTTTTCTTGCGATTGAAAATTAAAAGTTTATAGATTTATTTTTGTTTGTGTTTGAGATAGACATTGTTATAGTTTTAAGGAATGTTTGAAATTACGGTGATGTTCTGGAGCTCGTTGACCTACAAATTTCATCTGCCATGTAAGTATGAAATCATCACCTGATAAGCCAGATCGTATTGCAACTTAAAGTCCCAGTTGACGGTGATTATACGATCTCGGGTTGAAGTATAACTAAGACTTCAAGTGTACAAATGTTATGTTGCCAAGTGATGGAGCATAATTGAGGCCCTAGTTGGCAGTGGTTATGTGGGCACGACAACAAGTTTTACCCCTTCAGAGGAGGATACTCTATAAAACCCATACAGAACTCAATGACGAAAAACATAGTGGTTTTCCAATATAATCAAGTAATTTATTTTATCTATCTCAACTGAAGGTTGTGACCCTATTACTAAAACCAGTGACAGAACTGGGGGCAATAAGATTTTCGGCGGGGACAAGTAATTGTGTGGTGCAGAAAAGATGAAACGCGAAACAATTGTTGCCGCCTCAATTCACATTTCATCTTTTCTAAACTTCACAATAATTCGTTCCCGAAAAAAATCTTATTACCCCCAACTCTATCACCTATTTTAGTCATAGGGTCACCGCATTCGGTGGAGATAGACAAAACGAATTACTTGATTATACTGGAAGGCCCTTTTGTTTTTTGTTTTTAACTTCTGTATGGGTTTTATAAAGCATTCTCCTTTGATGGAGTGAAACTTATTATTGTGCCCGCATAACCACTATCAACTAGGGCCTCAATTATGCTCCATCCCTTGACAGCATAACATTTGCACACTTGAAGCCCTAGTTTCACTTCAACCTAATACTGTATAATCATCGTCAACTTGAACCTTGAGTTGCAATGTGATCCCGACTTTTTAGGTGATAGCTCTACCTTCATACGGCAAGTGAAATTTGTAGGTTACCGAGCTCCATGACATCACCGTGAACCTAAAACATAACTTAAAACTATGGCTGTCTCCTTTAAAAAAAAAAGAGAAATAAATCTTTAAACCAGAAAATGTAAGTCATTTGTACAAATTGACAGCACATTCATGTACGAGAGATACCGACGTTGATTGTTGTTGGTTGTTACACAGGATGGTAATTGGAAAATCCTACCAATAACTTTTGCAATAACACTTGAGGAATTCGGAGATGACTAGGATTTCTTATTGACTAATCTGATAAGGCGTGTTGTGTCGCAACCCTATATATGCATCATTTTCGATAGTGAAACTGGAATACATACTGCAACCAGTCAACATTCAAGCCTTTAGGATCGCGCACACCATTGGTATTGTTTACGGTATATAGGGTCTAACTATATGCGTCGATACCATAAGGATGCGGTGTAACACCCCTAACCCGTATCTATCGTCGGACTAGGGTTAAGAGATATTATCCGTCGAATCATAACATTTAAACCACCATGACTTACACCTTAGCATATCATAGATAATCAATCATACATAGTCCCTTTAGAAGGTCTACGAGACGTTAAACATGCTTTAGAGAAGGTTCGGGACTAAACTAATTTCATACAGAAACTTTGTTGAACTTAAAATTTTTTTCTTTCAAAACAGGGCACACGCCCGTGTGGCTAAGTCGTGTGCCTCACACAGCCATGCCTTAGACCATGTCTTACCCCGTGCGCAACTCTGACTATAATCACACGGCCTATCACACGTCTGTGTGTCTGGCCCGTGTGCAACACTAACTTGAGTCACACGCTCGTGTGTCTGACTTGTGTGCAAGTCTGGCTTGCTCCGAAAAAAGACAGTGAAAGACACAGTCAAGACACACACCCGTGTGCTCACCCGTGTGGACAATTATAGGCCATTTACGAGGCCAAATTGCCACCCAATTTGGGTCATTGTTACATGCTCAATTCCAACATCAATTAACATACAGTTCATTCACGATTCTCAACTACCAAATCAAGTGTGAAGCATACCATTTCTATTTCACCAAAACATACCATAATGGTCATTCACACAACACCCTATATACATATCACATACACCACTTCCACATAGCAAAACATTTACAAAAATCAATATTTTATCAAACCATATCACATGGCAAGGTTTATACATCTCAAAACATTCCACAACCTCACTAGCCTATACATGTCATATACTATAAATACAACTTCTAAAATGTACCAAAATAGACGTCCGATAGTGTGATTGAGTCGCTGACGTTCCCCGGATCCGAGCTAGCTTTATTTACCACTGTAAAACAGAGAAAGAATTCACACAGTAAGCTTTAAAGCTTAGTAAGTTCGTAATATAACACAATTAACTCAACAATTCAATTTCAATATACAAAATTGACTATCACTTGATTTAATTCACATCACTACTCAATCTTTGCCATAGCTATTAGTCACTTTCATACCACGTCTATAGGTTTATGAACAAGCATTTATAACACTACTCAATTTAACTCTTTTTTTCATTCATTCACATAATCATCCATCTATCTCTTACACAATATCATCAATCACATAGGTTCTGTACATACCTGTACCATCACGTATTTATCTATCACATTTACCACTCAATGCTCGATGCCATAATTCATTCGATCCTCTTTAAACATTCAATGAACTCGCACACTTAGTGCCAATTAATTAGCCGAAGCTATAATAATATCGCACACTTAGTGCCATCATATTAAACCGAATTTGTCTCAGTATCGCATATGTAATGCCAAATAATACAGTCAATGCTTTCTTTATCTCGCACGCTTAATGCCATTTATCACAGTAACTATTCTATTTACGCACACTTAGTGCCACATATCCTTGTACTCATATTTCGTATTTCCAAACTCCACAATCACATTTCCATTCATTTTATCACATATGAACATCGTTTAAACAATACGTATTATACATAAACTTACCTCGGACGTAGAAACAACGATACTAGTCGATCAATCAGGCACTTTGTTTTTGCCTCGATCTCGATCCAAATCTCTCTTTTCTTGATCTATATAATATCAAATTCAACTCATTCAATCACATTTTCATCCGAAACTATTCACAAACACATAGTTAGGGTAATTTACACTTTAGCCCTCATAATTTTCGCTTTGATATTTTAGTCCCTATTTCACAATTGCACAAAATACACATAATTTTCTCTCACCCAAGCTTGGCCGAATTTTATACTAGTCCCTAGCAGCCCATATCTTTTATTTATTTCACATTTTAACCCCTTAAAGTTTAATTTTCACAAATTAGCCCTTAATAATCAATTTCATCAAAAATTCTAAATGCAAAACAAGTTTATCATTCATCAAGCTTTATATCTCACCAACTATCAACACAAAGCTCACATATTCAAAAATGGAATAACTCAAAATCTTCATTCAAAAATTTAGGCATGGGCTTGATAGAACACAAAGCAACGATCACAAAAGTGTAAAAATTATCGAAAACGGATCAAAACACATACCTTAATCAAGCAAAATTCTAGCCGAACCCTAGCTAGCTTTCTTTTCTTTTCTTTCTTTGTATTTTCGACAAGATGAACACAAATGGCCACTAATTCATGCATTTGTTTTATTTTAATTAACTTTATAACCAAATTACTATTTTATCCCTTGATTAAAACATTATAAAATCATTCATTTAATGGCCATTTATGTCAAATTCCACTATCAATGGTCTAATATCAACATAAGGACCTTTCATTTAATAAGCCATGGCAATTAAGCACTTTTAACTACTAGCACACAGTGTAACACCCCAAACTCGACCTAGACGTTATGGCCGAATCTGGCGGTGTCACATTGAAGTGTTTAGCGTAAAACTTGTTGTCGTTGAAATCCTCAAAATCAATTAATCATTTTTTTATTAAATGGTGATTCCAAAACGGGTTGTTCATTTCTAAAGCGTGTACCATCAAAAGCTAATCACTTTTAAAACGTTATTAATTTTTAAAATCTCATTTATTACAGAAGTTTTTTAGGAAATGTTGCGAAAACGTGGTGTCTTTGAAAACAATTACCTTTTGAAAACCCGTCTTTTCTACAACTAGCAGTTTATATCAAACTAAATAAATAAAAACCCCAATTTAAAGTTTATAACTTTAAAGAGGCCTTATCACAAAAAATACCCAAATTCAGTTACTTATAAATCAAAAGCTAAAAACGAAAGCTGATGCGGTTGTGTGGCCATCATCGAGTCCCTCGCAGCACCAACCCGCCTACGACTAGGGATTACCTGTACAGTTAAACAGAAGGGTGAGTTTACGAAAACTCAGTGTGTAATCCCCTAACAAGCAAACAGTCAATTAAACAGTAGATAAATACAGTTTGGGCCTAAGCTCGTTACAATAAAAATCAGTTCAGTGTGGGCCTAAGCCCTTTCCTATAACAGTAAACGATTGGGCTTGAGCCCATCACAATGCCAATAATCAGTAGGGCCTTTGCCCAATTTCAGTAATAGTATCAGTGGGGCCTTGGCCCATAATAGTAACTGATATCAGTCATGCAGTGAACAGTATGTAATATCATTAATCGATGCAGTAATAATACAATATCATTAATCAGTGTAGACATGCAGTCAGAAATCTTACCCAATCCAGCCTCTACACACCACTCCATCCCGCCAAACACACCATATGGGGATAAAATCAACCCACCCAGCCAGACACACCAAGATTAGCACCGGTTGCGACACTAAATAGTATTACAGCAAAACTACCAGTAAAATAAATGGTATGTAGCCATCAATAGGTCCACAGTCGTCCTGGGCGACCCGTGCAACTTTACTAGTAGTATAAACGGCACAAAGCCATCAGTAGTTCCACAATCATCTTGGGCAACCCGTGCAACCTTATCAGTAAGGTACACTTCTTCCAAATATAACAATCCATCCTTATGCTATATGTCGTGACATAATATCATACGTGTATGTAAAATGTCATGCTCAATCATAGTCATATATATCATAGAGCGAATCAGTCATACATAACATAAGGCCATAACAATTATTTCATCTCCTAAGGGTATAACAGTCATTTTACCCTATGGGGGTATTTCGGTCATTTTACCTTATAGGGGTATATCAGTCATTTTATCCTATGGGGGTATTTTGGTCATTTTATCCTATGGGGGTATTTCAGTCATTCTACCATATGAGGGTATTTCAGTCATTATACCCTATGGAGGTATTTTGGTTATTTTACCTTATAAGGGTATTTTGGGCATTTTACCCTATGGAGGTATTTCTAGCATTTTACCCTATGGGGGTATTTCGGTCATTTTACCCTATAAGGGGTATATCGGTCATTTTACCCTATAGGGGGTATTTCGGTCATTTTACCCTATAGGGTAATTTTGGTCATTTTACCCTAGGGGTAATTTTGGTCATTTTACCTTATGGGGGTATATCGATCATTCTACCTTATGGGGGTATTTCATCATTATACCCTATGGGGGTATTTCGGTCATTCTACCTTATGGGGGTATTTTGGTCATTCTACCCTATTAGGGTATCTCTATCATTTTACCCTATGGGAGTATTTCGGTTATTTTACTTATTTTGGGGTCTCGATGTAGATAACGACCTTTTTGAAGGTTTACAGTCGCTCGAGCGACACAGATAATTTAAATGGTCATAACGATGTAAATGGAGCCAAGGCCCATTATTCGACCCAAGTGGGCCCACACGCTCGTGTGGCCCGTTTAGCCCAAATTCAGTCACATCTATGCAAATCATATAGCCCAATCCAGTATTTGCCACTTATCGTAGATTTTATCCGTGTGGGGCCCACAAACCCATTGGGCCCACACGGTCCATCTCAACCAAACGAGGCCCAAATTGGTATAAGAGCATGAGAACGCTCGTGGTGGCCTCTACAGTCTATCGCCCATGATTTGTGAGCTCGGTTAACCACATGAGCGATCGCACGCTCGTGGGGCCTCAAATGTCGAAGTTTCGGCTTTTCGGCTTTTGCCAACTCACAGAAGAGAGGGGTATGGCTACACATTTTACTGGCTTTCACGCTTATTATCGTTAGCAAGGTACGGTTACACACTTGTTTTACAAAATCGTGCTAAGATCCACGAGCACCAAACCTTGTTTGAACGAGGGTGACTTTAGTCCTCTAAGACCGTTGTTCAGAAACGATCACACGCCCTTGTTGATGTTCTATATTACAATACACAGATCTTATTAACCAAGATCGATCATATGCATGGCCTAAAACCACCAATATCAGCTTAAGGAATAATAGAATATAATCAACTTAAACCCAAAGGAAAATAAGGTAACGTATTTACCTTAATTGAGTAATAGAAGAAAAGGGTTTTGATTACCTGAGTAACACTTGCACTCTTTCACTTCTCGAGAATACCTAGAACCCAATGAACTTTCAATCACGAGGAAGGGACAGAACCGCAATCAACGAACATAAAAAGAAGTCACATTCGGCTTTTTAGAAAAAATAAAAGAGAACAGAATTGTAGACATAAAGAAAGATTAGGGAAACAGAAAAGGGAAATTATGAGTACCTATCGGTTTGTTACCACTCTTGCAGAACCGAAATCACAACACCAATAGAAAAAAATATGGGAGACAATCGGCCTAAGTTGAGGGATATGGAATTTGACCAAGTATCCAATATGGAAGAACGAATGATCAGCGTTCAAAGAATGGCTACATAGTTTGGAAGAGGGAAGAAAAGACGAGAGAAAATAAAATGGAGAGGAAAAGGAAAGCAGAGAATCAACCACCACAAATATTAGCAAGGAAAAGAATTCCATTCTCACCAGACAACAGTTTTCGGCCTAAAAGAGTATTATGGAAAGTGAAGAAAATTGAGTAAATGGAGAGAGCAGAAAAGAGAGGAAAACAAATCGCTAAACGGGGTATTAAAAGAACAATTAAAATCGAAGGCCAAAACTCCTAACAGTAGTCAGTATAGTAACAAAAGGCAACAAAGTATGATGGAAAACCGAAATGGAGAGAACACCAAATCCCAAAATGTTTTCTTCAGTTCCCACACTCCCCATACGGCACAACTCTTTTCCCCAAACCAATATTCTTTGATTTTCTCCACAATTTCCTCCTAAAAATCCTCATTTATCTCCTCCCTAATTTTCTCCATATAAGACTTATTCAAATCCACATTTCAGAGTTTCAGTCAAACTCTACTATTCATACAGCCAGAATGTAAAAAAAATACTCCTTTGCGCATCATGAGACTCAAACTTGAGCTCCCTTGCAGCCTTAAACACTTGACTGCCACTAGACTACAAACTCAACTCGTGTCATAATTCCGCCATAATTTCTTTTAAAGCCTACATGCTAAATCACTCCCAAACACTCCGAAATCACTTAACCATCAAAGCAAACAATCAATTGTGTCATTTTCTTGCGCACATAAACTTTTATGTGTTCCCACACTCAAGACCTATTTTCTTCTAGGCCCAAATTCGGGACGTTACACACAGCTTTTGAATTTTACGCGATTAGGTCCTTTTTCACAAATCAGCACACAAACGATAAAAATTTCACACAGAACTTTCACACATACTTTATCACATGCCATAAACACTAAAAACAATATTAAATTATTTCTCTGACCTAAGATTTGTGGTCCCGAAACCACTGTTCTGACTAGATTCTAAACCGGGCTGTTACATGCGGAGCGACGACATGTCTTAACATGGGTACGCTATACATAGTATTTTTTTATATCACCATTTAACATATACATTGGGTCGCATTTTGTGAATATAATATTTATTGTCATCGACAAGGAACGAGCTCGTCCAACATCGATTCCATAAAATGTTGGAGAAATTATGGGTTGTAAACGAACATGGTGTGACGTACCTTAATGAGATACCCAAAGAACAGTGGACGCAATTGTATGATGGAGAACTACAATACGGGCATATGACAACGAACCTGGCAGAATGCCTTAATTTTGTACTGAAGAGAACACATCATTTATTGATAACTTGGTGGTCAGAGAAGCATATATTGGATTAGCAACCTTATTTCTAAAGTGGGATGAAAGATATGAAGGACAGATATAGGGCGGTGACGTTTGGTGTGAGTCAGTGTTGAAAGATATTGGAGAAAATGCAGAAAGAGCGACTTCAATGTCTTTAGTGTGTCACTTGTGTCCAAATCAAATATTTTGGGTTACGGAGTTCCATAGACATGACAAAAGAGTTACCGAGGGGGCGTACAATGTAGACTTGAGACGAAGGACCTGCAATTGTGGGAGATTTCAAGCACTTCGTTATCCATGCGCACATGTAATTGCGGCATGTGCCTCAACACATGTAGATTGCATGACTTACTTTGACGAAGTTTACAAACTACAACGCACATATAATATTTGGAAATCTGAAGTCCCACTTGTCCCGGATGAAAGCATGTGGCCATCTACCTCTCAAACTCCTTTCGAGTTGGTACTAGATATTAACTTACAGCGCAAGCCAAAAGGTCGGTCGAACTCAACTCGGATACAAAGTGGTATGGATATTCAGGAGCAAACAGACCAACTGAGGTTATACAATTACTATAGGAACCCAGGATATACTAAGCCAACATGCCCACACCTAGATAGAACATCGAGGATAATAGCTAATTAAAACACTAACTCATTCATTGATAAACATAGAAAAAAGCAGACATACAAAAAAACCTTATAAATTCAATATATTTGTTTATTTATTTATTTTTTCTGAAAATTGTAAGTTAATATTAAGTATTGAAATAAGATATATTACAATACAAAATAAAATATTTTAAAATCTTTTCACGTACCTTGTGAGCAAATCATTGTTTTTGAAAATATTGTAATTAACAAATGGACGGAGGAAAACTTAAATGAAAAATTAACGAAAATGAAAAAAAGATTCAAATTAACCATACGATATGGTACAAAACAAACCAATTTAATAAATTTGTTGCGCAGATTGTAAATAAATGTACATTTGAATTGTAAAATAAAGTACACAATTTGGTGTCAATGAAAGCGGAATAAGTGCATTATGGGTAGAAACATTTACTACAACGCATATTAAAATAAAAAAAATTAAATAATTAATTATTTGAGAAAAATTACAAAAAAATTATCATCGGCATACCGAATGTGTGCCCCAACCAAGTTGGCATCGAGTACGCCTAGTGTTCCGTCTGTAATAGCCCAAATTTCAGCGATGTCGAAAATAGTGGCTTGAGACCACTATTTTCGAAAAATGAACTCATAGATTATATTATTTAATATTTACGAGCCAAATGTAACTTTTAAAAGATTTTTGAAATAGTAAATTGTGTTTTATAAAGATTTATTTGGTTAAGAAATTGAGAAAAAAGAGGTATCAAGATATCGGTATTATAACTGAGTCATAAATATTTTTATAAATATTTACGGAATGTCAATAAGGTAGTATTAAAATCTCGTTAGAAAATTTTGACGTTTGGGTGGTTAATTAAATAAAAAGGACTAAATTGAAAAAGGTGTAAAAGTTGCTAGAAGGATTAAATAGCTTAATTGTCAAATTAGGAAGGACCTAAAGTGTAAATAAGCCCAAAGGAGATATTTTGGGCGGAAATAGCTGAGAAAAATCAGGAAATGGGTGAAATAAGGACAAAATTGAAAAATTGCCAAAATTAGCTAAATAAAAATGTTACCAAATTGGAATATCTAGAATTCTCTTTATTTCTCTTCATTTTCATTAGCTGAAAAACAGCCATGGAAGAGAGTTCAAGTTGGTCTTCATACTCTAGCTTCATGTAAGTTTAATTCTTGCTTTCTCCTTGAAATTTCTATGTTTTTGGACTTTTACAATTGGGTCCAACTTACTATGTCATTAGTTTTTGATTCTATGGCTAATTTTTAAAGATTCTATGGATGAGTGTTGGAAACATATGATGAATAAACATAGAATTGAAGCTTTAATTTTGATATATGATGATTTTATCAAGTAAAATTGATGGAAATTGGTTTTAGGACCTAATTGTGTAAGAGTTTGGAATTATGGTCTAATGCTAAATTTATGATTTTCAAGGGTTATGAAGTAGTTTAAAATGATATAATAAAGTATTAATTGAGAAAAATTAGCCCAATTGAGGGGTTAATTGGATAAGGACTGAATTGTATGAACTGTGAAATTTGGGGCAAAATGGAAATCAACACTTTGCACTAAAACAATTTTGGACAGCAGCAGTAGTCTAACTTTGAAAAATTACCAAAACTTGTAGAAATTGAATTAGAGGATGAATAAAATAAAGGATTAAAGTTTATTGAGTCTAGCTTCTTATAGAAGAAATGATGTAAGCAATGGAATTGTAAATCATGAGATATAATAGATTTTGTGAGACAAGGTCAGAATGAATTTGGGTTCTCCTATTTTGACTTTGTAAAATCATAAAAAATTAGAGAAAAATAATTAGGGGCTTAAATTTATATGTTTAGAATCATGAATGAGTCTATTTTCAACAGAAACAAACAGAAACATCATCCAAATCCCGTATGAGGAGATAATAAATTTTTAGTGAAGAAGGGTCAGGACTGTTAGATAGTAGAACAAAGGTGACTTTAAAGAATAAACTGTACTTATTGGATAAACCAAAAATTCTAAAAATTTTATGGTAAGAAGATATATGAGTCTAGTTTCAGGGAAAATTAGCGGATCTTAATTTGGAGTTCTATAGCTCAAGATAAAAATAATTTAGTGACTATGACACGGATGAACAGCTTGAATATTCACATAAATAAATAGTGAAAAATTATATATAATATTACTTACAAATGTATTATTTATATTAAAGATGTGGAATGGAGAGGAGGAGGAGGAAAATATATGAATGACTTATGCATAAATTGATCACATGCCCGATTATAATTGATAAACGTTGAAGTAGAAATGATATAAAGTTTTATTTCAAATATTTATTATGAAACTAAGATTATCGTTATGGTATAAAAATCGAATTGTAAGTTCATATAACTTGAATTATATTCTTAAATGCTTGAAATGTATGTTATTAATGTGAATATAATTTGAATGTTCATTGTATGAAGATTGATGAAACATTGATACATTTGATGAAAATGGAAAATAAATCCGGTTGGTGAAAGGAAAATTCGATGGATCTCTGAAAAGGAATTGACGGTAAAAAGGATCTAGCCCGGACGGGTGATCCTATCTCGATATAGCCCTTACTACACCAAAACAGACTTTTAGCGGCGTTTTTAAGCGCCACTAATATAATTTGCGGCGCTTTTGAAAGCGCTGCAAAAAACGCCGCTAAAACACGTGCCGCAAAAGTTAGCGGCGTTTATTGCGAAAAAATGCCGCTAGAAGTCTTGACTTTTAGCGGCACTTTTCTAAGAAATGCTGCTAAAATACCACACCTTTAGTGGCATTTTTATAAGAAACGCCACTAAAAGACCACACCTTTAGCTGCGCTTTTATAAGAAACACCGCTAAAGACCACACCTTCTTTTAGCGGCGCTTTTCTAAGAACGCCGCTAAGGTAAAACTCCATTTTAGCGGCGCTTTTATAAGAACGCTAAAGATCACACCTTTAGCGGCGTTTTTATAAGAACGCGGCTAAAGACCCACCTTTAGCGGCGCATTTTTATAAAACGACGCTAAAGGTTAGCCTTTTAGCGGCGTTTCTTAGAAAAGCGCCGCTAAATGTGTGGTCTTTAGCGTTCTTATAAAAGCACCGCTAAAGGTGTGGTCTTTTAGCGGCGTTTCTTATAAAAGCGCCGCTAAAGGTGTGGTCTCTTAGCGGCGTTTCTAACAAAAAGCCACTAATTTGCATGATTTGCAGTCTATTTTTACGTAATATCCTACCTCCCCGCATTAAAACCAACCAAAAACAAAGAAGAATTGCATATAATTCCAACCCAAGGCAAACAAATAAAACATTTAGATCTTACCAAAAGCATTAAATCTAAACGATACTTCAAATTTAATAAAAGATATATGATATTATTAATAAATGAAGCATAATTCAAACAATTTTACAATAATGTTAATCGTAACAATGTTAAAAAAATCTTACAAAAATAAAACAAATGTCTAAGAGGGCGGCCTCTGCATTGCTACGGAACAATCGCATCATAGTCCGCAGCTGTAGCTGGAGTTCTTCATACTTTCTGTTATGCTCTGCCTCTCGCATTGCTGCCTCCGCTCTAAGTTGAGCAATATGCTCGCCTCCTCATTCTTGCCTCCGCTCTAAGCTGAAAAATTTGCTCAGTTGTGCTCGCTTCCATCAGAGATATCTGATCTTTCAGTCTCTGAACTTCAGCACGATATTGACTCCCAGAAGGCATGTATTGCAGGGAGCCGGATCCAAAATATTGAGTCGGGGTAACACCTGATCCTTGACATCGAACCCGACCATACCTTGTAAGACCCAAAACATTAGTGATAATTTTGTTATAAATATACTCAAGATTAACAAAACTATCAATCGAAGCAGTCGTACCTTTCAGGACCTAAAACATCAGTAATAATTCTGTTATCAATCTCCTTGAGATTAATAGAACTGTCAGACGAAGCAACCGCTTCATACTCCACCTTCTTCTCCTTTAGTTTATCCTAATAAATCAATAAAAAAGTTAGAAACAAAATATATAATTAAAAAGGAATGGAACATAACTTAAAATTATGAATTTAAAACTACGAACGATGAATTAAACTATTGTAATTAAACATTATAAATATTTATAATAAATCAAATTTTATTAAGTAAATATACCAAAATTTCTGCAGACCTCGGATGTCATCGGAGATCCATTCTTCTTCCTATCGTAATGTCAAAAAGTCAAGGCGTCCAACTTTTGACTGACGAAACTTCCTACATTATAGCGAGAAAAATATAATTTAATAGTATAAAGTAATTAATATTTGAAAGAAGTAATAAATTATAATACCTCGGCCTCAGCTACACGAGTAAAACTTCTGGAACCTGCCGTGTGCGTGAATTGTTGTTTCTGTTTGCTGTTTGTTCCAACTCACTCACGGTCCTACATAATGGAATTTGAATTATGTATATAGTACATACGATAAACCGAAAAATTTATAAGACTTTGAAAGTACATAATACCTCTCCTTTCTTTGAATTTCAGAATCTAACTTGATCTTCCCATTGGTACCTCAACATTCTCGGTGAGACATTTCGCAATTTTTCGTCGAGGCTTATGTCTTTCTTAAAATATATTTTTTTAGGGTGCTTTTATTGTCTCTCCATTTTTTACCCAACGTCTTCTTAACATAGTCATCGGAGACCTCTAAAGCAAGTTTACCCTAGAAAAAATTTTAAATAAGTTAATATAAATGAAGGTTAAATTAAAGTATTATAAATTACATTCACCTTTTATTACCTTAATATTGTCGAGAGCCTGATTTTTTTGGCATCAGGCACGTGATGCCATGATTTGTAGTTAATGGGCAACATATTCGCATTTCGTAATATAATGCCCAAATAGCTTGCCAACAGTCGAGCTTCAGATCCGATAGGCTGGCCATGATTGTTTCTCCTTACTTGAACATGCTCGGTAGGCTCTAAGTCGTATAAATCTGTAAGTAATGTACGTCCCCGAGCTCCGCTCGTCCCACCACCCTCAGCTGAAAAATGATATAATATTATATTAAAATTGAAAAATGAATCAATAATAAAATTCAACATGCATGTAAAATAAACTTAACATTACTTTGGAATTGTCCATGCTCGTCATCTATGTCCGGCAGACTAGAAGATCCAACAACTGTATCATGCCCACTATTTACTTCTTCTGGATTTGGAGTATTCTGGACAATATTTAAACCTCGTAATCGTCTTCTAGGCATTTTCCCTGCAATACACATAAAATAGTTTAAAATTTTAGTAACAAATAACAACAATAATAGGACATTTAAAACAGTTAAATTATATAAGATGACCAACATGAAAATTATAATATAACATATAAATAATAAATCGTTAAATCTTACTACATCATATTTTGTAAATAACTTCGTCCACATCCTGATGAACCCATTGAAATTGTTGACTAGTACTAGAGATATTTTCAGTTAAGTCTTGTTCTGGAAAAGGCAAAGTTTCTGATCTTTTGACTATGTCATCTCTACTTCCACTGCCAATGTCGAATAAGTCTCTCGGGGTGTTTTGAAGTACAACGTACCAACCCTCATCAGTTGGATCTTCGGAGTAAAAAACTTGTTTAACTTGAGAAGAAAACACATACGGCTCGTCCATCAGTTGTTCTCCGGTGTGAATCAATCAAGAGAAATTCACCATTGTAAAGCCATATTGATCGTTTTTAATTCGCGAGCCGTATTCACATCAGCCCAATCACCTCTAAATAAGACAACTTTGCATTTGCCGTAATAATCCAACTCAATGATGTCAGTAATAAGTCCGTAATATTCCAAATTCCCCTCGACCGGATTACTGTCCCTAGCACTAGCATAACTTGAAATCGAAGAATTAACAACAATTTTGCAATTTTAGGTTCTCCTGAATCTCTCGCGATACCTTGTATGAAATCTGTATCCGTTGATGAGGAAGCCACTATATCTTTTAACTATTCTGTTTGGACCTTGTGAAAGCCATTTAACGTCGTCATTTACTTCATTCCGACTCCAAACCTATTGAGTTGAAAGTAAATCGAGTAATTATGAATGTTATGAGAAAACATTATTACTTGTCAATGAAAATTTAAATTGCATACCATTTGGCTTAACCATTCATGGAATGATTCTGCGAACAATTTATTAATTTCTCGTCGATTTAATCTTCGGGATCGTGAATGAACTCTCAATATATGTTTGTACTCACTACGGTAAAAAAAGGTTTTACTTTGTTAGAAGACAAATAAATTAAAATTGATGAGTATTTATCAAATTCTAGAACTTACTTCCGAAATGGTTCCATTGAATCGTGATGAAAAAGAACGTATCGATGTGCTTGGACCCACGATCTATCGTCTAATTCTGCAATTTCGACTTTGCCAATCGGTTCTCAAAACTTTGAAATAAATAAGTTCCGGCCAAATTATGATCTGTGAGCCCAGCATTTCTACTTGGTCTGTTCATTCTTATTTCAACATCTTCCAAATACCTCGAACAGAAAGTCATACATTCCTCTACCAAGTAGCCCTCGGTAATTGATCTTTTCGGATAACGCTTATTGCGGCAGTATGACTTCAATTTGGAAAGGAACCTAAACACGATATACAACATTATCAAAAGTTGCAACTAAAGGCATTGAGATGAATGAAGGAATATTTTGTAAATAAAGTAAGACCTTTCAATGGGATACATCCATCGATAGAAAACGGGTCCACCCAGAAGTGTTTCACGCGGGAGATGAATTAACAAGTGCACTATAATAGTGAAGAAGGAAGGCGAAAATATCTTCTCCAGATTGCATAAAGTCAACGCGGCTCGATCTTGTAGTCTATCTAATTCTTGAACATTCAAAACTTTACCACAAATGACTTTCATTATATTCGACAGTTCAATTACAGGAGCCGTCACCTTTTTCGACATACAACACCGCATAGCAACTGGCAGTAAGTTTTGCATCAAGATGTGATAGTTATGCGATTTTAAGCCATACAGTATTCGATTCTTAAGACTCACACATCGCAATATATTTGATGCATACGCATCCGAGACCTTTATATCCTTCAACATCATACAGAACACTTCTTTCTCCATCTTCGACATTGAAAAAATAGCAGGCGGCAATCGATATTTTATATTCGGAAGTGCTCGGGGATGAAGCTCACGCCGAATTCCCATGTGGACTAAATCAAGTCGACTCTGAAGATTATCTTTCCATTTTCCATCGACATTCAAAATAGTCTCAATGATGTTCTCGCAGACATTTTTCTCTATGTGCATGACATCAAGATTATGACGTAAAATCTGATGCTCCCAATAAGGCAACTCGAAAAAAATACTTCTTTTTTTCCACAAGTCCGCCTCATTAGGATCATCCTCTTCATCAAATTCATCATCAGATTCATCCCTAGATCTTCTATTTCTTTGCGGGTTGGTCGATTGATTCATCTTCCCATAAATGAAATTTATATCTTTCAACATTAAAAATATTTCGGATCCACCGGTCTACGAAGGAGCTGGTCTGAACTCTTCAGTACCATCAAACTGAGCACTCTGAAATCTAAATGTATGATTTTCTGGTAACCACTGACGATGCCCCATGTGAGATAACTTCTTTCCATTATATAACCATTGCGAACATGTCTGCGCAGCACAACACGGACAAGTATAACGTCCCCTGGTACTCCAACCAGATAAATTAGCATAAGCCGAGAAGTCGTTAATAGTCCACATTAAAGCCGCATGTAAATTAAAGTTCTCTTTTCTCATTGCCTCAGTATGTCCGAACACCAGCCCATAGTTGTTTTAACTCGTCAACAAGTGGTCGCAAATATACGTCAATATCATTCCCTACCTTTTCTCCGGTATAATCATAGATAAGATAAAGAAGATTGTTTCATGCAAACCCATGGAGGCAAATTGTAGGAACAAGCACCACGTGTCAAATCTTGACGTTGTGCTCATGAGTTTGTAAGGGTTAAATCCATCGGATGCTAGCCCAAGCCTCACACTCCTAGGATCGCTTGTAAAGCTTGAAAATTTGGAGTCAAAAGATTTCCAAGCTAAAGAATCTGCAGGATGCCTTAACAACCCATCATTTGTTCGTCCATCACGGTGCCACGTCATTGATTCGGCTGTCTTTGACGACATGAAAAGCCGTTGAAGCCTTGGTATTAGCGGAAAATACCGTAAAATCTTAACCGGCCGCTTCCTTGATCGTGTATCGTGTTCATCCTCGTTACTGTCCCTGCATTTCTATTAATCCAACAGATTGGCCGCATACATGACAAACCTTTGTTGGTTTATCCGTCGCCCCAATACAACATGCGATCATTTGGGCAACTGTGAATTTTGTTGTAGCCAAGGCCCAAATCCTTTATCAATTTCTTCATGTCTTTGAAGATTGAGGATTTTTGCAAGCAGAACATTTCTTGCGAAACTCTAAGCATTGTCAATGATTTTTGGTCCACCCCAAAATATTTCAAGTGAAAAAGACGAATCTGAGAATGACAGCTTTGGAAAATTTTGATCCTCGTACGATTCTTCATTCATTTCACCAAGTAACGTGTAGAACCTCGCCACTTCTTCATTTGGCTGTTCATCCGGTACACTTCTTCTTGTTTCGGTGAAAGTATTTCCACCAAAATTATGGTCATCGGTTGTACCCAAGTCAGGTGGAAATGAACCAAAACCATCACTGCGCATATTAAAAGCATCCCGCAACATGCCTTCCATGTTATCGTCTCTAACATTCTGATTGAAAGCACTATGAGGATACCCCTGATTCATCGATGAAGATGCTCCACTAGATGTATACTCTCCATGAAAAAACCATTTTTTGTACCCCCGGACAAAGCCATGAACAACTAGATGTTCGTTGACCACTTCACGATAATGCCAGTTAATATTGCAACATGTCTTACACGGGTAAAGAATCATATTCTTTTGGCTTACATTTTGAAATGCGAAATTCAGAAAAGTTTCTACTCCATTTCGATAGCCGTTGCTTACCCTTGACAATTTCATCCAACTCCTATCTATATCGTAGTTGTTAAAGTCTAAAGTTGACAATAAATTACACGACTAAATTATTAATTAATAATTTATGTAAGTAATGATATGATCATATATATAACTGAGTACTATGTAAGTTATGTAAATTATGTAAGTTATGAATTTTGATCTTAACTTAAAATTATGTAAGTTATGAAATTTGATCTTAAACTCATGTAAGTTATGAAATTTGATCTTAAAATTAAGTTATGTATTCTTTAAGATTCATCATACGTGGCATTATTACACCTAGGGAGGATCCATTATATCTGACTGTGAGATATAAGGCAACCCGTCAGGTTTCTAGCCTATATATTTTGAATCATTTTTTTTCTATACAAGTATTATGTAAGTTATGAAATTTGATCTTAAACTTATGTAAGTTATGAAATTTGATCTTAAAATTAAGTAAGTTATGTATTCTTTAAGATTGATCTTAAAATTAAGTAAATATATTCTTTAAGATTGATCTTAAAATTAAGTAAGTTATGTATTCTTTAAGATTCATCATACATGGCATTGTTACACCTAGGGAGGATCCATTATATCTGACTGTGAGATATAAGGCAACCCGTCGGAGTTTCCAAACCTATATACTTTGAATCATTTTTTTCTATACAAGTATTATGTAAGTTATGAAGTTTGATCTTAACTTAAAATTATGTAAGTTATGAAATTTGATCGTAAACTTATGTAAGTTATGAAATTTGATCTTAAAATTAGGTAAGTTTTGTATTCTTTTAGATTCATTGTAACACTCTAAAAATTTGAGTATTGATTTTATTGCATGTTTTTGGTGCTTAGATTATGAAGGAAAATTTTCTTACTTCTTTTCATAGTTATTATAGTTCTGAAGAAGAGTTTAGAATTATTCGGGAAAGGAATAAATTTTTAATTTTGAGAAATTAATGAAGTGGATTAAGTGACATTGATACTTAAGTAAAAATAAGTGTCAAAGTGTAGCATAAGATGAGTAATGGTAAGGTGGTGTTGGCGCATGAGTTGTGGCATGAGGGAGTGGTTGAATCCTTGGTTAGCATCTAGAAATTTTTTTTTTTTTTGCTTTAATCTATGCATGTGTCGGCAAGGGGATAAGGATGGATGAGTTGTATTGTTTTATTTTTGGTAAGTAAGACTAAAGGAAAAAGGTAATTTTTAACTTATGGTATGGAATCAAAGAACTTTGGAAAGATATGGGGACATGAGGCAAGTATCAAGGAAAATGTTTTGGAAACAAATTCATGGTCATTTGACCAATGAATTTGGACGGCAATATGGCTAGGGGGGAGGTTGGCCGAATATGCTAGTAGCTTGGCTAGGGTAGGGATTTTGTTTTGGTCATTCCTAGCATTTTGTGCAAGCTTTGTTTTTTTTTTCTTTCTCTCAACCTTCTCTTTGGCCGAATTTGAGCTTTTGGTATGCCAAAATTCTTTTGACCATTTGGTCATTTTTGCTATCACATTAGTATTCTTTTGTGTGCCTTTTCATTTTGCCGAAATTACCAACATCAAAGGTCATTCTTTTTCTTCCTTCCTCCATTGCCGAATGTACCTTGCCCTAAACACATCTCTTACTTTCTCTTTTCTTCTTTTGAAAACCGAATCCTCATCATCATCCCTTTCACTCATCTTTTAATTTTCTTTTCAATCATTCTATCTTCATAAAAATCTCTCATGGCCGAATGTTAGTGTGCCTTGCCGAACCATTTTTCTCTTCTCTTTAGTTTTCATAGCCAAATCTCTCTCTATTCATAAGCATCTTTCTCAATCATCTCTTTTCAACCGTGGAAAATAGGTAAGAGTTCTTTTAGTTCATGTTAGTTAATAGTGGTTTTGGCCGAATATGGATGGAGGTAAGAAGGATTTCTTGGATCGAAATAATCATTCATTTTATTAACGTTTCTCTTTATTATACTTTAGTGCGATAACAGAAGATTGGAACTCGAGTGTTCGTGTGTATCTTGGAGCGTTGGAATCGATTTAAGGTGTTGAGGAACATTTTGGTCGACTCTCTTTTGAGAAGCAAGAATCCTTGTGGTAAGGAAATCTCGCCTTTAAGATCTTTAGTATTTTTCGATATATTATTATTAGGATTAACGATCTTTTGATATTGAAGACATTCAAAATAGGGAAGAAAAGGGCGGTGTTTAGTCTTCGTAAGAAGGGCGGATCCACTATTTCCCCTAAGTATAAACGAAGGGCGGTTTCGGTAGTCCGGGATTTTCCATCGGGTTGCGGACCATCTACCGAAGGAAATCAATTATTCGAAGTAGTTCGTACTCCCGAGCCTTTGTACGTTAGTGGATTCTCAGTGAACAACGAATCGATAAACGAGGAGAAATCGAAAATTGAAGTGATTCAAAATCAAGAGGGTAAGGATTTGGATCGAATATCAATAACATATTTTTATACATGGTAGTGTCCTAATAAGATTGTATTATGTTTAGGTGTTGAAGAAGCGGAAGGGTTAGTACTCACGATATCGAGGTGTGTAACTTCACACTTTTCTCGGGTTTAGGCGTCATTCGTGGTATTGAGTAAAATCGTAAAACGACTAGATCGGTATAAAACGTAATAATTGGTATTTGGTGAAATTACATGAAAAGCGGTTAATATGGTGAAAATTACGAAAAAGCCTCGATAAGTTTGATAATTAGTAGATGGGCGAAAAATATTGCTTGTTAGTAAAATGGGCGAAATCACGATAAATAATAATTAATGAAATCTCTGTTAGATCGATAATTGGGCCAAAATCTCGCTAGATCGTAAATGGGCCGTAATCTCATTAAATTGTTAAGCAATTTGAAATCCTCGCTAGATCGATAAATGGGCGAACTCTTCCTAGATCGTAAATTTGGGCCTAAGATGTTAAATTGCTAAATGGGCCAAATGTTGTTTTGTAATTTTGGGCCTTAATAAAATTGAAAATATTGACTCTTGTTAATGGGCCTTTTAATAAAATCATTGTATGATCATAGGCGCTTTGCATACATATTGCATGGGTTGGGAAAATGATGAAGAGAAGAAAGGCCTGTTGCCAAAATCTAGTTCGGTGGCTTTGCCACAAAATTATGGCTATTTGCCTCTAGTTCGGTGGCTCTGCCACAAAATTATTAAATGACTATTTGCCTCTAGTTCGGTGGTTCTGCCACAAATAAATTTTGGCTCAATGCCTCTAGTTCGGTGACTTTGTCACAATCTAGTTCGGTGGCTCTATCACAAATATAAAAGGCTTAATGCCTACGATTGGTGTGATGGCGGGGTGGGTTGACTTGATCCCCACAGGTGTGATGGTTGGTACGGGGGTGTGTAGCGGATGGAAATTAGGTTTGGGAGGGAGAATTCATTTTTGCATGCATATCATTATTCATGTTGTTAATTCTGCTAATGGGCTTATGCCCAAATCCATAATTTGATAATCTGGCCCAGTGGTTAAAGTAAGTGAGTTATACACTGAGTTCTAAGTAACTCGCTCCCTCAAATTTTTCATCTCAGGTAATGGAAATTGACGTGGACTTGGGCCGAGGATGACTTCGTGGAGGCCATACTGCAAAACATGGGTTTATTAAACTTCGAACTTTTTAATAAGTACTTTCTATATTTTACTATTTGGATTTAATGTAATAAGGGCCTCTATTAATATTTTGTGGATTATTATGGGTGGTTGGTTTTAAACTATATTTTGGACATTTAGATATGGGTTTATAATTATATGATGTTTTCTTAAAATAATTTGGGTTTTCAAATATATGAAATTCCTTTATGAATATTTTTAGTATTTTGAACTCTTATAAAATTTAATTAAGGATTTTGATAATACAATATTAATGATGTTTTCAACTAATATTTTCTAATATACATCAAATTTAAAATACTCTTTTAATTTTTATTAAACCTTGTAAATAAATAAAAAATTTTGTAGATTTCGACTCACTGTAATTGTTAAGATAGCTCGATTCATGTAACAAACCAAATCCAGTCTTAATGCATAGACCGGGTTTGGGGTGTTACATTCATCATACGTGGCATTGTTACACCTAGGGAGGATCCATTATATCTGACTGTGAGATATAAGGCAACCCGTCAGGTTTCCAGCCTATATATTTTGAATCATTTTTTTTCTATACAAGTATTATGTAAGTTATAAAGTTTGATCTTAACTTAAAATTATGTAGGTTATGAAATTTGATCGTAAACTTATGTAAGTTATGAAATTTGATCTTAAAATTAGGTAAGTTGAGATGTTGTGAGGGTGCTTAGAATTTGAAATAACTTTTTAATAATTTATTTTAATTGAATCTTATATCTAATGTCAAGTCTATAAAATAATTATATAATAGTAATAATTAGTATGTTTTACTAACCTTTTGTGTTGGGTTTGTTATTTGACTATATTAAAATATAGAATAAATTTTAGAAAATTAAAGATATCGGGATAAATTATTTAATTGGTCAAGTTACTAAATATGGTTTAATTGAATAAATCACTAAAAATAAAAATTATTAAAAATAATTTTATTTTTTAACTTGGTTTAATCGGTACATACTTATTTTCAAGTCAATTAGTCTAATACTTTTTCCGAATTGATAGCCCAACTAGTTCAAACGACCATGACTTTATGTTTGATTTACTATAATGGAATAGAGCAAAATTTGAATAGGATTAATTAGGAATTGAATAGATAAATAATAGGTATTATGTAGTTTAGTTAGTTGAATAGAATAAACAAGTAATATTATTACATTATTTGGTTGAATTACATGTTGATAAAGAATAAGTAAGTAATAAGTGTGAAAATAACATTACTACCCTTAAATAAATAATATTTTATTTTTATGTCAATTTTATATAAATTTGATTTTTAACTATTTCATTTCTATAAATCATTTACATATTGTTGTTGTAAATTTAAATGATTTTAAATTACTTCTTTTAAAAAATATTAAATAATGATCAAAATAAATTTTTATAATTGTTGACTATATGCCGTGTATTATTTGAATACTCATACTAATGATATAAAAAAAAATGAGGGCAACTATATGTAAACAGTGAAAACTTACCAACAAACTAACGGAGAACAACCTGCAGAAGAAACTTTATGAATAGCACTACCAGATATTAAATCGAAGATTAAATGTAACTCTTCAGTTGAACCAGAAGTTGCAGAAGGAGCAGGAAGCAGATTAAATGTCAAACTTGAACGTCCCTGAAAAGCAAAGAAAGTAGTATTTAAATAATAAACCAGTAGTGGTTCAGTTCAAAGATATATAATGACATCTAGAAGCAAGAAAGTAGTGTTACTAATGGGGATGTCAATTGATAACAATCAGCAGTTCACACCTCAACTTACAACACTTTAACATCCCAATTAACAACAGTTATACACCTCAATTATAGCAATAAACACCTCAATTTCCAGGAACTAAACAATACAATTTGCAGTACTTAAAACAATTCAATTTACAACATGTAAACACTTCAATTTGCAGCACTTTAACACTTCAATTCAAAGCATTTAAATACTTCAATTTGCAGCACTTTAACACTTCAATTTACAGCATTTAAACACTTCAATTTGTAGCACTTTAACACTTCAATTCACATCATCTAAATACTTCAATTTGCAACACTTTAACACTTCAATTTACATCATTTGAGCACCTCAATCTACAGAAATTAAACACTTCAATTTACATCAATTAAGCACCTCAATTTACAGCAATTAAACACTTCAATTTACAGCATTTAAACACCTCAACTTACAACACTTTAACATCCCAATTAACAACAATTATACACCTCAATTATAGCAATAAACATCTCAATTTCCAGGAACTAAACAATACAATTTGCAGTACTTAAAACACTTCAATTTACAACATGTAAACACTTCAATTTGCAGCACTTTAACACTTCAATTCACAGCATTTAAATACTTCAATTTGCAACACTTTAACACTTCAATTTGCAGCACTTAAACACTTCAATTTGCAGCACTTAACACTTCAATTCACATCATTTAAATACTTCAAATTGCAACACTTTAACACTTCAGTTTATATCATTTGAGCACATCAATTTACAGCAATTAAACACTTCAATTTACATCATTTGAGCACCTCAATTTACAACAATTAAACACTTCAATTAACATCATTTAAACACCTCAATTTGCAGCACTTTAACATCTCAATTAACAACATTTATACACCTCAATTATAGCAATAAAACATCTCAATTTCCAACCATTCTGGAAAAATGCATACAATTCCATTTTAAAATCTCTACAAATACATACAGGTTGCTCCTACATTTTAAGAAAACAACAACTCCTACATTTTAAAAAATAATGATTAGTTGTTTTAGAATCCAATCAAATAAAAGTAAAACCACAAATTTCAATATGGAGTTAAAAGTACAGAGGTAAATCTATCTTTGGTTCATAAAGATAATGACAAAGATCAGGGTTCGACTGTCAATTTGACTGTAAAACCACAAATTTCAATTTGACTGTCAATGTTATCAAGTTTCAATTTCAATTTTTAATTCCTCTAAAATAATTTTCAAACTTTACATATGATTAAACATATATATCCAATTAATATTTATATATTTAAAGAGCTATAATATGAATATTAAATACCAATATTGCCTCAAAACTTTGAAGAGTTTCATTTGAACATAGAAAATATGGCAGCATTGGAGATATCAAACAAGATTATTGATTTTACCTATTTTAGTTCTCTTCGAAGAAAACTAATCACTTTATTAATCTACTTATATGCTACACATTTTTAATTTTTACTTCATATTATTATTTTTATAAACAAATAAATGAAAGTAAAATGTGTAACATAAAGAATAATAATACACCTAATAAAATACTAAGACAAAAATATTTGAAGTGTTCACTTATTTTTAAGTAGTATGATTACTCCATAAGCAACGATATAAAGCATGAAAATTACATATATCTTCTTGTTTAAATTCACTTTTCTTTAATACAATTTTTTATGGATAGGGATTCCAAACCGGTACTCTTGGAAGGCTTACTTGCTATATGAACAATTATATGATTAATATGCATAAAAGAATACACTTTTAAATAATTTAACAAACTTTAATTACTAATATCTGAGACATTTGAAAAAGATTTTCTTTGGATTGTTGATATTAAAATACTACAAAATATGTAGAGAAAAGTTTAATACTTCAAAATAATCTAAAACATTCAAATAAAAAATTTATCCCGAATGATATTCAAGATTGTCTTTCATAAACCGAACCCAACAAAGTAAAAGAACTAGAATTAAATGGAATAGCAAGGCTAACATATCATATAAAATAGTTCATAAAATGTAGGATCCAAGGACATCAACAAAGTATTTCATAGTTATCCGGTTTAGTTGCAAAGTTCAATTCAAAACATATGCGATTGGCGAGGCAAATAGCTAATTAGCAACTAAGGAAAGCAAGAAATGAAAAATACCGCAAATAAGCAACTATATCAACAATGTAGCCCTTGACCCTTCTTCTTTCGCCTCGAATCCATTGATAGAGTTTCTCCGCAAAGGGAAAAAGATCTACACAGTTAGAGAGGAAGGCATTACACAATGAAAACAAATTCCATACACCAAAACCAGAAAGGAATAATACAAAAATTTTAACACCCTGATTTTGCAGCACCCTTGCCCTTATTAATCCGATTTTCTCTAACTGAGAAATCAATTGGCCGGTAGGAAGGGTGAACTTTAAGGATTTGAAATTGGGGAAAAAAGGGATATTATGTTAGGGATTTCGGATGTCGAATGGGGAAAAAAGGGGTGATAATATTTTAGGGTTTAGGAGCAGGGAAAAGGGGAAAAATTAAGTTGGGAGAACGAAAGGGGAAAAATGTAAGTATCGCCTGGGTAAAAAACAAGAGAGCAAAACGACATCGCTTTGCCCAAAATAATTTAACATTTGCGGCGTTTTTACTCAAAGCCCCACTAAAAGGGAAACCTATTGCGGCGTTTTATCATAAAACGCCACTAAACTTCTAATAAAACGGAACCGTTTTTTTAAACATATCTTTTGCGGCATTTTTTTTAAAAACGCCGCTAATGCCTTTAAGAATTACAAACAAAACGACATTGTTTTGCCTTAAACAATTTAACTTTTGCGGCGTTTTTAATCAAAGTGCCGCTAAAAAGGAAATCTATTACGGCGTTTTACCATAAAACACCACTAAAATTCTAATCAAACGGCACCGTTTTGTTTAAACATATCTTTTGCAGTGTTTTTTAAGTAAAACGCAGCTAATGCCTTTAAAAATTACAATTATTTAATATATAATATAAAAACAATATAAATTAGAAAACAATCAGTTATATACCCAAAAAAACTTTAAAATTATTTCAAATAATAGTATTTTAATTTTTTCATTTAGATAAGTAATTTTTTAAAATTTAAATAATATTTAAAAGAATTAGATAAAATTTGAAATCTTGAAAATTATTTAAAATTTCAAATTATTTAATATATAAATTAAAAATAAATCAGTCATATACCAAAAAAACTTTAAATTTATTTTAATAATATTATTTCAAATTGTTAACATATATTTTTCACACAAAATACCCTAAACCCCTAACCCCTGTCCCATTAACTCTTAAACCCTAACCTCCGTCCTCTTAACCCTTAAACCCCTAACACCTAACACATAACCTATAAACCGTAAACTCATATCCTCTAAACCCGACCTAATCCCTAACCACTAACCCCTAACCTTAAACCTTAAACCCTAAACCCTAAACCATAAACCCTAAACATTAAACCTTAATAAAACCATAAATCCAAAACTCTAAAACTTAAATCATAAACCCTAAACCCTAACAGTAAATAATAAACCTTAAACCCTACACTTTAAACCTGCCTAAACCCACTAAACCACTAAATCGTAAACACTACACCCTAAACCATATACATACACCACACACTACATCCTAAACTATAAACACTACACCTTAAACACTATACACTTTAAACCCCAAACACTAAACCATTAAACCACTAAATTATAAACACTAATGATGAGCTTTTTTTCAATTTTTATATTGATACCGGCGTTTTTGAAAAAAAAGCGCCACTATTTTATTTTTATATTGATACCAAAACGGCGCCGTTTTGTTAAGAAGTAAAATAGTCCTTTGTGCGTTTTTTAAGAAACGTCGCTATAGCTATACCTTTAGCGACGTTTTTATACAAAACGCCACTAATGCTGAGTTTTTTTTTTTTTTCAATTTTTATAGTTTTAATAGATTTTTGTGGCATTTTATGGAAAACGCCGCTAAAAGCCCGATAATTAGCGGCATTTTTACAAAAGCACCGCTAATGCTCAGATCTTTAGCGACGTTTTTACAAAAGCGCCGCTAATGTTTAGATCTTTAGTGGCGTTTGGGAAAAAATGCGCTATTTATCCTTTTTAGCGGTGTTTTATATAAAAACACCGTTATTGCTCAACTGGTTGCGGCGTTTTATTTAAAATGCCGTTAATGTATAATATTTGAGGCGTTTTTTGTTGAAACGCCGCGAAAAACACCGCTAAAAGTCTGTTTTGGTGTAGTACCTCCCGAAGAATATGTGTGAAAAGGATCTAGCCCGGATGGGTGATCCTGATATAAGCCCTCCGAAGAATATGTGGAAAATGGATTTAGCCGGACGGGTAATCCAATTAGGTCCAATTTAGCTTTGGATGGTAATTCGGATCCAAGATCATTAGAGTAATTATCGTTTGGATTTAGCTTTGGTGGTAATCCATTGTGAGGATGACGTTCATGGAGTGTGCTCTCTTCTGGGATTTAGCCTAGACTGGTAATCCCGTTGTAAGGATGAGGTTCGTGGGAGTGTGCTTTCTGAAATGGAAATGTGCGCACATGAATATGAATTGACGGACTCAGATTTGTACACTAAAGTGTACCCTTGAAAATCCATCGAAATTCTAAAAAATTCAACAAGATAAATATGGAAAAATATCAAAAGAATGGAAATCATGGTATATATTATGTGATATAAGGAAATACGAGTTGATGAGACATGAACGTAGAACTTGGTTGACTAATGAGTTCATTTGTGATTATATATTTATACATCATTGAGTGTATTATTTGTATGAATTGGTATTCCAAATGAGTTAATGAGAAGAGTTCTAACATGAAATAATATTAATTCTAAATGAAATATTATGAAAACGTATTTAAAATACATTAGTATGTCTTGTATATGTTATTTGAGTTCATAATATGCAAAGTAATGTATGTGAAAATATGAAATGATAATACCTGTACATGGAATTTATTGGTGGATACGTACATCCAAATTTATATGATAGATTGTAGTGAACATTGAAATTGGGCTCAATAAGTGATTTGTCAATTTAAATTGTGATTGGTAGGAAGAGTTAGTGAATTACATGTTTATGAATTGTTACACGTATTTGTCGAAATACGAGGAAATGATGGTAATTGATACATGGAAATATGAGACTATGATATATATAAAAACATGACATATGTTTGATAAATGTGTTCATTCATAATTATGGAATGGTGCACCTCAAGTGCACTATATGTGTAAAGAAACTTTTATAATCAATTTCGGTATTTGAGTGATAAATGGTTTAAATTGTCTGTGAGTATTTCATACTCCTCGGTAATGCCTCGTACTTTATTCCGACAACGGATACGGGTAGGGGGTGTTACACCGTCGAAAAAGTTGAGGTGGAGGTTCTTCATTGCCTTCGTCTCATCTTCATGTGCACCTTGATGTTGATTTCCATATTCATCTTATTTTTCTGTGGTTGACTGGGTTTGGGTCTTAGCCACCTATCGTACATCTCCTCTTGTATGAATAGGCGGTTGCGAGATGACCTACCTCGGTAGATCAACGATATTGGGGGTGTTTGTAACACTATTGGTGGATAATTGTATGATGTTGAATAACTTAATTGCGGATAAAATGTGAGAATTTCAGCAATACCAGATACGTTGGTGTTACTGGCGGCATCAGCGTGTAATATGATGCGGTGGGTGGGGTGGTGCGAAATCTATGTCGAAACCATTTTTTTGTTTGGAAAACGGGGTTGACTTTGGAAATGAAAATGGAGTCGCCACCAATCCTTTTTGAGGTGTGATCGGGTCACCTTGAGATTTATCGTTAAAATATTTTGATTTATTAAAACGACAGTTTTGATCTACGAAATTTAGAAAAAGGAGTTCAGGAGTCGATTAAGCATAAGAAAGGATTAGCATCCTCGTGACGCCCAAAATTGGTACCTAATTGATTATTTAATGTCCTAATGTCAAAAATTTGAAAAGATTTCAAAATACGGTCCTCCTTATTCTAAAGGAAAACTTGAATAAAATATGAATGATAAGAACCTCTTATTTCGAAGAAGTAAAACGTCACGCCCAGTGAGTCCGTACGACATTTCAAATTCCCGAAACTGAGCTTGTCTTTTGACTTTCAAAATTCATGTATTTAAATTTAAGAAGTATATTCGGTTATTTGGGTTCAATGAAAAATCAGAACCCAGTAAGTTAGGGCTTAATTTTCAAAAATACCAAATACAGAATATTGCATTTGTTTTTAGAAATCCTTATCTCGAGATAACAAAATGTCACATCCAGTAAGTTAGGACACAACATTTTCGAATTCCCGATAATAAGTTTTTATTTAACCCAAGCTTTGATTTTAAAAGGAAAATAGTAGGTTTTTTTAGATTCAATGAGAAAAATCAAAGCCCAGTAAGTTAGGATACGATTTCTTTCGAACCTCCGAACACAGAATGTCTGCTTATTTCAAAGCGAAAATTTTAATGCATCGAGTAATACGATCGTAGTAAAATAAGAAGTGAATTACAATGCCAATATGTGCATGACAATAATAAATATTAAAGTTCAAAGAAAGCAAACCGAAATAAAAGGAATAATAAAATAAAATAAAGATAAGATAAATAACAAAACAAAACAAGAATAAAGAAGAATAGAAAACAAACTAATTATAAGAAAAATAAGTAAGTAAATAAATCATTAAAAATCAATAGTGAATCAAATAAATAAATGAATGGATATTAAGTAAACAATTTAAAAATAATTAATAATAAAGAATAATAATAGTAGTAACAATAAAAATAATAATATTGATAATAATAAAATAGTAGTAACAATATTAAAATTAACAGTAGTGATAATAATAATAACATGAACAAAAACAGTAGGTAAAGATATATATACTATTTTAGTTTTGTGGAAAAAATTATAATAATAAATAGATATGTAATAATAAAATAATAAAATAAAAAAAACAATAATAATAATAATAATAAATATAATAAAACATATGATTATAGTAATAATAATATATATAAAAATAATAGTGGTAATAATAAAATAATACTAATAATACTAATGAAATAATAATAATAATAATAATAATAAAGTTAAAAAAAAAAAAATAAAACAACAATAGTAATGGTAAAATTAAAATTAAAATTATAATAGTAAAATAATAGTAATACTAAATTAGTAATAATAATAGTAATAATAATAATAAAAATAATAAGAATTAAAATTAATAATAATAATAGAATTAATAAAAAATCACAAAAGAAATAATAAAAAAGGGGACGAAATTGACCTTAGAATAAAAGTTTGGGGGCAAACTATAAATAAAAAGAAAGAAACGGACTAAATTGAAATGCGCTAAAAATACGAGGGGGTGAAAAGGGAAATATCCCTGGCCCGTTATGCGTTGTGTTTTATCCGAGGACTAAAATGAATCAGCAAGAAAATTACTGGGGCAAATTTATAATTAAAAAATTAAATTAAAAAAAATGCTGATGGGCTAAAGTAGTAAATAACCCATTTACAAAAACACGAGGATCCTTCCGGGTCGGGTCAACGCGCGGGCTAAAAGGGGGTAAAACGACGTCATTTTGGGTTATGGTAACCAGCCCTAAAACGGCGCCGTTTTAGGTGCCTATATAAACAAAAAAAATTTTAAAAAAATTTCATTCTTCTTTTCTCTAAAAAAAAATCTTCTAAATTCTCTCAAGTCCTCCGATTTCTAGCGGAAGCCCCGGTGAGGTTCCGGAGCCGGCATCGCCATCTGCCACCGTCCACCACCGCCGTACACGGCGGCCGGAGATTAGAAAATTTAAGTTTCCCCCCCTTTTTTTATATTGTATTTATATACGTGTATATAATCTAAAAAATAAAAGAAAATCTATAGGCATGTAAAACAATTTCGAAACAAAGAATAAAAAATAAAAAAAAATGCGTAAAACCTTGGCTGATCTTTGTATTGCTCTCCTATTCTCTAAAAATCGTCCTTTTTTTTACAAGTTTTGCTTCGGCTTTTATAGCCGAATTTAGGGAAAAAAACAAAGACTCTGGATTGTTATATCTTGTTGTGCTGTTTTCTTTTTCCTTCTTTTCCGCAGGTGTAGCGACGTGAAGTGGTGCGAGATACGGAGACGCGAGACGTGTAGCGTTGGGGAGGCTACTGGCAGTGCAAGGGTCAGCTGCTAGGGTTTCAATTTTGGGTTTAGGGGTTTGTTGGGCTATTGGGCTTTAGGTTTAATTTGGGCCGAAATTTTGTTGTAAATGGACTGTTCTTTTAAATTTTTGGGACTTTGTTTTATTTATTTTTGGGTTCGGGCAAAAATTGGGCTCTACAATCTATAGTTGGAGAATGTGTTGATGCAGTGACTGACGGTGCGTATCGTGATGCTTGTGTAAAATAAATTGGGTTAACACAAAAAATATGTGAACTATATTGATCGGGAGTTTGCACGACAATCGGGTATTCCTGTGGAGATGGAGCAGATGTTAATCCCTCCGCAACATCTTCTCCTGTCATAAGATTGATGGGCCCTTATATTGGCCTCCTACGGTGACATTGCTTACTTCTTTCCGCATTCGGCAGTAGATACGACTTGCTGCTATGCCTGAACCAATCCATGTAATACGGAAATGTCGCCAATTCTGGTGTGAGAAATGGTTTACGCGTTCGCAAGTAATTGTACCTATGCTACCATATCTCGATATATTTATTATGGAATGTTGGCCAATCTTCCTTGAGTCTCCCCCGAAAGTCAATATTGTGCAAGTCATCGAGCTCTTTGAGTGGTGGCGGAATACGTTGTGACACTCAAGCTGTCGCATCATTCAGTCGGATTCGTGCATCTCGACCGTTGAAAAAACAATCAATAGCACTTTGACATGTCACATGTTGTGATTAGCCAAAATTTTGACCGGTACGCATTCTTGAATTCTCGGATCCGTATATAACATCCAAACAAATTGTAGTACAAATTTATAAATTTTAGCACGTACTTAATATTTAATTCCAAATGCTAAAATAAATGTTATATAACTTTGAATTTCATAAACTAACCTCCTATTCAGTTTGTTGATCTAAAACTAGTTGGATATCCTCGAGCTCGGTTGGTATACATGTGTGTCTCACACGATTGTTCCACCTATTCAAATAATATATTATTTCAAAATTACAACAGTGAAAAAATATTATGATAATGAATTTTACCATGTTATGAGTGAGAATTCATAAGGGGGTCCACTCAAGAGCATAAAAATGATAGTCGATACCATGCCCATGATTGAAGAAATAGCCACCTTAAATGTACCAAAATTTGAGTTTTATCTGGCATAAGTAGACCCTTGAACAAGCTCAAGATGAATACACGCGTGAATTGTTCATTTTCAATGTCACTCACGGAAGTCTTGATAGTTTTGAAGTTGTCCTCCAACATCCCATCTTGATCCAACTACCCTAAACTTTTTCGGTACCTTCCCTAGTAGTTACTCGCATGTTGCATTCCAATCGGCACTCGCCACTGGCCCTGTAACGACTTCCTTATTGACCTGTAGACCAAGTTGTAAACCAATATCCTCTAGTGTAGTTGTACACTTATTGCAGGGAAGATGGGATGTGTGTGCCTTCGGTTTCCATCTTTCCACCAAAATATTGATAAGTGGGGGATCTAATTTAGTCCCCCTAGCATGCAAGCCATGTATAAAAATCTCGTATCTCGCAAGTGTCCACAAATGACAACCGATGCACTCTTAAAAAATCTGATCTTCAGCCTGAGTATATAAACATAAAAAATAAAAATCTTAACAACATAATATTAACTAATTAAAATTAATAATTTAATAATATTTTCTTCCCATTTGTAATTGAATTTGGAGATATGCTTGTAATCCAAACGAATAAACCGATTTGCTATTTTATAAATTATAAAGAATAATACATGAAAAGAATAGGATTAGAGAAAGATTTAAAATGAAATTATCGATAGAATTAAGAATTAATAATTGAGAATTGAGAATTGAATTTGAATTAAAAAGAATGAAGTTTAGAAGTATTTATGTAGAAATAAAAATATGACTATTAGATATTATAATCAGTGGAGAAAAGTTACAGTTGCCCTAAAATGCATCTTATTGAATATATTTTCATTTCTCTATATAAGATTAACATATTCTTATAAATATATATAAAAAAAAAAACGGCCTTAATACTTGAATATCTTAAAAATTCAGCATATTTCTTTAATTTGGCCTTTTTCCTTTTCTGAATATTAAATTACATTTTAGAAAAAAAAAAAAAGTAGGTCTAGAGTAAACTATATGCGCGCCCGCGGTAATTTCAGCGCGTGGTTGATGCCTACAAAGTTTTTTTCTCGGGGCTTTACTATCCTACCTCGTCTGTACCCTTATTCGCTGCTCTCTCTATCTTCTCAATTCGATATTCTTTCTCTAAATTGCAAAACCCTAACCCTAATAATTCGTTTTCAATCGAATAATAAAAAAGTTAATTACTTTTTAATTATTTTTGTTCTCCTAATTACTGATGCCCTGAACTCCAATGCGAGGTAGGCATCGATCTGGTGCGTGGAGCTTAGAGTTATCAATCTGGAGCGTAGGTGATGGATGTGTTGAAGGAGAATCTGGCAGAGCTAGAGATTGGGAGCACCGTGGAGTCTATTCAGAAGTTCATAGACATTCAGAGGGAGCTCTTCCACAGCCAGATCGACCAGCTTCAGAACGTTGTTGTTACACAATGCAAACTCACCGGCGTCAATCCTCTCGCCCAAGAAATGGTTCGTCATTCCAAAATTTAGTTTTTTTCTCCCTTTGGTCAAAGTTGACAAAAAGAACCCGATGTATAAGATTTTAAATTCTTTATTTGCCATTTTGCAGGCAGCTGGTGCTTTGTCCATAAAAATTGGTGAGTATCTGCTAAAGTTGCTTTGTGGGGTCACTTGAGATACTTTTAGGAGCTACTTTAGTATTTCCTAGCGAAGGCATGGGTGTAATTGTGTAATTATTTTGAGATTGTTAGCTTCAGCCGAATTCCTTTGTGGTTATTGATGTGCGATTATTTCCTAATGTAGAATGGGTGATGTTCTATGAATTAGGACGTGGTTTTTTACATTGCTATCTAAATTATCGAATAATTTTTCCCAGGGAAACGACCAAGAGATTTGCTAAACCCTAAGGCTGTAAAGTATATGCAAGCTGTTTTTTCCATTAAAGATGCGATTACTAAGAAAGAATCCCGTGAGATTAGTGCTCAATTTGGTGTTACTGTCACACAGGTATATATATTTAATAATTGATATCATGTGTAGTTTTTAACATTAATTCTTGTCCATTTCTTCTGGCCAATGATGTACAAGATATTAAGAAACGGTTTGCAGTTATTTCGATTTTCGTGTAGAATTAATGTAAATTCAATTATCTACTTCCAACTTTTTGTTATATGGCAACATGTACTGTCTTCCGGAGAATGCCTTTTGATTGATTAATGTTAAATTGTAGGTGCGTGATTTTTTTAATAGCCAACGCACTAGGGTGAGAAAGCAGGTTCGGCTGTCAAGGGAGAAAGCGTTAAGATCTAATGCTTATAAAGAAGCAGAAGATGGGGTGCTTCCAACCGGGTCTGAAGCTGTTATACCAGTTGAGCCGGTTCCCTTAAACTCTGTTGGCCCTGTCAGTTCTGAAGAAGCACCATCATGCTCGACACAGGACGATTCTCTTACTGGCATAGACGAATTGGATAAGCATTTTGTTGAAAACATATTCAATAAGATGCATAAAGAAGAAACATTTTCTGGGCAGGTGAAACTGATGGAGTGGATCTTGCAGATACAAAATCCTTCAGTACTATATTGGTACGTATCAAGGAAACTTAATACAGTCAGCATACTGCTGCTTGTGTTCTTTGATTTAGTAGTGTCTCTTTATCTTGCAGGTTTTTAAATAAAGGTGGTGTGATGATTTTAGCAACCTGGTTGAGTCAAGCAGCTGTTGAAGAACAAACTACTGTTGTCTTGATCATCCTCAAGGTATAAATAGATTATATCCAGATGATTTATATGTTCCTGTATTGGTAACTTTACCAAGGTTACAGTTAATATTTGGAATGTAGGTTCTTTCTCATTTACCTCTACAAAAAGCACTTCCTGAACATATGTCCGCCATACTGCAAAGTGTTAACAAATTGTGTTTGTACAGGTTTTCAGGTATGCATTTGTTGGTTGGAATTTAATTCTTCTGCTTTTTCTTCTCTGTGTACCTTATCATTGTGTTTGTCTCAGTGTGGTTGGATCATCTTAGATTTTAACCAATGTGTTATTTCTGATAATGATTTATGGCCCTATTGAAACGTTCATATTTTGTTAATGTTGTGTTAACTTTTCTGGTCCAATGCTTTGTCCACCCCCTCCCCCCAACACAAATCTTTGAAGTTAATTGTTCAGAGTGAAATGCTGGGAAGACTAATGCCAACAGTCTCTCTTGCTACTGGAGTCCATTTTAGTGGCTGCTTTTGGTTTCTTACTTTATCCTTGATAATTGTTTGAGAAGAAAGGGAAACCACTGATGGAAAATCCGAGTGGATATAGTTTTTCTTATTGGTCACTAAGGCTTTGCTTGTTAGAGTGGAAAGAAAATTGGAATGATGGAAAATTGAAAGGGTAGGAAACTAGAAGGATGGAAAACATAATTTTTCTTTCCATAGGTGTGCTTGGTAGGTAGCAGAGATGGAAAAATGGAAAGAAAACTACTTTTCTTAACATCCATTGCTTGGTAGAGTTGAAAAATGGAAGGAAAGAAAATAAAACATTTGAAAAATGCATAATTTTGAACTAACATATACATCTCTCATTTTCCCTCCTCTCATCCTTCCAATTTGGAAGGATTGATTTTTATGCATTAGGATGGAAAATGATCATTTCTCCTATTTTCTTTCCTCTCACTTTTCTTCCCAACCAAGCTTACTCCAAATTTATTTTCTTCCTACTTTTCCATTCCCTCCTCCCATCCCTCCACTTTCCACTTAACCAAGCACACCCTAATTGTTGTCTAGTTGGTAAGAAAGTACAATATGTGATAAAAAATCCACTTGTAGATAATCTTCATTTATGGTGAAAATAGTTTTTCTGCTGAGCTGTATTTATTTTTATGCTTTGTGGTACCTTGGATCTCATTTATCTGATTTGAAGATCAGACATATCAAACAGGGCAAGGCTTTTGATATCACGGTGGAGCAAAATGTTTGCTAGAAGCCAAGCTGCGAAGAAACCAAATGGTTTGAGGTCCTCTACTGAAACACAGAATGAGATGTTGCTGAAGCAGAGGCAAGTTTACATCTTTATCTCCTATATTTGCTCGATTTCTTTCAATTTAATGCCTATTATTGCTCTCTGACTACAGTATCAGTGAAATTATGGGTGATGGCTCGTGGCAGTCAAATGTCTACAATTCTGTAAGTATAGAAAATTAAAATAAAATGTGTTAAAATGGCTCTATGATTGTTTGGTGTCTTTCCTAATAAATTTTTGATGGTCTTCCAGGAAGGAACTCTTGCAACCTCTAATGTCAGGTGTGGAATTTATTTATATTTGTATCTGATGTTTATATGCTGGTTGTTGTTCTTGGTATTTTGTAATGTGGAGATAATAAAGGTAATAGTTCATTCAGGAAGGAGTCTCCACAAGTTTTGAAACTGCTACCAGCTTCCATGGATGACTCCGCTAAGAAGAACCTCCTTGGTGTTTCCAGTTCTCGTATCCTTGTCATCACTTGTTATGTTTACTGATACTCTCTGTTCCCTCCCCCTTCATTATTTACTTTTGGTTGGGTTACTGATAACTATATATTTTTTACCTTATGAGAGGTAGACTTGGCATCTGTTTTTCCCCCCAATTAGAGTTCGGAGTTCTTATTTGTGTGGCAATTGTTTTTCACCCCTAAGACTTTGGATTTCTATCATCATTAATTTGTTTTGGGTTGGGGCGCTGGGTGGGGTGAGGATATGCAGGTTTTGAAATTAGAATTTTTCTGATTCAGTTACTGCTAGATATGATCCATCTGCTAGAATTTCTTTTCTGTCTATTCTTCTGTTTTACTGCTCCATCTTAATTAATTTAAAACATGCAAGATGGTGTATATGCAATTGTTAGTTCTTTTCTGAGTAGCACAGTGCCTTAGCTAGTCCAGACAGCAGGGAACGTAGGAGGGTTCAGTTAGTGGAACAGCCAGGGCAAAAAGTGGCTGGCAAAAACTCCCAAACGACAAGAACAGTACCAATTAGTCAAAGTCGCCCTATGTCTGCTGATGATATCCAAAAAGCAAAAATGCGTGCTCTATATATGCAGAGTAAACATGGGAAAACTGGTTCCTCCTCTAATGGGATGAATGAAGTGAAGAGTGAAGGTCTGAACAAATCTTCACCTTCTAAGGCCAGCTTTTCTCGACCAGTTTCTAAAGTTCCCTCCCATCCAGCTGAAGAACAAAAGACACCTGTAGTACTTCCCCCCAAAACTTCTAGCAGGGTGGAAACATCTCTTGATCTGAAACAGCCTGTGGCTTCAAAGGAGTCTCCATGGGAGAAATGCCAGAAGGTCAAAATCCCATGGCACATACCACCAGGTAAATTTGCGTTAGTGTGTTTCTCTAGTTCCTTTTGCTTTCTGTTAATACCCTGTTTTAGACGGTAGTGAATGCCGTTTAAACATCCTTAATGGAGGAAATTTCATTTTCGATCCCATTACTTTCAATCTTTTTCCTTTTCTATCCTTCTTTCCCAATAGGAATGGCTAACAACCCGAAAACCTTTTTTCATTTTTTGCTCGATGGTTGGGAATTGGTTTTGTTGTCTGTGCGCTTTCCCTCTTTATCTAGAAATATCAGAAGTATAAAAAAAAATAATTTCAAATATCTTTCTTGATATGTGATGATAATTGTACCGTCAAGGTGGAAATATTCCTGTTGAAATTTGAAAATGTTAGGATTTTGATTTACTGTATATATTGATTTTTGGTCTATTTCAAAAGTTAGTTTCTGTGCCTTGATTGTTTTTAATTTGTTTTTAGCATCAGCACGTTGGCGAATTGTACATCGAAAAGGTGTACCAGAGAAAATGAAATCATTGGTTTAAAACTTTAGCGACAGCTAGTCATGGTAGATAAATTTTCAAGAATCTTTTGCTAACACAGTGGTTAGTCCAATCTCTACCAGGTTTTCATTATCAAACTATGGAGATTGGAGTATTCTTTTGCTTCAATAGGATCATGCTGGCTGTTTAAAATCAGTGTGTCTTGTTCCAAGGCAGATGTTGCCAAAAGGCTGTTGCTTGACCAATAAAAGTGCGGTCATTTAATATATTCTTCAAAGGGTTGCTCAATTGAGATTGATTGAAGCCTTAGAGAGCTTCACCCTTGAATGACTAGTGGTTCAAAGGTGTAATTATCTGACTAATTGCAATAAGGGTCTTTCTTTTATGCTATTAACTTGAGATCTGGATGCTAAGGAATTAATATGGTCCAACTGTTTTAGACGGTAGTGAATGCTGTTTAAGCATCCTCAATGGAGGAAGTTTCATTTTCCATCCCATTACTTTCAATCTTTTTCCTTTTCTATCCTTCTTTCCCAATAGGAATGGTTGACAACCCGAAAACCTTTTTTCTTTTTTTGCTCGACGGTTGGGAATTGGTTTTTTTGTCTATGCGCTTTCCCCTCTTTATCTAGAAATATCATTGATATGTGATGATAATTTTACTGTCAAGGTGGAAATATTCCTGTTGAAATTTGAAAATGTTAGGATTCTGATTTACTGTATATATTGATTTTTGGTCTATTTCAAATGTTAGTTTCTGTGCCTTGATTGTTTTTAATTTGTTTTTAGCATCAGCACGTTGGCGAATTGTACATCAAAAAGGTATACCAGAGAAAATGAAAATCATTGGTTTAAAACTTTAGTGACGGCTAGTCATGGTAGATAAAATTTTTAAGAATCTTTTGCTAACACAGTGGTTAGTCCAATCTCTACCAGGTTTTCATTGTCAAACTATGGAGATTGGAGTATTCTTTTGCTTCAATAGGATCACGCTGGCTGTTTAAAATCAGTGTCTTGTTCCAAGGCAGATGTTGCCAAAAGGCTGTTGCTTGACCAATAAAAGTGCAGTCATTTAATATATTCTTCAAAGGGTTGCTCAATTGAGATTGATTGAAGCCTTATAGAGCTTCACTCTTGAACGACTAGTGATTCCAAGGTGTAATTATCAGACTAATTGCAATAAGGGTTTTTCTTTTATGCTTTTAACTTGAGATCTGGATGCTATTGATATGGTCAAAGCAAATATGTTATGATTTTGAAAACAAATCTTGAATATTTTGAAGAGTTATTATTGTATTAGCAAAATATGCTAAGGAATTGATATGGTGCTATAACACAACAGTAGAGAAAATTTCTTGTGATGAGCTTAAAGCCACTCCAACTTCCATTTACATGCTTTGCTTCTTACCAGCAAATTCTTCTTGATATTATAATAATGATAATATTAACAAGAACAGGTTTCTTCAATCTACCTGTAATGTTCTCTGTATTCTAAGCCAGTGATAGTAATAGAACAATTTTTTATTTGGTAATTAGAGTCGGTTACTATTGAACTATGATACAATTTTCAGATATAAAGATAGCTATGATACAAGTTTCAGATACAAAGATAGTTGAAGGTGGCAGATAATTAGACTCAATTGCGTTTGATGTTCTTCATCTCATCTCATCTCATCTCATCGTTTCGTTTTTATTTTCTCTCATAATGACCATCCCAACTAGCCAATGTGTAAGACAGCTAAACAGCTAAGGCTTCCTCACAGCATGAATTTGATATTCTCACGCATTCTCTCTCTAAGCTTGTTTTGTTAAATCTTCAGTTTCTTCTTTTTGTTGGAGTCACACGAGTTATCCCACTCTTTAATTGATCTGCGGGGTCTCAGACTGTTGTCATTTTCTTTTTCTGCAGAAGTAAAAATCAACGACCTTTGGAGCGTTGGTGCTGGTGAGAGTAGCAAAGAGGTTCATGTGCAGAAAAACAGAAACCGTAGAGAGAGGGAAACTTTCTATTACACGAACCAGGAGATACCGTCTAACCCCAAGGAACCATGGGATCGAGAAATGGACCATGATGATTCACTGACCCCAGAAATCCCAACTGAACAGCCACCTGATAATGAGACTGAAACACAGGTTACCCACGGTGAACATGTTAATGGTGCAGCTACTTTGGAACCCTCTACCTCCCTAACTGGCGGTGCCGTTTCAGCTGAGCCAGATCTTGAATTGTTAGCTGTACTGCTAAAAAACCCAGCTCTGGTTTTTGCCTTGACTTCTGGCCAAGCTGGTAACTTAACAAGTGAAGAAACAGTGAAGCTGCTAGACATGATTAAGGCTGGTGGGGCTGATTCTGGTAAAAATGTGGAAGAGAAAGTTGAAGTCTCTCTTCCATCCCCAACACCATCGACCAATCCTGGAACGGTGCGTGATATAATAGGCTTCTACCAAGAATTTATTTTCAGTTTCAATAGGGGGATCCATATTTCGTACATAATTAAAAATGAAAACTACATGTAGGAACCCGAATTCACCGAAAAAAAGAATATAATTAATCTGGTGGAAAATTATTATATATTAGAGAATTTAAATAGAAAAATGGAACCAATTTAATCTAAAGATATCCACATGGGGAAGGGCGAATGGTTCATATCAATCATCGATGGATATCTTAAACAGGCATCCAGATATGAAGACATCCAGATATGAAGACGTGGCAGATGGTATAGAACAGGTTTTATCAGGCCATGTGGGTTCAGTTTTATGGATTGTCTGGGAAAGGTCAGGAGGCATTCACTTTTGTTGATCTGGCCTAAGCAACTATATTTCTGCAACTCATTATCATTGCGACAGTTCAGGATATACATCCAGGGAATCTGTGATTTTATGACATCATTTTTTTTATATGAGCGTGATATAAGTAGGCAAATTATCATTGTTTTTTAAATTTGATCTTAATGTATATGTCTAATTTGCAGAGTGGATGGAGACCGGAGGCGGTCAGGAACCCTTTTTCACAGCATAGTCAAATTGGAAACAGAGTTGCTCAAGCTTCTGTCGGAGTTGTCACCCCAATTCCCGTTGCTGAACGGCTTTCTGCCACTAGCATGGCGGCACCACAACAAGAAGCAAATGGCCTTTCATTAGCTCAACAGCTTGCAGCAGCCATGGCAGAGTTATTGCCTCAATCAAATGCCACGACCCTTGATAAGCGACATTCTCCTAATGTTGCATTTTCAAACCATGGTCAACCTTCTAATTCGCTGGCTTCCGATATAGCCTTAACCATGAAAAATCCATCCCTTGTGAACTCTTTAACAAACTCATCAGCTGCAGCTGGTCCTTCGATGTGGGTTGAAACCATGAATGTGAAAACTGCAGCGATCTCCATTGCACCGCATATAGCTGAAAAGGTGCACACTTCATTATCTCCGTCTCCATTGATGCCAACATTGACACAGCGACAAACACCAGCGCAACTACAACCACAAGTACCCCATGCATCTGATCCATATTCAACTAGACCCCCAGTGGGAAACTTAGGTCCAACGCCTGATCCTTGGAGAGGCAGGCAGAGTCTGGGTTCTAATCTTCATTCACAGGCAAATCAAAACAATTATAATGCATCATCGTTTGGAGGATCTATGCATCCCCAGTTGCGAACAGACCCTCCACGGGAGGGAAAAGAGTATGCGGGTAATGAAGGTTTTGAGTCATGGAGTCCTGATAATAGTCCAAACAGGTCATCAGAGTATGTTGCAGGAAGGAACTACGTGGAACCCAGAATGAATTCTGGGTGGAACTATAGAGCTGATAGGCCATCATGGCAAGGAAATTCATCTGGGTATAGAGACCCAAACAGACAGGGAAATAGATGGCGTGACAGAAGATGATGACGAGGCAGGCTTGCTGCCAATGTCTGCCTTCGGGTTCAGAATCCCAGGCTTTTCTTCCACTGTGGGTGTGTTCTATAATGATAAAAAATATTTGGTGGGTGTATGTGGAAAATGGAAACCCAATGGGACAAGCTGGACGTCATTGTATGCTGGACACTACAAATGCTATTGCAGCTTTCTGGATGTTCAATTTGATAAGCAACACAAAAAGAAACAAAAAAGAAAATGAAAGAAATTGCCAGTTTATTTCAGGGACTAACAGTTTTAATGTAACCGTGGTTTAGACTGGGCCATTTTTGTCTCAAGATGTTAAAATTCGGTTGGACTTGTCATAGTTTATCCTAAAGGACCTTAGCCTAGGAATCTGCTGTAATCAATCTCGCAATTCGTAACCAAATCTCAATCGGACATGGAAGGTAATAGATCGGACGAGTGGGGAACATATTGGTTTGAGAGTTATGGTATTTGGTAATTAAAATCAGAATCGACAGGTAAGGCTTTGTAGTACTATTTTATCCAAACTTTTAGACATCTGTCTCAGGTAGCGTTTTGAGACATCAAGAAAAAAAAAGAAGGAAAATAACCTCTTTGGACTCTTTCAATTTTATTATTGAGTAAATTGGTCTAAATGCTTCAATCCTTTGTGAGAAATTAAGAATAATTAATCATAATATTAATATTTTCATCAATTGTATATAATTTTAATAGGTATGATAAGAAATTTAATCTTTGAAATGTTGCGTTAAATTGACAGAATGTGTAAATATTTTAGGTTAAATTTGTTAAATCAAGATTAAATTGATGAAATGTATAAAATTTGAGCACTAAATATGTTACTATATCATATAAAATATGTGCAATTCACGAAAAATTTAACATTGTGATTTAAAATTGATAAAAATTAAATTGTTCTGGTTTTTTCTTAGTGGGACTGATTTGCTCAATATTGAAATTAAGAGGAACCAGAGAGATCTTTTTACCAAAAAATATTCTTGTTATGGGCCGTGTGGCCATTTATAGCCTACAAATTGATGCGTGGACTAAACGCTGGCGAACTATAGTAATCAAAGATCTGATATGAAGGGTTTATGGTATAAAAAACTCACCAATCAAGCACCGGTTTCCTTCTCTTCTCTTTAAAAACAAATGAGTTTCTGAAAATTCAATTTTCTTTCTCAATTATTGGAGCAAAAACCGCTGAAACAAGGATGGGATTCAGGTTCCAAAATCTAAATCCCATGTTCAGATCATACCTCTCTAGACTCTCTTCTTCACCCAGAAATCTACACCCCAACCCCATTGTAATTCAGTCCCTCAATCCCCATTTTCAAATTTACCCTCAGGTCTTCTCTGATAATCCCATTTACAACATCCCTAGACGGTGGCATTTGGGTCATTCTCATGGTCACCATGATCACCACCACAATTTGACCAAGGAAGGCGAGAAAATATTTCGCTTGGGTCTGGGAGCGGATATCGGTTTAGCTACTAGTAAAGCTTTAACTGGCTACTTATCTGGAAGTACCGCTATCATTGCCGACGCCGCCCATTCGATATCGGACGTGGTAAAAACATAAGTCTTGTAGGAGGTTTATTTAATTAATTGAATCTTGGAAGTCGAGCAATTTAATTTTTGCTTGGTGGTGTTGTTTGTAGGTTCTTAGTGGAATTGCTTTATGGTCATTCAAAGCCGCAAATGCTCCCAAGGACAAAGAACACCCATATGGTTACTTATGATTGTACCTACAAGCTACTCCATTTTTCTTACTTTTGGTCATAGTTATGAAATATGAATGTTATGCTTATAATATTTAAAAAAAAATTTATTAGGTTTCTTAATTGTCCTTGTTTTATTCTCAGGACATGGTAAGTTTGAAACTCTTGGAGCTCTGGGAATTTCTTGTATGCTTTTGGCTACTGCTAGTGGAATTGCTTGGCATGCTTTAGAGCTCCTAATTGTATGATTGGTTTTGTCTTTCTTCCTATAACTTATGATTGAAAGAGGATAAGAATAAAATAGAACTCAATGTTAAAGGGGAAAAAAAGAAAAAAATGAAATATATATTGATTGATAAAAATGGGGTTGCATTTGGATTGAAACTAGATTGGACCTCACAGTAAGTTAACCTTCTCTGTATTCAGGGGTTACTGTCCACTGCTCCTGAAGCTGTTAATGGTCATTCATTGGTTCACGGGCATAGCCATCATCATGGAATTGATATGGATCACCCTATTCTAGCTTTGAATATGACCATTATAGCAATATGTATTAAAGAAGGGTATTGAGCTTCCCTTTTGGCTTTATTCTATTTTGGTTTCTTATAACTTCTTTTTTTGCATGTGTGATTTCTGGTATTGATTTCTGTATGTTGAAATGCAGGCTTTTTTGGATAACAAAAAGAGCTGGGGAAAGGCAAGGTAGTGCACTGATGATGGCAAATGCATGGCATCACCGTGCAGATGCGATTTCATCGGTAGTTGCACTTATTGGGGTTGGTAAGAAGGCTTCTTTTTTGGTTGTATTGTTTTAGTTTTCCTGTTATGAGCTTGGTAAGCAATGGGAAATGAAATCCTTGCTTTAAATTTAATGATTGCTAATGAATATAGGCAGCTTTAGCATCTTTGCTGTTCTTTATCTCTTAACTTTGCTGATTCAAGTTGTGCTAATAATGAAAATAAATTTTTTTCTTGGTTAAGAATTTTCTGATTGGTCAATTATTCTATTCTATTGGTAAAAGTAAAGTACTGAGATTTACATGACTCCTTCAGGTTCATTTTATCTTTACAGTCTCTTTCTCTCTCTATATATATATTGTGTTGGCGGGTTGGTTGTTGTATACATACTAAACGAGTTTCACCTCCCTTGTCTGTCTCTCTCCCTTGAATGCTTAAGTCTCTTTGTGTGGATTTCCTTAAATTGAATTGTATATGAGTGATTTGTGTGGATTTCCTTAAATTGAATTGTATATGAGTGAACACTGAATGACCTTATGCCTTGTCCATGGTGATCTAGGAGGCTCTATTCTTGGAGTAAAGTTTTTAGATCCTCTTGCTGGACTGGTTGTCTCAGGAATGATTCTAAAAGCTGGGCTGGAAACTGGATACCAGAGGTGCATTGCCTGTTGCCTCCATCTCTCTTATTGTTTGCTTTGTTGTGGTGTTATTTTAAGATTGTAAGCTTTCACAGCAATTGCAGCAAGTCAAGAGGTAAATGGTATCAATCAGTATGGAAATAGTCAAGCATACTGTTTGCTTTAAGGTCTAAAATGTCAATGGCATCAATCAATACAAAAAATAGGCTTTCTTTCTTTTCGTTTTTGGCTGAAAATTTGGTATATTTAATAAACTTTTGCATTTATTTTTATTTTACTTATTTAATATACCTGTGTTTTCATTACAGGTTAATGTTATCATGTTCGTATTATCTTTGATTGATTGCATTCAGCATTCTTATGTCACCTGTTTAGCTGTGTTTTAGCATTCTTATGACGCAGCTATTGATGATAATGACATTTATCTAAACTCCATAATTGACATATCTTTTTGGGCAACTTTGTAGCGTCCTTGAGCTCGTTGATGCTGCCTTACCTACAGAACAATTGGAGCCCATAAATCAAACAATTCTACAAGTTAAAGGAGTCAAGGTAACTAACAAAATTTGCTTGCATATCTGTTAATAGCAGATACCGCTCTAAATGTATAATAAATCTCAGTAAATTCACGTAATCAGTTACAGGCACCCAGAATATCGTATCATAATTTGTTGGCCTGTTGCATTTGGTGAAATGTACAACTGAGTTATTCTATTTTCTTTCTTGGCAATCTTCATTAATTACTTGTTCAAAATTGTTTGTAGGGATGCCATCGAATGAGAGGAAGGAGAGCTGGTTCTAATCTGTACCTTGATGTACATATTGTGGTGAGTTTTTACCATATTTTTTACTGCCAATGAGTATTGCAAAGAGGGCATGATTGGAAAGTATAAACTTCGCCCAACTTTTGCTGAACTGAGTATATGGTCTTTATTTATTTGGCTATAAAATATCGCCTATTACTAAGTAATTTCCCCTTATTCTTCCAACCCGCAGGTTGATCCCTTTTCTAGTGTTAGTACTGCACATGGCATTGGCGAAAATGTTCGTCACCAAATTCATAAATCCCACCCGGAAGTAACCGAAGTTTTCATACACATTGGTATGTTACATGACTAGTTCATCCCTAAACCAACTTTTCATTGTGGTAGTCACATTACCTGTGGGCTGTAAAAACACTGTTTGCATTTCCAAATTGTTGGTTTAAAGATCAACTTTCCTTTTTCCATTTCGAAATTGTAGATCCTGCCTATGTAGAGTTCTCCCCTGATATAATGGACCAAAATGAAGGTTTGAAGACAATCACTGAACAGAATAGTAACATGTCTGTCGGTGAAGAGAATGTTCAAGCAATTGTTTCTCATATTCTCTCATCAAAGTTTTCAAAGGTACGTGTCTCCTCTCATTATGTTATAAACAAACCTGATTTTAAGCTCTCAAGGTTACATGAATGCTTGCAGAAATTTAAGGTCGAGCGCATCACCCAACACTCCTTGCAAGGGAAGATGGTACTTGAAGTTGAGGTTACCATGCCACCAGAGATTATGATCCGGTAAACAAGCTTTCCTTTTCGTTTTAGATTCATAATTTGTTCAGATTTTGCCTTGGAGATTCAAATTCAATATAAATATTTGCCTAAATGCAGCGAAGCCATGGGCACAGCGAAGGAAGCAGAGAAGGAGATAATGAAGGCAGCTTCAAACATTGTTCATGTCAACCTGCAGCTGAGATTGGGACGCCCAATTCCACAATTCAGATATATTTAACAAAACTTCCAATATTCAAGAAACCAGATTGCTCTGCCCTACCCTTAAACCTAGTTTGCTTTGCCCTACTGTTCCCCTCTTTTGCAAAATGTGAAAGAAAAAAGAAATTACTGTTGCTATAGGTATATCTTGATTTGCTTACAAATTAAAAGGAGATGAAAACTGATAAAATTAAGAGCCAAAATGATCAGATAATTGTAGTCTGAATTTTTTTAGTCTACATTGTATTATTTCAGAAAAGGATATCATCATTTCAATGGCTCTGAATCAGGTAATAATATATATTTTCATAAATAGATAAAAAGACAGTGAAGTTGGAAGGAAGAAGGCTCAGAAGGATCCATTGGTGATTTTCTAATCACAAAAGGGCGAAAAAACCCCCTTCATAAAATAGGTAGTTTTCAACATCACAGCCTCCCCCATCTTCTGTTATTGAAAACAAAACCAGAATAAAGGATAGTCAAACTTCAGAAATTCATCACTTAGAGAAGAAAAAAAAAATGTAAAGAGAGAGAGAGAGCGAGAGAGAGAGAGAGAGAAGAAGAAGCGATTCCACGGCAATTGCTTCAGCTGCGGGCGTAACTATAAATAAAGAAAAATTCAAAATTAGGTTTTAGGGGTTGGTGAGGGGCATGCTTTACTTCGATTCTCGGAGTCGGCGGATGGGCTTTGAAGGGATCCCTTCATAATCTGAGCTTTAGCTTCTTCGTAGTTAAAAAGCCCATTTGTTTATTTTATTTATTTAATTTTGAAATAGACTTTATTTTATCGAAATAATTATTTAGGACTTTTTCTATAAAATAATCATTTTAATTGAAATAAAATTATGTTTGATAATGATTTCAATTTTGACTTAATATAAAATTTTTAATAAAAGTGTTTGAATAAATAATTAGATAATTACTTATTGCTTAACATAGAAAATATTAAATAATTTAAATAAATTATATTTTTAAAAATATTCAAATAATCATATTTATCATTTATCCAAAACTATCCAAAATAGCATAAAATATTATACTAACAATATTAATTTTTTTTTTTGAAAATGCCAGCTGATGCTATTAATGGGAAAAGAAATCAAATCGATTACAGGCCTTAAAGACTAATGACCCTACAACTAATTGATCACCAAAACGATGCTTTGAAACTCACAAAAACAAAAGCACATAGAACTGACACAAACTTGAAAATGAAACCAAACAAACTCAAACTTAACAAAGAGAAAAGCCAGGCTTGGAATCTTCTTCTCTACCATTTTAAACAACATTTTTTGTGCATCAGCAACTCAAGAGACCGATTACCCCCATGAACAACCAATTTCTGACCTTTCAAGCCCCAATCTCTGTCAAAATCCTCGAGTTCATCGGACAGACCAATCGTCACAAAGTCCGGACTCAACTAAACCAGTTATCCGCCATCATCTCCACCACTCCTATCGCAGTTCACCAGTCCTTCCACCGCACGCGGTACTTCATCTAGTATTGGGGTTATCATATCTCCGTCCTTCCATCGCCATCCCATGTGCCGCTTTATTGGCTTCCCTCGGTACAAATCTAAAACACATTCTTCTAAATTTGGGTGTTCTCCCCTTGATTTCTTAAATCAGACTGCTAATACATTATCTATCTTCTTTTGCGGAGCTTAGTTTTCTGATTACAGTTAGCGCGTCTCCCTCAACACATATGTCTCGAAAACCCATTTCCTCGGCCATAATAACAGCCTGCAAACACCCCCTTGCCTCGGCCATAATCGGATCTGAAATATTCTCCCATGGGTAAGTACACGATGCCATCACTAATCCTTCTTTATTCCGCGCAATGACTCATGAACATGATCTTCAAGAATGTTGATTAAAAGAAGCATCAAAATTAATTTTTATAACATCATCAACAGGTGGTTCCCACACAAATCTTTTAGTCTCTTGCCTATTCTTCAATATCTCACCCATTTGCGTTATTTCTGAATAATAAGCATTGATAAACCTCACAATTTCATCTGCTTGCTCCCTTATCTCTTCATGGTAAATTCTGTTGCCATTGTACCAAAGAGCCCAGAAAGAAATAGCTCTGATTTTGCATGCTTCATTACTATAAATCTCAAAATCTAATGCTAGCCATTTTTTTCAATTGGATTCTCTGTTGGTAGTTGAGTTAGTCACCTCCAACTCCTGCTGTACCTGTTGAGTAAAAGTGCAATCCCGAAAAAGGTGGCTCACCGTTTCCTCTTTTGTTCGGTATATTGGACAGAGCTTATCCACCACAAGCTTATGGGCTCTCAGGTTATGCATCGTGGGCACAAATTCATTAGCAACCCTCCACATATCTATACGAATCTTGCTTGGTACATTAAGAAACTGAGATAGAAATTAATGTTGTATCATAGAATCCTCCACTGTAATTAGCCATTTATATCCACTTTTGACTGTACAAATCCTTGTATTATTGCCTCTTTAAATTAACGCATCATGTGGTTCACTGCTCACCAATGGGATCAAAAGAATTCTCTTCAGCTGCTCCTCTCCAAATAATAAACAAAGGCATCTTGCTTCCAGGTAACAGATTCCCTTTTGATTAAATCAGACACGTTAGAATATCGAATATTAATAATCTGACAGTGCACCCTACCATTTCCATCGTTCCAAATATTTACTGCAGTGCCGTCTCCAATTCTCCAACCCACCCCCTTCTCAAGGAGTCGTCTAGCTCCCCATATACTTTGCTAGGTATACGAACGGTAAGAACCTAATCCTGCACTCATGAAGTGCCCTCTTGGGAAATATTTTGCCTTCATTACTTGTGCAAACAAACAATTAGGCTGCGTAATAATTTTCCACCCTTGCTTCGCCAATAGGGCTATATTAAACATCGATAGTTCTTTAAAACCCAGCCCCTCTTCGCTGTGGGGACACACATATCACTCCACTTGAACCAATCAATGCCTTTATTGGTTTTTGAATTACGCCACAAAAACTTACACATTATGTTCTTAAGTTCACGACAAAACGAAGTTGGCAACATAAAACATTGCATCGTGTAGATCGGAATAGCTTGTAAAATGGACTTTAGAAATACCTCCTTACCCCCGGACGATAAATAGCGCACACTTCAATTATTTATCATCTTAACAAAACATTCTTTAATTCCAACAAAAGCATGCTTTTTCCTACGTCTAACCATTGTTGGCAATCCCAAATACCTCTCTAGATTATTAGAAATTCGAACTCCCAAGATTCTCCCCACCTGATCCTGCATTTCTTGTCCAACGTTCCCACTAAAATAGATTAGAGATGTGTCAAAATTAACCAACTATCTCGACACCGCTTCATACTCATTGATCATGTTTTTCATAATATTTGCACTCTCAATTGATGCCTCTCCAAACAGCACACTATCATCAGCAAAAATAAACGCGTCACCGAAATACCACTTCTCCCCACCCTTGCCCCAAAGAGCTTCCCCTCTTGGCCATGTCAAGTAATCGTGAAAACCCTTCACCACAAATTAGGAACAAATATGGATTTAGGGGATCTCTTTGCCTCAACCCTCTTGTAGGTTGGAACTCATCCCCATTTGCTCACTAATCACCACTGTATACGATACACTAGTGATGCACCTCATTATAAGTGATATCCAATCCTAACAAAAACCTATTTTACTTATCTTCTCCAACAAGCACCACTCAACCCTATATCATACGCTTTTTTCATATTGAGTTTTAAAGCAAACCACCATATGAAGTCCCTTTTCTTCTTTTGAAAGAGTGCAAGATTTCATATGCCATAAAAATATTGTCTGTGATTTTCCTTCCTGGCACGAACTCCCCTTGGGTGTCATCGATACAATAGTTAAGCACCCAACGAAACCTATTGACTAACACTTTCGAAATAATTTTATATATCACAGTATAAAGGCTAATAAGTCGAAATTGACTCATAGTTTTCGGCGAATTCACCTTAGGGATAAGTACAATGTTTGTATGGTCCACCTTTATATTTCGCTGACCATTTAACACATCCAAACAATGCATGGAACATCATCTCTTACCACATGCCAATACTTTTGAAAAAATATTACAGGAAAGCCATCCTTACCCGATGCCTTAAGATGAACTATGGTTTTCATTGCCTCAACAACCTCTTCTGCTTTAAATTCCATCATTATTCCTCATTAAGCCCTTCTGTAATACATGGTGATATTGTCGAGAGTAATCTATCGCAGTTGCTAACCTCTTTTGACGAAAACAAATATTTAAAATAACCTGTAGTAATTTTAGATATCTCATCAAAATCTTTAACCCAACTTCCAGAATCACTCTCCAGCCCCTTAATCATGCTATTTTTCTTTCGGTGCACTCCTATGAAAAATATTGTGTTTTTAACCCTAATCCGGAGCTAGTTGATTCTCGCCCTTTGTTCTTAAAATAATTCCTCCCTGTCAGCTTCAAAATTCAACTCCAGTTTAATCTCTGTAATCTCTGCCAAAACTGTATCACTAATCTTATTTACACTTAATTCGAGCAGTCTAGAATTTAAAACTGTCGTTCGTTGCTCTCTTAATACTTTCTCCTTTTTTGCCTAATTGCTCAAGCTTACTCCCATCTCCTTCAGCTTCACTAAATTATTCTGTTCAGTCGAGTTCCAACCACTTTTAACTTGCTCCTCGAAGTCATTATCCAATATCCAATTTGCATTGAAATGAAATTGGTACTGTCTTTCCCTAAATCGTAAACTCCTATCCCCATTTGTATCCATAACCACCGGACAATGATCAGAAAAGTTATGTTGCAAGTGGTTCACCGAATACCCTGTAAAAAGATCCCACCATTCTAGATTAGCTGCCCTTTCGTCTAGTCTTTCCCTTATATTATTTCCAGGCAACCTACCTCTCTTCCATGTGTACCATTGTAACCATTTGTCTTTCCTCTCGGATTCTGCCCCTGTTTTTCAAAAGAGAACAGGATTTCATTAGAATCTCTCAGAATCAACCATGGCTCATTATTCTCGAACTTCAGATACTTTAATAACTCCCACGAATCCTTTCTAGCATACTCCACAGACGCTTCATAAAAACTCGTGAATCTCCGTATTGCCATATCATTCCTCTCATCCTCCTCCACATCAATATGGGACTTTGAAAAACTTTTTAACGATATATTCAACCCCTTCCTCCACCCTAATGATAAATCCCTTCTCGTCCCTTCCGCATCGACATCAATTCTATACCTAAACACACACTGCCATCTAATTTTCTCCATACGTTCCCCAGTAACCTTTGTTTCTATAAGAAACAAAATTTTGGGCTGAATATGTCTCAACTTATTTTTGAGACGTTTGATGGTCCGTGGTTGGCCCAAACCATGAACATTCTAATTGAAGATTTTCATTGCGCCCAGTCGGCCTGCTTGCTAATGGCCGCTGATATTTCATTTCACATTCCCATATCTAATAACCCCCTATTGTTAGCAAAATCACCCACTTCTGTATGAAACCTCTGCCTCTTCTTCCCATCAACAAACTCCACAGGCAAATCTTCCAACTGTGATCCTACTCCCCTTTCCTCAAACTACCTCACCCTATCTTCAAAACTCTTATCCATGGGCTTTCTTATATGTCCAACAAAGTGACCCTTCGAACCCTTTTCTTCTCTATGATCGCTTCGATTGGTTACATCAGCACCAAATCTCCTTCCTTACTCTCCCCATTGATTTCCATTCTTGCCCACTTATCAGTCTTTAATTCCTCTAGCAACCATTTACTCACCATTTGCCTTCTCCTTCTTGGCGCAACCCTCAAAGACAGATCCCAACCAAATTTCACCTGTTGATTCCCTAAGGTTAATTGAACCAGACAGAAGCTCTCCTTGTGACCTAGACGGCCACATAAAAAAGAAAAAAATGACAAATTTTCATTTTGAAATAGCGCATATATGAATTTATCATGCTTGATTACAATTCGTTTCTTCCTTTTAAGCGAGAGATGAATATCAATTACGACCCTAATCTGCATAAATTTGCTTACCCTCTCGTAACCAACGACACATCAGGCTCTCAAAATCTCCCAATAAAGTCCCTGAATTGTCGCGCCATCCCCTCCGTTAGGAACCCAGTCGGTAAGTTGTGGATCTTTACCTAGAAAATACTAGTCCAAAGAGGAACCAGAATTGGGTCCTCACCCTTTGTTAACTTATGGAACAAAATAAGATGTCGGTTAAAAAAACATGGCATACCATCCATAACTCGCTTCGAATCAATCTTGCTATAAAATCAGAATAAAATATGATTTTCTTCAATCTCCATGATAGACACCCCTCTCAACGGATGCCACAAGTCAGCTAGAGTATTTTTTAAAGACGAAAAATTCACAATACTGTCCGTAAGAACTTGCCCTACTAGGCACAATCCATACTCTTGATCAACAGTGATATCGTCCCCTGCCACCACCATGGGATCTTCCTCTTCATCCATAGTATTAAGATTAGCCAAATCTTCATCCACCGTATTGAGATTAGCCATGACGCACCCACAATCCTAAAAGCCAAATCTCCACAAAACGACAAAAACCCTAGCAAATAAAAAACCCTAAAGCAAAGCTCGTGTAACAAGGCAGACAGAGAAAAAACAAACTCGTGCTACTAGGCAGACTCAATATCGTTTTAATGATTTTACAATATTAAAATTAAAAAATAAATAATCTTTTGAAAATGAGTATTTGCTTTTATCAAATAATATAATTATATTTAGTATTTATATTTACTGATCTACGAATTAATTCAACACTTATAAAATTTAGTAATAAAAATTCAATACTTAATATATGAATACTTAAAATTTCAGTTTATCAAACACTCCCTAAATCATTTAGTGATAAAATATTTTCAAAGCATTTCAAATATTTGCAAATATTAAAAACATATTTTAAATGTGTTTCAATTTATTCTAAATGTTTTTGAGTTAATACTAAAGTGTTCAAAATATTTGGCATTTTGGTAACTAAGTTTCAAGACCATAAGTCAATAGTCGAGTTCCACTTGGAGGAGCTTAGTCTCAAGACATTCCAAGCAAACCAAGTTTCGAGAGTCTAGAAGCCAATAGTTGAAGTTTCTTTCAAAGAAACAAGACATCGAGACTTATTCTTCAAGTTTCGAGACCTGCCTTCATAATCTCAAAATCAAGGCTTTTCTAACAACTATTTTTCAGCTAAGTCTTGAGATCATCATTGTAATTCTCTAGATTTGGCATAGTAGATTGCATTTAATGCTTAAGATTAATACATCAAATTGTTCTAATTCAACCTTGATTGCTCCAAATGCTAGATTTCACTTATATATATAAATACAAGTCAAGAACACTTCAAGATATATGAGAGACACATCCAAGTATTGAAAGTAAGAGAATTTATTTCAAATATTTTTTTTCCTCGTAGTCTCTTGTACATAGGCTCTCTGGTGCTTATAATAAAATCTTTTTACCATTCTTATTTTATCCTTTTGAGATAGCTTAAACTTAACACACATTATAGAGGTTTGATTTTTTACTTCCATTTTTTCATCATTTTATAATTTGGAAGGTTTTAGTTGGAGTATAAAAGCTAAGAATGGTTCATTTTAGCCGTGAAAAAGTCCTATTTAAACCTTAACAAAAAGATAGAGATAAATGATACATTCTCCTTGAAAGGTGATAAATGCTAAAAGTAACATGTTTTAATCCCGTTATTAATAAATTTTTGGATGATTATTCGATTTAAAATGGTGAATTTTATGCTTCTAATCCTTTAAATTCATGTTTCTATACTTAAGAGAGCATTTGAGAGTAAAATGAGCGATAAACGAGTGAAAATCGGAAAATTGGGGCAAGTTTTAAGAGCTACACAGGCTGGACCATTCTATACGATTGTGTGAGCCACACGACCATGTGTCAGACCATGTGGAAATCACAAATTGCACTCCAAACACGAGGAAGAAAGCATTTTTTTAGGTTTTTTGGGCATTCTAAAACCTATATATGACAAATATAAGAAGAGGGGAGTAAGTCGTTAGAGAATATTTAAGAAAACAACTCGAAAAATATCATCGAAACTGACTCTGAAGTAAATTTTCATCAAAATTGAATATTTCCTTTTGATTTCTTTGAAGTTTATTATGAGTTTCTTTATTTTTTGTGGTTATACTGTCTTTGAGATGTTTTTATTTGCAATTATTAACTGATTTTTTAAATACCTGCGGAGATGAACCCTATGATGAATTCTGTTATTTGACTTTTATTTTTACGTAATAAATACTTGAAATTTTTCTCAATTATGTCTGCTTAATTCTTGGTTTAATATTTCTCGGCTACTAATCCATATTTGATGTGCTTGAATCAGAGGAGGAATAGACCCTATTTAAGAGTAGAGTATAGCTAGCATAATTGAGTGGAGTTGCATGCAATCCTAGAAATAGGACGACATAAATCTATCAGATTAGAGTCAAATCTAATAAGGGGATCCATAGATCGAGCTAATGCAATAATAAGAGTTTTAATTAAAAAGAAATTTCAATTAATCAACCTAGAGTCAGTTGCTCTTACTCTTGAAAGTGATATTAGCGTAATTTAGGGATTTCTACGGATCAAGATACTAAGTAAAGAAATTGTTTAATTTAGATTGATAATAATAGATGAAATCTAGGTAGATTATTTCTTGGGTATTATTTCGCTTCTTTGTTGTTTACTTAATTATTTTCCTGATATATTCTTTGTCGTGTTATTTAGTTAAATTTAGTTTTAATTAATCATTCCAATTTATCGGTTAAATAATAGAAAGATGGTAATTACTAGTACTTTTAATCATCGTGGGAATGATATATTTGCTCACTGTAGTTATAATATTAGTTGATAGGTGGACTTGCTTTCGTTGGATTTGTAGTTGGTTACCGACTGTAATCAAGTTTTTGGTGTTATTGTCGGGGACTAAAATATTAGGAAAAAATTATTTCTATTAATTTAAACATATTTTATTTTTATTTTAATATTTTGTTTTTAATTTAATTTTTATATTTGAATTTTTTTGTTTGTTTGCTTTTGGCAGGTTCTTTTGGTTTATAACTAGAGGAAACCCATTAGATTCATTACTTTTTGACAGTGAGATTGAAAAGACTGCTTGTAGAAATCGTAGAAAGGTTATAGAAGTAAGGCAAAGTCAACAGAATAAAGTAGATGATTAAGAGGAAAATGATAATACTATGGAGATGGTGATAATCAAAATAATCAACTACCTCCTGTAGGTTATATTCCTCAGACTATGTATAATTATGCTAAACCCACTCTGATTGGAACTGCATCGAGTATTGTGAGACCCACTATTACTGCAAATAATTTTGAGTTGAGACCAAACATAATTTAGATGATACAACAATATGTTCAGTTTGATAGTTTGTAAGATGAAGATCCGAACACTTATTTGGCTAACTTTCTAGAGATTTGTGACACTTTTAAGATTAATGGCACTACTAATGACGCTGTACGTTTATGGTTGTTCCGATTCTCTTTGAGGAGTAAGGCAAAATAGTGGTTAAATTCACTTCCACGAGGTTCTATTACTACTTGAACGCAAATGATTGAAAAATTTCTATTGAAGTACTTTTCACATGCTAAAACAACTAATTTGAGGAATGATATCTCGTCTTAAAAAGGATGTTTAAGGATGTATGAGAGAGATTAATTTGGAGACATTATATGATGCATGAAAGAAATTTAAGGATGTTTTACAAAGGTACCCTCATCATGGGTTACCTTTGTGGTTACAAGTTCAAACCTTCTACAATAGTTTGAATCCCTCGACTAGGCAATCAATTGATGCAACAGCTGGTGAAACACTGAATAATAAAATACTCGAGGCAACTCAAGAGTTTATTGAGAAAATAACATTGAATAACTATCAATGGTAAGTCATGATAACAAAACCGATGAAAGTAGCCGATATTTTTAATCTAGATATAGTTGCTATGTTGACAAGTCAAGTGGAAGCTCAGAATAAAAAAATTGATGGTTTAAATTTTTCTACGCAGGTGAACTCGGTAATGCAATGTGATGTGAGTGGAGTGAAGATGATTAATTCAGAATATTCACCCTTCAAGTCTAACATGGAGAATGAGCAAGTCGACTTTTTGGGTAATAATTCTAGACCTCAAAATAACCCCTATAGCAATAGTTATAATGCAGGTTGGTTGAACAATCCAAATTTCTCTTGGGGTGGTTAAGGAAATCAAAAGTCACAACCCCCTTCGGGTTTTCAGCAACCTTATCAGCAAGAAAAGAAACCAAACCTTGAGGAGATGTTGGACAAATTTATTTCAGTGTCAGAAACTCGATTTCAAAACATTGAGACAACTTTGAAAAATCAGTAAACATCGATTCATGTGCTTGAAAATCAAATTAGACAGCTTGCCAAACTTCTTGCGGAAAGACTACAAGGTAGCTTACCTAACAACACTGAAACTAACCCAAATGAGCAAATCTACGTAATCACTATTCGAAACGTGTAAGGGTTAGTCGAGGTGAAAAAGAAATCGAAGCTAGAAGCTTTTGTAAAAAGTGATGAGGTTGAGGAGAGTAAGAAAGAGTATAAGACGGTAATCAACGACTACAAACCATGAGTTCCAAATTTAGTAGCATTGAAGAGAGACCACTTAAAAAAACAATATGGTAAATTTCTTGAACTTTTTAAAAAAATTGCACATTAACTTACTGCCCTTTCGCAGATGTCAAAGTATGTAAAATTTTTAAAGGAACTGTTAACAAATAAAAGGAAATTGGATGACTTGTCGACTGTAGAGCTCAATGCAGTTTGCTCGACCATTCTCCAAAAGAAACTACCCAACAAACTTAAATATCCAGGGAGTTTTACTATTCCTTATCTCAGTGGTAGTTTAAATGTTGAAAAAGCTTTGGCTGATTTGGGGGCTAGTATAAATGTCATGCCTTATAAGATGTTCAAATAACTTGGTCTTGGGGAACCCAAACCCACTAGGATGAGTATTCAGTTAATGGATAGATTAATTAGATATCTTAGGGGTATTATTGAGGATGTACTTATGAAAGTTGATAAATTTATATTCACTGTTGATTTTGTTGCATTGGACATGGATAAGGATATTGAGGTACCTATGATCTTAGGTCGACGCTTTTTAGTCACTGCTAGAACTGTTATTGATGTGGGTACTAGTGAACTTGTGCTTCGTGTAGGTGATGAAAAGATTACTCTTCAAGCACATGATTTTGTGAGAGTCCCTAGTGAGTGAGATGATACTAATTGTTCTGTTAATGTTAATAATAATGTGGCTCAACGTTCTTTGCAGGAAATCCCTCATGAAAATGTGTTGGAGCCATATTTCATTTAAATTGATAGAACTCGAGGGACAAGTGAAGAGCGAATGGTGCAGCTCGATGAACTAAATGAATGGCGAATGAAAGTTGATGAGAAATTGAGAAAGCAAAAGGAAGTAACAAAGCAACGCCATGATGTGCATGTAAAGAGAATGAACTGATTCAAAGTTGGGGACAAAGTGCTTTTAGACAAATCGAATCCACAAATTTTTCCTTAAGAGTTCAATTCAAGAGGGTCCGACCTATGTGTGGTTTTTCCATTCGGTAAAATTGAGGTAACACATCCTGAATACGACACAGTCAAGGTAAAATGTGATCGTCTCAAACCTTATTTTGGTGGTGAAATTGATAAAAAAAGAGAGGAGCTTCAGCTCCAAGATCTGCCTTAACCGTTAACTTGAAAAGGAAAGTCGAGTTTAGACTCTAAATAAGTGCTTATCAGAAGGCAACCCGAGTGTTTTTATTTTTTGGGTTTACTTCCATGATTTTTTTTTTCAAACACAAAAGAAAAACCAATGTATATATACTTTAGTTTTTTTATCACTTTAAAAAAATGAAAAAAAATGAAATTATTTTTATTTTTATTTTTTTTGAAAAAAAATTTGAAAAGAAAAAAATAAAAGAACAGAAAAAAGAATTAGACAAAAAAAATTGAAAAATGACTTTTGAAAAGAAATTTGAATTTTTTTTTTGAAAAAAATAAGTGATCCACATGGTCTGGGGTAATCCACACGACTGTGTGGTACACATAGACTGGACACACGGGTTTGTCTCGGGCCGTGTGCATAATGGAGCTAATTTTTTCAATTGTAATTTGACTCACATGGGCATAGAGAGTTACACGGGTTGGAGACATGATCGTGTGAGACACACGGCCTGGCATATGGGCGTGTAGTAGACCGTATGGTTCACACGGGCTCACACACGTGCGTGGGAGAAGCGAACAGTCATGACACACGGCGTGTCCCAGGCCATGTGGATACTGGAGCTTATTTTTTTTTATGTTTCAAATGGCACATGAGCTGAGTGTGGGTACACAGCCTGACCACATGATAGCCTTGTTCAAGGCTAGAGTTTCTTTCTTTTTGTCTATTTTATTATTGTTGTTCTTATTTTATTATTTTTTTTCTTCTTTGTCCTTCTTTACAAGCCACTGCTTACCAACCCCCTAAAAAACCCTAGCTGCCAATGAACCCCCTTACCCGTAATTCCCGCTGAAATCGGGCCCGAGGCATTACTGGATAAAAACCACATGATCGCCACTTAGGCTCATCGTGACTACTCTCTTAAATCACCTCATCAACCTCATTCTCGACTTACGAGACCTCACTCATACACACGAGGCTCTTGAGACTATATCAGAACTTTTTCAAATCTTAAAATTTTCTCCATCTAAACAGGGACTACACGCCCGTGCTAGATGATACACGCCCGTGGGTAGTCACACATGCCCATGTTCACAAACCGTGCATGAAAACTCAAGCATTCTACCTATGCCCCACGGTTAGGGCACATGCCCGTGCTCATCACCCAGGTGTACACTGACCACCTCACACGGCCTTGAGTCTAGGCACACGCCCGTGTGGCTAGCCTGTGACCTACACTACTTAATTATGTCAAAGTGACACGGCCAATGTACACGCCCGTGGGCTGGCCGTGTGTCACATATGGCCTAGACATATGCCCGTGTGCCTGTTCACATGGACAAGAACAAAGATATTTGCCAAGTTCTTTTCACTCCTTACTCAAACACAACATGCACTTATCCAATCCATCTATAATCAACTCATATTGAAGCACAAACTCACATGTTCATATAATAAAATAGCCAACAACTATGGCATTATACAAAATAGATTATCCATCTAAAGGCCAATACATCTTAGCCATTTAGAACAAAATTTACTAACTTGTCTAGCCTCTATATGTGCCATATATAAAACATCAAGTCTATTGTACCAAAGTAAGCTAATAGTGTGGGCGATCTTCCGATTAATCCACGTATCTCGATTCAACCCTCTTTCTCTATAAAACAAGGGAAAAGAAAAGGAGTAAGCCTTGAGCTTAGTAAGTTTACACATAAACAATTTAAGCATTCTCGTATAAACTAAACAACAATTAGCATTATACTACCAAATAAATTCACATCCACAATTATGCTTACTCTTTCTATCCCTTACCACATTTCTAACACATCATGAGTCACATACTCATAATCATTGACATGCACCCCTGCACTCAATATCACATTTACTCAATATACAACACATCATTATTCTTAATAATTCATCCACACAGCTAATTTTTCGGTGATTTCACACTTAGCCCACCACAATAATTTAGAGGGTGTATCGCACTTAGCCTACCAACAAAGGTATTCATAGTGGTTTCGCACATAGCCCACTAAATAATATACTTAACTATGGTATCGCACACAGTCCATCGTTGTTTAGTATTAAGGTGGTATCGCACTTAGCCCACCATCAAGCATTATCACTACACATTCACATATCTACTTGTAACTCATTCATCCATCCACAATTACTATTTCATTCATTCCTCTAGAACCGCATGGGTCCTCAATCATGCTACACATTAGCTAGCATTAAGAATGTAAAAGCATATATGCATCGTTTATACGTAAACTTACCTCGGTACTTAAAAGTATTGAAATGTGCAATTTAGTCCACCACCTTACTCTTGCCTCGATTTTGATCCGAACTTCGTCTTTCTTGATCTATAATGATAAATCAACTCATTCAATACACACATTGACTAAATTGACCATTATCTCATACTTTAGCAAAATTACCATTTTGCCTCTAAACTTTTTCATATTTACTCATTTGCCCCAAGGCTCATAAAGTGATTTTCATTCAACTTTCTAGTCTTTCATGCTTAGCCGAACCATTTACTCAACTAAAGCAATTATTAATTCTCACTAAATCACACATGTATGATCAAACTCAAGACTTTCACAAACAAGTCCCTACATGCATTTTTCATGGAAATCACTTAGCAAAAGATGTTTCTACTACATCAAGCTTTCATATTTTTCCATAAAACATCAAAATACATGCATGTCATACATGGGTACATTTTTTTGAATATCCATCCTAGCTCAACATATAGCTAAAAATAGTTTTCTCATGTTACTAGGACTTCAAAAATACGAAAATATCAAAAACGGGGTTTGGATGCACTTACTAGCAAGCTTGAAAAGTTGAAGAGCCCTAACAATGGCTTCTTGAAAATTTCGGCAGCCTTGGAGAAGAAGATGAATGAAATTCTATCATCTTTTCCCATTTTAATCATTTAATTGACAAATGACCAAAATGCTCTTTTTGACAAACTTTATATTTTAACTCATTCATAACCAATTTTTTCCAAAAATTAGAAATTGGGAAAATTGCTCATTAAGGACCTCTAATTGATATTCTAAAGCTATTTCATACAAATAACTTCTAGAATCTCACATTTTGCAACTTTTGCAATTTAGTCCTTTTGGACAATTCAACCTCAAATTTCAGAAAATTGCTTCATGAAACTTTCACACTAACATGCAAACATGACATAAATCTCAAAAACTCATACATATACCTCAAATTTGTGGTCTCGCACCACTATTCTAACTAGGTCCTAAATCAGGATGTTACAGCCAACCACTTCATCCTTGCACCATACCAGCCACCGGTCCCTTACCCTTTTCGATCTCTTCCCTCGCTGCACAAAACCCCTTTGGTTCATCCACTGCTCTGCGCGATCCCCTCCCTCCATCTTCCTTAATTGACTTCCCATGCTGTTGATCTCCCTCTCCCCCTTGCTGGTTTGTGCACGCCATCGTCATTCAAAGCCCACGCCCAGGCATTGTTATCCCTTTTTTGATCTCAACCACCACCCACGTACACATACCATTCCCTTCTCCGTCTCTTTTTGACCACATCCCTGTCTCCTCCATCACTTTCCACCATCACTCACACCCTGGATCTACCTTCAACCACTACTGCTTGTGCGGACCACCGCACTCTGATGCTGTTTGTCTCTATCACCGCCTGTGCAACCGTCGTAAAAAACCTCCGTTTGTGTCCCTTCCATTCCCATTTTTGTATTTTAGTTCATTATTATTGTATATTATTTTATATTTATTATTAGTAGTTTATTATTATTTTGACTATTATGTAATTAATTTCTTTCATTCTGTTTTGCTATGGTAGGTTTTGTTTTTAATTTTAACTAATAGTTTTAGTATTATTCTTTAGTTAGTTTTGTTTAACGTGGTGGTTGTGATTGGCTTTTGTGTGGGTGTATATTCTAGCAGGTGTCGCTATTTCACCGTTTCTGGTGATTGTACATTCTAATACTGTCAATACTGAATTTGTTTTTTATAGGATAGGTGGCAATGATAGTACTTACTTGTTCTGCTGGAATTTTCTACATATTTGTTGGTTCTTTGCCATGCAAACCTATCTCGTTTCTCCTCCCCACCGCTGAGTCACCTTAAGGCTGCTTCTGCTGTTACTCTTGAGGATCTTTCTGAACGGTTTGATCGTTTCTAGCAGCAATGCTTTGATCGGTTCAATAGCATTGACTCGGCTTTGCATTAGATTCGCCTGCACCTCCATATCTCTCATACTGATCATGCGCCTCGCGACCCAACACCTCTCACGACGCCGATCACTAACCTGATTTCATTTTATTTACTTTAGTTATTTTTATTTTTGGTTTTACTTCTTTTTTTTTTTTTTTTATTCTTGAGACTTTTATTTTATTTTTATTTTGAACTCTATTGTTATTTTTATTATTTTGATGGTTGTTTTTGTTTGAGTTTGTAATCTCTTTATCTTCTTATTTTTTTATATTCTTATTAGTTTGCTTGGAATCATACACTTCATTTAGAATTGCCCATGATTTTGGTTTTCACTCTTCTGGCGATTTCATTCCAATTCAGGGCAGTTTCAGTTCTCTCTATCCCTTATGATATTGTGCTTATTATGTGATCATAATTGTTTGTACATTGAGGGCAATGTATATCTTAAGTATGGGGAGGAATTTATATGTTTATGTGATATAGCCCCTGAATTATTGTTTGTGTTTAAGTAATTTTCTATAACCTAACATTGAAGTAATTTATTTTAATTTGGAGTTTTATTGATTCGATTTTGGAATAATTTGTGGATTTTTTTTTGCATTGTGTGATTTATAATTTAAGACACGAAAGAGTCAAGCATGATAAGTTATTTTTTAGAAATTATAATTTTAGGTTGTCTCCGTAAACTGATAAATTACTTTAAAATTTTAAATTTGCAAGTTTGGAATCAAAACCATAATTTTCTGTGAGCTTTTGAGTCTATAGAGTATATATTTTTTTTCGTGCTTATTTTATTTTTGGTTGAGAGTATGCCAACTTGATTTGTTGTTCTAGAATTTTTTTCGATTATGCATGTCGAGTCCACGTTATTGGTTTGATATATTGAGATGATGGAGACACTTAGGATTTAACCCACCCTATAAAAAGCTTACCTATTGAATTAACCCTTAGTAAGCCCCATTGATCTTAACATATTTTTAACCCGTTTTTATTAACCCATAACGTATATGTATGTAGTAAAATTATCCTTTTTATTGACTCCCTTTTTGTCGAGATTTGATTTGGTTAGTTGCCTAACTATGTTTCATTTTTTGAATTGCTAAATTTTATTTTTGTTCTAAAAAAAAAAAGAAAAAAGAAAAAAGAAAAAGAAAAAACAAAAAATGAGAAAAAAATGAAAAAGAAAAAAAAAATTGATTGAGCTTGAATTGTTAGTTGCATATTCTGTTAAAAACTCGTTTTTATTCTTGATTAGTCTTGGTGATGCAAGTTATGTTAATTTAACAACTGATTGTTTTTCTAGTTTGGTAACTTATCAACTCGATCTCCATTATAACCAACTTTTGTGGCCTTTTCCATACGCTTAACCTAAGCCCCGTTACAACCTTTTAAATACCTCTTAATTGGTATGTCATCTCATTTTATAGTGGAAGAGATTTGATTTTCAAGCAAGCTTATGGTAATAGCATTTCTTCTTCGACTGTTGAGTGCCTAATATTTAATTTTAAAGCAAGCTTATGGTAATGGCATTTCTCGTTCGACTGTTGAGTGCCTAATATTTGAACCTTAAACATTTTGAATGCTTTAAGTAATCTTGAGTGAGAATGTCAATTCTTGTTGATTTTTAAATTTAAGGTAATTATTTAGATAAGAGGAGACACTTACGTTTTTGTGCTTTAAAATTTTTTGGCTTGGATTGCTTGAATCTTTAGTGTTCTTTTGGTTGAATTTCCAATGCATGATTGTTTGCGAATTATCTTGAAATATTATTGATGAAAATGACAAATTGAGAAAAGTTAATTTGAATGTGGGTTGAGAATTTTTCTTGAGGAGAAGTAAACGCTTAAGTGTGGGGATATTTGATAAATGCCAAAAGTAACATGTTTTAATCCTGTTATTAATGCGTTTTTGGATGATTATTAGATTTAAAATGGTGAATTTTATGCTCCTAATCCTTTAAATTCATGTTTTTCTACTTAGGAAAGCATTTGGGAGCAAAAGGAGCGATAAACAAATGAAAATCAAAAAATCGGAGTAAGTTGCAAGAGCCATACGGGCTGCCACACGACCATGTGACAGACCGTGTTGAAATCGCAAATTGCACTCCAAACACACGGAAAAACACATTTTTTTCAGGTTTTTCGGGCATTTTAAGACCTATATATGACAAAGATAAGAAGAGGGGAGTAAGCCGTCAGAGAATATTTAAGGAAACAACTCAAAAAAACACCATTGAAGCTGACTTTGAGGCAGATTTCCATCAAGATTGAAGACCTCCTTTTGATTTCTTTGAAGTTTATTATGAGTTTTTTTATTTCTTGTGGTTATACTATCTTTGAGATGTTTTTATCTGCGATTATGAACTAATTTTCCAAATACCTAGGGAGATGAACCCTAGGATGACTTTTGTTATTTGATTTCTATTTTTACGCAATAAATACTTGGACTTGTTTTCAATTATGTCTACTTAATTCTAGGTTTAATATTTCTAGGCTATTAATCCATGTTTGATGTGCTTGAATCAGAGGAGGAATAGACCTTGTTTAAGAGTAGATCTAGCGTAATTGAGTGGATTTGAATGTAATCCTAGAAATAGGACGACATAAATCTATCGGATTATAATCAAATCTAATCAGGGGATCCATAGATCGAGTTAATGCGATAATAAGAGTTCTAATTAGAAAAAAAATTCAATAAATCAACCTAGAGTCAGCTGCTCTTACTCTTGAAAATGACATTAGCATAATTTAGAGATTTTTACTGATCAAGATAGTAAGTGAAGAAACTGTTTAATTTAGATTGATAATGATAGATGAAATCTAGGTAGATTATTTCCTGGGTATTGTTTCACTTCTTGATTGTTTACTCGATTATTTTCCCGACCTGTTCTTTGTTGTGTTCTTTAGTTAATTTAATTAGTTAATTTTAGTTTTTAATTAATCATTCCAATTTGTCAGTTAAATAATAGAAAGACGGTAATTACTAGTACTTTTAATTGTTGTGGGAACGATATCTTTGCTCACCGTAGTTATACTATTAATTGATAGGTGCAGTTGCCTTCGTTGAATTTTTAGTTGGTTTACAGCTACAATCAAATGGTAACAATTCTTATAGTGAATTGAAAAATCTTAGAATGATGAAAAGCTAAACTATAAATCATTTAGCCACACTATTTATAGGGTAAGTTGTCATGTTTATCTGGAAAGAGAACAAATCACTCTAAAAATTTAATATGATCTACTTTTAAGTAACATATATATGACTAAATTATTTGGTTGATTTTGAAATTGATTAAGGTATTTACTCTTATTTTATTAGCCTTGTGAAATCTCGTTTTCCTGGTAACAACTATAAATTTTATTTTTCATAATAATTTTATATAATTAATTTTTAAAATTAAATAAATTTAAAACTCAAGATATAATTAAAACATATAATAAATTTGGAACCATGAGAGCCGGACACTTAAGGTAGAAACTTAACTAAAAAGAACCAATCTTCTAATGAAAACATATTATATCGGAATCAATTTCACCAAAATTTGACTTCAATAATGGAAAGCAACAGCGTAACTCTAGGCAGTAGGACAAAGTTATGAAATGATATCTTCATCTCCAACAACTATTCTTTATGACTTAAAAGATTTTGTTTGTTATAAAGATATAGTTGATGTATGTAGGAGCCCAAATCTGTCCAGGCCCATTCATAAACCAATAAAAATAAAAAAAAAGTCCAAAAAAGTCTATTTTTTACCTTTTTCACAAACCCACAAATACAAACCTAACACTCAGCCCACTTATAGCCCAAACAAATTGCCCAATCCCTAAGCTGGCCCGAATGGCCCTAAACAGTTTCAGCAGACAAAAACCCTATAGAATTCCAGAGGCTTCCAATGCAGCAGCGTCGCAGCGTCACCACGTCTTGAGCCTTCATCGCCTGTTCCTCCACGCCAACAAGACCTCCGTCGTGTACACGTCCACGCCTTCGTGCGCGGCCTTGTACCTGTGAAAACAAACAAAGACCAACGCAACAAGAAAAACAATTGTATTTTTTATTTTTAATTTCGATTTCTAATTTCTGAACTCGGTTATAAGAACCGAAGAGAAACAGTTGTAGAGGGTCCTTTTTTACGATTTTTTTTAAATACAGAGTATACACGAAATCAAAAAAAGAGATCAAAAGTAAAAATTTAAAGGTTGATTTCCTTTTTACTTTCCATTATTATCTACTGTCGTTCTATTTTCTTTATTTTCGAATATTTGTAAATGAATAACAAAAAAAGAAAAGGGAAACGTTACTTGAACCCACATACGCCGCGTCGGAGAGCCCATTCCGTCGTCGTAGTCAGGTTCGAAAACGAAGCATCAAAGGCTCCTCTCTGCGCGACCTCGACCACCGAATACGATGGTGGTGCGACAGAACGCCAGGGAGTTCAACCATCGGGCTAGCAGAGGGTTTCGAAGGCGGCTGAGAGAGGGGATCTGGTTTCGGCTAAGGAAAATGAAAATAGGGCTAGGGCTAGGTTTTCAGAGCATTTTTTTTTTTTTTATGAAACAATGTAAAAATGTTTTTAAAAAAAAACTGATTTTGCTATTTAAAGCCGACTTGTACGACGTCGTTTCGGCGTGGGTTGTTTAAACCAAAGCGGCGTCGTTCAGTAGCCTCAACCCGCAAGACCGACCCGACCTGTGGGAAGAATCTGCTGCTTTTGTTTGAATGGGATATTTACTCTTTCGGCCCTTTTGCATTTTATTTCCTTTTAATCAAGTTTTATTTTATTTTAATTTGGCCTTTAATGTTTGTTACGTTTTCAATTTAGTCTTCTTAAACGCAACGTTTTCACGACTGGGAATAACTGCTAGTTCAATCCCTGATCGTTTGCACGCATTTCATTTGAGTCCTTTGATTCTCTTTCATTTTCAATTTTTGCCCCAGATTCTTGCTTTCATTTTAATTTAGTCCTTTTTCTCTTTTTTTATTTTCTTGAATTATTTTTGCTATATTTTTATCATTTAAATATTATTATTATTATTATTACTACTTGTGATATTATTATTGTTATAATTGTATCTATTATTAATTTCATATTATTTATGCATGTATTTTCTTTTAAATTCATCTAGGTATATATTTTATTTTATATAAATATAATTGCTCATTTAAAGATCTTATTTTAAAATTATGTATTTATTTATTCCAATTACTTTTATATATCATTTGTATATTTTTTATTTATTATATAAATGTTTAACTTCAAATATTTTTGTGTTTCTTGTTTTAAAGAATTGCATAATTAGTAATAATATTATTCTATTGATTTTGGTAATATTGTTGGTGCATGTATTTTATTATTCTTATTATTTTACTTATCATTGATCCAATGTTTGATAATTATTGCCATTATGTGTGTTTTAATTCTCGTTTTATATTTACTTGTTGTTTGAGATTCAATAGCATTGTATTTCATTTGAAAAAATATTATTCTACGTCGTATGTCATTATTCCATCGCATTTTATTCGCTTAAGAAGTCATGTTTTAACATCTTTAAGTTTTAGAATCATTTTACTCAAAGTTTTTAAAGCAAGGCAATGCTCGTGTTTGGGGGTTTCGAGGAAATCGTGCCCTAACTTACTGATTTCGACAACTTGGCGACTCCACTAGGGACCCTGAAAGAGAGTCAAGCCGTAAAATTGATTAATTTCTGTCCTTTTTTCGAAAATTGAAAATTTAATTTGAAAAATTACAATCCTATTATTGCATTCATATGGTTGTGATTACTGTAAATCTTGTAAAATATTTTTGCATCATAATGCATGACCGCCGGGTCACATCTTTTTAAGTGGGAGTGAAAAGCTACTCCTTCGTGAGGTTTTCACCTTCCTGCAGGATAGTGAATCGCTCTCGGGATACATCCGTACCTATGTCTTCGTGAGATTTTCATCTCCGTGCAGCCATAGGGAAATGTATTCCCCTGAACCGAACTCATTCCGTATGAGCCTATAATGGGTGAGGATCGAGGAATCTGCTGGTTCAGGTACCCATTCTTTAGAACCAAGCCGCATATAGCAGCCCTAGGTGCCTACCCTAGATAGAGCCACGCCAAACCTTAGTGGTCATCTGGTCAGGTGTTCTATGTTGTTTATTTCTCTTGCACTAACGTGTTTCCTTTTGTTTTTATTGCATTGCATTCATTCCATGCATTTGCATTGCATGTATGTGCATTACATCATTTGCATTACGCTGTTTTCATGACATTACACCATATGCATTAGATTTCATGAGAAGACCCTGATTGGTTGAAGTTATTTCAATATTAACCTAGACACCGGCAAAACCAAACATCTCTACGGTACCCGAACCAAGATGAAAGATATGGATCAGAGATTAGAGAAGCTTGAGCAACTCCAAGGGAGATGCAGGATAAACTTCAGCTGCAAATACAAGAGCAGCTTGCTAATATCCAGCAGGATATGATGGACAAAATGATGGAATCGTAGAAAAATATGATGACTCAGATGACGCAGCTGTTGAAGGGGGTTAAGGATAAAGGAAAGAGCCCCATGGTTAATGTTGAGGGGAACACTGAGTATCATCAATATCCCCCTGAATTTACTTCACCACACGTGCAAACACTACCTGAAGTGGCTGTACAAAGGCCATCTGTCACGATCAGGCCTCAACAATTCCAAGTTGATGCTTCAGTGAACCTCCAAACTGGCTTAGGTTCAGGAGATAATCCAACTAATGTCCTTGATGTGGATGAAATAGATGAAGAAGAGAGGACAAAAGCAGAATTGCCAAGACAACTAGAAGATAGATATAAACGGTTGGAGGAGAAGTTTAAAGCTTTAGAAAGTGCTGATAGCTGTTATGGAATTGACACCAAGGATTTAAGCTTGGTCCCTGACTTGGTGCTCCCATACAAGTTCAAAATGCCTGAATTTGATAAGTATAATGGGACAAGTTGCCCCGAGGCTTATATTACGATGTTTTGTAGAAGAATGACGGGGTACATTAATAATGACCAAATATTGATCCATTGCTTCCAAGATAGCCTGGTAGGAGTAGCAGCCAAATGGTATAACTAGTTGAGTCGTGCCAGAATTGGTTCATGGAGAGATTTAGCCCAAGAATTCATGAAACAATACAGTCATGTGAAAAATATGACTCCCGGTAGAATTACTCTTCAAAACATAGAGAAAAAGACGAATGAAAGTTTTAGACAGTATGTCAGCGGTGGAGAGAGATTGCCATCTAATTCCAGCCACCACTTTTAGAGAAAGAGACCACAATGCTCTCTATTAATACACTGAAGACCTCGTTTATCACTCACATGCTAGGGAGCGCTACAAAGGGCTTCTCAGACATCGTAATGACTGGAGAAATGATTGAGAATGCCATAAAGAGTGGAAAGATAGATGCTGGAGAAAGTGCCAAAAGATCGGCCCCGAGAAATAGGAAAAATAAAGTGAACAGCTTGAGGAAGCGTCCCAAATTAGTCACTATAGGTCAACCAAGGGTTGTGACAACTGGTCATCAGTGCTCATCAAGACGAGAATCCAGTGCAAAGGAACTCCAGTTTACACCAATTTCGATGACATATAGGGAGTTGTATCAAAGCCTATTTGATGCACATGAGGTGGCTCCTCACTATTCGAAACCGATGCAACCTATATATCCAAAATGGTATGACCCAATTGCCCAGCGTGAGTACCACGCGGGGGTCATGGGGCATTCGATAGAAAATTGCATTGCTTTCAAGAAATCAGTGAAAAAATTCATCGGCATGGGTATTGTGAAATTAGATGACACGCCAAATGCAGAAATATGAGCCTGGGAGTGTTTTGAGCAATAGGACTGTGGAAGAGACATGTATTTTTAAGGCTAATCTAGAGTAATATTCAAAACACATTTATTGTTTCCAGCCTAGAGGCAATAAGAGTCATTTTATGAAATAGGCTCGTGTTCAGAATCTTTATTTCAATAAAAAGCATCTTGTTGAGAAAATATTTTTCCATTCTTTCTATTTATAGATTCTTTTGGTACTTTGGATTACTATTCAAATATTCTTTCATTCTTTATTCATGATCATACCATACAAATAATCATTCTTGTAATCATTTTTTTGGAATTTACCTTTGTACCCACAATGGGTCTCCAGATATTAATGACATGGGCGACGCTGTTATGGACTCCCCTTTTGAATGAAATATAGGTCTAAGGGATCTCAGGACTTTGAAGATGAAAAAAATTGTCATCTATCTTCTAATTTGTTAATACTAGATACAAAACAGGTCCTACGTCGTGAGCCAAGGAAGGAGAGGAAGATCAAAGCCTAGCTCAATGTAGAAATAAGATTTCCTACATGTGGGGCATGGATGTTATCAAGCCAGTCTCATCAAAAGCTGCTGGCCAACACCGATTTATTTTTGTGGGAGTCGGTTACTTCACTAAGATGGACAAAGTCGCTTCATATGCCAATATTACAAAGTCGATAGTCATCAAAAAAGAGAAGGAAGAAAGACAGAAAGAATGCCGACACAAAAAATGTCAATAAGATCACATTTAACCGCACAAGGTCAAAAGTCTGCGGTCTATTCAAAGATTAGGTGCCACATTAGTGCAGCAAGGGCAGCCAAAAAGAAAAACAAAAGATAAAAAAAGACTAAGACTTGTAAAGATTGGCATACAGAAGTTACTATTTACCCTCTATGCTAATCAAACATTGGCCAGGACTATCACCGGATCAACACATTTCTCATTGGTTTCGCCAATTGAAGTCGAAATTCCTTTTTTTGAGTTTTATCAGAACTGAAGTTGGATGAGGCAGAATGGATCCAATCCCGATCTGATCAATCAAATTTGTATGGAAAAGTTAATAGTTATCTGTTACAGTCAGATGATGCGGGTTTGCGACAAAGAGGTTCATTCTAGAAAATTCCAAAAGGGAGACCTGACATTGAAGAAGATCCTTCATATACGAAAGGATTTCAGAGAAAAATAGAGACCAAACTAGAAAAGACTTCATGTAGTCTGACCAAATGGGTGGCATGGATATGCCCAATCCGGTGAATTCAGTCAAGAAGTATTTCACTTAAAAAAGGGAAGATAAGGTGGAAGCCTGCAAAGGGCACCCTATAAAAAAAAGAAGAAGAAGAAGAAGGAGAGGCCAAGGCGAAAACCGTAAAGGGCATTTTGAGACCAAAGGGGATTTGAGTTGAAAACCTGAAAAGGGCGGCTCAAAGTTTGATCAAAAGGGGCATACGACAGTCTTGCTATGCCTGAATTAACAATGAAGAAGTGTGCTACGTCTGGGGGCATCGACAAAGTACTTCAGATCCCTAAACACATATTGAGCTTAAAATGGTCCTCAAGAAGTTTGAATAGAGAAGCTCAGGCTGCGATATCTGGGGCACCTAGTGTCCATTTTACCCATTTTAAATTTGTTATTTGTGATTATATCATTCTTTTCAAAATATGTTCACAATAAATTTCTTTCTTGATTATGATTGCTATCTTTGCCTACCTTATTTGTTTCGAGCTATGCTCCTAATTAATTTTCTTCTTATCCATGGTTATGATCTTTTTCAGGCATTTCGCATTGAAATAACGATTAATGGACTAATAATATTTTCATAAAATGAGTTTCGCATATTACTCTGGAAATTTCTAAATAATACAAGAACTCAAAATAGGACTATTGTTTAAAACTCACCAAGTTTAAGGAAGAGTCTAAATTGAGGCTATCTCATTGGATTTTCTGTTAAAATAGTTGGTGATACGATCTCAACGAAAATGGGCAATGTTAACCCAAGTGTAAGAGGGAAATCATTCGCAAGAAAAATGATATTCTGCATCCATGCGAGCATCATGCATCTGGTTGAGTCACCCAGGGAGTAATCAATAGATGGAAGCTGATACAGATCCTATACCTTTGAATAGCAATGGGATGGATGAGAAAGGATTCAGATCTTATATCCCTAAGTCACAATGAGATGAACCCTGAAGTTATAGTGGGGCAAATCTGTTGGGCAAGATATAATCGGTTTCTCGGGTTTTCTGTTGAAAATACCAGCCAAACAAGATGGCAGCATAATACATTAGTGATAAAGCCTTAATAAGCAATGAGTGATGACACCTCAAACTTTTAAAAAGGGATCATTCTCATGAAATTTTGCACTCATGCAAAACACATTTAATTAGGCGCATTTGATTCATTCCGATCATTGCGTCCTAATCATTGTAAGAAATCATTCTCATGACATTCTGCATTCATGCAAATGTCTTCCATAATACATTTAGTTAGGAGCATTAGATTCATTCTGATCATTGCATCCTAACCATTTTGCATAAACACAAAACTGATTTTACAGGACAGGTCCCCTAGAGGACGTTGTCGTAACATCGGTGAGTTCGAAGATCTTGCCTCTTGAGCGAAGCGGATCGAAGATAGAAGATTTGGCAATCCTGAAGTTGTAGGAGCAGATCGAAGCCATACAAGTCTTATTTCCTCGAAGTTCCAGCAGAGTAGGTTGAAATTACAAATCCCTTCTCCTTGAGTTTATAATAAGAATCAGTTCGTATTTCTTTGAAGTTTCAGCAGAGAAGTTTGAAACTACGAATCTCTTCTCTCTGAATTTTTATCTCCTTGAAGTTCCAGTGGAGTAGGTTGAGGCTACAAATCCCTCCTCCCTGGGTTTACAATGAGGATCTTTAAAGTTTTAGCAGAGAAGATTGAAACTACAAATCTCTTCTCTTTGAATTTCTATCTCCTCGAAGTTCCAGTAGAGTATGTTGAAATTACAAATCCCATCTCCCTGAGTTTACAATGAGGATCCAACTTTATTTTTGAGAAGTTTCAGTAAGAATATTAAAGTTACAAATCTCTTCTCTCTGAATTCTTATCACCTTGAAGTTCCAGCAGAGTAGATTGAAATTACAAATCCCATCTCCTTGAGTTTACAACGAGGATCCAACTTTATTTTCGAGAAGTTTCATTAAGGAGATCGAAGTTACAAATCTCTTCTCTCTAAATTCCTATCACCTCGAAGTCCTAGTTGAGTAGATTGAAGCTACAAATCCCTCCTCTCTAAGATTACGTAAGGATCCATCCTTATTTCCGAGAAATTTCAGTAAGGAGATGGAAGTTACAAATCTCTTCTCTCTGAAATTCTGCTGGACCAAGTTGAGACATCATTTCCCATACCCTGGAAGACATAGTGAGGCTACTTGAAGAGAAGAAAAGCACTGAAAGAAGCCAAGATTTTACAAGACCAGGCAAATTTGCCCCTTTTAGTCTTTGCTCTATTCCCGTTACATGACAATGAGCAAAGAGGGGCAGCTGTAGGAGCCCAAATTTGCCCAGGCCCATTCATAAACCAATAAAAATAAAAAAAGTCCAAAACAATCCATTTTTTTACAGTTTTCACAAACCCACAAATACAAACCTAACCTCAAATTTCACTTACACCCAAACAAATTGCCCAATCCCTAAGTCGGCGAATGGCCTAAGCGGTTTCAGATGAGCGAAACCCTAGAGAATTCTAGAGGCTTCCAACACTGCGCGCGTGCCTCCACGCGCGAGCCTTCACTGTCTGCTCCTCCACGCCAGTGCACAGCCTCCGTACGTGCCACGTCCACGCCTTTGTACGTGACCTTGTACCTGCGAAAACAAACAAAGACCAACGCAATAAGAAAAACAATTGTATTTTTTATTTTTAATTTTGATTTCTAATTTCTGAACTCGGTTATAAGAACCGAAGAGAAATAGTTGTAGAGGGTCCTTTTTTTACGATTTTTTTTAAATACAGATAATACACGAAATCAAAGAAAGAGATCGAAAGCAAAAATTTAAAGGTTGATTTCCTTTTTATTTTCCATTATTATCTACTTTCGTTCTATTTTCTTTATTTTCGAATCTTTGTAAACGAATAACAAAAAAAGAAAAGAGAAACGTTACATGAACCCACAAACGCTACGCCCGAGAGCCCATTCCATCGTCGTAGTCGGGTTCGAAAACGAAGCATCAAAGGCTCCTCTTTGCGCAACCTCGACCACCGAATACGATGGTGGTGCGACGGAATGCTAGGGAGTTCAACTGTCGGGCTAGCAGAGGGTTTCGAAGGCGGCTGAGAGAGGGGATCTGGTTTCGGCTAAGGAAAACGAAAATAGGGCTAGGGCTAGGTTTTCAGAGCGTTTTTTTGTTTTTCTATGAAACAATGTAAAAATGTTTTTTAAAAAAACTGATTTTGCTATTTAAAGCCAACTCGTATGACGTCGTTTCGGCGTGGGTCTTTTAAACCCGAAACGGCGTCATTTCGTAGACTAAACCCGCGCACTGACCCGACCCAGGGGAAGGATCCGCGCCTTTTGTTTGAATGGGATATTTACTCTTTCGGCCCTTTCGCATGTTATTTCCTTTTAGTGAAGTTTTATTTTATTTTAATTTGGCCTTTAATGTTTGTTACGTTTTCAATAACGTTTTCGCGACCGGGAACAATTGCTAGTTCAATCCCTGATCGTTTGCGTGCATTTCATTTGAGTCCTTTGATTCTCTTTCATTTTCAATTTTTACCCCAGATTCCTGATTTCATTTTAATTTAGTCCTTTTTTCTCATTTTTTATTTTCTTTAATTATTTTTGCTATATTTTTATCATTTAAATATTATTATTATTATTATTATTATTATTATTACTACTACTACTTGTGACATTATTATTGTTATAATTGTATCTATTATTAATTTCATATTATTTATGCATGTATTTTCTTTTAAATTCATCTATGTATATATTTTATTTTATATAAATACAATTGCTCATTTAAAGATCTTATTTTAAAATTATGTATTTATTTATTCCAATTACTTTTATATATCATTTGTATATTTTTATTTATTATATAAATGTTTAACTTCAAATATTTTTGTTTTTCTTGTTTTAAAGAATTGCATAATTAGTATTAAAATTATTCTATTGATTTTGGTAATATTGTTGGTGTATGTATTTTATTATTCTTTTATTTTGCTTATCATTAATCCAATGTTTGATAATTATTACCATTATGTGTGTTTTAATTCTCGTTTTATATTTATTTGTTGTTTGAGATTCAATAGTATTGTATTTCATTTGTGAACAATTACTTTACGTCGTATGTCATTATTCCATCGCATTTTATTCGCTTAAGAAGTCATGTTTTAACATCTTTAAGTTTTAGAATCATTTTACTCAAAGTTTTTAAAGCAAGGCAATGCTCGTGTTTGGGGGTTTCGAGGAAATCGTGCGCTAACTTACTGGGTTCCGGTTTTTCTTGTTGAAACCTAGCAACCGAGTACCCCTTTTTCTCTTAAATTCAAATGCACAATATTTGAAATAAAAAACTTATTCTCCGGAATTTGAGACATTGTGCCCTAACTTACTGGGTGTGATATTTTATCATCTCGAGATAAGAATTTCAAAAGAATAAAGGCAATATTCCGTATTTGGGAATCTTGAAAAATACTACCCTAATTTACTGGGCTTCGATTTTTCATTTGACCCAAATAATGGAGTATCCTTCTTAAGTTTAAATGTACGAGTACTGAATGTCGAAAGATAAGCATATTTTCGAGGACACGAAATTTTGTATCCTAACTCACTGGGTATGATACTTTATTCCTTCGAAATAAGCAGGTCTCGGCATCAGACCTAATTTCTTCAAGTTTTCCCTAACAAAAAGGATCGTATTTTAAAATCTTTTCAAATTTTCGACGTCAGAACATTAATTAATCAATTTGGTACCAATTTTGGGTGCTGCGAGGGTGTTAATCCTTCCTCGTGCGTAACTGACTCCCGAACCTGTTTTCTTAGATTTCGTAGACCAAAATTATTGTTTCAATAAAAATGTTTTATTAAAATAATTCATCTCAAGGTGATCCGATCACATCTTAAACAAAAGATCAGTGGCGACTCCATTTCCATATTTTTAAAGTTGATTCCCCTTTTTAACCTTCGATATAAAAATGGTTTCGACAGTGTAAATCTACAATATAATTTATATTGTAAATTTTTTTATTAAATAAATTAAATGGGAACTATGTTAAAAAAGAAAAAGATTAACTTACACCGTAAGTCACCCTAAAATAGTATTGTTCTTATTTTGGTCACTCTAATTAAAATAATTGTTTGGTTAAAAAACCCGTTAATTTATTAATAGATTGTTGATGTGGCATTTTTTTACTTTTGGCTAAATTAGGGATATCTCTATAATTAGTCGAAAATATTTTTCTTTTTGGTTTATTTGCTACTGTTCTCCTATGCCTAACTTTCCGTAGCCAAGAACTTTTAGCTTTTAGGGAAAATTTTGATCATCTTTTGGAGTTTTATATGAATCAAAATAGGCCACCACTACCACCACCACCACCTTGGATCTAAAAAAGAAAAATTGGAAGAAAGCTATAAACTTCCATGAAAATGGTCGTCATTAGAATCGAAAATCAGTAACAAAAGGAAGAAACTTGAAGAAGAACAGCTTGAAAAGGTGATAGAAAGCTATCAACTTAAACAAAAGTGACCATCGTTATCATTGAAACCCAAAAATGAGATCGGTAAACCCAAAGTAGAAGAGCTTGAAAACATAACAGAAAGGGATAAACTTAAACGAAAGCGACCATAGTCTTCATTGGAACCCAAAAGGAGATTGGTAAACTCGAAAAGAGCTTGAAAATGTGACAAAGCTATAAACTTCAATGGAAACGCCCATCGTCTTCATGAAAGCCCGAAAGGAGATCGATAAATCTGGAGAAAAGCTTGAAAAGGTGATAGAAATCTATCATCTTCCACTAGAGAATCTATCATGAGCTTACAGTACTGGGATTAATGACGTTGGGAAACAAGTGTTGAATTAGTGACCAATTCATAGTTTATGAGTTATCAAATTAAATTAATTAATTTATCAATAGTTTATAAGTTTATAATATTCTAAATTCATAATAAAAATTTAATTAGGAACTTAATAATTTATTGAGTTAATATTTTTATTTCACTCATTCAAGATTTTTTTCATTTAATAAAATATGATTAATATATTTTTCACATGAAATTTAAACATTTTATTAAGATAAAATTTTAATTAATATGTTTTATTTAATAAATTTACCTAGAAATAACTAAAATTTTACTTAAAATTTCGATAATATGCTATTATAAAGAATTGATCTACCAACAAATATGCTTCACAATTATGATTATTGTTATTATGAGTGAAAATTGTTATAAAAATTAAAATAACACATGTATTTTTTCAAACCACGAATTTAGTCTTGTTCAAAAGTATTTTTCTTATATTACTAATTAGGATGAAATTTCTAATGATTTATGATTTTTATTGATATGTCTTTGAATAAGTCATAGTTAATTGTGCATTGATGATTAAATTTGAAGGATACTAGAGAATCGAGCATGATAAGTCTACTTTCTAAAAATTAAAATTGATAGTTTGTTGAACCGAATTTGAGTATCACCTTGAAGTTCAAAATTTATAGGGATTGATATAAAAAACACCCATAATTTTTGTGAGATTTTGAGCCTTATAGAGCATATATTCTTTTTCGTGCTCACTTTATTAATTATGAGTGTGTCAACTTTGAACTGTTATTCTAGAACTTGCCTCGTTTATGCATGTCGAGACCACATTAATGATTTGATATATTGAGATGATAAAGGCACCTAGGTTTTAACCCATTCACTCCACTAAAAAGCCTACCCATACAAATTAACCCCTAGTGAACCCTATTGAATCCTAACAACCTTTTTATTGATTCACCCGTTAATACCCGAAACCCCTTTGTATTTGTTATCAACATTATTTTGACTACCCCTCTATCGAGAATTGATTTGATCAGTTGCCGAATTAGGTTATTTCTATTATCAAAGTTCCTTCTATTATGTTTAAAAAAAATCCAAGTTTATTCAATATTAGTAGTATATAAAAGAGCTTAGAGCATTTAAACTCCAAATTGTTGAAGAAAAAGCTTGTATTAAAGTATTATCAAATTTTAAGTGATGAAAATATTCTTTATCATATAGTAATTATCAATAGTGGTATTATTAGTTTTCATTCGATGTAAATATTCATATTTAGTTCAGTGTTTCTAGTTAGGTAATTTGTCAAGTTAGCCTCAATTCTAACCTTCTAATTCAGCCTTTATCCACACCTTTTAACCTAAGCCCCATTACAACCCTGATTAAAGACCTTTTGATTTGTGTATCATCTCATATACGGTGGTGGAGATTTGATTTTTAGGCAAGCCTATGAGTTAACTTTTCAGGTACGACTTAGAGTGCTTATTCTTGAACCTTAAACACTTCGAGTGATTTGAGTGAATCTTTTGTGAGGATGTCAATCCTTGTCGATTTTGAATTAAAGGTAATTACTTAGATAAGGGGAGACACCTATGTTTTCGTACTACAAAGGTATGACTTATCATGATTGAATCTTTAGAGTTCTTTGAGTTAAATTATCCATGTATAAATTATCTATGAATTATGATGAGACATTTTCGATAGGAATTATGAATTATGGAAAGTTCGTTTTAATTATAAGTTGAGAATTTTGCTTGAGGACAAGCAAAAGCTTAAGTGTGGGGGTATTTGATAAACCGTAAAGGCAGCATATTTTAATCCCATTTTTAGTATGCTTTTGGATGAATTATCCTTGATTTATGTAAAAAGGTGCTCTTAATCCTTTCTTTTCATGTCTTACACCCAGGAAAGCACCTAAGGATAAAAAGAATGTAAAACGAACTTAAAACGGACTAAATTGGGCCAACCCATGAATTCGACACGGCCTGGTCCAAAGGCCACACGACCGTGTCTCACCGATTACCTAGAGCATGGCCTCAACTCTGTCACACATGGCCGTGCATCATCCATTTACCACACACGGACGTACCTGGTGATCTACATGGCTGTGCCCCAATCGACAGACCCGAAGCACGGCCTAAATCCTGACTCGCACGGTCGTGCCCAAAATGATAGAATCAAGGCACGACCCAACCCCGAATTACACGGGCGTGTGCCATGGGCGTGCCCCTGCTGCGGGAGAGAGCAATTTCACTAGGATTTGGATTCTTGAAGCCAAATAAACATACTCCTAAGTCTACTTAAACTCTCTAATAGTAATTCTACTTGAAAGAGGTACTTAGGAGCCAAGTAAAGCATCTCAAAAGCCTATATAAACAATGCAAGGTAGACATTGAGCGGGGAGAGCTTGGTGCAGAGGCTTTTGCCGAAGCTTTCATCTTTTAGGGAAATACTCGAAGATAGCCAGTTGATCCATCTCAAGAAGCCAGAGTTCTACTCAACACAGAGGATCTCCTCTTCAATTCCTTCAGGGGGTTTTAGGGATTTCTTATGTTTTGTTTTATCTTTTCTCTTGAGATGTTTTCTTATTTAGTTATGAACTAAACCCCTCAGATACATGAAGGGGATGAAACCTATGATGGATTTTGTTATTTGATTTCTAAATTATATGATATGTACTTAGTTTTTTCTTAATTATGTTGCTTAATTTAATCTGATGTGCTTAGGTGGAGGAGGAATAGACCCTGCCTAAAAGTAGATCTAGCATAATTAAGCGGAGTTGATCGGGCGCCTAGAGATAGGGTTACGAGATTTTGCCAGATTAGGGTGAAACCTAATATGGGAATCTGTTGATCAATTTACTGCTTCCTTAGGGGGTTATTATAAGAGAACGAGAGTTCCACTAATTAACCTAAGGTTAGACGTTATTCGCCTCGAGAGAGGGTTTAATATAGGTTAATGTGTCTTACGGATCAAGCTAAGTAAAGAAATCATATGGCTTGGGGAATAAATAATAAGTGAATTCGTATTCTTCCTGAGGGTATCGTCTTCATCAATTGAGTTTTTCTAAAGTCTTTCTCCAATTTATTCTTTTGTCTTTGCATCTAGTTTAGTTTTTCATTAGTTTAATAAACCAATCACTCCATATTTCAGGCTAAATAATAGAAAGAAAGTGAGTAGTAGTACTTTTAGATTCCTTTGGGTTCGATACGATATTCTTGCCTAAACTATACTACTGTTCGATAGGTGCACTTGCCTCTATCGTTGTCATAGTTAGTCTACAGGTTCGATCATTTTTTTATAAATATTAAAACTCGACTGTTTGACACGATCATGTACATCGAGTCTTTTCAAAACCTTAAAAGTCGAATGAGGCCTAAGAGAGAGATAACGTACTTTATGAGTATGCAGGAGACCATTAGAGGTTATTTCGGGTCAATACTGGACGCTATGTTGTAACATGGGGATCCAATGTCGCAACATAGAGAGTAGAATAGAGCAAGTGAGAAATTGCCTTCAATGTCGTGACACAGGTTGAGGGTGTCGGGACATACCCTTGAAGATGGCTATAGAGGGACATGCTGGTTGCTACGTCACGACACAGGTCCTGGTGTGTCGTGGCATCGAATTTATGACGAGATTAAAACATGAAACATGGGTGTTTTGGTTTGCACAATCGAACCTAAAGCTCAAGAACGTCAGCTACCTTGGGGCTACGGACGATTGCTACCTAAAGGCTATAAATAGACCTCTCTGGTACATATTATAGACATCATTGTATTAGTTTAGATTATTTCTTTAGGTTTAAATTTGTTCTCTTGCTTTCTTAAGTTTTTATAATTTTAGTTTATTTGTTTTCTTCAAGAGATCTGATTGTAAAGGAGATCAATTTATGTGGATTCACTCTACTCATCAATATCAATTAGGCTTTCTTAAAGTCTCTATTTCAATTTATTCCCTATGATTAATTCTTCCATTCTTTCTATATTGTTTATGAAAGCCATGAGTAACTAATCCTTCTATGGAGGATTAACGAGTGGAGGCATGATCTCTTAACTGTTTTGTAGGGGTACTCAACGGATCAAGTGTTTAGAAAAGGGGAACGTGAAACAAACCCTAGGCATAGAAACCCTGGGAAGTTATCAAGGTGGAAATTAACACAAAATTGGCATTGTCCATTCGTGAACACCTATACCCCAAGCCAGTCCGGACTTTGAGGTCGGAAGATAAGTAGTTCTTGCTATCTCGTTATAATAGTGGAAGATTGAAAGATCCTGTTAGGATAGCAACTAGTTAGTTAACGAGGAACCCAAGGCGACAGTTGATTGGGATTGCCAAAGTGAGCTGATCACCCATCCTCAGATTTGGTTCACTTTATCTATCTCTATCTCTTGCAATTTTAATTATTTTTTATGTTATTTTATTTTATTATTCTACAAACCTTAAACATATTTCTTGTTTTACTCTCGTACTATAACTGACTTAAAGTATTACTTATATTGTTAATTGTTTAGGTTAAGATTGATTTAGTACTCGCCTCTTTTGGGTACGATCTTCGGAGTACTCGCCTACTTTGTTGTAAAATCTATATTAAAACTCGACTCATATACTTTCAGATATCACCTCATAATTTTCTATTTTATAGTAGTATTCACACTTTGGACGGTAGTACATCTAGAGGTGGTCAAGTTGTCAGCTATTGTCGGGGAGGCAACGTCACTAGATTTATCTTAATTTTCACAGTCTAAAAGAATAATTAGGCGATTTTTCAGCTATAGATACAATTTCATTTTTTTAATCTTACTAATATTTTCTCTCCGAGTTTGGTGTATGACTCGCAATAGAGGCACACCTATTGTAGCAGCTGCAAATCTAGAGAAAAAAATTCGAAGGAATCATCAATATAGTAACAACAACAGCAACAACAGATGCAAGAACAACCATCACCTGTTGTAGGTAATGTATCACTTGATTATCCATTGTTTGGGGAAGCTGATGATAATGCCCTAAGAGACCCACCAGCATCATAGTTACCTGCAAATGTGCAAATGGCTCAAAATAAGAGACCATTACGGGAGTATACCCTACCAAGTTTAGAAATGGTTTAGGAAAGTATAGCAAGGGCAACAATTGCAGCTAATAATTTTGAAATCAAATCGAAAATGATACAAATGATCCAGAATAATCTACAGTTTAGGGGAACTATGATAGAAGATCATAATCGACATTTGATACGGTTTCTTCAACTCTGTGATACTTTCAAGTATAACGGGGTCACTGATAGCGCTATTCGTCTTCGGTTTTTTCTCTTTTCTCTGATTGATAATACATTTTCTTGGTTAGACTCGTAGGCTCTAGGATCCGTCACAACTTGGGACGAACTTGTTGGAAAAGATTTACAAAATTTTTTGCTAATTAGTAAAGAAGTCTAATTAAGGAGAGAGGTTGCTGTCTTTAGACAGATGGAAGGAGAAAACTTCTATGAGGTGTGGGAAATCTTCAAAATGTTGATTAAAAAATGTTCCCACAACGGATCTCCTGAATGGATGAGATTGCAAATATATTATAATAGGTTAGATGAAAATGCAAGATTGGGATTAGATGGAACAGAATGAGGAGACCTTATGAATAAAACATATGAGGATGCTTGCAAAATTATAAAAAATATGGCATTAACCTGTGAGTGGCCAATTAAATGATTCACATATGGCTAGAAACCCGCTACGGTCAAAGCTATTTAAGAGGATGATAAATATCAACAACTAGTGGACAGACTCAACTGTATTGAATTTGTTTCTGTACAGTCTATACATGGAGGATACAAGCCACTCTTCCATTATATCAATAATCCTGCTGAAAATATAAATTATAATGGGAATAAGGTGGAAACCCTTATTCAAATACATAAAATACTAACTAGAGAGATCACCCGAACTTGAGATGGGAATGAAACCAAAGAGGAGGATCAATTCCAGTCAAGTTAAAAATACTAATTACCAACCTCCTTACTTGTAGAAACCCTAAGATAGAGCCATCCCATGTGACCATACGACATGTGGTCAACGTCTTAATAGAATTGAGGGAGAGATGCAGTCAATTAGGACAGATGTCAAGCTAGTGCAGTCTGAATGCACTAACTCAATAAGAACATTGACTAATCTTGAGGATCAAATAAGCCAATTGATGAGCATGATGGGCGATATCAAAAGAAAAATTGGCTCAGACATTTCCAGTAACATGGAAGATAATCCATAGAGGGAAGATAAAGAGTATGTGAAAGGTATAACACTCCAATCGGGTAAGGTACTAGGTAGCCCAGAAATTGGAGTGTTAGTTTCTCAAAACTTTGTTGGCACTTTTTTGTCCATTCGAACTTAACATCTTTTTGTAACAACCTCGTCATCGGAGTAGCTATCATGGAAAATCCTTTGACAAACAGTCTGTAATAACCAGCTAGGCCTAGAAAACTCCTAACCTCTAATATGTTCTTCGGCGGTTTCCATTCAATGATGGCTGAAATCTTTCCTGGGTCAACTCTAATGCTATCACCTGAAATAATGTGGCCCAAAAATCTGACTTCTTTAAGTAAAAATACACTTTTACTAAACTTGGCATATAACTGTTTATCCCGTAAAATTTGTTAAACCATCCTTAAGTGCTCAGCATGCTCATTCTCATCACGAGAGTAAATCAATATATCATCAATAAAGACTACAACAAATTTATCCAAATGTGGCTGAAAGATACGGTTCATTAAATCCATAAACACGACAGGGGTGTTGGTTAAACCAAAAGGCATAACTAGAAATTCATAGTGACCATACCTTGTCTGAAAGGCAGTTTTCAGCACATCTAAGTCTTTGACTCTCAACTGGTAATAACCAGACCTCAAGTCTATCTTGGAAAACACAGTGGCTCTCTTCAATTGGTCAAACAAATCATCGATCCTTGGCAAGGGATACTTGTTCTTTATGGTTACCTTATTAAGTTGCCGACAATCTATACATAACCTCATAGAACCATCCTTCTTTTTCACAAATAATACGGGAGCACTCCATAGAGAGTAACTCGATCTTACGAAACCTTTATCCTTCAGCTCTTGCAACTTAGCCTTCAATTCCTTGAACTCGGTCGGAGCCATCCTGTACGAAGCAATCAAAATAGGCACAGTACCAGGGGCTAACTCAATACCAAATTCAATTTCTCTAACCGAAGGAACCCGGGCAATTCTTTCGGAAATACATCTGGATACTCATATACTATCGGCACTGATTCGATTTTTAACTCAGTCTATTTGGCATTGATCACAAAGGCAAGATAGGCTTCACAACGATTTCTTATACATTTTTGAGTAGCCATAGTAGAAATCACTACAGGTAAACTATCCGATTCATCTAATTCAATTCGAAGAATATCAACACTTTCACATTTCAACTCAATAATTTTTTCTTCCACAATTTACTACCACATCATGAATGGTCAACCAATCTATACCAAGAATTACATCAAATTCATCAAACGGAAAAAGCATAAGGTTAGCTGGAAAACTGTGACCTTTAATCATCAAAGGACAATTCCTACATACTTTGTCAACTAACACACATTTGCCTAGGGGATTTGACACTTTTATCACAAATTTTGTATACTCTATAGTCATGTTCATATTAGATACTAATTTCATACAAACATACGAGTGAGTATATCCCAGATTAATTAAAGAAACAACGTGAGTATCATAAAGAGAAAATGTACCCGTAATCACATAAGGGATGACGACTCTTCGCGAGCGCGAATGGAATAAGTTCTCGCAGGCGCCCTACCCTTAGATCTTGCAGTCTGTTCTTTACGTGTATCCTTACTACTCGTTCTATTTCCCGAATTTCTCTGTGGCCTCTCTCTAGTAGTATTACCTGATCTTACTCTCTAGTTTTTATCTTTTTCAACCAACTCAGGGCTGTCTCTGATGAAGTGATCTTTGGAACTGCACTTGAAACAAGCTCTCTCATTTGCTAGGCACTCACCGGGGTAACGTCTACAACACTGTAAACACTCTGGCCTACTTGGTCAAACATTACCGACACTAGCAATCGAAATGGTCTGAGCTTTAGAAGCTGAGTACTGTTTACCTTTACTTCTGTTTGAGAACCCAACTGAAGCAGCTGATTGGGTAGTGAACTCTCTCAGTTTTTTGGATGAGGATTGAAATGACTTACCCAATTGTCTCTTCCTCAAGTCACGAGACTCAATTTCAGTCTTTCTTTTCTTTTTGGCCAATTCCTCGGCCTTGCAAGCTCTCTCTACTAGTACACCAAACTGTTTTAGTTCTAGAATACCAACAAACAATCAGATATCCTCATTTAATCCATCCTGAAACCTCTTACACATGATGGCTTCGGTGGACACGCACTCCCAGACATATTTACTGAGCCTTGCAAAATCACGTTGATATTCGGTTACCATCATTCAACCTTGTTTTAGCTCAAGGGATTCCTTTCTTTTCTAATTGATAAACCTTTGGCTAATATACTTCTTTCGATACTCTTCTTGGAAAAATTCTCAATTAACATTCTCCTGTGGTACAACCGACACAAGGGTGTTCCACCCCTGGTAAGTCGAATCTCTCAAGAGAGACACAACACATTTCATATACTCTTCGGGCGTGCAAGACAAATCATCAAATACCCTAATGGTATTTTCAAGCCAGAATTCTGCTCTTTTGGATCGCCATCTTTATTAGCTCAGAATTCTTCAGCTCTTTGTTTTTGGATTCTATCAACTAGGGGCTTTTCCCTTCTTACCATTTCTCTGACTTGGGAGCTACGGGGTAGGTGAGGAATAGGTGAAATTTGGAGGGGTTGGCGTTCGGGTTCGTTCGAACGAACTCCATATACCAAGTGTTCATCATATGGAGAAAGGCTTCCCTAGCCTCTTCTCCTTCTCTTTGACTCACAGTCACTGGTCTATTTTCATTTTCAGTTGGCACTGTCCCTTGGGCGGAGGCCGGCGCGTTACGTTCTACATCATTCGTCACTGCTCTGTCGGGATCCATTTGCTATACGAAAACATATTTTAAATCTTCAGGAGTCGTCATACTATCATTATGTATATACACATACGTATGGCATGTATAGCTAGACTCGTGCATACACTACGTTAGTTCGAGAATCGACTAAACTGTAGCTTTGATACCACTAATTGTAACACCCCTTACCCATATTCGACACCGAAACAAGGTACAAGGCATTACCGGACTTAACTTACTTAAGCATAGAAAATCGATCGTAAATTTTCTTCTCAACTTTAAAATTTTCATTCATAATCATATTGTCCCTATTACAGGCCTACGAAACCCGAAACACACATATAGAGCAATTCAGGACTGAACCGAAAGCTTACGAACACTTAGGAAATTTTTGCTCAAAACATGGCCACACGCCTGTGTGGAAAGGAACATGCCCGTGTCCCTAGTCCGTGCGGAATTTATTTTTTATTTTGAACCTACAGGGGTTTTCACACAGCCTGGCACACGCCCGTGTCTATGGCCGGTGTCCCTCACACAGCCATGACACCCCCGTGTCTTAGCCCGTGTGTGAAAACCTTGACACTCTGTTTATGACATTAGTAAAAATTTAGGGTCACACGGCCGGGTTACACGGCCGTGTGCTAGCCCATGTGACGAACTGAATTTTTTGCAATTTAAGTGCAGGGGACACACGGCCATGCTACATGCCCAAGAGGCAGACCGTATGTCACACACGGCGTAGACACAGGCCTATGTGTCTACCCGTGTAGACAAATACAAGGCTATTTACCAAGCCATTTGCCGCCCTAAAAAGCAACCACACTTATACCAATTTTAGAAAAACATAGCATAACAATAGTACACTTCTAATATCCTCAATCAAGACATCTATCTTAATTTCACACTGCATTTATCGTGCATATACTTCCCATATTACTCATGCAATTGCGCAAGCTTGCACTTCATGAATTTCATCATCGTTGAGTATATATAACTTAACTAGTATTGGCCAATTCCAATGACCATTTACAAAATGAAGTAAGCAACATTAATGACCTACACATTGGCTAACCAATATGACATATAACAAAATGACCAAGTTCCTACACATGCCATACCCAAAATAATCAAACTTTACTATACCCAAAAGAATAGCTTGATAGATTGAATCGAGCTCCGACATCTTTCGATCCCCGAGCTAGCTTGGCGATACTACAAGGAAAGGAAAGAGAGAGAGAGTAAGCATAAAGTTTAGTAAGTTTGCATGTAATCGATCACAACATGAAATATTGTAATAAAATCCACATATTACATTATGAATTAACACAAATTCTCAAGCAACATTGACATGGCTTACTCATGATCACTCTACCAACCACATATCACATACCAGATTCGTTTCTCGTAAGTTTCGCATAAGTACCTATATCACTCCATCACAAAACTTTAGCCTTTTTCCATCTTTAATGTAACAGCCCGATTTAGGGGCTAGTCGGAACAATGGTTTCAGAATCACTAATCCGAGGTTAAAAAAATATTTTAATATTATTTTATGTGCTATAGCATGATTATATGTGTAACACCCCTTACCCGTGTTCAAAGTCAGAACCGGATACGAGGCATTACCTAACTCAACTTGCATAAACATATCACAATCGACTATAAAATTTTGTTCAACTTAGAAACTTTCCATTCATAATCATAACCTACTCATCCTAGGCCTACAAGGCCTTAAACATACTTTCAGAAGGTTTCAGAACTAAACCGGGAACTTTTACGTACTTAGGAAATTTTTTGCCTAAACAGGGGTCACACGCCCGTGTTGCACAAGGGACACACCCGTGTGCCCCTGAGACATGCCTGTGTTTTTTACCCGTGGTTGACACTGACTTATTTTGCAGGCCGGGCACACGCCCGTGTCCCTCACACGGCCTTGACACGCTCGTGTGCCAAAAACTTGGCATTTTGTTTATGACGTCATCACCTCACTATGGTCACACGACCAAGGTACACGCTCGTGTCCTTAGACCATGTGTCGAATTAAATTCCTAACTACAGGTGCAGACTTTACATAACCTGGGCACACGCCCATGTCCATGGCCGTGCCTCCCACACGGCTGAGACACACGGCCGTGTCTCTGCCGTGTGTTTACTATGAGCATACTGACTTGCAACTCTAGCATGCAAGGGGACACACGGCCAATCAGCACGCCCATGGGGCTGATCGTGTGTCACACAAGGCCTAGACACACACCCGTGTGTCTGCCTGTGTGGACAATTATATGGCTATCTACCAAGCTATTTTCCACCCTACCAAGCAACCCCACTTATACCAAATCAATTCAACAAATAAGATGACCATATGACACCTCAAGGAACTCATAAAAATCAAGACATCCACAAAATCATACATTTCATGAAATCCGTCATCATTGAATATATGAACATATCAAGTATAGGCCAACTTCCCATGTCCTTTTACAAAACAAATTGAACAACTATAATGGCCAACACATTTGGCTTGCAAATATGACATAACAAAAAGACCAAGTCCTATACATGCCATACTTAAAATAAATCTAATTTGGTTATACCAAAAAGTGTTCGATAGTGTGATTTCCAAATTTCGACGTTCGCGAATTCTCGAGCTAACTTGGCAATACTACAAGCGAAAAGGAAATGAGAGGGGTAAGCATAAAGCTTAGTAATTTTGCATGAAAAATGAATAGCAACAATAAGTTCGTAATGACATCAATCCATAGCATTAGATAACCACACAAAGGCATAAGCACTTTACCATAACTTACTCGTACTTATTCTTATCTAGCATATACCTTGCCACATATCGTAAACATTCCTCATGAATTATTCACAGTACCTGTATTTGCTCGATCACATAACTTTAATACATACCTCATTTTTATTTCCGAGCTGGTCTATTTATCCCAATATATCACTAGGGATACTAAAAAAAATGTATATTCATTATCATTAACATAAACATGAAGCCAATTCCACATCCTAGATGTGGTCTTACATGGGATTTCCTCTGAATAAAGATGCCATATCCCGGATATGGTCTTATACGGAACCTCACATCAAGTATCGATGCCATATCCAGGATATGGTCTTATACGATTCTCATATACAATACCGAAGCCATATCCTAGATATGGTCTTATACGGGATCTCAACTCGATGCCGAGGCCATGTCCCTGATAGGGTCTTACACTGGACCTTACCCATTTCATGTCTCGATGATAGTGTTTCTACATTCATTATAGTCCAACCGGGACTTCAACATATCAATTTTCTTATTCAATACCAAGTACTTAATTTCTTAGAATATCATATATCATTATAACATCCAACATTCTTAAACATACTAGCATAAATGTTGAATATATCACATACAAACTTACCTCGATTTCAAAATAGGTTAGATGGTCGATCTAGTCCGATATTTTGTTCTTTCCCCAGTCGAGGTTGATTCTTGGTTCTTCTTGCTCTATAATAGAAAATTAGCTCATTTAATGTTCACATTAATAAATGCATTCCAATAATCATGTTTTGGAAAAATTACTATTTTGCCCTTAAACTTTGGCAAAAATAACAATTATACCCTTAGGCTCAGAAATCAATTCTAATCAAATTTCTACCTTTAACGACCTAGGTGAATGTTTATTCCTCTTAGGGCTATCACCAAAACTCAACATTTCCCACATTTACTACATATTCTACAACCTTTACAAAAAAGTCCATTTAGGTATTTTCATGATAACACCTTTCACAAAAGTTATTCATCTAACAACTAAGACTCAATTTTCTTCCATAAAAATGCAGCAAATCACACAAAAGCTCTCATGGAAAACCCTAAACTTTTCACCACATTGCCAAATAGTCCCCTCATTAGAAAGCTTAAGCGTTAGGGCTTCCAAAAGTGTAATTTTTATCAAGAAATGATCACTAATGCACTTACTTGTAAAGAGAGAAGCTTGATGAAATTTTGAGCTCTCAAACCCCTTAGTTTGCTGTCAATTTCAGTGGAGAAGAAGAGAGAAAAAGATGATATCTTTTTCCTTTCGTTATTTTATTAATACAAGTCAAATTATCCACCTAACTTCAATAACCTTGACCAATTTTGACTCCTATTGTCCCCTTATGGCTGGCCAACCATTAACAAAAGGGCTAATTGCCCTTTAAAGACCTTAAATTAATATTCTATGGCAATTAGGCATGTTTAGCTTATGAAGTAGTACTTTTGCACTTTGTACGATTTAGTCCTTTTTCGCGATTAAGCAAGAAATTTCTGAAATTAAGGCACGAAAATTTTCATGCACACATATAATCATGCTCTAGCTCATAAAATAACATAAAAATAAATTTATCTAATCTCGAATTAGTGGTTTTGAACCACTATTTTGATTAGCCTCTAAATTGGGATGTTACAATATGGGTGCATGAAAATTTTGGTGCATTAATTTTAGCGATTGCATGCTTAATTGCAAAAAAGGACTAAATCGCATAAAGTGTGAAAGTTCTATTTTAGAAGCTAAAGGTGTCTAATAGCTGTAGAATATTAGTTGAAGGTCTCTAATGTGCAATTAGGCCTTGTTTAGGGTGGTGGCCGGCCATAGGGACAAAGAATTAGAAATTGGTTAGAGTTGGTGGAAATTAGGTGACTTAATTGACTTGTTAAAATAAAATTGTCGAAACCATTTTTAATTTTTAAAAAAAAATGGGGATCGACTTTAAAAACGAAAATGGAGTCGCCACCAATCTTTTTTCGAGGTGTGATCGGGTCACCTTGAAATTGATCATTTTAATAAAAAAACATTTTGATTTATTAAAACAATGATTTTTGTCTACGAAATTCAAGAAAATGGGTTCGGGAGTCGGTTACGCACGAAGAAGGATTAGCACCCTCGTAACGCCCAAAATTGATACCTAATTGATTAATTAATGTCTTAATGTCAAAAATTTGAGAAGATTTTAAAATACGATCCTTTTTATTTTTAAAAAAAATGTTTGAATAAATTGAAATGGATGTTAAGAACCTTTTGTCCCGAAGTAATAAAATATCACATCCAGTACGTTAGGACACAACATTTTAAATCCTCGAAACTAAGCTTGTCTTTTGATTTCCAAAACTCATGTATTTAAATTTTAGCAGGATATTCGGTTATTTGGGTTAAGTGAAAAAATCGGAACCCAATAAGTTTGGGCACAATTTCTCAAAATTCCAAACATAGAATATTGATAAACCGTAAAAGTAACATATTTTAGGCCAACATTTAGTATGCTTTTGGGATGATTTTGCCGAGGATGAAAAGAACAAGAAACGGGCTTAAAACAGGCCAATTTGGGCCAAAGAGGAAATCGACACGACCTGGACTTCAAGCCACACAATCGTGCCTCGACAATTAACTAAGACACGACCATGCCACAATTTACACAGCTGTGCCCCAATCGACAGAATTGAGACACAGCCTGAAAACGATTTACACGGGCGTGTACCATGGCCGTGCCCCTGCTGTGGGAGAGATCAATTTCACTCGGATTTGGATACTTTGAGGCAAAGAAACACATTCCAAAGCCTATTCAAACACCGAGTAGAAGGTATACTTGAATTGGGACACTTAGAGGTCAAGTAAAACATTCCAAAAGTCTATATAAACACCCTGAGTGTAACCTGAAAGAGAGGTTAGCTAGGCCAAGGAGCCGAGCCAAAAGGCCAGATTTGTGGGAATTACTCGAAGATAGCCAGTGGATCCATCTCAAGGAGCCATAATTCTACTTAAGACGGCGGATTTTTCCTTCAATTCCTCTAAGGGGTTTTAGCGATTTTTTATGTTTTGTTTTATCTTTTCTCTTGAGATGTTTTCTTTAATTATTATGAACTAAACCCTTCAGATACCTGAAGGGGATGAAACCTAGATGAATCTTGTTATTGATTTCTGAATTATATGATAAATACTTAGTTTGTTCTTAATTATGCATGCTTAATCCAAATCTGATGTGCTTAGGTGGAGGAGGAATAGAATCTGCTTAAGAGTAAATCTAGCATAATTAAGCGGAGTTGATCGCACGCCTAGAGATAGGGTGACGAGATTTTTCTAGATTAGGGTGAAACCTAATATGGGAGTCCATAGATCGATTTACTGCTATTCTAGGGGGTTATTATAAGAGAACGAGAGTTCCACTAATTAACCTAGGGTTAGACGTTATTCACCTCGAGAGATGGTTTAATATACGTTAGAGAGTCTTACGGATCAAACTAAGTAAATAAGTCGATGGTTCAGTGTTAATTAACAAGTGAAGTCTAGGTGGATTCTTCCTGAGGGTATCGTCGTGGTTAATTGAGTTTTTCTTCAAGTTATTTTCCAATTCATTCTTTCTGTCTTTGTGTCTTTAGCTTAGTAGTCGTTAATTTAGATTAAATCAACCAATCACTCCATATTTTAGGCTAAATAATAAAAAGAAAGTGAGTATTAGTACTTTTAGTTCCTTTGGGTTCGACAATCTGGTCTCGCCTAAACTATACTACTGTTCGATAGGTACACTTGCCTTAAGTCGTTGTTAGAATTAGTTTCCAGGTTCGATCATTCTCTTTATAAATTTTAAAACTCGACAAAACAACGTTTAAGTTTTTGGCATCATTGCCGAGGAAGTAAAATATTAAGAAAGCTCTATTTTTATTACTTTAGCCATTATTTTTATTTTTATTTTTTATTTCACAATTTATTTTATTTTATTTTATTATTTTTGCTAATTTTATTTTTTCCTTTTTTCCTAGTAGGTACCTCTAGTTTATGACTAGAAGGAACCCGACAGGACCTCTAGTATACGATAGTGAAATTGAAGCTACCGCTCGGAAGAATCGTAGAGAAATTAGGGGAGCCCGAAATTATACAGAAGAAGAGTGAGAAGACAAATCCAATCTTACTGAAGGGATGGACGAGAATAATCCACCACGAGATGTGGAAGAAAATAATGCTCTACGTACTATGTATGATTATGCTAAACCTCATTTAACAGGAGCTGAATCTAGTATTGTTAGGCCTACTATAGCTGCTAATAATTTTGAATTAAAGCCTAATACAATACAAATGATTCAAGAATTTGTTCAATTTGATGGTTTGCAGGACGAAGACCCGAACACTCATATAGCTAATTTTTTAGAGTTCTGTGATACTTTCAAAATAAATGGCGTTTCTGATGATGCCATTCGTCTTCGGTTATTTCCCTTTTCATTAAGAAATAAAGCCAAATAGTGGCTGTACTCGTTACCACGAGGGTCAATTACTACATGGGATCAAATGACCGAAAATTTTTTATTAAAATATTTCCCACTAGCCAAAACGGCCAAATTACGGAATGATATCTCTTCTTTTGTGCAGATGGATTTAGAGACATTATACGATGCATGGGAGAGATACAAGGATCTCTTGAGAAGGTGTCCACACCATGGTCTACCCTTGTGGTTACAAGTCCAAACTTTCTATAATGGTGTAAACCCCTAAACGAGGCAGCTAATCGATTTAGCCGCCGGTGGAACCCTGAACAACAGAACTCCTGAAGCAGCCTACTAGTTCATTGAAGAGATGTCACTGAATAACTATCAGTGGCAAGTTACAAGGACAAAACCGACAAAATCAGCCAGCGTTTATAATATCGATGAAGTGACCATGCTATCAATACATGTAGAGATGATGAATAAAAAGCTTGATAGTTTGTGTTCTTCGTAGGTACATCCAGTCATGCAGTGCAACGTAAGTGGAACTGTGGTGAATCCTGAGTACCCACCCTACCAACAGGATGTAGAGAGCGAACAGATGACTATATAGGTAAAAATTTTAGATCCAATAATAATCCTTATAGTAATACTTACAATCCAGGTTGGAGGAACCACCCAAATTTTTCATGGGGAGGACAAGGAAACCAAGGAATTCAAAGACAGCAACCTCCTCAAAATTTCCAAAATCAGCCATATCCGTAAGAAAAGAAGCCAAACCTCGAAGAGATGTTGACAAAATTCATGATAGACACAGAAAACTGTTTCAAAGATACTGAGAGAACACTTAAAGCTCAACAAGCTTCAGTTGAAAAACTTACTGAATCATTCGAGGAGTTCACTAAGTCGATTGGACTACTTACTAAGATGATCTGTGAAATAGGGTCAGAGATTTTTTCTAAAGAAATAGAACAGGTAAAAGCAGTTACACTAAGAAGTGGAAAGGAATTAGTTGGACCAAAGAAACAATTCCCACACGAAGATAGCAAAGCAAAAGAAGAGGGAATTGAGGATGTAAACCCAATACGCAAAGAAAGTAAATGACCAATCCCATATCCAACAAAGTTAAAGAAGGAATGGTTAGATGCCCAATACGGTAAGTTTCTTGAACTTTTTAAACAAATACATATTAACTTACCTTTTGTTGAAGCTATTTCACAGATGTCGAAGTATGCAAAATTCTTAAAGGAACTCCTGACAAATAAAAGGAAGCTTGAAGAAGTATCGATGGTCGAACTTAATGAAGAATGCTCAGCCATCCTCCAAAACAAGTTACCAACCAAATTAAAAGACCCAGGAAGTTTTACTATTCATTGTTTAATTGGTAGTATAAATATTAAGAAAGCATTAGCTGATCTAGGTGCCAGTATTAATCTGATGCCTTGCAAAATGTTTAAACAATTAGATCTTGGGGAACCAAAACCCACTAGGATGAGTATTCAGTTAGCTAATAGATCCATTAAATATCCTACAGGAGTTATCGAAGATGTTTTGGTCAAAATTGATAAATTTATTTTCCCCGTTGATTTTGTTGTGTTAGACATAGAAGAAGACATAAATATTCCTCTAATTCTAGGGCATCCTTTTTTAGCTACTACTAGAGCTATTATTGATGTAGGTGATGGTAAACTTGCATTAAGAATAGGCGATGAAGAAATTATTTTTCAAATTTATGATGCCATGCGATATTCTAAAGAGCAAGATGATTCTTGTTACTTTGTTGATACTACTGATCATATCATTAAAAATTCATTACAGGAAATCATAAATGACGACACGATGGAACTGTGCCTGACTTAAGAAGAGGGGGAAGAAGATGAAGGCGATGAGATGAATTTGAGTACATCATCATTCAGGTAAATGAAAGAAGAAAACATTGAAAACAATGACGAAATAAAATAGAAATCCTCCATTGATGAGCCACCTAGTCTGGAATTGAAACAGTTACCAAAACACTTAGAATATGCATTCCTAGGGGACAATTCTACACTACCGGTAATTATCTCCTTAGAACTAGAACCCAAGGAAAAGGAGGAGTTGATAAAGGTACTAAGAGAACATAAAAAATCCATAGCTTGGAAAATCTCTGATATCAAGGGTATAAGCTCCTCGTTTTGCACCCACAAAATTTTAATGGAAGAAGAATACAAGCCGTGTGTGCAGCCCCAAAGACGGCTAAACCCCAACATGAAAGACGTAGTCAAAGTTGAGGTAATTAAACTTCTAGATGTAGGAATAATTTATCCTATTTCTGACAACACTTGGGTAAGTCCTGTGCAAGTAGTTCTAAAGAAAGGAGGTATGAAAGTGGTGCCTAATGAGAAGAATGAATTAATCCCCACAAGAACGATTCTGAGGATGGAGAGTGCAGATAGACTACAGAAAGCTCAATGATGCTACCAGAAAAGATCACTTCCCTCTACCCTTCATAGATCAAATGTTAGAAAGACTATCCGGGTATATGTACTACTGCTTCTTGGATGGATTCTCTGGCTACTTCCAAATCCCTATAGCTCCTGAAGATCAAGAGAAGACAACATTTACATGCCCATACGGTACGTTTACTTATCGTAGAATGCCTTTTGGATTATGTAATGCTCCTGGTACTTTTCAGCGTTGCATGTTGGCAATATTTGACGAACTCGTGGAAGATATCATGGAGGTATTTATGGATGATTTCTTGGTATTCGGTAATTCTTTCCATCTTTGTCTTAAAAATTTAAAACGAGTTCTAATAAGATGTGAGGAAACAAACCTTGTTGTGAATTGGGAAAAATGTCACTTTATGGTTAGAGAAGGGATTGTATTAGGACATAAGATCTCTAGTAAAGGGATTGAGGTAGATAAAGCAAAGGTTAAAACCATAGAAAAATTACCTCCCCCTAGTTCAGTTAAGGCTATTAGAAGTTTTTTAGGACATGCAGGGTTCTATAGAAGATTTATTAAAGATTTTTCTAAAATAGCTAAGCCTTTGACAAAACTACTAGAAAAAGATGTTCCTTGCAATTTCAATCAGGAATGTTTAGATGCATTTAATGTCCTTAAGGATAAATTAATAAATGCTTCGATTATAATTGCACCCGATTGGAATTTATCCTTTGAACTAATGTGTGATGAAAGTGATTCTACTGTAGGTGCAGTCTTGGGACAACGAAGAGACAAGCATTTTTAGCCAATTTACTACGCTAGCAGAACATTAACACCCTCACAAGAGAACTACACCACTATAGAGAAAGAATTGCTAGTTGTAGTCTTTGCTCTTGATAAATTTAGGCAGTATCTAATAATGTCTAAAGTTGTAGTTTATACTGACCATTCAGCTCTTCATTATCTTTTAACCAAACCTGATGCAAAACCTCGACTCATACAATGGATTTTACTTTTACAGGAGTTTGATTTGGAAATACAAGACAAGAAGGGAGACGAGAATCTTGCGGCAGATCACCTCTCCAGACTTGAGAATCCACATATCGAAGAACTCGATGAAAATGAGATATATGACTCATTTCCAGAAGAGCAACTCTTTTCTATAACACATTCTGAGTTACCATGGTTTGCAAACATCGCAAATTATTTAACCACTAACATCTTGCCAAATAGACTAACACATCACCAAAGGAAGCGATTCTTTGTTGATGTGAAAAACTATTTCTGGGAAGATCTTTTTCTTTTTCGCATATGTGCAGATCAGGTAATTCGAAGATGCGTTACAAAAATAGAAGCAAGGAAAATCTTGGAATATTGTCATTCAGGACCCTCAGGAGGACACTACAGTGGCGTTAAGATAGCACACAAAATACTCGAATCAGATTTTTATTGGCCTACTTTATTTAACGATGCCAACAGGTTTGTTACCTCGTGTGATAAATGCCAAAGAACAGGTAATATTTCTAAACGAGATGAAATGCCTCAAACATATATGCTATCATGTGAATTATTTGATGTATGGGGTATTGATTTTATGGGACCATTCCCTAGTTTATTTGGAAATACATACATCCTAGTGGCAGTTGATTACATGTCAAAATGGTTAGAAGCGGAAGCTTTACCCACCAATGATGCTAGGGTAGTAGTTAAATTTCTTAAGAAATTATTTTCTCAATCTGGGACACCTAGAGCTATCATTAGTGATAGGGGTACTCATTTCTGTAATACTCAATTTGAAAAAATTCTAAAGAAATATGGAGTTCACCACAGAACAGCTACCCCATATCACCCTCAAACTAGTGGGCAACTTGAGGTAGCAAACAGAGAACTTAAGCTCATTCTAGAAAAAACAATCTAATCAAATAGAAAAGATTGGGCATTAAAAGTAGATGATGCCCTATGGGCTTATAGAACAGCTTTTAAAACACCTCTAGGGACATCCCCATACAAACTTGTATACGGGAAAAGCTATCATCTACCATTTGAGTTAGAACACAAAGCTTTTTGGGCCATAAAGTTTTTAAATTTTGATATTAGAGCTGCAGGAAAGAAAAGAATGATGTAGATGAATGAGCTAGATGAATGGAGAGCTGAGGCTGACGAGAAATCAAAACTATACAAAGAGGTAACAAAGTGATGCCACGATTCTCATTTGAAGAAGTTGAAACAATTTGAAGTAGGGGACTTGGTCCTACTGTACAACTCAAGGCTCAAATTATTTCCTGGGAAGTTGAAATTAAGATGGTCGGGCTCATTCACAATCAAAACAATTTTCCCGTATGGTACAATCAATGTAACCCACCTCACCAAAGGCACATTCAAGGTAAATGGTCACCGACTAAAAATTTATAATAGTGTAGATTTTAGGGACATAAGAGAGGAGCTTCAACTCTGTGAACCTTCTTTTAATGAAAACAGGGAAAGTCGAGCTTAAGACTATAAACAAGAGCTTCTTGAGAGGCAACCCGAGTGCTAATCTATTAACATTTTTTTTCTTAGTATCTGACACCATATTAATTAACCCAATGAAGTGTAAGTTAAGGTCACACGGCCTTACACACGGGAGTGCCCGTGGCCGTGCGAAAGCCAGGGGACAAGCCAGGGGCATGCCAGTAGCCGTGTACGAACAGAGGAAATTCTTTTATCAAAACACGGGCAAAACACGCTCGTTCTAAACAATCGTGTTTAAATACTAACATTCTAAGCACGGCAGGACACGACCGTGCCCCAACACCATAGGAACATACTGGCTTATCGAACACGGGCTAGACATGCCCGTTCTAAACAACCGTGTTAAGATACTGACTTGCCAAGCACGGGCCAAACACGCCCGTGCCTCACAACCGTAGGAACATACTGGCTTATCAAACACGGGCTAGACACGCCCGTTTTAAACGACCGTGCTCAAAAAACCAGTCGCGCCCAAAATTTTAAATCATGAAAAACACCGGCACTTGAAAAAAAGCACGGGCGTGGCTTGATCGTGCCCCCACTGCTATTTAAACACCTTAACTGTTCATTCCCCCCATTTAACCTTAAAGACAAAAATCTCAGCCCCCTTATTCCAAAATCCGGCCACACCCACCCCCTGCCCTACCCAAAACCTTCTTAACCACCGTTTTTTCCATCCAAACTGCACCAAAATCATCCACACGCCCGCAACACAGCCGTGCGACAGAACCCCCACGCCCTTGCTCTCGTCGTGCTCATGCTGGAACGCCTTGCCACCACCGTGCTCAGCCCGTGTTCTGCAGAAACCCACCATTATCACCCCTGGTTCTTTCAATTATTTCATTTCTTTAACTTAAAGATTGACAAATTTCATACTAATTTTGTTTTGTTAGGGTAATTTCTTTAGTTTTAAGTATGATTCATTTTTTAAACTCATTTTAGAAATTATGTCAATGTTTCATTCATGAATACTTGCAATCTCATTGTTATAGCAAAATTTCTGATTATTATTATTATTATTTATTGTTAGATAGATTTAATAAGTTTCTTTTGACTATATCCTTTCACAACATTTCATGTTTGGTTGCTTATTGGGAGAATCATCGTGTTTTTCCTCAATTATTTCCGTATAGATAACAACTTGATACAACCACTACTTGAAAACGTAATTTTTTTTATGTACAATGTCGTCATCTCGTGGAAAAAGAACAACCGCCTCGAGTTTGAAAAAGCGAAAAGGACCCGGCTCATCCTCGGCCAGTGCCTCTTCCGAGGTTCGACACCACTTCTTTCAATTTAATCAAGAAACTCAGGAAGCACGATACATGACATTCCGGGAAAGGCCCTTAGGCATCGAAAGGTGCACCGACTGGGACACCGTGGAGCAAGTCAGACTAGGGACCGATATCCGAGCCCTCATATCGACTGAACCATGGGAGCAGTTCTTCTCTATCATCGAACCTACATATTTGCAACTCACACTCGAGTTCTGCACCACTTTCACTTTTCAGACAGTGATGACAAATTATAACGATCCAGGAACAGTCCAATTCCGTTTAGGGGGCACAGTACGTCGACTAAGTGTACCGCAATTCGGCACAGCACTCGGACTCTATACGGAGGAATTTATAGAAGAAAATAACCTCTCTGAGTTAGACCGTCAACTCCACCGTACTCCGCTGAACTGCTGGCACAACTTAGCCCCCACCACAGGCGTCTACGACCCTAGTCGCTCTAAGGCGACAGCCTTTGAACCACCCCTACGGTATATTCACGCCATCCTTGCTCACACTATCACCGGTCGACGTGAGAGCACCAGCGTGGTAAATAAGCAAGATGTCTACTACCTATCGTGCATGTCAAAATGGCACGTGTTTGACCTTGCCTATTTCATCGCTTGCGCAATGCAGCACCAGATAGAACTGCATAGGAAGGGCATTTTGTCAATGGGGCCGTCTATCACTCGGTTAGCTCGATACTTTGGCCTTCTCAACATCGAGGCTCAAACTTCCTCTCTTATACTAGTCGGCCAGATGATACCTTAGGGCATTCAGACGATGTTGCACATGAGGATGGTTAAATATCATCGTGGGACCGACCCACCTCAGTACCGACTAACCACAGAAGAGGCAGAGCCAGAGGACATTACTGATGATGTCCTACAACCATCCCAAGAGGCACCGATTCCGAGCTAGCAGCCATCCCATGCAACACCCTCATTGGCAGATATCTCTACACACCTCGACCAGTTCGAGCAATATTTCGTCGACAGCACTCGCAGTTTTGATGGGATAGAGGCCACCCTCCAACAGATATGCCAGCACCTCCATATCTCATCCCCAGCACCACCACCAGATCCAGCCGATAAGGAGAACCTTTGAGTCTTTTTTTTCTAGATTTTCGTTTACTTATTTTTACTTTGTTATTTTAATATTTGATTGTCTTACGTTTGAACATTCTCCTCGTACATTACTTTTATTATGATTATCATCCACATCTAACCTTTGAGTATTCCAAATATTTATTTAATTAAGCCTCCAAGATTTCTCATTGATACATTAAGCAGTATCAAACACATCATTAGGAGCACTTCACTACTATACAAGTTATCCGTCACCATGACTTCTGCCAACTCCCGGAATCATCCAAAATTTAGGAAGTGTCACTTCTCCCCTTCTCTTTTTATTACATAATTGTTTATCTATCTTTTTACATTGAGGGCAATATACATTTTAAGTGTGGGGGGTAAAAGTACCTAACTTTTTGCATTATTCTAAAATCCTGAATTTTAGTCTTGTCTCTAAGAAATTTTCTCATATTATCAATTAGGGTGAAATTTCTAATGATTTATGATTTTTATTGATATGTTTTTGAGTAAGTCATTGATAATTGTGCATTGATGATTTATACTTGAAGAAAACTAGAGAATCAAGCATGATAAGTCTATTTTTCAAGAATAAAAAATTTTCTAGGTTGTTAAACTGAATTTGAATATTACCTTGAAGTTTGAAATTTACAAGATTGATGTCAAATACCCATAATTTTTGTGAGATTTTAGCCTTATAGAGCATTTATTCTTTTTCATGCTCACTTTATTGATTATGAGTGTGTCAACACTAAATTGTTATTCTAGAACTTGCCTTGATTATACATGTTGAGACCACATTAATGATTTGATATACTGAGATGATAAAGGCACCTAGGTTTTAACCCATTCACTCCACTAAAAAGCTTACCTACATAATTAACCCCTAGTGAACCCATTTGATTCTAACAACCCTTTTTATTGAATTACCCGCTTAATATTAACCCAAAACCATTTGTATTTTTTATCACCATTCTTTTTGACTACCCTTCTATCGAGAATTGATTTGATCAGTTACCGAATTAGTTTATTTCAGTTGATAAAGTTCTATCTTTATTATGTATTTACTTAGTTTGTTCTTAAAAAAACCCAAAGTATATTCAAGCATTAGTATATGATTAAAGGAGCTTATGCATTTAAATTCCAATTGTTGAAGAAGAGCTCATATTAAAAGTATTATCAATAGTAGTATTACTAGTTTCAAAGCAATCATTTATTTTCTAGTTCATTATTCTTGTCAGGTAATTGGTCAGGTCAATCTCGATTTCAAACCTTCTAATTCAGCCTTTATCCAAACCTTTAACCTAAGCCCCGTTACAACCCTGTCAAAAGATCTTTTGAATTGTGTAGCATATCATATTACAGTGGTGGAGATTTGATTTTCAGGCAAGCCTATGGGATTAACTTTTCAGGTTTGGCTTATGAGTGCTTTTCTTGAAACTTAAACACTTCGAGTGATTTGAGTGAATCTTTAGTGAGGATGTCAATCCTTGTTAGTTTTGAATTAAAGGTAATTATTTAGATAAGGGGAGACACTTATGTTTTCGTGCTACAAAATATATGACTTAGAATTTTTTGAATCTTTAGGAGTCTTTGAGTTAAATTATCCATGTATAAGTTATCTGTGAATTATGATGAGGCATTGTTGATAGGAATTGTGAATTATTGAAAGTTCATTTTAATTGTAAGTTGAGAATTTTGCTTGAGGACAAGCAAAAGCTTAAGTGTGGGGGTATTTGATAAACCGTAGTAATATATTTTAGGCCCACATTTAGTATGCTTTTGGGATGATTTAGCCCTGATTTATGTAAAAAGGTGCTTTTAATCCTTTCTTTTCATGTTTATACTCAGGAAAGCACCCGAGGATGAAAAGAATAAGAAACAGGCTTAAAACGGGCCAATTTGGGCCAAAGAGGAAATTGACACGGCCTGGACTTCAAGCCACACGAGCGTACCTCAAAAATTAACTAAGACACGACCATGCCACGATTTACATGGTCGTGCCCCAATCGAAAGAATCGAGACACGGCCTAAAAATGATTTACACGGGCGTGTACCATGGCCATGGCCATGCCCCTGCCGCAGGAGAGAGCAATTTCACTCGAATTTGGATACTTTGAGGCAAAGAAACACATTCCAAAGCCTATTCAAACACCGAGTAGAAGGTATACTTGAATTGGGACACTTAGAGGTCAAGTAAAGCATTCCAAAAGTCTATATAAACACCCTAAGTGTAACCTGAAAGAGGGGTTAGCTAGGCCAAGAAACCAAGCCAGAAGGTCAGATTTGTGGGAATTACTCGAAGATAGCCGTGGATCCATCTCAAGGAGTCAGAATTCTACTCAAGACGATAGATTCTTCCTTCAATTCCTCCAGGTGGTTTTAGGGATTTCTTATGTTTTGTTTTATCTTTTCTCTTGAGATTTTTCTTTAATTATTATGAACTAAACCCTTCTGATACCTGAAGGGGATGAGACCTAGATGAATCTTGTTATTGATTTCTAAATTATATGATAAATACTTAGTTTGTTCTTAATTATGCATGCTTAATCCAAATCTGATGTGCTTAGGTGGAAGAGGAATAGACTCTGCTTAAGAGTAAATCTATCATAATTAAGCGAAGTTAATCGCACGCCTAGAGATAGGGTGACGAGATTTTTCTAGATTAGGGTGAAACCTAATATGGGAGTCCATAGATCGATTTACTGCTATTCTAGGGGTTATTATAAGAGAACGAGAGTTCCACTAATTAACCTAGGGTTAGACGTTATTCGCCTCGAGAGATGGTTTAATATACGTTAGGGAGTCTTACGGATCAAACTAAGTGGATAAATCGTATGGTTCAGTGTTAATTAACAAGTAAGTCTAGGTGGATTCTTCCTGAGGGTATCGTAGTGGTCAATTGAGTTTTTCTTCAAGTTATTTTCCAATTCATTCTTTCTGTCTTTGTGTCTTTAGCTTAGTAGTCGTTAATTTAGATTAAATCAGCCAATCACTCCATATTTTAGGCTAAATAATAAAAAGAAAGTGAGTATTAGTAATTTTAGTTCCTTTGGGTTCGACAATCTAGTCTCGCCTAAACTATACTACTGTTCGATAGGTACACTTGCCTTAAGTCGTTGTTAGAATTAGTTTCCAGGTTCGATCATTCTCTTTATAAATTTTAAAACTCGACAAAACAACGATCAAATATTGTCTATACTTTTTTAAAAATCCTTACCTCAAGATAACAAGACGTCATATCCAATGAGTTAGGACACAACACCTCGAATTCTCGAGAATAAGCTTTTATTTGAAACTCATATGTTTTGATTTGAAATGGGTGCTCGATTACTTAGATTCAACGAGGAAAATTAGAACCCAGTAAGTTAGGGCACAATTTTCTCGAAGCTCCCAAATACGAGCATTTGGGGGAAAATTATTGTAATATTAAAACAATATAGAAATAAAAACTTTGATAAAAAACGACAATATTAAAATACAAATAAACAATTTATAAAATACATAATGACAATTATTTAAATACTAACATCACTAATCAAAGACCAAATAAGTTATACACAAAACATCTTAAAATAAATGGTATATAAAATAGATGGTAATATATAAAAATATATAAAATTTGCAATTGATAATATATGAAAGAAAAAATTTAAAGCAAATAATCAAACAATTTAAAATGGATGACTTATAAAACGAGTTTTTTAAATAAACAACATGTGTGACATTAAAACAAATAAAGTATATAATTAATGGAAGAAAATAAAAGAATGTTAAGAATGGTTGAATGAATGAACAATTTGTAAATAAGAAAGTTGACGAATAAATAAATGAATAAAAATAAAAAGAATAATTAATGATTAAGCAATTAAATGGATAAATAAATAAAAAAGTTAAAAAAAAAACACCTAAGTCAACCTAACTCCTACAATATGAGGATTCAACGAAATTTTTCCACCAAAATCTAACTCGAATGGAAGCGACTCAAAAAGAAACGAAAATGAGCGAAGAACAAAATAAGAACAAGCCACAGAAAACAAGAATGCAAAAGAGAGAGAAATTTGAGTGAATGCTCTCAAGAATTTTTATTACTCAAAACTCAAGTTGTTTTACAATGAAGGGTGAGGCCTCTATTTATAGTTGAGCCTCCCCAAATCCAACGGTACTGATCAATTACATCAATGGCTAAGATTAAAAGGTATCTACAAATTAAATCTCTAAGATTACAAAATCATATCTTCTAAGATTGCATATCATATCTAAGATTTGCATATCATATCTAAGATTGCATATCATATCTTCTAAGATTGCACACCATATCTTCTAGGATTGCATATCATATCTAAGATTTGCATATCATATCTAAGATTACATATCCTTGAAGATTGTGTTCCCATATATGTCAAGCTTGTAGATGGACCTTCAATCTTTTCAAGTAATAGGTCATTCTGATCGGGCCAAATGATATATTTTGGACTGGACTTGGACTTTATTTTATTATTTTTTGTATGGGCCTGGGCTAAATTGGCCTATTACAAAAATAAAGAAAAGAAAAGATATCATCTTTTCCAATCTTCTTGTCCACCGAAAATTAGTAGTAAAATAGGGGTTTGAGAGCTCAAAATTTCAGCCAAGCTTTTCTCCTTGCAAGTAAGTGATTTTAGTGGTCTTTCTTGATAATAATTGTACTTTTGGAACCCCTAAAGCTTAAGCTAGCTAAAGAGGGGACTATTTTGCAAAATGGTTGAAAGTTTAGGGGTTTTCCATGAGAGTTCTTATGTTGTTTGCTGAGTTTTTAGGAAAGAAAATGAATTATGGTTGTTAAATAAACAACTTTTGTGAAGGGTGTTTCCATGAAAACACCTAAAATGACCTTTTTGTAAAGGTTGTAAAATAGGTGTTAAATGTGTGAAATAATGAGTATTGGAAGTTGCTATAAGATTAATAAATATTCAGTTAGGCTCGTTAAAGGAAGAAATTTGATTAGAATTGATTTACGAGCCTAGGGGTAAAATCGTAATTTTGTGAAAGTCTAGGGCAAAATGGTAATTTTTCCAAATTATGATTATTGAAATGTATTGATTAATGTTGTAATTAAATGAGCTATTTTTTATTATAGATCAAGAAGAACGAGGAATTAACCTTGGCCGAGGAAAAGGCAAGGTTTCGGACTAGATCGCAGAATTATATATTTTGGTACCGAGGTAAGTTTATGTGTAATAAATTCAACATCATGCTAGTATGTTTTAAAATGTTTGATATTTGTGAAGATGTATAATATTTATATGAAAATGAGTATTGATGTTCAATGAGAAAATGATGAAAATTTATGATGTTGAAGTCCTAGTTAGACATTAAGAGGTGAGAGGATACCATTATCAAAACATGAGGTTGGTAAAATCCCGTATAAGACCATGTCTAGGACATAGCCTCGGCATCGAATTGAGATCCTGTATAAGACCATATCTGGGATATGGCATCGGCATCGAATATGAAAATCGTATAAGACCATATCTGGGATATGGCATCGATATTGATACGAGATCCCGTATAAGACCATATCTGGGATATCGCATCGGCATCGAGATGTGACCCCATGTAAGACCATATCTGGGATATGGAATTGGTGTCGTGTTTATGTGTATGATGATAATTGTGTATCCTTGGGTATTCCAAGTGATTCATCGGGATAAATAGTTAAGCTTATAATAGAGATGAAATTAGTTCTAAAGCTATGTGATGAAGTGATACCGGTACATGTGAGTAATTCACGAGAAATGTTTACGATATGTGACATGACATGTAATTGGTAAGAGTAAGCATGAGTAAGTTATGGCAATGTGCTTGAGACTTTGTGTTTTTATTCAATGCAATGGATGGATGACATTATGAGCCTTTATGTTGCCATTTATTTCATGCAAACTTACTAAGCTTCATGCTTACCTCTCTCATTTCCCTTTTCCCTATAGTATCGCCAAGCTAACTCGGGGATCGTAGGACGTTGGAGTTCGTAATCACACTATCAACTTCCTTTTGGTATAGCATAGCTTGATTAATTTCGAGTATGGCATGTATAGAAACTTGGTTATTTTGTGTTATGTCATATTTGTTAGCCAATGTGTGGCTATTAATGTCATTAAATTCATTTTATATATGGTCATTGGAAATTGGCCAATACTTGATAAGTTTATATATTCATTGAAGATGAAGTTCATGAAGTGCATGATTGTGTGATTGGATGAGTAATTAAGTAAAGAATATGCATGTTGAACGTAGTGTAAACCTATGTATGGATGTCTTGATTTTGGGCATTAGAAGTGCCTGATGGTCATGGTGTATATTGTATTGAAATGGTATAAGTGTGATTGCTTGGTAGGGTGGCAATTGGCTTGGTAGATAGCCTTAAAATTGTCCACACGGGCATGTGTCTAGGCCGTGCGTGACACACAGTCAGCCCCATGGGCGTGTTGATAGGCCGTATGTGGCCCTGCATGCAAAGTTGGTAAGTCAGTATGCCTAGTAGTAAACACACGAATTGAGACACGGCCGTGTGTCTCAATCGTGTAGGAGACATGGCCTAAGGCACAGGCGTGTGCCTTGGCCGTAAGACCTTATTGAGACGATGATGTCATAAATAGAATGTCAAGGTTTTCACACACGGGTGAACACACGGGCGTGTCATAGCCGTGCGAGGGACACGGGCTATGGACACGGGCGTGTGTCAGGCCATGTGAAAACCCCTGTAGGTTCGAAATGAAAATAAAATCCACACAGACTAGGGACATGGGCGTGTGTAATTACACGGCCTGCCCACACGGGCGTGTCCCTCTTCACACGGGCGTGTCCCTCTTCACACAGGCGTATCCCTCTTCACAGGCGTGTGGCACTATTTTGTGTAAAAATTTTCTAAGTGTGTAAAAGTTTCTGGTTTAGTCCCGAACCATTTCATATGTATGTTTAAGGTCTAGTAGACCTACAAGAGGGACGTTATGGTTTCGAATGAGAAGTTTTAAGTAGGAATGAGATTGTATATTTGAGTAAGTTCAGTACGGTAATGCCTCGTATCCAGTTCAGGTGTCGAATATGGGTAAGGGGTGTTACATTTAACATAAACTTTAACACTTTACCCTGTTGAACCACTTGGAATATCGAGGGATACTCGAAAATTGTCACACACATAGTAAGATGCCAATGACATATCCCAGATATGATTTTACATGGGATCACATGTCGACACCGATGCCATATCCTAGATATGGTCTTCTACGGGATCTCATATCGATGTCGACGCCATATTCCAAATATGGTCTTACACGAGATCGTATGTCGATGCCATGTCCCAGACAAGGTCTTACACGAAATCACTATTCGATGTCGATGCCATATCCTAGATATGGTCTTACACAGGATCTCAATTCGGTGCCGAGGCCATATTCCAGACATGGTCTTATACGGAAGCTTATTAATCTAATGTCGTGACAAGGGTATCATTTCTATTCCTAAGGTTCAACCAAGACTTCGATATAGTAAAACTTCATCATATTTTTCATCGAGACCTCATTAACCAATTTCATAAAAGAATATATATTTCATGTAATATCAAGCATTTAAATACATAAAAACATAATGTTGATTTATTACACACAAACTTACCTAGGTACCAAAATATAGATAGTTGTTCAATTTAGTCCACCACTTTGTTTTTTCCTCGGTTTAGGTTCGGACTTCGTGTTTCTTGATCTATAATGATAGATTTCACTTAATAAATTATCACATTGACTAAAACAGCCCATGAGTCATACTTTGGAAAAAATTATAATTTTGCTTCTAAACTTTTACATATTTGCAAAATGGTCCCTAGGCTTGTATGATGAAATGTGTTTATTTTTCTCACACCCAAGCCTATCCGATTCAAAATCTCTCTTATAGCAGCCAAAAATTTTAACTATTTTACATCTTATACGCATATTATTTCATCTTTTGCAAATAAGTCCTTTTTTCAATTTCACCAAAAATCATCTAGCAAAAATTGTTTATCACACTTCAAACTTTCATATTCTACCACTAGACATTAAAATACATGCATGTCATCCATGGGTAAAATTTTAAACACAAACCCTAGCTCAAAATAGTGGTATAAATAGATAAATCGAGCTACGAGGATTTCAAAAATACGAAGAACATAAAAAACAGGGCTAGGAGGTACTTACAATCAAGCTTGAAAGTGAAACAAAACCCTAGCTATGGCTCCTTGAAATTTTCAGCTATGGAGGATGAAGATGGACACCAATTTTGACTTCTTTTCCCCTTTTTATTAATTTATTAACCAAATGACTAAAATGCCCTTAAGGCCATTCCTTGAGATTTTTCCCTTCCATGTCCAATTTTGTCCATCATGAGATATAATGGTCTACTTACTAAATAAGGACCTCTAATAAATTTTCTAATGCTATCTCATACTTAAAACTTCTAGAATCTCATATTTATCAATTTTTGCAATTTAGTCCTAAAAGATAAACTGATCATTAAATCATAAAATTACTTTATGAAATTTTCACACAACCATGCAAACATGTCATAGGCCTCATAAAAACCATGAAACATATATTTCTACTTTGGATTTGTGGTCTCGTAACCACTATTCCAACTAGGCCCTAAATTGGGCTGTTACATTTATGCAAAAAGGGAAGTGTACCTATGACATCAGCTGAACAGTCATATAAACCATTACGAAGCATTATCGGAGACACTTTGTTCCAACAATACATTGAGCTGTGGGTCAAATAGATCAAAGATGGGAACAAGCGACAATAAGAAACAACAGTTACACCTACCTCATCACAAAGGTTGGCACGAGCTCAGTAAAACATTGGTGAGAATAGTCATCCAAAGTTAGATTGGATGATTCAGTGGATGAAAAAATCAATTCCAATTTTTCAAGAGTTTGCTAGGCAAAATAACATACGAGTCCCTAATTACACACCTGATATGTTCGGTCCAACGAATATGGAACAAGACAAAGAAGTACAGGAAATCAAAGAGGAATGAGAAGAAGAAGAGGATGAGGAGATGGACGATGAGGAGGATGATTGAACGATTTAACAAAAACAAAAATTTGTATTAATTTTTTAATGATTGAAATTTAGACTTGGTAGGAGTAGGATTAATAAGTATATTTTCTTTTAGTTTTGCCACATTTTGTTTAAATTTTCAATGTAGGCACCCAACATAAAGGAGACACAAACAATTCAAGCTAACACGATCAAAGGAGGAAGCACCCATCATTAGAAATTAGAGCGACTACGATTAATCGGGTAACTTCTTTTCTTATCTTTTAATGGGCTACACATGGACGAAAATGTGTGAACTAAAGTGTGAGGGGTAACATAGAAAATTTGCTTCAAATTTTTACATTTTCTTTTCTTTTTCTTTTCTTTTGTGTGCTTGAGCTTGTAGAAATACAAGTGATTGGTTAAGGGCATGTACATAGGTTGCTTATGTTTATGAATAAGTTTGGCATGATTATAAGTGATTTTAAATTTTTGATTGTTAGATTACTAAAGTTTTATATGTTACACTATAAATAGGTATTAAGCTATCATTTGTACCAAGTGATATAGAAAATACAAGGAAACAAGCATGCTAGTATGAATGATAAATGGCTGAATTTGTGTTTGTTTGGTTGATTAAATTTGTGTATGTTGAGATATTTAGGGATGACCTAAGGCATTGTTTGGAACACATCCAGAGCCAAAAAGATGTCCTATTTATATTTTACCCTTAGTACCAATTTTAAGCCTATTAACACTTATTGATGAACCTCATTACAAACCCCAAGCCTAATAACATTAATTTGTATTTGCCCTTTTTTTTTGGTCTTGCATTGCACGATTATAGGTGTCTAGCCGTACGTATTGAGGGTTAAATAGATACATCACGATGAAGTTTGTAAAATTAGAGTGAAATATGACAGATTGGTGTGATATAGGAACTATAAGTTAGCCTAATGTGCGAAACAAAACGAAAAATCCAAAAACAAAAAATTGGTACGAGTAGAAAAAGTCTTAAGCTAACGAAAAAGCATTCATGAGTGAGATGTATTGAAAAAGAGAAAAGTGAAAAAGTCATAAAAGAAAGAAAAACTCATTCATTAGTGCACAAAAACTTGTAAGGTTAGCCATAGTTACTATGTCATACTATGACTTCCTATAGATGGAGAGACAAGGAAGGTGAGGGAAGAAGAAATAAGGCGGCAAGCGGGTAAGGGTCACTAAGGGGGGAAGAATAGAGATCAATACGATGTGCCAAGCTATTTTTGTGTTTGTAACCTTTTGATGCTTACTATTTTTGAATTCCATACATGTCCTAAGCCTTAGAACGTTACAAGCCAAAAAGCCATATGTGACCTAAGTATCCTTATACATGAATGGACATCATACTGAACATTCACATAAATGTCTATTTGTATTCTGCTCGGATAATCAAAGTACTTGTATGATTTGTTGATGGATTCCTATAGGTTAGAACCTTAATCCTTGTATATTTTGTAACATACTGAACTTAAATGTTTGTGATCAAAAGTGGTAAGTCAACTACTCATCATGTTGAAATTGTTAGCCTAAGTCATATGCTTCAAAATTAATTTTTGTACCATACTTGCTCAATGGTCGTTAATTTCATTGTGTAATTTTTATTTATGTTACTTGAGAATAAGCAATGACTTAAGTGTTGAGGAGTTTGATTTGCTGTAATTTAGTATAGCAGATTAAACTAGCTTTTGCATTTAAGGAGCTTGAATACAAGCATTTTCGTTATGTTTTAATTTAATTTCCTTAGTTTTGTTTACATTCAATAAAATGTGCACATCGAGTCTTTTATTAACCTTAAAAGTCGAATGAGGCCTAAGGGACAACTAACGTACGTTATAAGTATGTAGGAGACCATTAGAGGTTATTTTGGGTCAATACTGGACGCTATGTAGTAATATGGGGTATCCAATGTCGCAACATAGAGAGCAAAATAGAGAAAGTGAGAAATTGCCTTCAATGTCTCGGCACAGGCTGAGGGTTTCTGGACATACCCCTGAAGATGGCTACAGAGGGACATACTGGTTGCTACGTCACGACACAGGTCTTGGTCTGCACAATCAAACCTAAAGCTCGGGAACGTTAGCTACCCTAGGGCTACAGACGATGGCTAGCTAAAGGCTATAAATAGACCTCTCTGGCACACATTGTAGACATCGTTCCATTAGCTTAGATTCTTTCTTTAGGTTTAAATTTTTTCTCTTGCTTTTAGTTTATTTGTTTTCTTCAAGAGATCTGATTGTAATGGAAATCAATTTATGTGGATTATCTCTATTCATCAATATCAATTAGGCTTTCTTAAACTCTCTATTTCAATTCATCCCCTATGATTAATTCTTCCATTCTTTCCATATTGTTTATGAAAGTCATGAGGAGCTAATCTTTCTATGAGGGATTAGTGAGTGGAGGCATGATCTCTTAACTATTTTGTAGGGGTATGAAATAGATCAACTGTTTGGAAAAGGAGGAACGTGAAACAAACCCTAGGCATGACAACCCTGGGAACTTATCAAGGTGGAAATTAACCCAAAATTAATATTGCCCATTCGTGAACACCTGTACCCCAAGCCAGTTTGGACTGCGAGGTCGAAAGATAAGTAGTTCTTGCTAACTCGTTATGTTAGTGGAAAATCAGAAGATCCTGCTAGGGTAGCAACTAGTTGGTTGATGAGGAACCCGAGACAACAATTAATTGGGATTGCCAAAGCAAAATGATCACCCATCTTCAGATTTGATTTACTTTATCTATCTCCATCTCTTGCAATTTTAATTCATTTTTATGTTATTTTAGTTTATTATTCTACAAACCTTAAACATATTTCTTATTTTACTTTCATACTATAATTGACATAAAGTATTAATTAGATCTTTAATTTTTTAGGTTAAGATTGATTTAGTACTGGCCTCTCTTGGGTACGATCCTCGGAGTACTCACCTATTTTGTTGTAAAATCTATATTACAACTCGACCCATATAGTTCTCTATTCATCAATATCAATTAGGCTTTCTTAAACTCTCTATTTCAATTCATCCCCTATGATTAATTCTTCCATTCTTTCCGTATTGTTTATGAAAGTCATGAGGAGCTAATCTTTCTATGAGGGATTAGTGAGTGGAGGCATGATCTCTTAACTATTTTGTAGGGGTACGAAATAGATCAACTGTTTGGAAAAGGAGGAACGTGAAACAAACCCTAGGCATGACAACCCTGGGAACTTATCAAGGTGGAAATTAACCCAAAATTAATATTGCCCATTCGTGAACACCTGTACCCCTAGCTAGTTTGGACTGCGAGGTCGAAAGATAAGTAGTTCTTGCTAACTCGTTATGTTAGTGGAAAATTGGAAGATCCTGCTAGGGTAGCAACTAGTTGGTTGACGAGGAACCCGAGACAACAATTAATTGGGATTGCCAAAGCAAAATGATCACCCATCTTCAGATTTGATTTACTTTATCTATCTCCATCTCTTGCAATTTTAATTCTCTTTTATGTTATTTTATTTTATTATTCTACAAACCTTAAACATATTTCTTATTTTACTTTCATACTATAATTGACATAAAGTATTAATTAGATCTTTAATTTTTTAGGTTAAGATTGATTTAGTACTGGCCTCTCTTGGGTACGATCCTCGGAGTACTCACCTATTTTGTTGTAAAATCTATATTACAACTAGACCCATATACCTGCAGATACGATACTTTTGTTTAATATTAACTTGATACGTGTCTATGTTATGAAAATTACGCACCTTTTATAAGAGAATTATGTAGGGAGAAAGAGAATACGTGCTATGAATTTCGTTTATGAATGTACATATTCGTTGCATATTGGATTGTGAAAATAATTTTAATCACGTGTTTAGTAGTCACATAATTTCATCGAGATTCTGCGGTGCATAACGTGCTCAACAGGCATTTGAAAAGGTACTTTTGCCCAGGGGAGCGAGCTTTCTCTAACAAATTTCCTATTCCTCGGGGAAAAAAGCCTGATGCTTCGAATAATTCAGACACTTTAAACATGTTTAGAATATGTTCCAGCACGATTTGAAGTCCTTGCGGCTATAAAATGGCTCACACACACCAAGTTTCATCATCCCTTATTCATATAATTTCTCCCCAATCCTCTCAATTTCTCCATTATAAACCATTTCCCGATATTAAAAATTTTGAATCGCTAAAAATATTTGGTTTACGTTCGAGGTATTCTTGAGTTGTTGGTGATGCAATACCGCTCTAAGCCGTACACATTTCATATATCATGCTGAGATGGGGTCATTGCCTCTGAAGCTTATCTTAGGGAAGTTGGTTATGGAGTGATTTTTCTTTCTATGGTCAAGGGTGAAAGTTGACGTGAAGGTCTCAATCGATGGTCATTATACGGTAATGGAATGGGGTATAATGGGGAGCCAGTTGACGATCGTTATGCGGCCACGAGCACAATCTTTTCGAATAACCGAAAATGATGCCTTATAAATACCAGATAGAAGTTTGATGACATATTCATACGGAAAAACTCTGGGTCTTCCCGCTATAATTGGTGTAATTTTTTTCTCTATTTCTAGGCAACCTGTACCTTTAATCTTCCTTCTTATTCAAAGGCTGGTATCGTCGTAGACGCAAGAGAACTCTTAGGCAGGGAGCGACTGTTGTGGTGCAGTAAAAGTGATGCTCCTTTTAGGGCGATGACGATTGTCATTATTACAACTGCTACCATGTTGACCCGATTTTGACTTCTACTGTGCCGGAACATCTGCTCTCCTCCTGAGAGCCCTCTTGTGTCCACCTCGGTGTCAGGCTTCGAATAAGAATAAAATGTTAAAGATACTGGCTGCTTGGAAATAGAGAAAAAAATTACCTTAATTACACCAGAAGTTCCTAGAGTTTTTCCGTATAATTATGGCATCAATATTATGTATGGTATATCTAAGGCCTTATTTGCGGGTATCCAAAAAGCTTGAACTCCTGGCAGTGTAACGACTATCACCAGGCTCCCGATTATACTTAAACCCGTGACCACATCACGGTCGCCAACTGGGACTTCCACCTGGACTTCGACCTCTAATCGTATCAATCACTGTCGCCCCCAAAACCTGATTTCCCTAAGATGAGTTTCTCAGGTGATAGTCCTATCTCGCCATGACATATGAAATGTATGTGTGCTGAGGCGTGTTATCACATCCCTTACCCCTCAAAACTACCTAAGAACTTCCACTGTTTCAGTCAAAAACGTTGAACACTTTCAAAATATCCTAAACCCTAAAAAAATTCTAAACATAACCCTAACCCTAATAAAATAAAAACCCTACTAAAAAAATAAAAAACTCTAACCCTAGAGAGAGAAATGAAAAGCTTGTCCAGTTGAGCGCGCTTTCCTGCCATCTGTGCAGAAAGTGCACCAAATTGAATGCGCTTTCCATTTCTCTCTTCTAAAATCAGCATATTTCCCTAATTAATTTTAAAACTAACCTAAATGCCTATTAATTAAAAAAAATAACCTATATACTTATTTTGCCAAATATATTATTATATCGAAACACATGCATGTTATAAAGAGTCTCATTTTATATAATTTTGCAGATAATGATGTGTAAAGGGTGGAGAAAGTGGAAAACACAGTTTCCAATGGCAAGAGGTCCAAACAAGTATAATATTTTAAGATTACAGTGAGTCTTGTATCGGCTCTTCTTTTTCTCGGGACAAACTACAAACTGGCTGTGCTGTAACTAGCTTACAAAACAAAAGGTGCTTCATATTTGTTGTTTGTTTCAAACTTCTAAGAAAATTTGGGTAGAAACCAGGTTATTTTTCTTTTTTTTTTTTATCACAGTGCAGAAATTAGGTTCCTTAATTCATTCAATGAACTGAAAAATTCAAGGCCCCATAGTTTGTCGACGGATAAAGCGGGTGTGAAGGAACCAATGTGGCCATCTCAGCGTCGTCACCATAAACGATCAAGAACATCTCAATAAGAACCTGTAGCTCTTAAACTTCCCATATAGGCTTTTCGATAGCTGAATCCCCATGTGAGAGCTGTTGCTGCAGGTGGAAAGGGTTTATCATTGGCAGTCTTTGTTGGCTTATTGCTTCCAGTTCCATTCTTTGTTGTTGTTGTTGTTGTTGCTGCTGCTCATGTAAACTGTTTGGCCTTGACCCTCCAATCCCCATGAAATCAAGGGTCGTCATGTTACTTCCTCCATTGCCACTGCTTGTTCCAAACATTGCTGCTGGTAACTGAGTTCTTCCTTGTAACAAGCTAGAGTTACCACTATCTTCCTGTTCCATGCTCTTCATCAAGCCAACTTGGTTTCGGTCAGCTCCGTTAATGAACATGTTAGTGAAAATTCCCATTTCATTCATTGCTGAGCTTCCGGTGGCAGCAGTGAAAAGTTGGGCCATTTCACTGGGGCTTTTCTGCATGAACGGGTTGGAGAATCCCCCGGCCTCGCTGATCCCAACCATGCTTGTCTGATCGGTTTGGGACGGGAAGTGATCGTAAGATCTGTTCTGCTGCTGAATTCCACCGAATGATGGTGGTCTAATGGTCTGCTCAGGGCCTGCCATGCTACTAGCAAAGCTTTTTTGCATCATGGGTGAGTTTATACTATTACTTGCAGTTGCACCCATTTGTGCTGCTTTCTGTAATAAGGCTGTTGCCGACATGATTGGGCAACCATTTTTGCTGTCCTGCAAATAATTGAGTCCAGATGAGCTATTTGAACTAAGCTGCAGGCTAGAGGAGGCCGAGGAAACACTTCTCGGGCCGCCAAATAGACTGCTCGAGCTACTTGAAAACATGCCTCCTCCCATGTTCATGGACATAAACGGCATTGGCACTAGCTCTTGGGGATGGGATTTGAGTGGGGATTTCGGGTCAAAGTTTCCTAAATCGGATATTCCATTGCTCGTTTGCATTGATGATATAAGCTCAGGCATTTGGTTTTGCATGTTTGATCCCATGTTGTTCATTAGCCCTTGGTTTGCCCTGTTGTTTTCTTCAGCTAATGCATCGCAGAAAGCCCTGTGGGTGATAAAGCTATCCCTCCTGCACCAAGAATTAGAATTTGGTATAGTTTCATACATACATATATATGGATACAGATATAGGTATAGATATAGGCATGTTATGAACCTTGAAAAGATGGTTCCACAATCACATTTGTATTCCCTGGTACCACAAGTCTTTTGATGAGCTTTCCAATCAGATTGCACAGCATATTTCTTAGAGCACTTGTCGCATTTCCACTTCTTCTCACCATGCTTACGGCTGAAATGCTTCTTGATTCCCGTAAGGTCTCCGAGTGCACGAGCCGGGTTGTGGTGGACGCAGGTCGGTTCGGGGCATATGTACACTCGTTTCTTGACCTCAGTGGTTGTCCTTTGCTTTAGCTTCCATGGAAGATTGTGACCTCTTCGATGCAATTGCAAGTTTTGGTCCCTTTGGAACCCCTTGTTGCATATCTCACATACAAATCGATTTGTTGCCATAAGGGTTGTTGGTGATAAAGCAATAACTTCAGCATTCGGATCTGATCCAAACAACAATTATGCAATTAGCTCTAAAAAAACAAAGAATTATGCATTCTTTTGTATAATCTAAGCTATAGGATTACTTTGACACTAAAGAACCAATGGCCCAAATGCAACAGTCAAAAACAAAAAGAGAAGTAATAGGTACAATCAAGCAAAAAGTTCTTTACAATTATTGTAATCTCATAGCAATAATTGAACACTTTATACAAAAAATTAACAATTAATCTCTTCATTGAGAAAGGCTATCGAATCAATAATCAAAACATCAAAGTTCTTACTACTCGACTCAACATGCATCCGGTTATGATCAGCTATTATTTCTTGGGACATACCCCATCAGAACACTTGTTCTTTTCTCTGACAAAATTTAGCTTTGACATGCATGCTTCTATCATATGTAAAACTCAAACCCCATGCATGTGTTCAAAACCAAAAAATCCCAGTACATCAGTTAATCATTTCATCAGAACTTTCCCCGTGACATAACATGAAATATGCAACCAGAACTAGGTAATAACTTGTGATAGAAGAAAGCATAATAAGACTGATTTGGGGAATGAATTATATATATAATTGCCTGGAGTTCCTGGTAAATTTCTCTTCTTCTTAACAGCTTGCTGTGAACCATTATTACTGTTAGAAGTAGCAGAAGGTCCTGAACCAGAGGCAGCAAAGTTGTTTTGCAATAGCTGTTTCTGCTGTTGGACTTCCTCTCCCGAAGAGAAGCTTCCATCATCATCACCAGACATATTTGACATTTGAAACTGAGAGTAGTAGAAGATGTATTGATAAAAACACAAAGCTTGTCGGTTCCCTTTTTCCTTGGCTCTAGATCTTTGTTGTTGGTGGTGCTGGAGCAGTAACTGAAAGTGGGGCTTGTTTTTTTGGTGAACATAAAAATTCAGGAATGTGATGCTATGTAGAGGAAGACAAAAACCCAGGGAAGTCTTCCCTTGATTTCTGGTGAAAGAAAAGGGGTTTAGCCGCTGCCACAAATATCAGTAACATTGGAACCCCCTCTTCTTTGGCTTTATATATAATTAAACTTATATATATTGAAAAGGACAACTATATAGAAATTACCCCTTTGTTGTTAATCTAATTCCATTCTCTTTCTTAGTCAATTCTTTTTATTTACTAGTTTTATATTACGGGTTTTTTGTTGGTGAATATTAGAGGTTAATATTGTTTATTTTTAATTAATTTTTATTAAATAGTTTTTCTATTTTGATGTAAAATTGTTTCAAAGTTGTATTATTTAAATATTGTATGGACTGAGGCGAAGGTTTTGAGTTTTGAGTATTCAAATTTGAGACTCATTATATGTAATTGTATGTGTTGGTGAATTTTAGTTTGGATTGTACTTAGTTTATTTGTATTGTAATAGTTTGAATATATATTTTTTATCATTTGGATAGTTTCTTGTACTATAATAATTTAATATTTAGAGTTTTATTTTCTAATGTTTGATACTTGTAATTACTCATACGTATATTAGTACGTGATACTTACAAAATAAAATTATGTGAAAAAAGATTATTGAATTTATATTAAAGTAGCGAAGTTATGAAAATTATGGAAAATTTTATGGCTGAAATTATAGTATACTATCCAAAATTATAAATGAAAAAATTGTGTTAGGATTAAAGCTTTTGGAAAATGTCGACATGGTAGGTGTCCACATCTTAATAATAACTATAATACTAATCTTTAAAATTAATTCAACATTCGTTTTTTATTTGTTTGTATATATATAGATATAAGTCCCTGAAATAATATTGGGCATATTCTATGATATATACCAAGTCAATATATAGATAAATATAAGAAGATGTCATTGTTGCTGAAAATGTGCCGAATCCTGTTTGTCCCTTTTGATCCAATGGATGGAGGAAACTACTAAACAAGTTAGTTTCCAGAGTTTCAGTTTCTTTATTAACTAATGAGGTTGCTGCTTTGTTTTCTAGGTACAGCTTAAATCATATGTTAAATGGCAATAATAAGAAGTGGGTATTTTTTTAAAAGAAACTTTAAAACGCATAAAAGATTTCAAATATGAAGGCACAAGACATTAAATCAGAGTTATAATTATAATATATATATATTTTTGATATAACATAATTGTACCACATGCACAACACTGATAAAATAATTGAGAGATAATTTTTATAAATCATGCATGTACGTGTACTAGTGTTTTAAATCGACAAGATAGAGATATTAGATGGATTCGAAAATAAAGAAAAAGAAAAAGTTTGATTAGTGGCAATAAAAAAAACATTGTAGATATTTTATATGCATTAGCCATTTGGGTTAGAGACAAGATCAGAATCCTTAGCTCAAGGAAAAAGCAAAGACTTGTTCACTTAAAAAAATGGACCATATCTGAATGTTCCGTCTAACAGCCGTTATTCAATTTTGGGATAAAACCAAATGAAATCCTAAAATATCATCCAACCTTTATTTTAACTTCCTAGTTTGAGATAACTACATTGGTCTCCATTTAATGGAGATGAGCTTTTCTTCGCTCACGTTACTCAAAAGCAACAAGTTTCCATTTTAGTAGGCCTGCCCTCTCCCTTGGCCCTTGATTTGAGACAAAATAAGAATGCAAGAGTGATTTGTGTCCTACATTAAAGTTAAGGTAGCTGGGAATTTTTTGATTAGGTATTTCCATATAATAGCCCACAAGTTTAATGCGAAAAAAACAAGAAACCCGGCTGCAGACTGAGAAACAACAAAGAGACAGAAATAAGAATATGAAGTTATACAAGTGTGGTCAACCCATTCAAATTACAAATTGCTTAGTTTTCACCGATGCTGGATCGATATAATTTATGAAGCCAACATCAACACAACAATGTGAAGACACCCAGATGTTGATATTTTATATAAAAAGCACAAATATTGCTGAAACCAACCAAATTGCTAATTGACATAAGCTAAGTAACCCCATGCATAAATACAACAGGAAAGTCGGCCATGGACGCTTATTCTTTCCCTTTTTTTTTCTCCTGAAAATGATGTCTATATGCAAAAGAGTGATGAATTTTGTATTGTTGGCTGCAATTCGACCTCTTTTTTTTTAACCATAAATTATGGAGAAAGATATTTTAAACCTTTAGTTTTACGTAATGTGTGATATCTTTCTGGGTCGTTAATTTTCAATGCCTCCCGTAAATTGATGGATTATGGAAGAATTTGTTTCATTTTCACTGGTTTAGAGGATAAAATTGTAATTTTAGTTCAACTCAATAATTTTGATGAAAATATAAAATATTTAATAATCAATATTAAAATTGAGTTTGTTGTCACCTGTCAATCCAGTACCTACTTAGTTGGGTAATGACGAAAATAAGGATGTTTATATTTGAAAACTTAGAAACTTTGGTTATATATGATAAGAGTAAATCATATTATTTTAAAGATGTTTTTGTTATTTCATATCTTTTATGCAAAATAAATATGAATATAAACATATACATAACAAGATATGAACTCAAGCTTCTAAGTGTAATAGACTAATTTAGTCCGGGCCCATACAAAAAATAATAAACTCAAAATAATAAAATAAAGTTCAAGTCCAGTCCAAAATATATCATTTGGCCCAATCGAAATGACCCATTACTTGAAAAGATTGAAGGTCCATCTACAAGCTTAACGTATATGGAAACATAATCTTCAAGGATATGCAATCTTAGATCTGATATGCAATCCTAAAAGATATGATATGCAATCTTAGAAGATATGATTTTGTAATCTTAGAGATTTAATTTGTAGATACCTTTTAATCTTAGCCGTTGATGTAATTGATCTATACCGTTAGATTTGGAGAGGTTCAACTATAAATAGATGCCTCTCCCTTCATTGTAAGAGGACTTGAATTTTGAGTAATAAAAATTCTTGAGAGCATTCACTTAAATTTCTCTCTCTTTTGCGTTCTTATTTTCTGTGACTTGTTCGTATTTTGTTCTTCGCTCATCTTCATTTCTTTTTAAATTGCTTCCGTTCGAGTTAGATTTTGGTGGAGAAATTTCGTTGAATCCTCATATTGCGGGAGTTAGGTTGACTTACGCGTTTTTTTTAACTTTTTTATCCATTTAATTGCTTAATCATTTTAATTATTTTAAATTTGTTTTTCTTTTTGTTTTTCCTTATTTATGTTAAATTGTTTTATTATATATATTATTATTTTTATTTTTATATATTATCTATATATTATATATTATTTAACTTTAATCATATTATGTATTATTTGAACATTTGTATGTCGTACATCATTCTAAATTGTTTTATTATTAAGGCAAAATTTTTATATATTGTTTATTTTAAATATGTATATTATTCTTTTATGTATATAATAGACTATTATTATATTATATATGCTTTCCTTATATTTCTTTATAGTTAAAGTTTTTATATATTCTATTTATTTTTTAAATGTATTATTTATTTTATCATGTACATATATTATTCATTTTAGTTTTTAGCCATATCATTTTTATACTTTTTTATTTTTCTAAAAATTGTTATAATATTCGGTTTAAGTATATTATTTATCTTATATTATTATTATTTATACATGAATTTAATCTTGTGAATAAATTTTTTCCTTAATTTTTCATAGATTCTTTTAAAATTACTATTATCTACTCTATATTGTCTATTTTGATTGTTCATTTTTTGAATCCATTATCTTTGTTTACCTTAACATTATTATTATTGCTTGTCATCTTTTACTTAATTGTTTATGTTAGTGCTAATTGTCAATATGACTGTAACTTTAGTAAATTGTACTTTTGTAATAACTTAATGTTACTTTTTTTCAAATCTTTGTTTACGAAAATCTATCTCTTTTAATTACCACATTTTATCCAAAAGTTTTTTTTTAAATAAGGCAATGTTTTGTGTTTAGAAATTCGGGAAATAGTGCCCTAACGTTTTGACTAAATAACTAAATATCCTTTTAATGAATTTTGTAAATCATGAGATGATTTTGGTTACGAGGGTTTAAAACATCATGTCCTAACGTGTTGGATATGATGTTTGTATACTTTCGGAACAAAGGAATCTCAAGTTTCAACTCTAACTGTTCAATTTTTTAAAGAAATCATGTTTTCAAATCTTTTTGAATTTTCGAAATTAGGACAATAACTAATCAATCCGGTACTAATTTTGGGCGTTACGAGGGTGCTAATCCTTCCTCGTACGTAACCGACTCCCGAACCCTTTTTCTTGAATTTCGTAGGTCAAAATCAATGTTTTGAAATAAAACGTTTTATAAGGTGATCTGATCACACCTAAGCAAAAAGGGATTGGTGACGACTCCATTTTCGTTTTAAAGTCGATCCCCATTTTTCTTTCAAAATATAAAAATGGTTTCGACACTAAGTATTCATGAAACACCCCACACCCGACCCACGAGAATGGACCGGATCTGGTATGTTCCTCGAAGTAACCCGGTTCAAAATTCATTCGAATACTTTGAAAACTGTGTGTTTTGAAAGATAGTTTGTTGTGGGTTGGGCTCGAGTTGAAAACAAATTTATCTTATAACAAAAACCCATTTGTTTGGTGACAAAATATTTAAACTTATTTTAAATTAAATGGGCTTATTCTTTGTAAAGCCCTAAATTCATAACATAGTAATTAAAGCGAAATAAAATGTCACGATGGCCTTATTACATAAAATGAAACCCAAAATAAAATTGTCCGATTACTTAAAATAAAATAAAGATTCAAATAAAATTAAACTTCAAGTTGAACATGGCCACACAAGTTCTGCAGTCCGATCCATTATTGCTCATCACCAAACATGTTCCCTACAACGGGTGAGTCGATAGACTCAATGTGTAACCAACACCAAAACATAATAGAAATAGGCACACCATACATATCATATTCATATAAAAATTCAAGATAATGATGCAAACCCGAACCCAAACCTATATAGCCATCCGCTACACACCACTCGTACCATCCTGCACACCGTGGGGACTACTAAGTCAACCCTCCATCCGCTACACACCATCGAAGGCAGTCGCTGCAGTCGACGTGCTCATCGCCCATATAATTTGTGTCATTAGACACCATATTCAAATATTTGTGACCGTAGTCATCATATAACGTTGGTGAGACCGAAGCCAACACCTTAATATTTGTGACCGTAGTCACCATATAACGTTGGTGAGACCGAAGTCAACACCTTAATATTTGAGACCGTAGTCACCATATAACGTTGGTGAGACCGAAGTCAACACCTTCAAACGTTGGTGAGACCGAAGTCAACACCTTCTTCCCCTTTCACATAAATCCCGAATGCCCCAAAAATATATATCATGCATAACATACTTAATTTCATAATCATATACATATATTCACATGTTATAAAATAACATATTTCATAATCCTATCGAGTAGGAAGCGTGCACGAGTACTTTTGTACCACATTAGGGTACTTGGCCATATTCATATTCTTACGTATAATCACATATTAAAATAATTGCCATATGAAATATCGAAAGTTAGTGTGCGTACACACGGTACCTTAGCCATATTCTTACACTTTCATATTAACACATATATCAAGTTTAAGCCATAAATCTATTAAGATTTAGTGTAGGGTACACACCTGATTTGCTTATCAATTCCTTGAAATCCCGAAAACCCGATCTATTGCTTTAGATCTCAGTTCCTACATTTGATTAATCACTTACTACTTTAATAAAAATAACCATTTGACCATAAATCCAAATCCTAGTAGGATTAGTATTCTTAAAACTTACCTTGTTGCCGATTTCAATACTAATCAAATCCCGAAATCTATGCTATGCTCCTCCTTGTATTCGGCCAAGCACTAAATCTCATCAGGGGTTAGTTTCGGCTTTTTAAACAAACAAGAATTAGGTCTAACTATCAAAATAGGCCTTAGCCGAATGCTATAGACACTTACCTTGTGGATTTTAAATCTCAAAACTCACCGAATAACTAGGGAACACGCGGCCTATGGTGTACCTTCGGGAAAAGAACTTCTCCTTCCTTGTAGCCTACACTTAGTAAATCCCGAAAGATCTCCTTATTTTGAAGGAATCGATTGCACCTTCACTTCAACCTTCCGAGATTCGGCTTAGAGACTTGATGAACAATCGGCTATGATTCCCTTATGTATTCGGTTTCAAAGATGAAAGAAGAGAGGAATAATAGGCTTAGAAGGAATCGGCTAGGAGGCTAAAAGAAAAGAAGAAAAGAATGGATGCTCAAGAAGAATATTCGCAGAGGAAAAGAGAGAGGAGAATGAATAATGAATGGCCCTAGTCTCATCCTTTTATAGCCGAAATTACTAGGCCAAGAATCCTTAACTTGGCCACCACTCTTCCTTATTTTCCTAATTAAAGAATAATTCTTCATTTATCCACCTATTTAGCTGAATTTTAAAGAGAATTAAACTCTTCCCTTAAGAGTCCTTATGATCTTCTAATTAGCCAAGTTTTAAAGAGAGTGAAACTCCTCTTTTTGCAAGCCTTGTGCCGTCCACCTCTTGGGCTTCTAGAAGCAAAATAAAACTTATTTTATTTGCTTCTTATGTGACTCGAACTCAAGCCCAACACCCTTGCATGTGGGCCATTTCCTGAGGCCTTAGGTGGCATCTTCAGGCCACTTTTCCAAGTCCGTTAATGGGTCAAATTTCACATACTTTATATTTTAGGGTCACCTGGCCCTAAGTTCCCTTTTGGACTTTTTAATTCGACATTTCGGGGTCATTTTTAAGTTTCCAAAAATTTTCGCGCGGATCTGTAACTTGACATTTCCTAGGTTTCCAAAATGTTTAGTTTCCTCTTTTAGCATAGTTTCCAAAAATGTTCACTTTCCTAATTTACTTAGGTTTCCAAAATGTTTACTTTCCTCTTTTAGCTTAGGTTTCTAAAATGTTCACTTTCCTACTTTCAACGTAACCTTTCCATACATTCTCAGGTTTCCAAAATCATTCCAAATTTATTCCAAAACACATAAAACATGTCTTTTCGTACAATTTAGGCCAAAATGCATAGGCCCTTTTTAGGATGTTACAATTCAACATTTGTACTTTATCATATATAACCAAAGCCTAATTTGTTAATTATATAATTTTTTATTAATATATTTATTACATAATTCTATTTTTACCCACATCTTAGGTGTGTTATAATCTAATAAATATTATGATCCTTATCGTTACATTTAAACATGATTGCACGATTGACATGGCATTTTAATATATGTATTTCTCTATACTTGTTATAAAATTTCAATTAGTGTCGAGAATTTCATTGTAAAGTCATATGTATTGTACAAAAAATACTTGTACGGTTGTTCAATTCTATTTTTTTCTTATTATTTTTAGCTATTCTTCTCACCCCATCATTTGAGTTAGAAGAACTTTTTATTATGTTTTATCATCATGGTAATAACCCATCAACCTATTAGTTCTTTTTATAAGGCACAAACAGAAGAATTTATCCTAGAAGTGGAAGAACTACTGAAACTTTACGAAAGTCTCACAAGGGTTTACGTACAAAGAACGGGCAGACTCCTATGAGTTGTATCCAAGACATGGAATAAAATATTTTTATGTTAGCAACAAAAGCCCAAGCTCATGGAATTGTGGATCTTATAGTTGTTAAATAAGTTAAATAACAAATAACAATAGTAACAATTTAACACCAATCCACAATTTAATTAAGATTAACTTGAGAAATTATTTTATGAATCCTCCTTACCACCATAGTCATATTTTTTTTTCACATGATATGTATAGTTGGACTAAACTTCCAAGCCATTTCCTTTTCCTTTTCTTAAAAAAATCTATCAAAAAAAAATTAGGGTTAATTTTTTTTCCAGTAAAAGCAAATCTTGAAACCCAACATCGTCCTCCAAGGCATCGTTTCGTCACAAACAAAATCTTCAGCTACAAAGCACCACTCAATCGTAAGTTTTTGCTTTCTTTTTATGTTTTAAACATAATTAAATTAAATTATTTTTCTATTATCTTCTCTACTTGTATTATATTTGGCATTATTTGTTGAATTTAGTTTAACTTTGCCAAATTTCTACTCACTTGAGTGCTACTTTAAAATTTACTTGTACGGACAAATCCAATTTCAATTCTGATTGCATACGCAAAAGCAAATTATACAAGGTATATAATTATGATTGAAAGTTGATTGAAATTTGCTTGTAAGTTAATTTACTTGTGTCCAATGTATTGACCTTGGAGTACAATGTTGGGTTTCAAGATTTGTTTTTACTGTAAAAAAAAAAAAAACTTAATTTTTAAAAAAAATTTAATAGATTTTTTTCACAGAAATTGAATCCACAGATGATGGATATTCAATTCCCTAATTGATGATGATGCCCATCTACTTCATCATCTTCCTAATTCTTTATCCTAAATTTTCCATTGAATTAAAATGTTAGTGTTTTTGACTCTCTTATTATTTTTTCATAGAAACTGAATACATGGATGGTGTATATTTGAGCCCCTAATTGACGACAATGACGATGCATTTGAGTAGAGGGCTTTCACCCCCTAGAAATTTCGAAATGTTCACAATTTTTTTTCAATTTTTAATCTTCTTTTTCAATTGATTTGTTCAAATTATATATCATAGTTTGATTGACAAAATTAATGAATAAAATAGAGTTTGGTTGCGGTTTGCTATTGTTGGTTGATATAAGTTATGTGCCAATTCCATAGTCTCACTATGAAAATTTCAAGCAAGTTGTTACTTATAATGCCATGATTTCTCCTCTTGATGGTTGTTGTTGTTGTTACTTATAAAGTGCAGAAGAATTATGATGTTAATAAAAGTAAGTCATTTTCGGTTTTTTGTGTTGGAGTTGCATTTATTGATGAAAGTTCAACCGATTCATTTCCTTCTTAACATATTGAGAAGGCAATTGAGGATATAAGATTGATTGTGTCAAATCTAGCCCCGCCATCAAACGAGTTATTTTTCGTTTCAATTTAGAGTAATTTCTCTTGAGATGATATTGATGGTAGGGAGAGATTGAAGAAGTTATTAGATATTATTAGTAATGTTACTAGTAAAGAAAATCTTCTTATTCATTTTCAAATCTTGTCATTGAAAAATATTGCTTTTGAAAATAAGTACATTAGAGTTGTGATGGGATCTTGTACCTCAAGGATATTTCTATCACAAAAAATGGTCAGGGCTATTTTTTATTAGCTAACATACACTTTATTGATTATAGATGGGAGATTCCTGTTGTACTTCCACTTCATGGTTGTCTTGCATAAGAGCTCAACACCGCTAGCAACCTTGATGGTTTGAAGATAGTGGAGTTGCTTAATGATCTATGCTCTAGCATCAACGGCATGGTATCATCATGTAACACCCCTAACCCGTAACCGTTGCCGGATTAGGGTTACAAGGCATTACCGAACATAGCACAGGTCATAACAATTATTTTCTGTTCATACAGTCCTATCTGAATACAACATGATTAATACACTTCCATGGCATGTTTAAACAACATCGTACATATTTTAAAAACCATTATCCAAATTCATTTATAAGCATTACATAACCAATAATGAATGTTACTATTTAATTGGTCATTAAATCACATTGACCGATTATACACATGTTCTTTATTAACCTACTAAGCAATTTAGCAATTATCAAAAGATAAACATATATATATATATTTATATATATATATATATATATATATATATATATGTTTATTAAGAGTTTTGCTTATTCAATTCATAATATACCAATAGTATACATTCCAAACATAATATAGAACAAATCAATTAGAAGAACATAATCAAACCTAAATACCAATTATGCCTTTTATAGACGAAACATCTAAATTTAAACTAAATATACATACACATATGTAAACCATGTTCGAAAGTGTCAATCCAAATACTATACCTATAATTTCATCACTTAGCGAATATACAATCCAAGATTTAAAATAATTTCTAAGTTGATTTGTATATTAAGTTATGCATTTCATTAATAAGTATTTATCAACCATAACCCAAGCATATTCAAACACTACAACTATCATCTTACCAAAAAGACCAATTACAATATATATAAACCTAACATGACTTTATATCGCTATCAAGCCCATGACCAAGTAGAACATACACACATTCTATAACTAGAACAACTCAAACATTAGATCATTAGTAATAAATCCAAGCCATTTTCGCATGGCTTATTTATACAATTCAAATTATCGTTCAAGCATTAAGCTAGCCTATACATGCCTTAAGTTTTTACGTCCAAACTTTAAAAGTACCAATATGAGTCGATAGTGCGGTTGACTTTGCTGATGATTTCCCGAGCCCGTAGCGAGACCAAAATCTATAAAACAAAACATTGAACCACACAGAATAAGCTTACTAGCTTAGTAAGTCTCAAGCAAATAATAATGTAACACTCAAACACTTAAACATTTTATTCTTTAAACTTATGACATTGAATATAAATATTTCCATAAATAAATTTATGCAGGGCCGAATACTAACAGTTCATTAACCTAAGCATTTACACTTCATTACGAATTCAGAACTCATCGAATCATAGTATAAACATATATTACATGAATCACATGCTCCAAGTCACATAGGTACAACATTCATATCAACTATATTATCACATTCAAAGTCTTTTCACTCTTAGCATTTCTACTTGTAACCGAACCTCCCAAAATAGTACATTTAAGCTCAAATTCTATCTTATACCATTCATACACATCGATCAATAAGCTCAATCACACATAACACCATTCTTAACATAATATTTCAACTCGAGTAACATTAATCACAACTTACCTTACTTCGATGAATTCAATGAGATTTAAGCTTACGAGTTTTTAACTCAATAGATTCACTATGTTACACCTCGATCAATTTATGGTTTCTTCGTTTTAAAGTATCATCGGCATTAAGCACATTAGGCACGGCCCGAATATATCTCCGCACTAAGCACGCTAGGGACGAAGCTCGAATATATCACCCAAGACTATGCCCGCTAGGCACGAAGCTTCGAATATATCACGGCACTAAGCACGCTAGGCACGAAGCTTTGAATATGTCACCGGCACTAAGCCTGCTAGGCAATAAGCTCGAAATATATCACTGGAACGAGGCCTGCTAGGCTCGACGCCCGAATATATCACCGGCACTAAACCTGCTAGGCACGAAGCCTGAATATGTCACCGGCACTAAGCCTGCTAGGCATTAAGCCCGAAATATATCATCAAGACGAGGGCTGCTAGGCTCGGCTTCGAATATATCACCGGCACTAAGCACGCTAGGCACGAAGCTTTGAATATGTCACAAGATCGAGCACGCTAGGCATTAAGCCTAAAATATATCACCGGCACGAGGCCTGCTAGGCTCAAAGCCCGATCTATTTATCAAATCAATTTATCAACTTATATTCCTTAACACTTACATCACTATCAATTCATATACATAAACCACATTCACATATCATATCAAATGTACTAATTCACATTGCATTTCAGCATATCCGAACCAATATAGAACATTTACATTCGGCTATCACCTATTTCCTTACTCAAATTAATCAAATAATATCATTGAACATATTCATATTTATCTCTTTAATATACTTTAACTTAAGAACTTACCTCGACTGTCGACGTACCGTGTAAACCGACTATTCGATAACCTTCGTCTTTCCCGATCCAAACTGCGTTTTCTTTGTTCTTGATCTAGACAAATTAAAATTCAGCTCATTCAAGTACATTTCATCTCAATTTAGTCCCAAAACACATAAATGAGCAATTTACCACTTTACCCCTAATATTTATTTTTTTTACAAATTAGCCCTAAATACTCAATTTCATCAAAACTTCCAATACAAAACATACTAATCTTTAACACATCTTCCATATAAAATCATTTAACATCAAAAACCACATGAACACATCAATGGCCGAATATCACACATGCTTAGATTCAAAAATTTCAACATGGGTCAGCTAATACTCTAAGCAACGATCTCAGAAACGTAAAAATCAACAAAAACCGAGCTAAAATTCTTACCTAATTGAACCAAATAGTTGCCGAAATTTCAAAGCTTCTTCAACCCCTTTTTCTTAGCTACATTCGGCCATGAAAGAACATAAAGATGATGGCTTATTTTTTTATGTTATTTTAACATATAACATGTTATTTAAATAATTACTTATTTAACCTTATGTCATAAAATTTCATAACATATGACTTAAGGGTAGATTAGACATATGCCACCCACTATATCTAGAATTGGACTATTTACTCTTTTAATACCCCGCTTTAAAAAGCCATCATCAAATAGGCACTTTTCACTATAGTTTGCTACTTTTACTTTTTACGCGATTAAGTCATTTTTCTAAATTAAACACACAAACGATAAAATTTTTCTATAAGACTTTCACACACATTAATTCATATATAATAAACACAAAATATAAAATTAAAATATTTCTCGGACTCGGATTCGTGGTCTGGAAACCATCGTTCCGATTAGGGTCAAATTCTGATTAGGAACCAATAATGAATGTTACTATTCAATTGGTCATTAAATCACATTGATAGAATATACACATGTTCTTTATTAACCTACTAAGCAATTTGGCAATTATCAAAAGCTAATATATATATATATATATATATATATATAAATTATATATATATATGTTTATTAAGAGTTTTGCTTATTCAATTCATAATATACCAATAATATACATTCCAAACATAATATAGAACAAATCAATTAGAAGAACCTAATCAAACCTAAATACCAATTATGCCTTCTATAGACCAAACATCTAAATTTAAACTAAATATACATACACATATGTAAACCATGTTCGAAAGTGTCAATCCAAATACTATACCAATAATTTTATCACTTAGCGAATATACAATCCAAGATTTAAAATAATTTTTAAGTTGATTTGTATCTTAAATTATGCATTTCGTTAATAAGTATTTATCAACCATAACCCAAGCATATTCAAACACTACAACTATCATCTTACCAAAAAGACCAATTACAATATATATAAACCTAACATGACTTTATATCGCTATCAAGCCCATGACCAAGTAGAACATACACACATTCTATAACTAGAACAACTCAAACATTAGATCATTAGTAATAAATCCAAGCCATTTTCGCATGGCTTATTTATACAATTCAAATTATCGTTCAAGCATTAAGCTAGCCTATACATGCCTTAAGTTTTTACGTCCAAACTTTAAAAGTACCAATATGAGTCGATAGTGCGGTTGACTTTGCTGATGATTTCCCGAGCCCGTAGCGAGACCAAAATCTATAAAACAGAACATTGAACCACACAGAATAAGCTTATTAGCTTAGTAAGTCTCAAGCAAATAATAATGTAACACTCAAACACTTAAACATTTTATTCTTTAAACTTATGACATTGAATATAAATATTTCCAAAAATAAATTTATGCAGGGCCGAATACTAACAGTTTATTAACCTAAGCATTTACACTTCATTACCGAATTCAGAACTCATCGAATCATAGTATAAACATATATTACATGAATCACATGCTCCAAGTCACATAGGTACAACATTCATATCAACTATATTATCACATTCAAAGTCTTTTCACTCTTAGCATTTCTACTTGTAACCGAACCTCCCAAAATAGTACATTTAAGCTCAAATTCTATCTTATACCATTCATACACATCGATCAATAAGCTCAATCACACATAACACCATTCTTAACATAATATTTCAACTCGAGTAACATTAATCACAACTTACCTTACTTCTGATGAATTCAATGAGATTTAAGCTTACCTGAGTTTTTAACTCAATAGATTCACTATGTTACACCTCGATCAATTTATGGTTTCTTCGTTTTAAAGTATCACCGGCATTAAGCCTGTTAGGCACGAAGCCCGAATATATCTCTGGCACTAAGCCTGCTAGGGACGAAGTCGAATATATCATCAAGACTATGCCCGCTAGGCACGAAGCTTCGAATATATCACCGGCACTAAGCTCGCTAGGCACGAAGCCCGAATATGTCACAGACTAAGCTCGCTAGGCAATAAGCTCGAAATATATCATCGAACGAGGCCGCTAGGCTCGACGCCGAATATATCACCCAAGACTAAACCTGCTAGGCACGAAGCTCGAATATGTCACCAAGCACTAAGCACGCTAGGCATTAAGCCCGAAATATATCATCAAGACGAGGCTCGCTAGGCTCAAGCTCGAATATATCACCCAAGACTAAGCACCGCTAGCACACGGCTGAATATGTCACCAAGATCGAGCTCGCTAGGCATTAAGCCTAAAATATATCACCAAGACGAGGCTCGCTAGGCTCAAAGCCCGATCTATTTATCAAATCAATTTATCAACTTATATTCCTTAACACTTACATCACTATCAATTCATATACATAAACCACATTCACATATCATATCAAATGTACTAATTCACATTGCATTTCAGCATATCCAAACCAATATAGAACATTTACATTCGGCTATCACCTATTTCCTTACTCAAATTAATCAAATAATATCATTGAACATATTCATATTTATCTCTTTAATATACTTTAACTTAAGAACTTACCTCGACTGTCGACGTACCGTGTAAACCGACTATTCGATAACCTTCGTCTTTCCCCGATCCAAATCCGTTTTTCTTTGTTCTTGATCTAGACAAATTAAAATTCAGCTCATTCAAGTACATTTCATCTCAATTTAGTCCCAAAACACATAAATGAGCAATTTACCACTTTACCCCTAATATTTATTTTTTTTACAAATTAGCCCTAAATACTCAATTTCATCAAAACTTCCAATACAAAACATACTAATCTTTAACACATCTTCCATATAAAATCATTTAACATCAAAAACCACATGAACACATCAATGGCCGAATATCACACATGCTTAGATTCAAAAATTTCAACATGGGTCACTAATACTCTAAGCAACGATCTCGAAACGTAAAAATCAACAAAACCGAGCTAAAATTCTTACCTAATTGAACCAAATAGTTGCCAAATTTCAAAGCTTCTTCAACCCTTTTTCTTAGCTACATTCGCCATGAAAGAACATAAAGATGATGGCTTATTTTTTATGTTATTTTAACATATAACATGTTATTTAAATAATTACTTATTTAACCTTATGTCATAAAATTTCATAACATATGACTTAAGGGTAGATTAGACATATGCCACCCACTATATCTAGAATTGGACTATTTACTCTTTTAATACCCGCTTTAAAAAGCCATCATCAAATAGGCACTTTTCACTATAGTTTGCTACTTTTACTTTTTACGCGATTAAGTCATTTTTCTAAATTAAACACACAAACGATAAAATTTTTCTATAAGACTTTCACACACATTAATTCATATATAATAAACACAAAATATAAAATTAAAATATTTCTCGGACTCGGAATCGTGGTCTGGAAACCATCGTTCCGATTAGGGTCAAATTCTGATTAGGAACCAATAATGAATGTTACTATTCAATTGGTCATTAAATCACATTGACCGAATATACACATGTTCTTTATTAACCTACTAAGCAATTTGGCAATTATCAAAGCTAAATATATATATATATATATATAAATTTATATATATATATATATGTTTATTAAGAGTTTTGCTTATTCAATTCATAATATACCAATAATATACATTCCAAACATAATATAGAACAAATCAATTAGAAGAACCTAATCAAACCTAAATACCAATTATGCCTTCTATAGACCAAACATCTAAATTTAAACTAAATATACATACACATATGTAAACCATGTTCAAAGTGTCAATCCAAATACTATACCAATAATTTCATCACTTAGCCGAATATACAATCCAAGATTTAAAATAATTTTTAAGTTGATTTGTATCTTAAATTATGCATTTCGTTAATAAGTATTTATCAACCATAACCCAAGCATATTCAAACACTACAACTATCATCTTACCAAAAAGACTAATTACAATATATATAAACCTAACATGACTTTATATCGCTATCAAACCCATGACCAAGTAGAACATACACACATTCTATTACTAGAATAACTCAAACATTAGATCATTAGTAATAAATCCAAGCCATTTTCGCATGGCTTATTTATACAATTCAAATTATCATTCAAGCATTAAGCCAGCCTATACATGCCTTAAGTTTTTACGTCCAAACTTTAAAAGTACCAATATGAGTCGATAGTGTGGTTGACTTTGCTGATGATTTCCCGAGCCCGTAGCGAGACCAAAATCTATAAAACAGAACATTGAACCACACAGAATAAGCTTACTAGCTTAGTAAGTCTCAAGCAAATAATAATGTAACACTCAAACACTTAAACATTTTATTCTTTAAACTTATGACGTGGAATATAAATATTTCCATAAATAAATTTATGCAGGGCCGAATACTAACAGTTCATTAACCTAAGCATTTACACTTCATTACCATATTTCTGTAACTCATCGAATCATAGTATAAACATATATTACATGAATCACATGCTCCAAGTCACATAGGTACAACATTCATATCAACTATATTATCACATTCAAAGTCTTTTCACCCTTAGCATTTCTACTTGTAACCGAACCTCCCAAAATAGTACATTTAAGCTCAAAATCTATCTTATACCATTCATACACATCGATCAATAAGCTCAATCACACATAACACCATTCTTAACAAAATATTTCAACTCGAGTAACATTAATCACAACTTACCTTACTTCTGATGAATTCAATGAGATTTAAGCTTACCTGAGTTTTTAACTCAATAGATTCACTATGTTACACCTCGATCAATTTATGGTTTCTTCATTTTAAAGTATCACCAAGATTAAGCTCGCTAGGCACGAAGTCTTAATATATCACCGGCACCAAGCCTGCTAGGCACGAAGCCCGAATATATCACCAAGACTAAGCCTACTAGGCACGAAGCTTCGAATATGTTACCAAGACTAAGCCTTCTAGGCAATAAGCACGAAATATATCACCAAGACGAGGCACGCTAGGCTCAAGCCGAATATATCACCGCACTAAGCTTGCTAGCACGAAGCTCGAATATGTCATCAAGCACTAAGCACGCTAGGCATTAAGCCCGAAATATATCACCAAAGACGAGACACGCTAGGCTCAAGCTCGAATATATCACCTAAGACTAAGCCTACTAGGCACGAAGCTCGAATATGTCGCAAGACTAAGCTCGCTAGGATTAAGCCCAAAATATATCCAAGACGAGGCACGCTAGGCTCAAGCCCGATCTATTTATCAAATCAATGCATCAACTTATATTCCTTAACACTTACATCACTATCAATTCGGATGCATAAACCACATTCACATATCATATCAAATGTACTAATTCACATTGCATTTCAAAGATATCCAATCCAATATAGAACATTTACATTTGGCTATCACCTATTTCCTTACTCAAATTAATCAAATAATATCATTGAACATATTCATATTTATCTCTTTAATATACTTTAACTTAAGAACATACCTCGACTGTCGACGGACCGTGTAAACCGACCATTCGATAACCTTCGTCTTTCCCCGATCCAAATCCATTTTTCTTTGTTCTTGATCTAGACACATTAAAATTCAGCTCATTCAAGTACATTTCATCTCAATTTAGTCCCAAAACACATAAATGAGCAATTTACCACTTTACCCCTAATATTTATTTATTTTACAAATTAGCCCTAAATACTCAATTTCATTAAAACTTCCAATACAAAACATACTAATCTTTAACACATATTTCATCTAAAATCATTTAACATCAAAAACCACATGAACACATTAATGGCAGAATATCACACATGCTTAGATTCAAAAATTTCAACATGGGTCAGTTAATACTCTAAGCAACGATATCAGAAACGTAAAAATCAACAAAAACTGAGCTAAAATTCTTACCTAATTGAACCAAATATTTGCCGAAATTTCAAAGCTTCTTCAGCCTCTTTTTCTTAGCTACATTCGGGCATGAAAGAACATAAAGATGATGGCTTATTTTTTTATGTTATTTTAACAGATAACATGTTATTTAAATAATTACTTATTTAACCTTATGTCATAAAATTTCATAACATATAACTTAAGGGTAGATTAGACATATGCCACCCACTACATCTAGAATTGGACTATTTACTCTTTTAATACCCCACTTTAAAAAGCCATCATCAAATAGGCACTTTTCACTATAGTTTGCTACTTTTACTTTTTACGCGATTAAGTCCTTTTTCTAAATTAAACACACAAACGATAAAATTTTTCTACGAGACTTTCACACACATTAATTCACATATAATAAACACAAAATATAAAATTAAAATATTTCTCAAACTCGAATTCGTGGTCCGAAAACCACCGTTCCGATTAGGGTCAAATTCGGTCTGTTACAGCTCTTCCCCCTTAAGGATTTTCGTCCCCAAAAATCTTACCGTTAAACAACGTCGGATAGTGTTGCCTCATTGAGTCCTCAGGCTCCCACGTAGCCTCTTCAACTCCATGTCGATTCCATAGTACTTTCACTAATGGAATCCTTTTGTTTCTTAACTCTTTCACTTCCCGAGCTAAGATACGGATCGGTTCATCCTCATACGTCATATCAGGTCGGATTTCAATCTCAGATGGAACAATCACATGTGACGGATCTGATATGTATCTACAGAGCATAGAAACGTGAAATACATCGTGTATCTTTTCTAATTCAGAGGATAACTTCAACCTATAAGCAATAGGCCCAATACGTTCGATGATTTCACACGGTCCGATAAATCTCAGACTCAGTTTGCCTTTCTGTCCAAATCGGAGTACTTTCTTCCACGGGGAAACTTTCAAAAATATCCGATCTCTGACTTGAAATTCTATATCTTTACGTTTCAAATCAGCGTAAGACTTTTGACGATCTAATGCAACTTTCAAACTATCTCTGATTATAGCCACTTTTTGTTCAGTCTCTTTAATCAAATCAACCCCTTGTATCTTGTTCTCACTGAGCTCGGTCCAGTACAATGGCATACGACACTTGCGGCCATATAGAGCTTCACAGGGTGCCATTTTGATACTTGATTGAAAACTGTTATTATAAGCAAATTCAATCAAAGGTAAGTACTTTTCCCACGTACCTTCAAACTCGAGAACGCAACATCTCAACATGTTCTCAAGTGTTTGAATGGTTCGCTCAGATTGACCGTCTGTCTATGGGTGAAAGGCGGTGCTAAAATGAAGTTTAGTACCTAAAGCATCCTGTAACTTCTTCTACAATCGCGATGTGAATCTCAGGTCTCTGTCTGAGATAATAGAACTCGACACACCATGCAATCTCACGATTTGAGATATATACAACTCAACAAGTTTATCGAGTGAAAAGTCCATACGAACCGGTACAAAATGAGCTGATTTGGTCAATCTATCTACTATAACCTAGACTGCATCTTTCTTGCTCGATGTCATAGGCAACCCAGATACAAAATCCATAGTGATTCTATCCCATTTCCATTCAGGTATTATGATCGGTTGAAGCAAACCAGAAGGCACTTGATGCTCGGCTTTTACTTGCTGACAAATTAAGCACTTTGACACAAATTTAGATATATCCCGTTTCATGCCAGGCCACTAATAAAGCTATTTCAAATCATTATACATTTTTGTGCTACCCGGATGTATCGATAATTGACCACTATGAGCCTCACTCAGAATCATCTGAATCAAATTCGAGTTCTTCGGAACACACATTCGGCTTTTAAAGTTCAAACAGTCATTCGCATCAATTTAAAACTCTGATTCCGTATCTTTTTTCGCACTGAATTCGTCTAGCAATCAAATCTTTGTCAACTTTCTGTGCATCACAAATTTGCTGAATAAACATCGGTCTTGCTTGTAACTTGGCTATGATGGAACCATCATTAGACAGAACCATCTGTGCGTTCATCGCACGAAGAGCAAATAATGATTTTTGACTTAACGCATCTGCAACAACATTGGCTTTTCCCGGATGGTAGTCAATCACCAACTCATAGCCTTTCAACAATTCTAACCATCAGAGTTGTCTCAAGTTCAGATCATTCTGAGTCATCAAACACTTTAGACTTTTATGATCCGAATAAACGTGACATTTCTCATCGAATAAGTAATAACGCCAAATTTTCAATGCAAAAACAATAGCTGCTAATTCCAAATCGTGAGTAGGATAATTTCTTTCATGCGGCTTCAATTGTCTCGAAGCGTAGGCTATAACTTTACCTTCCTGCATCAAAACGCAACCCAACCCATTCAAAGAAGCATCACTAAAAACGACAAATTCTTTACCCAATTCAGGCTGAGCTAACACTGGAGCTTCGGTCAAAAGAGCTTTCAGCTGTTCGAAACTTTTCTGACACTTTTTCGACCACTCAAACTTGACATCTTTCTGTAGTAGCCTTGTCAAAGGTGTAGCTATCACAAAAAATCTTTTACAAATCGTCTGTAGTATCCCGCAAGGCCTAGAAAGCTTCGAATCTCGAAAACATTCTTTGATGGTTTCCAATCAAGTATAGCAGCTATTTTGTTTGGATCCACCCGAATACCTAATGCTGAAACAACATGACCCAAGAAGCTGACTTCATTCATCCAGAACTCACACTTACTAAACTTTGCATACAACTGTTGAGCTCGTAAAGTTTGTAGCACTAATCTCAAATGCTCGGCATGCTCGGTGTCATTTTTGGAGTAGATTAGTATATCATCAATAAACACTACTACAAACCGATCCAAAAACTGTTTGAAGGCCCGATTCATTAGATCTATAAAAATAGCAGGTGCATTAGTGAGTCCAAAAGGCATAACCAGAAACTCAAAATGTCCGTATCTCGTCCGGAATGCAGTTTTTAGCACATTTGTATCTCTGACTCGCAACTGATAATAACCCGATCTCAAATCTATCTTTGAAAATACTGAAGCCCCTTTCAACTGATCAAACAGATCATCAATCCGAGGTAACGGGTACTTATTCTTTATAGTTACCTTATTCAGTTGCCGATAATCAATACATATTCGCATCGTTCCATCTTTCTTCTTCACAAAAAGAACTGGTGCACCCCAAGGAGAGAAACTCGGTCGTGCAAAGCCCCTATCTGTTAACTCTTGCAACTGTGCTTTCAACTCTTTTAACTCAGTAGGTGCCATCCGATACGGAGCTATCGAGATTGGAGTCGTTCTCGGTGCTAATTCAATGCCGAACTCAATCTCTCGTACTGGTGGTAAACCCGATAGCTCTTCAGGAAACACATCTGGGTATTCACACACAACCGGTACAGATTCAATATGCTTTTCAGACATTTTATTATCCAGTACATAGGCCAAATAAGCTTTGTACCCTTCTCTCACATACTTTCGGGCTAACAATGAGGATATTACTGTAGGAAACTCACTTAAATCACTGGATCTAATTCTGATGATCTTACCGTTCTGACATCTCAAATCAATAAGCTTTCTTTTACAATTCACCACTACATCATGTGAAGTTAACCAGTCCATTCCCAAAATTATGTCGAACTCATCAAGGGCAACAACATTAAATCTGGGAAGCAAGAATCCGAATCAAGAACGGGCAACCTCTACACACTTTATTAACAAATACACATCTACCCAAAGGGTTGGACACACGAATCACAAACTCAAGAGACTCAACTAGCGAGTCTTACGAATACTAAAGTTTCACACATATGAATGAGTCGAACCAGGATCAATCAATGCAATCACAGTAGTATCATAAAGGATGAAAGTACCGGTAATGACATCGAGGGAGGAAGCATCCTCCTTGGCTCGTGTAGCATAAGCTCTAGCTGGAACTCTAGCTTCTGATCATATTGCGGTGTCCTTCGTCCTCTCTCGATCGCCACCGCATTGCACGAATGTCCGAGTGGTCTACCCGTCTTGGCGCTTCGCTTCGGTCTAGTGTTTTGAGTTGTATTTTGCTCGGCTAACATCGGGCACTCTCGAATAAAATGATTCGACGATCCACATTTAAAGCAGGACCGATCACGAACTCTACAACTCCCAGGATGCCATTTCCCACAATGTTTACACTCTACCGGTTCGTGGAACATTCATCGACACTAGCTATCGACGTGGCTCGGGATATCACTGGAGGTTGATCTCGTCTAGGGAAGTCTGAAGTGGCTTTATGTCGACTGGGGTCATCTCTGAACTTCTTATACACAGAATGGAAAATTTTACTCGATGATCTTTTTCGAGTGTCTCTAGCTGCTACTTCAGCTTTTGTTTTCTCCTTTTCGAGCTCTTCGGCTTTACAAGCTCGCTCAACTAATGTCACAAACTCTTTGATATCAAGAATGCCAACAAGTAACTTTATGTCTTCATTCAGGCCGTCTTCAAATCTTTTACACATAATGGCTTCGGTAGATATACACCCCCGAGCGTAACGGCTCAATCTGACAAACTTTCGCTCATATTTCGTCACAGTCATGCGGCCCTATTTTATTTCCAGAAATTCTTTCTGTTTCTGATCGATGAATATCTGATTGATATATTTCTTACGGAACTCAATTTGGAAGAAGTCCCAAGTTACTTTTTCTTCCAGAACTACGGATACCAGTGTGTTCCACCAATGATAGGCAGTGTCCCGAAGTAGAGATATAGCACACTTTAGGCATTCATCTGGAGTACAAGATAACTCATCGAGTACCCGAAAAGTGTTATCAAGCCATATCTAGGCTCGCTCTGCGTCATCATCATCATTGGCCTTGAATTCCTCGGCCCCATATATCCTGATTTTATCAACGGGAGGCCTGCTAGATCTCATCGGATCTATCATCGGGGGTGCTGAAGGTACCAAAGTTGGATTATTCGGGGGTGGAGGTTGTTGTACAGCCGGATTATTCTAAACAAACTGGGTAAACCATTCATTCATCATTTGGTAGAAGGCTCATTTAGCCTCCCCCTCGTGGCTACCCGAAACTGGTCGAGAGTCTACTGGCACTGATCCGCATGCACGGTCAGGCGCTACACTCTCTACATCATCCGCTACGGCTCTATCAGGATCAGGATTCATTTACTATATAAAACACAGTTTGAAATGTCAGAAGTCACCACACTATCAAATATATACAATTAAGGCATGTATAGCTAGACTCACGCGCGCTACGGTGGTCCTAGAATCGACTAAACCGTAAGCTCTGATACCAATCAAATGTAACAACCCTAACCCGTAACCGTTGCCGAATTAGGGTTACAAGGCATTACCGAACATAGCACAGGTCATAACAATTATTTTCTTTTCATACGATCTATCTGAATACAACATGATTAATACACTTCCATGGCATGTTTAAACAACATCGTATATATTTTAAAACCATTATCCAAATTCATTTATAAGCATTACATAACCAATAATGATATTACTATCCAATTGGTCATTAAATCACATTGACCGAATATACACATGTTCTTTGTTAACCTACTAAGCAATTTAGTAATTATCAAAAGCTAAACATATATATATATATATATATATATATATATAAGAGTTTTAGTTATTCAATTCATAATATACCAATAGTATACATTCCAAACATAACATAGAACAAATCAATTAGAAGAACATAATCAAACCTAAATACCAATTATGCCTTCTATAGATCAAGCATCTAAATTTAAACTAAATATACGTACACATATGTAAACCATGTTCAAATCATCAATCCAAATACTATACCTATAATTTCATCACTTAGCCGAATATACAATCCAAGATTTAAAATAATTTCTAAGTTGATTTGTATCTTAAATTATGTATTTCATTAATAAGTACTTATCAACCATAACCCAATCATATTCAAACACTACAACTATCATCTTACCAAAAAGACTAATTACAATATATATAAACCAAACATGACTTTATATCGCTATCAAACCCATGACCAAGTAGAACATACATACATTCTATAACTAGAATAACTCAAACATTAGATCATTAGTAATAAATCCAAGCCATTTTCGCATGGCTTATTTATACAATTCAAATTATCATTCAAGCATGAAGCTAGCCTATACATGCCTTAGGTTTTTACGTCCAAACTTTAAAAGTACCAATATGAGTCGATAGTGCGGTTGACTTTGCTGATGATTTCCCGAGCCCGTAGCGAGACTAAAATCTATAAAACAGAACATTGAACCACACAGAATAAGCTTACTAGCTTAGTAAGTCTCAAGCAAATAATAATGCAACACTCAAACACTTAAACATTTTATTCTTTAAACTTATGACATTGAATATAAATATTTCCATAAATAAATTTATGCAGGTAGAATACTAACAGTTCATTAACCTAAGCATTTACACTTCATTACCGAATTCAGAACTCATCGAATCATAGTATAAACATATATTACATGAATCACATGCTCCAAGTCACATAGGTACAACATTCATATCAACTATATTATCACATTCAAAGTCTTTTCACTCTTAGCATTTCTACTTGTAACCGAACCTCCCAAAATAGTACATTTAAGCTCAAATTCTATCTTATACCATTCATACACATCGATCAATAAGCTCAATCACACATAACACCATTCTTAACATAATATTTCAACTCGAGTAACATTAATCACAACTTACCTTACTTCTGATGAATTCGATGAGATTTAAGCTTACCTGAGTTTTTAACTCAATAGATTCACTATGTTACACCTCGATCAATTTATGGTTTCTTCGTTTTAAAGTATCACCGGCATTAAGCCTGCTAGGTAAGAAGCCCGAATATATCACCGCACTAAGCCTGCTAGGCACGAAGACCGAATATATCACCGGCACTAAGCCTACTAGGCACGAAGCCTGAATATATCACCGGCACTAAGCCTGCTAGGCAATAAGCCTGAAATATATCACCGGTACGAGGCCTGCTAGGTTCGAAGCCCGAATATATCACCGGCACTAAGCCTGCTAGGCACTAAGCCTGCTAGGCACGAAGCCTGAATATGTCACCGGCACTAAGCCTGCTAGGCATTAAGCCCGAAATATATCACCGACACGAGGCCTGCTAGGCTCGAAGCCCGAATATATCACCGGTACTAAGCCTGCTAGGCACGAAGCCTGAATAAGTCACCGGTACTAAGCCTGCCAGGCATTAAGCCCAAAATATATCACTGGCACGAGGTCTGCTAGGCTCGATGCCTGATCTATTTATCAAATCAATTCATCAACTTATATTCCTTAACACTTACATCACTATCAATTCATATACATAAACCACATTCACATATCATATCAAATGTACTAATTCATATTGCATTTCAGCATATCCAATCCAATATAGAACATTTACATTCGGCTATCACCTATTTCCTTACTCAAATTAATCAAATAATATCATTGAACATATTCATATTTATCTCTTTAATATACTTTTACTTAAGAACTTACCTCGACTATCGACGGACCGTGTAAACCGACTATTCGATAACCTTCGTCTTTCCCCCATCCAAATCTGTTTTTCTTTGTTCTTGACCTAGACACATTAAAATTCAACTCATTCAAGTACATTTCATCTCAATTTAGTCTTAAAACACATAAATGAGCAATTTACCACTTTACCCCTAATATTTACTTTTTTACAAATTAGCCTTAAATACTCAATTTCATCAAAACTTCCAATACAAAACATACTAATCTTTAACACATCTTTCATCTAAAATCATTTAACATCAAAAACCACATGAACAAATCAATGGTCGAATATCACACATGCTTAGATTCAAAAATTTCAACATGGGTCCGCTAATACTCTAAGCAACGATATCAGAAACGTAAAAATCAACAAAAACCGAGCTAAAATTCTTACCTAATTGAACCAAATAGTTGCCGAAATTTCAAAGCTTCTTTAACCCCTTTTTCTTAGCTACATTCTACCGAAGAACATAAAGATGATGGCTTATTTTTTATGTTATTTTAACATATAACATGTTATTTAAATAATTACTTATTTAACCTTATGTCATAAAATTTCATAACATATAACTTAAGGGTAGATTAGACATATGCCACCCACTACATCTAGAATTGGACTATTTACTCTTTTAATACCCCACTTTAAAAAGCCATCATCAAATAGGCACTTTTCACTATAGTTTGCTACTTTTACTTTTTACGCGATTAAGTCCTTTTTCTAAATTAAACACACAAACGATAAAATTTTTCTACGAGATTTTCACACACATTAATTCACATATAAAAAACACAAAATATAAAATTAAAATGTTTCTCAGACTTGAATTCATGGTCCGGAAACCACCGTTCCGATTAGGGTCAAATTCGGTCTGTTACAACTCTCCCCCTTAAGGATTTTCATCCCCAAAAATCTAACCGTTAAACAACGTCGGATATTGTTGCCTCATTGAGTCCTCAGGCTCCCACGTAGCCTCTTCAACTCCATGCTGATTCCATAGTACTTTCACTAATGGAATCCTTTTGTTTCTTAACTCTTTCACTTCCCGAGCTAAGATACGGATCGGTTCTTCCTCATACATCATATCGGTTCGAATTTCAATCTCAGATGGAGAAATCACATGTGACGGATCTGATCTGTATCTACGGAGCATAGAAACGTGAAATACATCTTGTATCTTTTCTAATTCAGAGGGTAACTTCAACCTATAAGCAACATGCCCAAGACGTTCGATGATTTCATACGGTTCGATAAATCTCGAACTCATTTTGCCTTTCTGTCCAAATCAGAGTACTTTCTTCCATGGGAAACTTTCAAAAATACCCGATCTCTGAATTAAAATTCTATATCTTTACGTTTCAAATCAGCGTAAGACTTTTGACGATCTGAAGCAGCTTTCAAACTATCTCTGATTATAGCCACTTTCTGTTCAGTCTCTTTAAACAAATCAACCCCTTGTATCTCGTTCTCACTGAGCTTGGTCCAGTACAATGGCGTACGACACTTGCGGCCATATAGAGCTTCATAGGGTGCCATTTTGATACTTGATTGAAAACTACTATTATAAGCAAATTCAATCAGAGGTAAATACTTTTCCCACGTACCTTCAAACTCGAGAACGCAACATCTCAACATGTCCTCAAGTGTTTGAATGGTTCGCTCAGATTGACCGTCTGTCTGTGGGTGAAAGGCGGTGCTAAAATGAAGTTTAGTACCTAAAGCATCCTGTAACTTCTTCCACAATGCGATGTAAATCTCGGGTCTCTGTCTGAGATAATAGAACTCGGCACACCATGTAATCTCAAGATTTGAGATATATACAACTCAGCAAGTTTATCGAGTGAAAAGGCCATACGAACCGGTACAAAATGAGCTGATTTGGTCAGTCTATCTACTATAACCCAGACTGCATCTTTCTTGCTCGATGTCATAGGCAACCCAAATACAAAATCCATAGTGATTTTATCCCATTTCCATTCAGGTATCATGATCGGTTGAAGCAACCTAGAAGGCACTTGATGCTCGGCTTTTACTTGCTAACAATTAAGCACTTTGACACAAATTCAGATATATCCCGTTTCATGCCAGGCCACCAATAAAACTATTTCAAATCATTATATATTTTTGTGCTACCCAGATGTATCGATAATCGACCACTATTAGCCTCACTCAGAATCATCTAAATCAAATCCGAGTTCTTCGGAACACACATTCGACTTTTAAAGTTCAAACAGTCATTCGCATCAATTTGAAACTCTGATTCCGTATCTTTTTCGCACTGAATTCGTCTAGCAATCAAATCTTTGTCAACTTTTTGTGCATCACAAATTTGCTGAATAAACATCGGTCTTGCTTGTAACTCGGCTATGATCGAACCATCATTAGACATAACCATCTGTGCGTTCATCGCACGAAGAGCAAATAATGATTTTCGACTTAACTCATCTGCAACAACATTGGCTTTTCCCGGATGGTAGTCAATCACCATCTCATAGCCTTTCAACAATTCTAACCATCTGCATTGTCTCAAGTTCAGATCTTTCTGAGTCATCAAATACTTTAGACTTTTATGATCCGAATAAACGTGACATTTCTCGCTGAATAAGTAATGACGCCAAATTTTCAATGCGAAAACAATAGCTGCTAATTCCAGATCGTGAGTAGGTTAATTGCTTTCGTGCGGCTTCAATTGTCTCGGAGCGTAGGCTATAACTTTGCCTTCCTACATCAAAATGCAGCCCAACCCATTCGAAGAAGCATCACTAAAAACGACAAATTCTTTACCCGATTCAGGCTGAGCTAACACTAGAGCTTGGTCAAAAGAGCTTTCAGCTGTTCGAAACTTTTCTGACACTTTTCTGAGCACTCAAACTTGACATCTTTCTGTAGTAGCCTTGTCAAAGGTGTAGCTATCATAGAAAAATCTTTTACAAACCGTCTGTAGTATCCCGCAAGGCCTAGAAAGCTTTGAATCTCGAAAAAAATTCTTTGGTGGTTTCCAATCAAGTATAGCTGCTATTTTGTTTTGATCCACCCGGATACCTGATGCTGAAACAACAGAACCCAAGATGCTGACTTCATTCATCCAAAACTCACACTTACTAAACTTTGCATACAACTGTTGATCTCATAAAGTTTGTAGCACTAATCTCAAATGCTCGGCATGCTCGGTTTCATTTTTAGAGTAGATTAGTATATTATCAATAAACACTACTACAAACCGATCCAAAAACTGTCTGAAGACCCGATTCATTATATCCATAAAAATAGCAGGTGCATTAGTGAGTCCAAAAGGCATAACTAGAAACTCAAAATGTCTGTACCTCGTCCGAATGTAGTCTTTGGCACATCCGTATCTCGACTCATGGCGATAATAACCCGATCTCAAATCTATCTTTGAAAATCTGAAGCCCCTTTCAAGCGATCAAATAAATCATCAATCCGAGGTAATGTGTACTTATTCTTTATAGTTACCTTATTCATTCTTAGATAATCAATACACATTCGCATCATTCCATCTTTCTTCTTCACAAAAAGAACTGGTGCACCCTAAGGAGAGAAACTCGGTCGTGCAAAACCCTATCTATTAACTCCGCAATCGTGCTTTCAACTCTTTTAACTCAAGAGGTGCCATCCGATCACGGAGCTATCGAGATTGGAGTCGTTCGGTGCTAATTCAATCTTGAACTCAATCTCTCGTCTTGGTGGTAAACCCGATAGTTCTTCAGAAACACATCCGGTATTCACACAACCGCAAGTCTGATTCAATATGCTTTTCGGACATTTTATTATCCATTACATAGGCCAAATAAGCTTCTTACCCTTTTCTCACATACTTTCGGGCTAACAATGAGGATATTACTGTAGGAAACTCACTTAAATCTCTGGATCCAATTCTGATGATCTCACCGTTCTGACATCTCAAATCAATAAGCTTTCTTTTGCAATTCACCACTGCATCATGTGAAGTTAACCAGTCCATTCTCAAAATTATGTCGAACTCATCGAAGGGCAACAACATTAAATCGGCTGGGAAGCAAGAATCCCGAATCATCAACGGGTAACCTCTACACACTTTATTAACAAATACACATCTACCCAAAGGGTTGGACACACGAATCACAAACTCAGTAGACTCAACTGGCAAAGTCTTACCGAATACTAAAGTTTCACACACATATGAATGAGTCGAACTAGGATCAATCAATGCAATCACAATAGTATCATAAAGGGTAAAAGTACCGGTAATAACATCGGGAAAGGAAGCATCCTCCCTGGCTCGTGCAGCATAAGCTTTAGCTGGAGCTCTAGCCTCTGATAGTATTGCGGTGTCCTTCGTCCCTCTCTAACTGCCACCTGCATTGCCTGAATGTCTGAGTGGTCTACCCCATGCTGGCGCACTGCTCGGTCTAGTGTTTTGAGTTGCATTTTGCTCAGCTAACATCGGGCACTCTCGAATAAAATGATCCGACGATCCACATTTAAAGCAGGACCGATCACGAACTCTACAACTCCCAGAATGCCATTTCCCACAATATTTACACTAGCCTCGGTTCTGTGGAACATTACCGACACTAGCTATCGACGTGGCTCGGGATCTCACTAGAGGTTGATCTCGTCTAGGCAAGTCTGAAGTGGCTTTATGTCGACTGGGGTCATCTCTGAACTTCTTATGCACTGAATGGAAAATTTTACTCGATGATATTTTTCGAGTGTCTCTAGATTCTACTTCAGCTTTTCTTTTCTCCTTTTCGAGCTCTTCGGCTTTACAAGCTCGCTCGACTAATGTCACAAACTCTTTGATTTCAAGAATGCCAACAAGTAACTTTATGTCTTCATTCAGGCCGTCTTCAAATCTTTTACACATAATGGCTTCGATAGATATACACTCCCGAGTGTAACGGCTCAATCTGACAAACTTCCACTTATATTCTGTCACAGTCATGCGGCCCTGTTTTAATTTCAGAAATTCTTTCCGTTTCTGATCGATGAATCTCTGACTGATATATTTCTTACGGAACTCAATTTGGAAGAAGTCCCAAGTTACTTTTTCTTTCGGAACTACGGATACCAGTGTGTTCCACTAGTGATAGGCAGTGTCCCGAAGTAGAGATATAGCACACTTTAGGCATTCATCTGGAGTACAAGATAACTCATCGAGTACCCGAATAGTGTTATCAAGCCACATCTCAGCTCGCTCTGCGTCATCATCATCATTGGCCTTAAATTCCTCGGACCCATATTTCCTGATTTTATCAACGGGAGGCCTGCTAGATCTCATCGAATTTATCATCGGGGGTGCTGAAGGTACGGAAGTTGGATTATTCGGGGGTGGAGGTTGTTGTACAGCTGGATTATTTTGAACAAACTGGGTAAACCATTCATTCATCATTTGGTAGAAGGCTTGTTTAGCCTCCCCCTCGTGGCTACCCGAAACTGGTCGAGAGTCTACTGGCACTGATCTGCGTGCACGGTCAGGCGCTACACTCTCTACATCATCCGCTACGGCTCTATCGGGATCAGGATCCATTTACTATATAAAACACAGTTCGAAATGTCAAAAGTCACCACACTATCAAATATATACAATTAAGGCATGTATAGCTAGACTCACACGCGCTACGGTAGTCCTAGAATCGACTAAATCGTAAGCTCTGATACCAATCAAATGTAACACCCCTAACCCGTAACCGTCGTCGGATTAGGGTTACAAGGCATTAACGAACATAGCACAGGTCATAACAATTATTTTCTGTTCATACAGTCCTATCTGAATACAACATGATTAATACACTTCCATGGCATGTTTAAACAACATCGTACATATTTTAAAAACCATTATCCAAATTCATTTATAAGCATTACATAACCAATAATGAATGTTACTATTCAATTGGTCATTAAATCACATTGACCGAATATACACATGTTCTTTATTAGCCTACTAAGCAATTTGGCAATTATCAAAAGCTAAACATATATATATATTTATATATATATATGTTTATTAAGAGTTTTGCTTATTCAAATTCATAATATACCAATAATATACATTCCAAACATAATATAGAACAAATCAATTAGAAGAACATAATCAAACCTAAATACCAATTATGCCTTCTATAGACCGAAACATCTAAATTTAAACTAAATATACATACACATATGTAAACCATTTTCGAAAGTGTCAATCCAAATACTATACCTATAATTTCATCACTTAGCGAATATACAATCCAAGATTTAAAATAATTTCTAAGTTGATTTGTATCTTAAATTATGCATTTCATTAATACGTATTTATCAACCATAACCCAAGCATATTCAAACACTACAACTATCATCTTACCAAAAAGACTAATTACAATATATATAAACCTAACATGACTTTATATCGCTATCAAACCCATGACCAAGTAGAACATACACACATTCTATAACTAGAATAACTCAAACATTAGATCATTAGTAATAAATCCAAGCCATTTTCGCATGGCTTATTTATACAATTCAAATTATCATTCAAGCATTAAGCTAGCCTATACATGCCTTAAGTTTTTACGTCCAAACTTTAAAAGTACCAATATGAGTCGATAGTGTGGTTGACTTTGTCGATGATTTCCCAAGCCCGTAAGCGAGACCAAAATCTATAAAATGTAACATTGAACCACACGAATAAGCTTACTAGCTTAGTAAGTCTCAAGCAAATAATAATGTAACACTCAAACACTTGAATATTTTATTCTTTAAACTTATGACATTGAATATAAATATTTCCAAAAATAAATTTATGCAGGTCGAATACTAACAGTTCATTAACCTAAGCATTTACACTTCATTACCGAATTTCAGAACTCATCGAATCATAGTATAAACATATATTACATGAATCACATGCTCCAAGTCACATAGGTACAACATTCATATCAACTATATTATCACATTCAAAGTCTTTTCACTCTTAGCATTTCTACTTGTAACTGAACCTCCCAAAATAGTACATTTAAGCTCAAATTCTATCTTATACCATTCATACACATCGATCAATAAGCTCAATCACACATAACACCATTCTTAACATAATATTTCAACTCGAGTAACATTAATCACAACTTACCTTACTTCTAATGAATTCAATGAGATTTAAGCTTACTTGAGTTTTTAACTCAATAGATTCACTATGTTACACCTCGATCAATTTATGGTTTCTTCGTTTTAAAGTATCACCGGCATTAAGCCTGCTAGGCACGAAGCCCAAATATATCACCGGCAATAAGCCTACTAGGCACGAAGCCCGAATATATCACCGGCACTAAGCCTGCTAGGCACGAAGCCCAAATATATCACCGGCACTAAGCCTGCTAGGCACGAAGCTGAATATGTTATCGCACTAAGCTCGCTAGGCAATAAGCCCGAAATATATCACCGGCACGAGGCCTGCTAGGCTTGAAGCCCGAATATATCACCGGCACTAAGCCTGCTAGGTACGAAGCCTGAATATGTCACCGGCACTAAGCCTGCTAGGCATTAAGCCTGAAATATATCACCGACACGAGGCCTATTGGGCTCAAGTCGAATATATCACCCAAGACTAAGCTCGCTGAGCACGAAGCCCGAAAATGTCACCAAGACTAAGCTCGCTAGGCATTAAGCCCGAAATATATCAAAGACGAGGCACGCTAGGCTCGAAGCCCGATCTATTTATCAAATCAATTCATCAACTTATATTCCTTAACACTTACATCACTATCAATTCATATACATAAACCACATTCACATATCATATCAAATGTACTAATTCACATTGCATTTCAGCATATCCAATCCAATATAGAACATTTACACTCGGCTATCACCTATTTCCTTACTCAAATTAATCAAATAATATCATTGAACATATTCATATTTATCTCTTTAATATACTTTAACTTAAGAACTAACCTCGACTGTCGACGGACCGTGTAAACCGACTATTCGATAACCTTCGTCTTTCCCCGATCCAAATTCATTTTTCTTTGTTCTTGATCTAGACACATTAAAATTCAGCTCATTCAAGTACATTTCATCTCAATTTAGTCCCAAAACACATAAATGAGCAATTTACCACTTTACCCCTAATATTTATTTTTTTACAAATTAGCCCTAAATACTCAATTTCATCAAAACTTCCAATACAAAACATACTAATCTTTAACACATCTTTCATCTAAAATCATTTAACATCAAAAACCACATGAACACATTAATGGCCGAATATCACACATGCTTAGATTCAAAAATTTCAACATGGGTCAGCTAATACTCTAAGCAACGATATCAGAAACGTAAAAATCAACAAAAACCGAGCTAAAATTCTTACCTAATTGAACCAAATAGTTGCCGAAATTTCAAAGCTTCTTCAACCCCTTTTTCTTAGCTACATTCGGCCATGAAAGAACATAAAGATGATGGCTTATTTTTTTATGTTATTTTAACATATAACATGTTATTTAAATAATTACTTATTTAACCTTATGTCATAAAATTTCATAACATATAACTTAAGGGTAGATTAGACATATGCCACCCACTACATCTAGAATTGGACTATTTACTCTTTTAATACCCCACTTTAAAAAGCCATCATCAAATAGGCACTTTTCACTATAGTTTGCTACTTTTACTTTTTATGCGATTAAGTCCTTTTTCTAAATTAAACACACAAACGATAAAATTTTTCTACGAGACTTTCTCACACATTAATTCACATATAATAAACACAAAATATAAAATTAAAATATTTCTCAGACTCAAATTCGTGGTCCGAAAACCATTGTTCCGATCAGGGTCAAATTCGGTCTGTTACAACTCTCCCCCCTTAAGGATTTTCGTCCCCAAAAATCTTACCGTTAAACAACGTCGGATATTGTTGCCTCATTGAGTCCTCAGGCTCCCACGTAGCCTCTTCAACTCCATGCCGATTCCATAGTACTTTCACTAATGGAATCCTTTTGTTTCTTAACTCTTTCACTTCCCGAGCTAAGATACAAATCGGTTCTTCCTCATACGTCATATCGGGTCAGATTTTAATCTCAGGTGGAACAATCACATGTGACGGATCTGATCTGTATCTACGGAGCATAGAAACGTGAAATACATCGTGTATCTTTTCTAATTCAGAGGGTAACTTCAACCTATAAGCAACAGGCCCAATACGTTCGATGATTTCATACGGTCCGATAAATCTTGGACTCAGTTTGCCTTTCTGTCCAAATTGGAGTACTTTCTTCCACGGGGAAACTTTCAAAAATACCCGATCTCTGACTTGAAATTCTATATCATTACGTTTCAAATCAGCGTAAGACTTTTGACGATCTGATGCAGCTTTCAAACTATCTCTGATTATAGCCACTTTCTGTTCAGTCTCTTTAATCAAATCAACCCCTTGTATCTTGTTCTCACTGAGCTCGGTCCAAGACAATGGCGCATTTACACTTGCGGCCATATAGAGCTTCATAGGGTGCCATTTTGATACTTGATTGAAAATTGTTATTATAAGCAAATTCAATCAAGGGTAAGTACTTTTCCCACGTACCTTCAAACTCGAGAACGCAACATCTCAACATGTCCTCAAGTGTTTGAATGGTTCGCTCAGATTGACCGTCTGTCTGTGGGTGAAAGGCGGTGCTAAAATGAAGTTTAGTACCTAAAGCATCCTGTAACTTCTTCCACAATCGCGATGTGAATCTTGGGTCTCACGAGAGAATAGAACTCTAAGACACCATGTAATCTCACGATTTGAGATATATACAACTCAGCAAGTTTATCGAGTGAAAAGTCCATATGAACCGATACAAAATGAGCTAATTTGGTCAGTCTATCTACTATAACCCAGACTGCATCTTTCTTGCTCGATGTCATAGGCAACCCAGATACAAAATCCATAGTGATTCTATCCCATTTCCATTCAGGTATCATGATCGGTTGAAGCAACCCAGAAGGCACTTGATGCTCGGCTTTTACTTGCTGACAAATTAAGCACTTTGACACAAATTCAGATATATCTCGTTTCATGCCAGGCCACCAATAAAACTGTTTCAAATCATTATACATTTTTGTGCTACCCGGATGTATCGATAATCGACCACTATGAGCCTCACTCAGAATCATCTAAATCAAATCCGAGTTCTTCGGAACACACATTCGGCTTTTAAAGTTCAAACAGTCATTCGCATCAATTTGAAACTCTGATTTCGTATCTTTTTCGCACTAAATTCGTCTAGCAATCAAATCTTTGTCAACTTTCTATGCATCACAAATTTGCTGAATAAACATCGGTCTTGCTTGTAACTCGGCTATGATCGAACCATCATTAGACATAACCATCTGTACGTTCATCGCACGAAGAGCAAATAATGATTTTCGACTTAACGCATCTACAATAACATTGGCTTTTCCCGGATGGTAGTCAATCACCAACTCATAGCCTTTCAACAATTCTAACCATCTGCGTTGTCTCAAGTTCAGATCTTTCTGAGTCATCAAATACTTTAGACTTTTATGATCCGAATAAACGTGACATTTCTCGTCGAATAAGTAATGATGCCAAATTTTTAATGCGAAAATAATAGCTGCTAATTCCAGATCGTGAGTAGGATAATTTCTTTATTGCGGCTTCAATTGTCTCGAAGCGTAGGCTATAACTTTGCCTTCCTGCATCAAAATGCAACCCAACCCATTCAAAGAAGCATCACTAAAAATGACAAATTCTTTACCCGATTCAAATTTGAGCTAACACCTGAGCTTCATCAAAAGAGCTTTCAAATTGTTCAAACTTTTCCGACACTTTTCCGACCATTCAAACTTGACATCTTTTCGTAGTAGCCTTGTCAATGGTGTAGCTATCACGAAAAATCTTTACAAACCGTCTGTAGTATCCCGCAAGGCCTAGAAAGCTTCGAATCTCGGAAACATTCTTTGGTGGTTTCCAATCAAGTATAGCTGCTATTTTGTTTGGATCCACCGGAATACCTGATGCTGAAACAATATGACCCAAGAAGCTGACTTCATTCATCCAAAACTCACACTTACTAAACTTTGCATACAACTGTTGATCTCGTAAAGTTTGTAGCACTAATCTCAAATGCTCGGCATGCTTGGTTTCATTTTTGGAGTAGATTAGTATATCATTAATAAACACTACTACAAACCGATCCAAAAGCGTCAAGACCGATTCATTAGATCCATAAAAATAGCAGTGCATTAGTGAGTCCAAAAGGCATAACGAAACTCAAAATGTCCGTACCTCGTCCAAATGCGTCTTTGGCACATCCGTATCTCGACTCAAGAATCGATAATAACCCGATCTCAAATCTATCTTCAAAAATCTCAAGCCCTTTCAACTGATCAAACAAATCATCAATCCGAGGTAACGGGTACTTATTCTTTATAGTTACCTTATTCAGTTGCCGATAATCAATACACATTCGCATTGTTCCATCTTTCTTCTTCACAAAAGGAACTGGGGCACCCCAAGGAGAGAAACTCGGTCGTGCAAAGCCCCTATCTGTTAACTCTTACAACTGTGCTTTCAACTCTTTTAACTCAGTAGGTGCCATCCGATACAGAGCTATCGAGATTGAGTCATTCCTGCTAATTCAATGTCGAACTCAATCTCTTGTACTTTGGTGGTAAACCGGTAGTTCTTCAGAAACACATCCGGTATTCACACACAACCGTACAGATTCAATATGCTTTTCAGGCATTTTATTATCCAAAGACATAGGCCAAATAAGCTTCGTACCCTTTTCTCACATACTTTCGGGCTAACAATGAGGATATTACTGTAGGAAACTCAATTAAATCACTGGATCCAATTCTGATGATCTCACCGTTCTGACATCTCAAATCAATAAGCTTTCTTTTACAATTCACCACTGCATCATGTGAAGTTAACCATCCATTCCCAAAATTATGTCGAACTCATCAAGGGCAACAACATTAAATCAATTTGGAAGCAAGAATCCGAATCATCAACGGGCAACCTCTACACACTTTATTAACAAATACACATCTACCCAAAGGGTTGGACACATGAATCACAAACTCAGTAGACTCAACTGGCAGAGTCTTACCCAATACTAAAGTTTCACACACATATGAATGAGTCGAACCAGATCAATCAATGCAATCACAGTAGTATCATAAAGGGTGAAAGTACCAGATGACATCGGGAGGAAGCATCCTCCTGCTCGTGTAGCATAAGCTCTAGTGGAGCTCTAGCCTCGATCGATTGCGGTGTCCTTCATCCTCTCTCGATCGCCACCGCATTGCTCGAATGTCTCGAGTGGTCTACCCGTCTTGGCGCATCGCTTCGGTCTAGTGTTTTGAGTTGCATTTTGCTCGGCTAACATCGGGCACTCTCGAATAAAATGATCCGACGATCCACATTTAAAGCAGGACCGATCACGAACTCTACAAGTCCCAATCCATCGGTGGTTGAAACCATCCCTTTTCATATTAAAAACTTACCATTTTATTTGTATAACAAAAAAGACATAAACATAACATTTACTATAGTCACAAGCTAGTGATTAAACACATAACTTAGCAATATCATCACATGGTAAGATATGGTACATAAACATAACATCTCTTAAATCATACCACCTTTCATAATCATGAATATTCATACTTTAATCATTGGTACATTATACCTTTCCATATTTGTTGTAGTGAAGTCAATCGGAACCCTTACCGGAACTCACACAAGTGTGTTAAACACGCTAGTGTCTTAGGCTATGTGGAAAAGAAATAGGTCAAATTCAAGTCATTTCTTTCACCCAATTCAAGCACATCTAAACAAGCCATTTGCACATATGACCAAGGTAACAAAACATGTTAAACTATGCATAAAATGACCACTTTCAAATGACCAAATTCCATTCAACCAATATGCCATTAAGGCACCTCAAACACATACATTAAACATACCTAAATATGTGCATATTTAACCATTTAGCAACTAACTTGTTTCCAAACCAAAACATACCACAATAGACACATACCAACGTTACCATGTTAGATTCATGTCATAGCAAAATAACATTACCATTTGAACCATTTCTCTCATGTATCAAAACCATATAAATGAAACAAATCTAACCATTTCCAAATGGTTCCAACAACCAACAAATATACATGCCAAACTAATGTCCAAATGGTCATAGTTCAACCAAACATGCTTGATTAAATTCCATATCAAAACATGCCATAAATGATCACTTTGCAACCATGCCAACACTTACCACTTTGGCCACAGATCATCATTAATTTGATCAAAAGTTCAAAGCAACATTTCATCCCAAATCACACACAAGCATACCAATTTGGCCATTCAAAACATATCATCACTAAATCATTTCAACATTAGCCATGAAGCCCCAAAAATGCCAAAATGTCATTAATCATATAACCATATTTACAAGCCATAGAGGCCATATCATTAAGCATAAAAAACCTATACATGCCATTATAACTGCGACCAAAGCATAAAAAATCTACCGATAAATTCGATGGATGGTGTGATGGATCTCTGACTAGCTTCTAACCCGATCGAGCTGTCGATAATCTGTAAAGTAAAAGAAAATAACTACGTAAGCAATGTATGCTTAGAAAGTTCATGCTTTAAGCATAATATTCCATTTCCATAATAAACTCTATAGAATAAAAATAAATCTATACCAATGTCATAAGATTCATAAATCAATACGATCAACAACTCACAAATGAGTAAGTTCATTAATGTTGCATATATTTATCATTCATAACGTGATAGGATTTTATGGGACTTAGTAGATAATCAACAACCTCTCCATAAGATTATACACTTTTCAATTTACTCTCATTTCATTCTATTCCCAATTCTTATCATAAGCCTAAACAATATTATCAATTTTCGACTTAGTGTATTTATCCCTGATATAGGTATATTCATCCATGACATAGTAAATTTCTCACATATAATACATCATTCAAACTTATTACTCCCTTTTCTTCAAATTTCATTTCAACTATGAATTTACCATTTCATTACTTTTCCTCACTCGTTTCATATGCATAACACACAAGTTATAAGCATAAATAGTGCGTTTAAATGTAGCTATTTTGGAATCAACTACATAATCAACCATTGCATAATAAATTACATTCTCTGATTTATTCCACCTTTTCATGGCATAAGCACGTTACCAACTGAGCACTTACCGTTTCAATGTACTTTATTAAGACTAAACATGATATAATTCAATCATAAACTTGGCACAAGCCTAAGCACCACTAACAACACATGTTAGCATGACTGAATGTAATTCATGTGAACTTAACATAGATAACCATTATACTTGAGCATGATCTAATTGAATTTATCATCCTTCATAACATATCATGTTTTCCATGTATCTCCATTTCAATAAATTTCATACACACATGTCTTGGTTCATATTAAACACTTACCATTTCATTTGCATAACAAAAAAGACATAAACATAACATTTACTATAGTCACAAGCTAGTGATTAAACACATAACTTAGCAATATCATCACATGGTAAGATATGGTACATAAACATAACATCTCTTAAATCATACCACCTTTCATAATCATGAATATTCATACTTTAATCATTGGTACATTATACTTTTCCATATTTGTTGTAGTGAAGTCAATCGGAACCCTTACCGGAACTCACACAAGTGTGTTAAACAATAGTCGAAATCATCCCTTTTTTTTAATCGGTGGTTGAAACCATCCCTTTTCATATTTGATGAACACCGTAATGACGATTGGAACCCCGGTACACGCTTCATATTGTACCATAGTCCAACTATGGTCTTACATGTGCATTGCCACGGCCTTGCCATGGTTTTACGCTCATAATGCCATAACCCGGTTATGGTCTTATCATTAGAATGCCATAACCCAGCTATGGTCTTACATATATATATATATATACACTGCCATGGTCCAACCATGGTCTTACGTCTGAAAAATTGCTATAGCCTAGCTGTGGTCTTACGTAAACATTGCCATGGTCCAACCATGGTCTTGCACATTTTTATATTGTGTTGCTATAGTGTCTTTCAAACTTGGTTTTATTCGTTTCCTTCAAGCTGACAAATTTGATTCACATATATACACAAATAGATAATAATTTATCGAAACAATAATTAATTGTACTAACCAAGTTACAAACTTACCTGGCTAAATTATAGAAATGATAAAGTTCAGGGGCATTTTAGTAAATTTTCATTCTCCTCGACTTTCCACTCGATCTTGATTTAAATTAATACTTTTATTAAATATATTAATTTAGACATTAAAAATGTATTTCATGCAATTTAGTCATTTTTACATTTTTATAAAATTTCCCTAAAATTTTACTTTTATTCAATTTAGTCCCTAAGCCTAAAACATGCAAATTAACCATTTTATTGAAATATTACACTATTCAAATATTCATAGCCTCCTTTCAGCCTATTTTTCAATAATTTCACATCAAATCCTTGTACTTTTATTATTTTAGTAATTTAGTCCCTAATTGATAAATTCATCAAAATCACTTAATAAAATACTTTTAAATAACAACTAATATTTCAAATTCATCATTTAACATAAAAAATCACTAGATTCATCAATGGAAACATTTGAAATCTTTAACAGTTTCAAAATCGAAGGTACGGACTAGCTGGACTTAGTTGTAACGATCTCAAAAACATAAAAATTATTAGAAACGAGACTAAAATAGAATTACATGTATTTTCAAAGTGAAAGCTGAAGCTTCAAGATTCTCCCTTTCTATTTCCATGGCAAATTCAGTGATGAAAAGTAAAATGGGAAGAAAACATTATGTTTTCTTTTTTTAATAATAAAATATCATATAAACATATAAATTTAGAAGAATTTAAATCTTTAACAGGCCACTATCTTGAAAATGGGTACCCATTAAGGTTATTCAATTATAATTATTTAATCAATTTAACATCTTTAAATTAATAGCGATTGACTTTTTAACTTTTACAATTTAGTCCTTTTAATTAATTAACTATTGAAACATTAAAATTTTTCAACGAAACTTTAAAACCACCTTAATTACACTCCGTAAATATTTATAAAAGTATTTACAGCTCAGTTTATAGAAATGAAGTCCCGATACCTCATTTTCTAAAGCCAGTTGATCTTAGGGTCTTACCACTTGAACTTAATAAATCGCTTATATAACATAAATTATCAAATCAAATACCTTTTTAATATCAAATTTGACTCGTAAGTATTAAATAATAATATTTACAAACTTACTCGTCGAATTTGATAGCCTCGAAACTACTGTTTCTTACACCACTGAAAAACGAGCTGTTACAAAAATAACTCATTGCAAAATATCTTGATAAGATCCAAACATGGGATATAAGAAATTAACATCAAAATAAAAAATAAAAAATCAACGTTAGAATATAAAATAAATCACTAGCAAAAATTTCATTACGAAACACCAAAGAAACGTAGATAAAGAATTCAACACATTGTTAGAGAACCTTAGATAAGGAAGTCCATGACCACACCGTAGACCATTCGAATTTTTTGTACATTGTAATGGTCATATTAACGACCATGTACAAAAAAAAAAAAAAAAATAGTTAGTCTAATATCAACTATAATTAAGCAACAAATCTAGATTTTGTTGTATCAATATAACTTCACCATGATGTATGTTTCGACTTAAAAAAAAAAAAAGTACAGGACTTTATCCTACATCATTGGAACAAATACAAAAAAAAAAAATACTAGTATAATTTATTGATAAAAGAGTCAATATTAGCATGAAAATTATATACAAATATAATTCATTGATAAAAGAATAAGTGTTAGTATGAAATAAACATATGATTAACGAGTTAGAATTTGGAAATCCACGATTACGTGTAAGTGATTTCTATAACTAATTGATTAAAATAATTAAATTCACAAAATAAAATTTAAAAGATTTTTAAAGAAAAAATCTACTTAAATATTTGATGTAAAACCAAACATATTATATATCTACAAATAAAATAAAAATGAATACCTAGCATGTATTTGGAGCTATTACACTAGTACTTTGTTGCATGCTATTAGGAGGTAAATTTGAACCACTTAAACACCAACCGCTACTCAGAGTCTTAAAAAAAATAGTTTCATTTACATGGAATTTTAAGAAGATATAGATATAACATAACTATCACTTCTAGTTACCATGTTGAAAAATTGCATTGAATTTTGACATGAATATGCATAGATATTGTTTGCTGGCATCATCATTGAAGGAATGACCTATAATGCAAAAAAAAAAAAAGGAGTTAATAATGTATAACAACAATAAAATACTTCTATATAATATGCGCTAATTAATTTTATACTTACAAAATTTTCATAACTTAGAATAGAGCCAACGAGTAGATTTAAGGATTCTCTGATTGTTGATTGTTTTCTTTTCCTATATAAAATGTAAAATTTATTAAAATAAATATAATTAAAAAATGTACCACAAAGTGTAACTTTATATTGAAATTACTGTTGGAAAAACGTTTTTGGAAAATGCAGCGGAAAAGAAATTTAGAGGAAAACCAGAGTTTTAAAATTTTTTCCAAAACAAGAAATTGGTTGTGATATCTAAAGTAATAAACACTTAGTCAAAATTTTACCTTTTCAATTCGCCTAAGATGAGTGCTTCGACCGAATAGCCTTCTCTGATTGCTTTGCTAATTGCATGATCCTGATTAGTCATTGTAAAAAAATAGAATGTCGATAATGAAAATGCATCGCAAAGAAAAGAGAAAGAAAAATAAAGAACACACAGGTTTTACGTGAAAACCCTTTCAGGAAAAAACCCACCACTAATAGAGGAGAAGATAATTTACTATGTCGAATTTGAATGAATACAAGAGGAGTAGACTATGTCTATTTATAGGCTTGTAAAACCATATTCTAATAGGAGTGTAGTAAGGTTGAAACACGTTATTCTAATCAATATCAAATAAATGGTGTGTAATAAGGTTGAAAAACCTTATTCTAAAATAAAATAAAAAAAGTGTAGTTCTATATGGATTTTACTTTTATTTTATTTTACCAATGTAATTTATTTTAATAAGGATTCAGGTCACTCAATTCTAACAGCCATTATAGTCTTTGGTGACTAATTACCCATTGATTGTAAGAAAGGCCTGAACAAACATGCAAAGGAAGCAACAGTCTCGTCTAACAAAAAGCACACCCAAACATTATTGTTTGTCAATGATGATTTATCCCCACAAAGGGAGCACATATTAGGTTATATCTATTGGTACGATAAGTTGTGTCAAAAACCACAACATCTCCGAAGCAATCATAATCAATTCTTGATCTACCATCTCTCCAAAAAGAGAATGTCTTTCGATTTTCTTAATCCACTTGAATTGTGTAAAAAAAACATTGAATCTTCATTTGCTTTTAACCTTGAAAAGATTAAGTAAACTTTGGCCATCTCCAGCTTCAATCATCATCATCATCATCATCATCATCATCATCATCATCATTTATTTGTTAATGTAATTATAACAATATCGTTTTGAAAACCCAACATTTTTTGTAACACCCCTAACTCGTCTTCGTTGTTGGATTAGGGTTATGGAACATTACCGTACTAAATAGAATAATTAACTTCAATATAGAGCAATTATGAAAATTTAATATCTATTAGTAATTGGTCTATTTAAATATAGAATAAACATACTTACGACCCTAAATCAAGCCTACGAGGTTCTAAAAACAATTTAGAAACATTTAGGGACCAATTCGAAACAAATTAGAAAATTTTGGGAAAAGTTAAAAAATTGGAAAATAGGGGTCACACAGCCGTGTGGCCAGGCCGTGTGGGCATTCGAATTAGGGAACACATGGTCGTGTCCCAGCTCGTGTGTCTGTTCGTGTAACATACTGACTTGAGTCATACGGTTGTGTCGCAAGCCATGTGCTAGACCGTATGTACATTTGAAGTTTGGTCACACAGCCGTGTCGACAAGCCGTGTAACTCTCTGATACCATGTGGTTCAATCTGCACTTAAAAATTAAAAGACACATGGCCGTGTGAGGAGACCGTGTGTGACACACGACCGTGTGTTCTAAATTGTGCCTTAAAAGTCAAGCTTACCAAATTGAACTTACTTGAGCCACAAGCATACCTTTTCACAACCATTTAAACTATTCAATGTTAGATTTGTAAAATAAATCTGAAATAAAACTTAATAAACCATGATCTATCATGTCAAATTATCAAGAATAAATCAAGAACAAAACTAGATGCGAATGCGTACCTGAATCCATGAATTCCTTGAAGTTTTACCGGGTTTTGGGGATTTGATCTTCCAAATTAGCACACAAGAAATTTAAAGAATATATGCTCTCTCTTTCCTAATGATGGGATATTAGAAAAGATATCTTGTGTGTAATTTGGGGACCATAACCCTAATATTTATAACCTTAGCATATTAGTTCTAATCAAATTCTAATTAGCCTATCATTAATTAGAATTTGATTAGAAGAGTATCTACATATTTAACCCATACTTTATTTAATAATTAGAAGCCCAATAAAATTCTAACCAAATTAGATCACTTTTAATTTGGGCTAACCTATCATGATAGTAGATAATAACATGTAATTATCCTTATTATATATGTGATGTCCAAATTTTCCAACAATCTCCCACTTGGACCACATATATATATACTAATTTATAATTACATGTCATTATATAACCTTATGAGCTCAAAATTTTACTATCATATCCAAAAGGTATTCCGAACAATCTCGTCCATTAATTATGTTAACATAGAACCAAGGCGACTTTCGTTACATATATCGTAACTAAATCCATCCATAATCACGTATATTAACACAACCAAATGACATAGATCAAGTATGGATGTGTAGCATGGAAATTACATGCAATATGATCTAAACATGTCTATTTCCAACTGGTCCTCTTTAAACTTTAGTGAGGTCAGTTTCAAAACAAAAACTGAGTGAATAAACTGATTACTTCATTTCTGATCAGAAAGTAACCAAATACATATATGTCTGAAAACAAATAAAATATAAACTCCCACTAAATCATGATATCCTCAAACAATGTAACACCCATGTGAGCAATGTGCTCATGAAAGACCTTGGCTGGTAGTCCTTTTGTGAGCGGATCCGCTATCATGGAGTTTGTCCTAATGCGCTCTATGGATATTTGACCATTTTGCACTCTTTCTTTTACAACTAGGAACTTAATGTCAATATGCTTTGACTTAGATGAACTCCTATTGCTATTGGAATACAATATTACTGACTTATTGTCACAAAATAATTTGAGTGGTCTTTTTACATTCTCCAAAATACGCAGCCCTATGACAAAATTCCGCAACGATATTCCATGGTTTGATGCCTCATAGCATGCTACAAACTCTGCTGTCATAGTGGATGAAGCTACAAGTGTCTGTTTGACACTTTTCCAAGATATAGCTCCTCCAGCAAACAGGTAAACATAGCCTGATGTAGATTTCCTACTATCTTGGCATCTAGCAAAATCAGAATCAAAATACCCAATGACCTCCAAAAGATCTGATCTCTTATAAGTAAGCATGTAATTTTTTGTTCTCTGAAGATATCTCATAACCTTTTTGGCTACTATCTAATGGTTTATACCAGGATTGCTTAAATATCTGCCTAACATCCCAACAATGTACACAATGTTTGGATGCGTACAAACTTGAGCATACATTAAACTCCCAACAGCTGATGCATAGGGAATTTTTTGCATTTCCTGAATTTCAAGGTTACTTTTAGGGCATTGAGTAAGACTAAATTTGTCTCCTTTAGCGACAGGGGTGTCATCTGGCCTACAACTCTGCATGCCAAACCTTTTGAGTACTTTATCGATATAGCTCCTTTGTGATAATCCAAGAATACCTCGAGATCGATCTCGATGTATCTAAATTCCTAAAACTAAAAAGCCATCCCCAAGGTCTTTCATCTCAAAATGCTTAGATAAAAACCTCTTGGTTTCATGCAATAAGCCTATATCATTAGCGGCAAGCAAAATGTCATCAACATATAGAACCAGAAATATGTACTTACTCCCATTGAAATTGTGATACACACAATCATCAACAATATTTATCTCAAAACCAAATGAGATAATTATTTGATGAAACTTATGGTACCATTAACGGAAAGCTTGTTTGAGTCCATAGATGGATTTTGTCAATTTGTAAACCATATTCTTTGATTCTTTTGACTCAAAATTTTCTGGTTGCATCATATAAATTGTTTCTTCAATGTCGCCATTAAGAAATGCAGTTTTAACATCTATCTGATGTAACTCAAGATGAAAATGAGCAACAAGCGCCATAATTATCCTAAATGAGTCTTTTGATGAAACTGGAGAGAAAGTCTCTGTAAAATTAATACCTTCTTTTTGAGTATATCCTTTAGCTACAAGACGCGCTTTATACCTCTTCACATTACCATTGGCATCCCTCTTGGTTTTAAATATCCATTTACAACCAATTGGTTTTGCACCTTCAGGTAATGGGACAAGTTCCCAAACTTTATTGTCTTGCATAGATTTATACTCATCTTTCATGGCATCAATCCACTTTTGAGAGTTAAAACTTTTCATGGCCTAATGAAAGTTGATTGGATCATCTTCAATCATTCCATTATCATCCTTATGTTCTTGGAGAAATACAATATAATCATCTGGAATAGCATTTCTCCTTTCTCTTGTGGACTTCCTTAATGGCACTTGTTCTTGAGGTTGTTGAGTTTGTTCTTCTGAAAAAATTACCTCATTTTGAATGGGGAGTTTTTCAACATTGTCTTGTAGAGGTTCTTTATTCACTTCTTGATCAATGATAGGTATAAGAACTTGAACATCGTCAAAAGTGATAGTAGGAACTGAGTTAAAATTCAATTCCTCTTCAAAAGCAATGCCTCTAACCTTATTTCTCCCTCCAAACTCAACTTCCTCAAAAAATGTTGTAGTTCTCATCTCAAAAATATTCCTTATTATGGGATCATAAAATTTATACCCCCTAGATCGCTCAGAATAGCCAATAAAGTAGCTACTTACTGTTTTAGAGTCCAATTTCTTTTCATGTGGCCTATAAGTCCTTGCCTCAGCTGGACATCCCCAAATGTGAAAGTGCTTTAGACTAGGATTTTGACCTGTCCAGAGCTCATAAGGTGTTTTTGCAACTGCTTTATTGGGTACTCTGTTTAGAATGTAAGCTGCTGTCTTTAATGCTTCTCCCTAGAGGGACTTAGGTAAGGTAGAATGAGCAATCATGCTCCTTACAATATCCTTAAGAGTTCTGTTTCGTCTTTCAGTTATACCATTCATACTAGGTGATCTTGGTATGGTGTACTGTGGGACAATACTGCATTCCTCTAGGAGTTTTGCAAATGGTCCTAGACATTATTCACCTGAGCCATCATATCTACCGTAGTATTCACCACCACGATCAGATCTGATATTTTTAATCCTTTTGTTGAGTTGACTATCAACTTCAGCTTTATAAGATTTGAACACGTCCAAAGACTGAGATTTCTCATGAATAAGATATAGGTACCCATACTGTGAGTAATCGTTTATGAATGTTATGAAATATTATTGACCATTCCAAGATGCCGTAGGGAATGACCCACAAATATCTGTATGAATTAATTCTAAGAAGTTTGAAGATCTGTTGGCACCCAATCTCTTGGTTTTGATCTGTTTCCCTTAATGCAATTGACACAGACATCAAAGTCTGTGAAGTCAAGGGACTCTAAAATACCATCAGACACAAGGCATCCAATTCTAACTTTTGAGATATGACCTAAGCGCTTATGCCATAATGATGCTGGATTTTCCTTATTTAACTTGCGTTTAATACCCTGTGATTCCACATGCAAGGTTTCATTATAGGATGCAACTGTTTCTAGCAAATAAAGGTTGTCATAAGTATTTAAATAACCAGTTCCAATAACATTTGAATTTAAAGACAAATTAAGTTGATTATTTTCGAATGAACAATAATAACCAAATTTGTCCAATGAAGAAACAGAAACTAAATTCCGTCTAAATGACGGTACAATAAAAGTGTCTTTTAAATCCAAATAAAAACCAGTTCCTAATAACAACCTAAAATGCCTAATCGCTTCCACTTCTACCAATTTTTCATCGCCCACAAAGATGTGTGTTTCACCATCACTTGGCTTTCGGTAACTTAGGCAACCCTGCATAGAAACACTTATGTAAGTAGTAGCACCAGAATCTACCCACCAAGTGTTTCTAGGTACTGAAGCTAAATTAATCTCAGAAAAGACCAAATTAAGAATTATACCTTTCTTTGCACTCCAAGTATGATATTTGGTACAATCTTTCTTTACGTGTCCAGACTTGTTACAAAAGAAACAACTCTCTGTAGCTTGTTGTTGTTTCTTTTGAGTTGGATCCTTAGCAGCTTCATTCTGATACTTTCTTTTCTTGCCCTTGTCTTTAGGGGCATTGGCCAAATGAGCACTTTTAGACTTATCACGCTTCAACCTTTCTTCCTCTTGCACACAATGAGAAATGAGCTCATTTAAGGTATATTTCTCCTTTTGGCAGTTATAACTAATTTTAAATTGATTAAACTGTGTAGGAAGCGATACCAAAACCATAAGAACAAGCAATTCCTTAGAAAGCTCGATCTTAAGTGTCTTAAGTCTTGAAGCAATATGGAACATCTCTATAATGTACTCCCTTACGTTTCCTTGACCCTTATACTTCAAAAACATCAAAGAAGTCAGAAGTGATGTCATCTCAACCTTATCGTTTTTAGAAAAACATTTCTCAATTTCATCAAGGAAACCCTTAGCCTGAGTAATCTCTTCAGATTCTTTGCCCCTAAAGGCTTTTGGAATGCTATGTTTCATGATCATAAGACTCATGCGATTTGAGCGATCCCACCTCTCAAAATCCCTCTTAACATCAGAGGTGCTTTCCACAGTGAGAGGTGCAGGTTGTTCTTACCTAGTGCAAGGTCTATGTCCATACAGCCAAGCACTATAAGTAAGTGCCTTTTCCATTCCTTAAAATTAGTCCCATTAAGCATGGGTATAGAATTTATATTAGCAGATATTGTGGCAGTAGAAGATGAATTAGCTGAATATTGAACAAAAACAAGCTTAAATCAATATTCATAAGTAAACAATAAATTTAGGATAATGGCTAATCCCATCTCAAGATACCAAACACAACATTAATATCAAGTCTTTGGACAGTAATATTAACAGTAAGGGGTACTTTTGTTGTAACAATCAAACATTGACAATAAATTATGTCAAACAATGAATTAATCTTTGGACTAACTTATTGCTCACATAAAATACCTTATAATTGTCACACATTTATCACCACAGATATCGTTGAAATTCTGCCAAATATTAACTTACCTTTGGGTCAATTAATAAATGCATGAATCACAAAAATATATAATCATATTAATATTTCAAATAAGCTAATCTACACAAAAGAGGTCACTTTGGCAGCATTTTGTTTCAACTAATTTATTTAAAATATTAGACATCCTTAATTAAAAGCCAAAATCTAAATTTATTTGTTTCAAAATATTTACCTTAATTTCAACTTTCAATCAAATTGAAAGATAAATATATATATATATATATATATATATATATATATAAATTTCAAAACATGCATTAAACCAATCAAAGCATGCATATATTATATAACAAAACATATATATGAATCAATATATATATATTTTAAATGTCATATATGATTAAAATAATAATCACATGCCTTGCAAATATGAAACTAGATTATACTTATAAAACCTTAAAACTTTATTTAAAGAATCAAAACCCAAAATTATCAAGAATCTCAAAGATTCAACATAATATATAATTAAAATATCAAATCCATAAAGAATAAATTCTTTTTCAATGATTCAACATGACAAAGCTCGGATGCCAATTGGTAGATTTGTAAAATAAATCTGAAATAAAACTTAATAAACCAGGATCTATCATGTCAAATCATCAAGAACAAAACTAGATGCGGAAGCGTACCTGAATCCATGAATTCCTTGAAGTTTTACTGGGTTTTGGGGATTTGATCTTCCAAATTAGCATACAAGAAATTTAAAAAATATATGCTCTCTCTTTCCTAATGATGGGATATTAGAAAAGATATCTTGTGTGTAATTTGGGGACCATAACCCTAATATTTATAACCTTAGAATATTAGTTCTAATCAAATTCGAATCAGCCCATCATTAATTAGAATTTGATTAGAAGAGTATCTACACATATTTAACCCATACTTCATTTAATAATTAAAAGCCCAATAAAATTCTAACCAAATTAGATCACTTTTAATTTGGGCTAACCTATCATGATAGTAGATAATAACATGTAATTATCCTTATTATATATGTGATGTCCAAATTTTCCAACATTCAAAACACACCTAAACAAGCCTAAATCATGTCAAAACAAATACATCTCATTCAAATCTAAACACTAAACCAATGTACCCTCATTGGTAACATAATTCAAATACTAAAACATTTCAAACTCAATACCACAAGTTCAAACATTAGACATTCATCAATCTCCACACTAATTAGCCACTTCAACCATTGTTAATGAATCAAAAACCAACATATATTCACATGGCATTTACAAGTGACCAAGCACACATTTACATAAATTTACAAGCTAAAATCAAAGTATATAAACAAGCACTTTCACTCTAAGTCACATTGGTAAAATAACATTAAAACTCCTATTACATTAAATCCTTATACATTCCATTTATAACCATAAGCCAAAATAGCCAAAAACTACCAAAAGATTGACGGATCGTGTGATAGAGCTCTGATAGGATCCCAACCGTTCGAGCTTTTCGAAGATCTACAAGATAAAGAAACCAACTATGTAAGCAAACGATGCTTACTAAGCTTGTATAAGAGAAAATCAAACTTACCAAATGAATAATAACATGATTAAACCATCCAAGCATTGCTTATTTCCTAAATGCACATTTCTTCCTAATCACACCATTTCACAAGTTAGTAATTATACATATATACTGTCGAAACCATTTTTAAATTTTTGGAAAAAAATGGGGATCGACTTTAAAAACGAAAATAGAGTCGCCACCAATCTTTTTTCGAGGTGTGATCGGGTCACCTTGAAATTGATCATTTTAATAAAAAAAAATATTTTGATTTATTAAAAAAATGATTTTGGTTTACAAAATTCAAGAAAACGGGTTCGGGAGTCGGTTACGTACGAGGAAGGATTAGCACCCTCATAATGCCCAAAATTGGTACCTAATTGATTAACTAATGTCCTAATGTCGAAAATTTGAAAAATTTAAAATACGATCCTTTTTTATTTGAAAGAAAACTTGAATAAATCAAATTGTACGCCAAGACCTATTTATCTCAAAGAAATAAAATGTCACACCCAATGAGTTAGGATGCAACATTTTAAAACTTCAAAACTAAGCTCGCTTTTATTTGTAAAAAAAAAAAAATCCTTATCTCGAGACAACAAAACGTCATATCCAATAAGTTAGGACACAACATCTCAAATTCCCAAGAATAAGTTTTTATTTAACCTTTTAAAAAAAAGAAAGTAATAGGTTCTTTAGACTCGAAGTGAAAAATCGAATCCCAGTAAGTTAGGATACGATTTCTTTCGAACCTGATAACGTGGAGTGTTTGCTTATTTTGAAAATCAGATAGAACGTAATGTGGTTGTAATAAAATGAAAAATGAATTTAAAATGTAAAACAATTTACAATGCTAGCTTGTATAACAACATGATGATAAAATACAATAGCAATGATAAAGGTAAAATACAATAAAGCAAGATCAAGATAAACAAATGAAAAAAAGAAGAACATAAACAATAATTGGAAGCTTTATACAAGAATAAAAACTATAAAATAATAATAATAGTAAAAAATGCAATAATAATAAAATATATATAATAATAATAACAAAGTTAATTATAAATAAAATAATAATAAAAATAATAGTAGTAGAAATATTAAAATAACAATTATAATAGTAAAATACTAGTAATACTAAATTAGTAATAATAATAACCATAGTAATATAAATAATGAAAATGATAATAAAAGTATTGGTAAAAATAAAATGGTATTAATAACAAAATAATAGTAATAATATTAAAATTAATAGTGATAAATAAATAATAGTAATGAAAATAGAATATTAAATAGTAATATTGAAAGTAATAATAGTACTAATAATAAAAACAACGATAATAATAAATATAATAATAAATATAATAATAAATATAGTTATAATAATAATGTATATAAAAGATAAGTTAATTAAAAATAAAATGATGGTAATAATAATATTAAAAAATATACATAATAATAATAAATAGTGTTAATAATAATAAGAAATTTTAAAAATAAAAATAAAATTAATAACGAAATAAAAAAATCACAAAAGAAATAAAAAAGGATGGGATTGAAGTTAAAATAAAAGTTTGGGGCGAATTTTGAAGAAAATAAAAAAATGAAGGACCCTCCGAACGCGCAGATAACATGGAGGGACTAAAAGGGAAAATATTTCCTCCCTCCAAAACGCACAGCAGCAAGGGGGACCCGATTGAAAATCGAAGTAAATTATCAGGCAAAAATTAAAAATAACATAAACTTAATTTAAAAAAAAATAAAAATGCGGAAGGGCTAAAGTAGTAAATAACCCATTTCACAAAAAACACGCGGATCCTCACCGGGTCAGGTCAACGCGCAACTTAAAAGGGGTAAAACGACATCGTTTTGGGCTATAGTAACCATTCCCAAAATGGCGCCGTTTTAGATGCCTACATAAACAAAAAAAATTTAACAATTTCATTCTTCCTCCCTTTTAAAAAAAAAAACTTGCAGCAGCTCTCTCTGCCCCTTTCCCTTGGTGATTTTCGGCCATAGTTTCGGCGAAGCTCCGGCATCGGCACCGCTGCTCGCCACCATCGCCGGCCACCGTGCATGGTGGCTGAAACTCCCAAAACAGGTAAAATTTTTTCCCTTTTTAATATTTTAATATATATTATATAGTTAAAAAAACAGAACAAGATAGAGAACAAAAAATAGAAAACAACAGTATTTGAAAATAAAAAAAGTAAAAACGAAAAGGAATCGTCTAAAATCAGCTCTGGCATTTTTTTTATTTCTGTATTTTGTATATTTATGCGTGTATGCGTGTATGAAAAAAATCGTCCCCTTTACAGATTACAAGGGGTTTTTTTTTATAACCAAAAAATAAATTGGGAAATAAACATAGGACCCTATTTTGTTTCTACTTGCCATTTTCTGTTGCTTTTCTTTCCTTTTGCAGGTGAACAGCACAGATCTCGGCGGTGGAGTGTTATTCGTGTGCGGATTGCGGTATGACCGAAGGGGCTATGTTGCTTGCAGCGCGAGGAAGGGACTATGCTGCTTGCGGTGCCTAGGGTTTCAAAAACCCTAGGCTTCTGACTTGTTTAGTCACTTGGGCCACTCGGGCCTATTTTAATTTGGGTCTTTGTTGGGTCTGGGTAATCTGATTAGGCCTTGGTGTAATTAGGTTAAAGGGCTATTGATTTGGGCTGTAAATGGATTGTAAGAACTGGACATTTGGTTTATTTTTGTTTTATGTTTTTGTTTTTGGATTTTGTATGGGCCCGGGCAAATTGGGCCTACTACATATACAAGAACAAATTAAACATAATATGTAATATATCATACACAAGATTTCAATATATAATTCATCAATTAGCTACCTTTTCAAATACATCCTTTTCATTTGTTATCCTTTATGGATAACATATTTTTTCAATCTTTTAATTTGATATCCTTTTCGAATACATCATTTTCGACCTTTTCGTTTGATATCCTTTTCGGATACATCCTTTTCAACCTTTCCATTTGATATCGTTTTTAGATACATCATTTTCAAGTATATTACTATGATATATTTCAGTCATAGTCCTTTCCTTTTCTCAAATCAAGACAATTTTAAACATCAATACATAGATACATATATAAAGATACCAATTTATCTTATAATTTAAATGTAATACTTTGAAATAATATGCGAACTTACCTCAACAAAAATGATTTGTGAAATGAAGTCGACGACTAATCCGACACCTTCGCTTTTCCTTGATTCAAGTCCGATTGATTTTATTCTTGATCATGCAATGAAATCAAGCTTGGTCGAAACTTGCTTCTCCCTTAACAATGACTATTTGGTTTTCAACATATGGAAAAGAAAGTAAGATGATGATATTGTTTTATCATCTTTTAGTTTAATTATCATTTACTTATTTACCATTTTAACCTTTAAAATCATCAAATTTTACACAAAAACCAACCAATATCATCCACTAACTATAAGTATGGTATAATTACCATCCAAGTCTGTTGATTTACCTTTTCAAAGCTTTTTGACCCTTTTAACTAATAGAAACCCACTTTTTCAACCTTTATGATTTAGTTAGTTTTAATTAATTAACTAAATATTAAATTTTTTAACCAAATTTTAATACGACCGTAATAAATACTCATAAACATTAAATAAATAATAAAATACTAACTCATTCATCGGAATCATGGTCACGAAACCACTATTTTCGACACCACTAAAAGCGGGTTGTTACATTTTTAGTTCCACCAACTTCATTTGACATGTAAGAGTAAACATCTGTAAGTCGTATACCAACATTAACCATTGAATTAATGATGTTAGCTTTAGCCACTGGAACTGGTCGAGCTGACCTGAGTAGATGTCTTTTTGAAAGAGTTGCTAACTCATGATTATGCTCAGAAATAAAATGAATGACTATCTATTGGTCATTTTGTACTGTAAAGCGAATCATTATCAGACATCCAGTTCTTGTTTCCAATTTGTTATTTATTTATTTATTTTTTATCTGCAACATCTTCAAATTCTTTGAAACCTTGTTTGGAACAATAAAAGTCTTTAGTGCGAATAATCTTTGTACGATAAATATAACTATTTTTTTCTTTTTCGAACACTAAAACCAATGCGATGGTCATAATCTGTATACAAGTTATAAGCTTCATCTTCACTACTTACCACAAGTCCCTCCAAATTAACATTATCAATTTCTGTCCTTTCTATGTAAGTAAAACTTTGAGAATTTTCTTCATCCATATTTTTGAAACCATTTTTTTTTGTAAAAGGGGATCGACTTTGTATTTTGGAATGAAAACGAAAATAAAAATGGGAGTCGCCACCAATCTTTTTTGATGAGGTGTGATCGGGTCACCTTTGTTTTAATAAAACATTTTGGTTTACTAAAATGGTATTTTTGGTCTACGAAATTCGAAAAAACGAGTTCAGGATTCGGTTACGTGCGAGGAAGGATTAGCACCCTCGTCACACCCAAATTTGGTATCGAATTGATTAATTAGTGTCTTAATGTCAAAAGTTGAAAATTTGACAAAGATTTTAAGAATACGATCTCTTTTAAAATATTTGAATTTACTTGAATTGGATATTAGGATTCTCTTGCTCCGAAGGAATAAAGTATCACATCCAGCACGTTAGGATATGACAATTTAAATCCTCGAATCCAAGATCATCTCATGATTTTCGAGACTCATGCATTGAAAATATCAAAATGATATTCGATGATTTGGCCAAACGAAAAACTGAAACCCAGCAAGTTAGGGCACGATTTCTCGGATTTCCAATCACAAAATATTGCCTTATTTTGATAGATTTTTGCTTTTGGATAATCAAGAGTGTAACACTCAAAGGCGTACATTGATTTTGTTTGAAATAGAATGAAGCGATCTAAGTTGGATGAATTTAATGCACAATGTGATCGCATAATATGAAAATAGTAACGATCATGGAACAATAATACATGAATAAAACGCTATACGAATGAACAATTATAATATGAAAATACGAATAAACAAATTATAATATATACAAGGATGATAATTACATAACGCATACACTATTTAAATTTTAACATCAATAATCAAATACAAATAAATTAAGCATCATATAAATTTTTCAAAAGTAAGTTAAAATAAATAAAATGTAAAAGCATACAATTTGAAATGATAATTGTCGAAACCATTTTTAAATTTTAGAAAACAGGGTCGACTTTAAAAATAAAAATGGAGTCGCCATCAATCCTTTTTTCTTAGGTGTGATTGGATCACCTTTTAAAACATTTTATTTCAAAAACATTGATTTTAATCTACGAAATTTAAGAAAACGGGTTCGGGGTTAGGGAGTCGGTTACGTACGAGAAAGGATTAGTACCCTTGTAACGCCCAAAATTGGTTCCGGATTGATTAATTATTGTCCTAATGTCGAAAATTCGAAAAGATTTGAAAACATTATTTCTTTAAAAACTTGAACAATTTGAGTTAAAATTTGAGATTTCTTTGTTCCGAAAGAATACAAACATCACATCCAGCACGTTAGGACATGCTATTTTAAACCCTCGTAACCAAAATCATCTCATGATTTACAAAATTTATTAAAAGAATATTTAGTTATTTAGTCAAACGGAAAATCGAAACCCAGCACATTAGGGCACTATTTCCCGAATTTCTAAACACAAAACATTGCCTTATTTAAGAAAAACTTTTGGATAAAATGTAGTAATTAAAGGAGATAGATATTTTTAAACAAAGATTTTAAAAAAATAACATTAAGTTATTACAAAAGTACAATTTACTAAAGTTACATGTCATATTAACAATTAGCACTAACATAAACAATTAAGTAAAAGAATGACAATCAATAATAATAATGTTAAGGTAAACAAAGATAAATGATTCAATTTTTTTAAAAAATGAACACTCAAAATAAAAAATATAGAGTAGATAATAGCAATTTTAAAAGAATCTATGGAAAAATAAAAAATTTAACGAAATAATATACTCAAAACAATTAATGTATATTATAACAATTTAAAAAAATAAAAAAAGTATAAAAATGATATGGATAAATAAATAAAAAAGGTTAAAAAAACGCATAAGTCAACCTAACTCCCGCAATATGAGGATTCAACAAAATTCCTCCATCAAAATCTAACCCGAACAGAAGCAACTCAAAAAGAAACGAAGATGAGTGAAGAACAAAATAAGAACAAACTACAAAAAATAAGAACGCAAAAGAAAGAGAAATTTGAGTGAATGCTCTCAAGAATTTTTACTACTCAAAACTCAAGTGTCTTTTACAATGAAGGGAGAGGCCTCTATTTATAGTTGAGCCTCCCCAAATCCAATGGTACTGATTAATTACATCAACGAATAAGATTAAAAGGTATCTACAAATTAAATCTCTAAGATTACAAAATCATATCTTCTAATATTGCATACCATATCTTCTACGAATTGAATATCATATCTAAGATTTACATATCATATCTAAGATTGCATACCATATCTTCTAGGATTGCATATCATTTCTAAGATTTGCATATCATATCTAAGATTGCATACCATATCTTCTAGGATTGCGTATCATATCTAAGATTTGCATATCATATCTAAGATTGCATATCCTTGAAGATTGTGTTCCCATATACGTCAAGCTTGTAGATGGACCTTCAATCTTTTAATGGGTCATTCCGATCGGGCCAAATGATATATTTTGGACTGGACTTGGACTTTGTTTTATTATTTTAGGTTTATTATTTTTTGTATGGGCCCGGACTAAATTGGCCTATTACAGCTGCCCCTCTTTGCTCATTGTTGTGTAACGAGAATGGAGCAAAGACTATAAAAGGACCAATTTTGTTTGGTCTTGCCGACCCTTAACTTCTTGATCCTCATCTTCTTCAAGTAGTCTCTAACCCAACTGCAACTTCAAGGAGATTGAATCTGTAGCTTTAATCTTATTCTACTGCAACTTTAAGGAGATAAGACTTGCTCTTGTAGATTTAATCCATCCTACTGTAACTTCAGGAAAGTGAGACTACTGTCTTCGATCTGTTTCGCTACAATCTCAGGAAGGCAAGATCTGTTGTCTTTTAGCTTCCTCTACTGCAAACTCAAAGAGCCAAAGCTAACGCCTTCAATCTTCTTCCTGCAACTTTAGGAAGACAAGATCTGATGTCTTCGATCTGCTTCCTGCAATTTCGAGAATGCTAGATCTGCAGTTTTTAGTCTGCTCCCTTGCTACATCAAGAAGATAAGACCATAATCTTCAGCCTGCTCCACTACCATCTCGAGGGAAAAAAAATCTGAACTTTCCAATTTACTTCCTTACTATCTCATGAAGATTACAATCTTCAGCCCGCTCCACTACCATCTCGAGGGAATAAAATCTGAACTTTCCAATTTGCTTCCTTACTATCTCAGGAAGACTTCAATCTTCAGTCTTCTCTACTACCATCTTGAGGGAATAAAATCTGAACTTTCCAATTTGCTTCCTTACTATCTCAGGAAGACTTCAATCTTCAGTCTACTCCACTACCATCTCGAGGGAACAAAATCTGAACTTTCCAATTTGCTTCCTTACTATCTCCGGAAGACTTCAATCTTCAGTCTGCTCCACTACCATCTCGAGGGAACAAAATTTGAACTTTCCAATTTGCTTCCTAACTATCTCAGGAAGACTTCAATCTTCAGTCTGCTCCACTACTATCTCGAGGGAACAAAATTTGAACTTTCCAATTTGCTTCCTTACTATCTCAGGAAGATTACAATCTTCAGCCTGCTCCACTACCATCTCGAGGTAACAAAATCTAAACTTTCCAATTTGCTTCCTTACTATCTCAGGAAGACTTCAATCTTCAGTCTGCTCCACTACCATCTCGAGGGAACAAAATTTGAACTTTCCAATTTTCTTCCTAACTATCTCAGGAAGACTTCAATCTTCAGCCTGCTCCACTACCATTTCGAGGGAACAAAATCTGAACTTTCCAATTTGCTTCCTTACTATTTCAAGAAGATTACAATCTTCAGCCTGCTCCACTACCATCTCGAGGGAACAAAATCTGAACTTTCTAGTTTGCTTCCTTACTATCTCAAGAAGACCTCAATCTTCAGTATGATCTACTACCATCTCGAGGAAAAAAATCTAAACTTTTCAATTTGCTTCCTTACTATCTCAGGAAGACTTCAATCTTCAGTCTACTCCACTACCATCTCGAGGGAACAAAATCTGAACTTTTCAATTTGCTTCCTTACTATCTCAGGAAAACTTTAATCTTCAGTCTGCTCCACTACCATCTCGAGGGAACAAAATCTGAACTTTCTAGTTTGCTTCCTTACTATCTCAGAAAGACTTCAATCTTCAGTCTACTCCACTACCATCTCGAGGGAACAAAATCTGAACTTTTGCTTCCTTACTATCTCAAGAAGACTTTAATCTTCAGTCTGCTCCACTACTATCTCGAGGGAACAAAATCTAAACTTTCCAATTTGCATCCTTACTATCTCAGGAAGGCTTCAATCTTCAATCTACTCCTGTAACATCCTGAATTAATGGGCCTTTGCATTTGATGTGTGTTATGTTCAATATGATAATTAGAGTGTTTAAGGGGTTCAGATTGGGCTCAGGTTTGGGCTGAGGCCTTAATTAAATTTTCTGTTTGGGCACCTTAGTGGAAATCTAGATAAGTCCAGGCTTAAAAGATATTGTTCGTGAATTAAAACACAAAAATGGCTAGTGGCCCAGTGGACAGTGGCGTGAAAAGCAGTAAGGGGATCCAAGGTTTAAATCGCATTACCCACTTATTTATTTTAATTGTTTTTGGCGTTAAAAGGAGAGGAGAGTGGGGGCGGCTAGGATGCTTTAGAATAGGAAGATTTATCTGTTGGATAATGTGGATATTGTGCTGATAATAGTAGGGAGAGGTGGTGTTATTTAGGCCTCTCCTAAAGGTGAATAGATCAAGATAAAGGAGAAAATATAGGAGCTATCTACTGATAGCAGAGTTGGCCGAAATTACATCTTCTAGTGGGGGGAAGGAATCGGTTTCTTCATGTTAAAGGGGTGCCAAAATTTCCCCTATTATTTGATTAATTATTAGTTATCAGGAAGGGCACTTTTGGGTTTTGATAAGCAAGTTTCAAAATTCTCTATAATTAGGGGCGGTATCTCTTCAATTTCGGCATTTGAACCCTATTCTTTTCCTCATTCTCTGTGACAAAATTCTCAGTATTTCTCTGTAATTTCTATTCTCTCTTCTTTTCCAAAATCCGAAACCTCTCAATTCTTTCTCTCATTTTCACTTTCTTCAAAAGCCGAAACCTCTCACTTCACTTTCTTTTTCCATTCTTTTCTCTTGTGTCGATTTCTTTATAAAGTCAGAATCTCCTGGAAGTTGCCGAATTCCCTGTAAAAGTAGGTACCGATTTTCTTCTGTTCTTTTTCCCTTCTCTTTTGATTTTGAGACTACAGCCGAATGGCTAGTTGATTGATAGGTCATCTTTAGTTTAACTTTTTCTCTAATCACATGTTCTTTTGGGCAGCAATTCGGGAAATCATAGTAGATTGAATCATCCAGATCTCAAAAAGTCGAAAGCCATTAATCTCTAAGTATCCTATCGATTTTGGGATTTCAAGGTAAAGGGTTTCCTTTAGATTCCTATTATATTCGCTTTCATGTTTGAGATCTTAACTCATATATGGTTTAACTACCCTATTTCACTATAGTAATTCTGACAAGGACTTTTTGGATGGAATCAAATATGGATCAGGCAAAAGAGAGGATTAGGTCCGTAAACCCAATCCCTAAGTTTAAGAAACGAGTAGTGTCTGCTGTTCGAGATTGGCCGCTGAGTTGTGGACTGGCTTCTGAACAGTATCTTAGGCAGATATCAGTGGTATCGACTTCTGACAGTGTCGACATAGAGGGTGTCGTCTTAACTGTAATAAGGTGTGTAGATTCTTGACACATAAGATTTTTTATGTTATATGTATGCTATGGGCTAAAAGCCAGAAAGAGAGGCTGTATGAACAGTCGTGTTACCCAGAAAGGGTAGGCAAGGGATGCCAGGTACGTAATCATAGAAACTTTTCCATGTGTATCAAAGCATGTGAAAGTATGAGATCTGTTAGATAGCTTGATGTTTTGATTCTTGTATGTGTGTATGCATGGGATGGGATTGATTGATCGATTTATGGAAGGGGAGCAGGTCGCGGGGTGATCAGTGGCCTTGCCATAAAGGTTCGCATTAGCGATCGGTCTTTATGATAGGCAGCATAACTGTCGAAATACTAAATGTATTTTTTGAGGTTCGCACTAGCGATCGGTCTTTATGACAGGCAGCATAGCTGTCGAAGTGGTGTGTAGCGGATGGAGGATCGATTGTAGAAATCCCCACGGTGTGATGGTTGGTACGGGGGTGTGTAGAGGATGGACTCTTAGGTTTTGGGATGGGCCATGTTGCATGACATATTTTGTTACCATTGTATATGGGCCAAGGCCCATAATGTGTTTGTGGGCCCTAGGCTTTTATGTGTTTTCAAGTTTTGCACACTGAGTGTAACACCCCAAACCTGGCCCATAAGTCCTGACCGGATCTGGTATGTCACGGAGTAAAAGCGTTTTGAAGGACATTGACTTTCTGGTGAAAATTTAGAATTAAAACGGTGTTTGAAAACTCAGTTGGGCTTTTTGTAAATATAGTTGGGTTGATAAACCCTTTTGAAAACGGTTAATCACGTAATATTTTAAAATCGGCAAAGTTGTGGTTGACTTGGTTTATTTTTGTTACCCGATGGTAACATCTTTAAAAATCTCGTAAAAGTTATTAAATTTGGAAAATTACTTTTAACCTGTTCACTTAACATTTATAAATATCATTTGTAGTATAACATATGTAAAATAAAACAGTAAAATAAACATCCAAAATTATAATAGTGGCCTTATTACATCCCAAATTAAAAGCTTAGAAAAGAAAATAAATAAACTTAATTATAACAAAGTAAAATTAAATCCAACGATAAGTATGGCCGCCTCGAGTCCTCTCCGGCTCCATCTCCGCGATCTACTTATCTGCAAAATAGTTTGGGAAGGGGTGAGTCACCAAGACTCAGTGTGTAAATCCCCCACCCGGAAATGTAACTCATACACAAGTCATTAATAAACATGCACATGCAACCCAACCTAACCATCCATACTCCTTTACTACCCCGTGTGGTCAAAACCACGGTGGTCAAAACCACCGTGACTAGTGTCACAAAATAAATGATGGGCCAACCCATCGTGTGGTCAAAACCACCGATGACCATAGGTCACAATTTATCAAGTGTGGTCAAAACCATCGGTGGTACCAAACCACGGGACTTAGTCGCAATTTATCAATTGATGTGGTCAAAACCACTGATGACCATAGGTCACAAATAATCTGATGGGGCCAACCCATACTGTTGACCATAGGTCACAAATAATCTGATGGGGCCAACCCATCTTGTGGTCAAAACCACTGGCGACAGTCCATAAAAATCATCCCCCTCCACTCATTAATCCCACCATCATCATGCTTACATAATCATATATCATAATCCCATATATTATGCATTCATGTGTAGCATATTATACAACAACATGTGATGGCATACAACATATATCAAAGATCATGTAATAGGGGACTTGCCCGAAATCCATGCTTAGGCCCACAATACCAAATCACTACCACAATGATTAACAAAACAATAATATGGCAAAGTTTACTAATAAAGTGTGTAAGGAGTTTTACACACCTGTTACTACCGAAATTCCTAGATCTCGAAGATCCGATCTACGTCGCTAGATTCTTGTCCCTATAATCGACCAATCATCACTGTTAGTGTCATAGGCCTATTCGGCCATATTAACTTAATACCAAAGGCTCTTACCTTATTGCCGATTTCCCTATTATTCAAATCCCGAAATTGATCTCTTGCTTTCTTTAAGAATGTCGAAATTCCTATAACCATATGTTAGATTTAATCTAACATTAAAACATAAACATGGCCTTTGGCCGAAAATACATATATCTTACCTTAAATCTTTTAAATCCCGAAACTCTCTTCTTGATTAATGGAGATGCCGAAATACCTTAGATCTAAAATCCCGAAATTCACCTTCCATATTTTGATTAATAAGATATAGGAGGGATTAGACTAACTTTCGGCTTAAAAGAAAGGAATACAATTATAACTATAGATCCTTCCCCTTTATATTGAAATCGACAGATCCCTCCTGACACCACTTCAGAGATTCGGCTTAGAGACTTGATAAACAATCGACTATGATCCCCTTAAGTATTCAGTTTCAAAGATGAAAGAAGAGAGGAATAATAGGCTTAGAAGGAATCGGCTAGGATGCTAAAAGAGAAGAGGAAAAAGAATGGATGCTCAAGAAGAATTTCGGCAGAGGGAGAGGAGAAAGAATATTTGGCAAAAGAAAAGAGAGGGAGAATGAATAATGAATAGCCTTAGTCTCATCCTTTTATAGCCGAAATTAGGCCAAGAATCCTTTGCTTGGCCACTACTCTTCCTTATGTGATAACTTTATCTCTTTAATTTTAAAACAAAAAAAAGTATAATCCTTATTATCTTCTAATTAGCCGAATTTAAAAGAGAGTGAAACTCTTCTTTTGCAAGTCTTGTGTCGTCCACCTCTGGGCCTTCTAGAAGCAAAATTAAAACGTATTTTATTTGCTTCCCATGTGACTTGAACTCAGGCCCAACACCCTTGTATGTGGCGCCATTTGCAAAGGCCCTAAGTGGCATCTTCAGGCCACATTTCCAAGCCCGTTTGTGTGTCAAATTTCACGTACTTTTTCTTTTAAGGTCTCCTTGCCTTAATTACCTCTTTTAAACTTTAAAACTCGACATTTCTAAGTTATTTCTAGGTTTCCAAAAATTTTCGTTCGGCTCTGTAAACTTGACATTTCTTAGGTTTCCTAAAATGTTCACTTTCCTAATTCAGCTTAGTTTCCAAAATGTTCACTTTCCTCTTTTAGCTTAGTTTCCAAAATGGTCACTTTCCTATTTTTAATGTAACATTTCCATACATTCTCAAAGCTTCCAAAATGTTCAAAATTTATTCAAAACTCATAAAACATGTCATTTCGTACATTTAAGCCTTTAAATGCATAGGCCCTTTTTAGGATGTTACGCTTCTACCCCTTAAAATAATTTCGTCCTCGAAATTACTTACTATCGCTCATCCGCATACCTAACTCACTACACTACGCTATTGTTAGCACTCGATCTCAAAGAACTATCATACTTTCTAGGCACATTCTCTACCACGTCCTTGACGACCGCGTCCTCTAGAACTCATATCTAACAATGCGCTTTAACTGATTTAAGAAGTTTTTATGAATTAGTACTTTTGTTTCACTTGATTACCCGCCAAGAAATTTTATGACAAGGAATTTAGGAGTGGTTCTTTCGTATTCATACATGCACACATTTTTCCATTCATTCATTCAAAGAGACATTGTAGTTTTCATTGTGATTGTTTTTCCACTACCTGTGGGTATTTTCGTAATTAATCTCCTGTGGGTATTTTCGTAATTTTTCAAAAATAAAAATTCTCGGATGATTTCGTCAAAAAGTATTTTAGAACTCTTAAATTCCCGGAGTATTTGGAAAAATTTTGAAAACCGGGAGTATTTTGTTGATTTTGAAGTTCAAGGGCATTTTGGTAATTTTTCACAAATCAGGGTGAATTTGTAAAATTTGATAAATCAGAGATATTTCAAGAGTTGTAAAACTTTGGAGAATTTATTTTCCAAGTTGATGGTGTTGCAAAAATTTTGAAAACCAAGGTCATTTTGGTAGTTTTGCTGGTGAGGGGCAATTTTGTAATTTTACAAAATCATGACGTTTTCGATATTTGCAAAGTAAGGTTTTTGGGAACTTTGTATATAATGGAAATTTTTTATTGTAACTATGGGTATTTTGGGAATATCATAAATCAAGTAGGCGTTTTATAATTTTACCCCAAGGGTATTTTAGTAATTTCACATAATCGTGGAATTTTCACAAAATGATTTCCAAAATTAGGTTCTAAGTGATTTCACAAAGAAGGATATTTTGAAAATTTCTATTTGAAAAATTTTCATACGGAGGGTATTTTGGTAATTTACAAGCCAGGGGTATTTTGGTCATTTTACAAACTGAGGGGTATTTTGGTCGTTTTTTTAAACTAAGGTTTTAATTATCTCAAAACCAAAACGGATAATCCCTTTCGGGTTTTAGTTATCGAGTTTAGCCTGTGAGTGTGTCGTCTCAGCTAGGATGAACCGTTACTACGCACCAGGTAGGATTCAAGTGAGTAGGAGGTGAGTCACGAGGACTGCTTGAATACCAGGCCCCCATCGAATCCAATCCTAGACATGCATATAGCGATTGCCACATCCCTTGCTCAGTGACAACTCACTGGGTTGTTTATGGAATTATTAAATCTTATGCATTGTTTGTTGGGGTATACTAACCTTAGGGTTCAACAATTTCTATTCTAATAGTCTACGTTCCCAAATTTACCCTTCTACCCCTCATCAAATATTCACAAAAAAAAAAATAGATAGAATTACTTACCTGAGCGGATCGGTGCCGGAGACTCGGTGCCATGCTGTTCAAGCCACAAACACTTTCCAAAAAACATTTCAATAAGGCCTACTAATCAAGAACAAAACATTTTGGGCCTTGGGCCCCCACAGTCGAGTTTTGAACCGGGCTCTGATGCCAAAAATGTAACACCCCAAACCCGACCCATGAGTCCTGACCGGATCTGGTATGTCACGGAGTAAAAGCGTTTTGAAGGACATTGACTTTCTGGTGAAAATTTGGAATTAAAACGGTGTTTGAAAACTCAGTTGGGCTTTTTATAAATATAGTTGGGTTGATAAACCCTTTTGAAAACAGTTAATCACGTAATATTTTAAAATCGGCAAAGTTGTGGTTGACTTGGTTTATTTTTGTTACCCGATGGTAACATCTTTAAAAATCTAGTAAAAGTTATTAAATTTGGAAAATTACTTTTAACCGGTTCACTTAACATTTATAAATATCATTTGTAGTATAACATATGTAAAATAAAACAGTAAAATAAACATCCAAAATTATAATAGCGGCCTTATTACATCCCAAATTAAAAGCTTAGAAAAGAAAATAAATAAACTTAATTATAACAAAGTAAAATTAAATCCAACGATAAGCATGGCCGCCTCGAGTCCTCTCCGGCTCCATCTCCGCGATCTACTTATCTGCAAAATAGTTTGGGAAGGGGTGAGTCACCAAGACTCAGTGTGTAAATCCCTCACCCAGAAATGTAACTCATACACAAGTCATTAATAAACATGCACATGCAACCCAACCTAACCATCCATACTCCTTTACTACCCCGTGTGGTCAAAACCACTGGTGGTCAAAACCATTGGTGACTAGTGTCACAAAATAAATGATGAGGCCAACCCATCGTGTGGTCAAAACCACTGATGACCATAGGTCACAATTTATCAAGTGTGGTCAAAACCACTGGTGGTACCAAACCACTAGGACTTAGTCGCAATTTATCAATCGATGTGGTCAAAACCACTGATGACCATAGGTCACAAATAATCTGATGGGGCCAACCCATCTTGTGGTCAAAACCACTGATGACCATAGGTCACAAATAATCTGATGGGGCCAACCCATCTTGTGGTCAAAACCATCGGCGCACGATCCATAAAAATCATCCCCCTCCACTCATTAATCCCACCATCATCATGCTTACATAATCATATATCATAATCCCATATATTATGCATTCATGTGTAGCATATTATACAACAACATGTGATGGCATACAACATATATCAAAGATCATGTAATGGGGGACTTACCCGAAATCCATGCTTAGGCCCACAATACCAAATCACTACCACAATGATTAACAAAACAATAATATGGCAAAGTTTACTAATAAAGTGTGTAAGGAGTTTTACACACCTGTTACTACCGAAATTCCTAGATCTCGAAGATCCGATCTACGTCGCTAGATTCTTGTCCCTATAATCAGCCAATCATCACTGTTAGTGTCATAGGCTTATTCGGCCATATTAACTTAATACCAAAAGCTCTTACCTTATTGCCGATTTCCCTATTATTCAAATCCTGAAATTGATCTCTTGCTTTCTTTAAGGATGTCGAAATTCCTATAACCATATGTTAGATTTAATCTAACATTAAAACATAAACATGGCCTTTGGCCGAAAATACATATATCTTACCTTAAATCTTTTAAATCCCAAAACTCTCTTCTTGATTAATGGAGATGCCAAATACCTTAGATCCGAAATCCCAAATTCACCTTCCATATTTCGATTAATAAGATATAGGAGGATTAGACTAACTTTTGGCTTAAAAGAAAGGAATACAATTATAACTATAGATCCTTCCCTTTATATTGAAATCGATGATCCCTCCCGACACCACTTCGTAGATTCGGCTTAGAGACTTGATAAACAATTGGCTATGATCCCCTTAAGTATTCAGTTTCAAAGATGAAAGAAGAGAGGAATAATAGGCTTAGAAGGAATCGGCTAGGATGCTAAAAGAGAAGAGGAAAAAGAATGGATGCTCAAGAAAAATTTCAGAGGGAGAGGAGAAAGAATATTTGGCAAAAGAAAAGAGAGGAGAATGAATAATGAATAGCCTTAGTCTCATCCTTTTATAGTTTAAATTAGGCCAAGAATCCTTTGCTTGGCCACTACTCTTCCTTATGTGATAACTTTATCTCTTTAATTTTAAAACAAAAAAGTATAATCATTATTATCTTCTAATTAGTCAATTTAAAAGAGAGTGAAACTCCTCTTTGGAAGTCTTGTGCATTCCACCTCTGGCCTTCTAGAAGCAAAATTAAAACTTATTTTATTTGCTTCCCATGTGACTTGAACTCAGGCCCAACACCCTTGTATGTGGCACCATTTCCAAAGGCCCTAAGTGGCATCTTCAGGCCATATTTCCAAGCCTATTTGTGTGTCAAATTTCACGTACTTTTTCTTTTAAGTCCTCCTTGCCTTAATTACCTCTTTTAAACTTTAAAACTCGACATTTCTAAGTCATTTCTAGGTTTCCAAAATTTTCGTTCGGCTCTCAGAACTTGACATTTCTTAGGTTTCCTAAAATGTTCACTTTCCTAATTCAGCTTAGTTTCCAAAATGTTCACTTTCCTATTTTTAATGTAACATTTCCATACATTCTCAAGCTTCCAAAAATGTTCAAAATTTATTCAAAACTCATAAAACATGTCATTTCGTACATTTAAGCCAGAAATGCATAGGCCCTTTTTTAGGATGTTACACTGAGTCTTTGTGACTTACTCATTTATGTTTTTCCCATTCTACAGATGAGTAGTAGACCGTGGACATGGGAACCAAGGCGGACTCAAGGGGCCATCAAGACTATTATTATTTTCATAGACTATTTTTGACTTTTCGTTTAAATATAAATTTTTGGGAATATTTTTGTAATAAGGCCCCATAACTTAGGTTTCCAATTTATGTGTTACTCGCTTTATTTTATTTTCACCCTTAATAAGTCACATGCTTATGAACCTATATTTTTCCAAAGTCTTATTAATAAAATGAAATGATAAATGGACTTTTCAAACTCAACCGACGCAAATGATAAGTTCTTCAAACTTTTTCACAAATATCACGATTAATGAAAAAAAAACTGAGACTTTTCAAAACCAATCGAAGCAAAGTTTTTAAGATTTAACCTGTAGCATACCAGATTCAGTAATGACGTATGGGCTGGGTTTGGGGTGCTATATTTTTGGTATCAGAGACCAGTTCAAAACTCGGGCTGTGAAATGGGTCCAGTAGGAATTTATGAAAGTAATGTAAGTTGAGAAAAGTTTTGGAAGATATGGCTTTCGAGTCTACGGCACCCAATCCACCCAGGTAAGTACTCTAACCTTTGATGTGATATATATGATGGGCTTGATGGGCTTGATGGACGTAGACTAGTAGGATAGTGTTGATGGACTTTAGGTTTAGTATAAACACTTCTTCAAATCTCATAAGACTTACTTTTTCTTAATTAAACATATCTGTGAATAAGTCACGGGGTTAGGGTGTGGAAACAGGCATACGCATGTCTAGGATTGGATCTAGGAAGAGATTGGTATTTAAGCGGTCCTAGTGACTCACCTCCCTTTTTCTGGAATCCTACTTGGTGCGTAGTGACTGTTCGCCTTAGCCACGAGGACTTGTTGATAGGCCAAAATTCATAACTAAAACCCGAAAGGGACCAGTACCTTATTTTTGTAAAATTACTTGTATGTCCCTGATTTTGTAAATTATCCAAAACACCCTAGGTTGAGGAAATTTACCGAAATACCCTTCTTTGAGAAATTACCCCTGATTTATGGAAGTTACCAAAATTTACAAAATTACCAAAATACCCTCAGATTACAAATTACCAAAATACCCCTATTTTGTAAAATCACCAAGATCACCAAGATACCTTATTTTGGAAAATTACAAAAATACTCCTGTAGGTTAAAATTACGAAAATACCCTTGGGTAGTGAAATAACGAAAATACCCCTAGGTGATGAATGTAAGTTCATGATGCTGCTTGTGTGTTGATATGTGATGGATGTTGATTGAATGTGTATTCTAGAACTAGGAAATACTGATTTGAGAACTGAACTTGTAGATAGAATCAATTGAAAGAACATCGTTAAAATTACTTTCCATAAGACTGTCCATTATTGATCAGTGGAAGAAAGAATTATTAATTCATAAAATTTTTAATTAGATTATTAATTCATAAAATTTTTAATTAGATAAATCGCGAACGGTAAAATGAGCACTAGAGGACGTGGTGTGCGTGGCCGAGGTAGAGGCATGGATTGGCTAGTGAAGTATCAGGTCAATGTAGATTGTGCAACCAAGCGTATGGTGTTAAGAACCCCCGAGGGAGGTGAGGTGTTGGTGATAGGAGAAAGGGGGAATTGTTTGTCAAAAGTTGTAACTGCCCTAAGAGTGGAAAGAATGGTGAGAAAAGGGTGCGAGGCAGTTCTAATATTTGTACGAGCTTTGGAAGCCAAGAACCTAACTGTTGAGGACGTTAGGACGGTGAATTTCCTGATGTTTTCTTAGAAGAGCTTCCGGGATTACCTCTAGATCGAGAAGTGGAGTTTGGAATTGATATTCTTTCCGGAACAGCGCCGGTATCTATTACTCCATATAGAATGGTGCCAAAGGAATTGGTGGAATTGAAGGCACAAATCCAGGAGTTGTTGGATAGAGGGTTTATTCGACCAAGTATGTCACCTTGGGGAGCACCTGTGTTATTTGTCAAGAAGAAGGATGGTTCAATACGTATGTGCACTGACAATCGTCAATTGAATAAGTTAACCATCAAGAACAATTACCCGTTGCCAAGGATCGATGACTTGTTTGATCAGTTGAAGGGGGCCTCAGTCTTTTCGAAGATAGATTTGAGGTCATGGTACCATCAGCTTAAGGTCAAAGAGGCAGATATTCATAAGATGGCCTTTAGGACTCGCTACGGTCACTACGAGTTCATGGTGATGCCATTTGGGTTGACTAATGCACCAGCAGCGTTTATGGATATGATGAATCGAGTCTTCCAACCCTACTTGGATCAGTTTATCGTGGTTTTTATTGATGACATCTTGGTTTATTCAAGATCGGAGGAGGAGCATGATTCACATCTCGTAAGTGGTTCGCAGATTCGAGGAGAAGCGACTTTATGCCAAATTCAAAAGTGCAAATTTTGGCTAAAAGAAGTTACTTTTCTAGGTCACGTAGTGCCGGCAGAGGGGATTAGGGTTGACCCTCAAAAAATTAAAGTGGTGTTGGATTGGAAGCTGCCTAAGTTGGTGGTAGAGATTCAGAGTTTCCTTGGTTTAGCCAGGTATTACCGAAGGTTTGTTAAAAGGTTTTCTCTGATTGCGGCACCATTGACTAAGTTGCTATGAAAAGGAGTTCCGTTCGTTTGGTCTGATAAGCAGCAAGAGAGTTTTGAAAAGTTGGAAACGATATTGATGGAGGCCCTGGTGTTGATTCAACCGGAGGCTGGGAAGGAATTCGTGATTTACTGTGATGCGTCACACACGGGACTAGGATACGTGTTGATGCAAGATGGAAAGGTGGTTGCGTATGCATCACAGCAGTTAAGACCGCACGAAGCAAACTATCCCACCCATGATTTGGAGTTGGCGGCGGCGGTGTTTGCCTTGACGATTTGGACTCATTATTTGTACGGGGAGAAATCTGTCATTTACACGAATCATAAGAGTTTGAGTACCTTTTGACACAGAAGGAGTTGAATCTAAGGCAAAGGAGGTGGATCGAGTTGTTAAAGGATTATAATTGCTCGATCGAGTATCATCCGGGTAAGGCCAATGTGGTAGCAGATGCTCTAAGCCGTAAAGTGATCTCTGACTTTAGAGCAATGTTTGCTCACCTTAGTCTGTACGACGATGGGAGTTTATTGGCGGAACTTCAAGTAAAACCCTCATGGGTCAGTCAGGTTAAGGAAAAGCAGCAGACTGATGAGTTACTGAAGAAGAAGTTTTCGGTTAGAGCAAGTGATGAATCAACGAAATTTAGTGTGAATGAGGAAGGGCTTTTATGTTTTCAAGGGAGAGTGTGCATGTTGAAAGATCCTGAATTGAGGCATAGGATCCTGCAAGAAGTGCATGATAGTCCATACGCTATGCATCCTGGAGGGAGTAAGATGTATCGAGATTTACGGGAGCGGTTTTGGTGGCCAGGCTTAAAACGAGAGGTGACTGAATTAGTGGGGAAGTGTTTAACCTGTCAGCAGGTAAAGGCAGAGCATCAGTTACCATCAGGGTTATTGCAACTGATGAAGATTCCTCAGTGGAAGTGGGAAAGGATCACAATGGACTTTGTTAGTGGGCTACCTCTCACGCCTACTAGGAAAGATTCAGTTTGGGTGATCGTTGATCGGTTGACAAAGTCTGCTCATTTTATATCGGTTCGGGTCAATTATTCCTTACAAAAGTTGGCTAAGCTGTATATAGCAGATATTGTAAGGTTACATGGAGTACCTATGTCGATTATCTCAGCCTGAGATCCTAGGTTTACGTCAAGGTTTTGGAAGGCGTTGCATCAAGCGTTGGGTATGAAGTTGGATTTCAATACAGTGTTTCATCCTCAGACCGATGGACAGTCTGAGTGGGTGATTTAGATCTTGGAGGACATGTTAAGGGGTTGTGCCATTGATTTCAGAGGTAGTTGGGAGAAGTTTCTACCATTGGCGGAGTTTGCATACAACAACAGCTACCAGTCTAGTATTTAGATGGTGCCCTATGAAGCATTGTACGGGCAGAAGTATCGTACTCCTACCTGTTAGATGAAATTAGGGGAACGGCAGATTTTGGGTCTAGAGTTGGTTACCGAGACGGAGGAGAAGGTTGAGCTAATTCGGGCTCGACTAAAGGAAGCGTCGGACAGACAAAAGTCCTATGCTGATTTGAAGCGCAAGGACATAGAGTTTGCAGTGGGTGACAAGGTGTTCTTGAAAGTGTTGCCATGGAAGAAAGTATTAAGGTTTGGACGAAAGGGTAAGTTAAGTCCCAGATTCATCGAACCTTATCAGGTGTTGAAAAACGAGTTGGACCAGTAGCGTATCAGCTTGAGTTACCTGCTGAATTGAATCAGATCCACGATGTATTTCACGTTTCTATGTTAAGACGTTATCGTTCGGATCCGTCTCATGTGGTACCTGTAGAGGAAATTGAGGTAAGACCTGACCTATCCTTTGAAGAGAAACCAGTGGAAATCTTGGATTGTGATGTCAAAGTATTACGAAGGAAGAAGGTTTCGTTGGTTAAGGTTCTATGGCGAAATCACGGCTCTGAGGAGGCTACGTGGGAACCTGATAAAGCGATGCGACAGTAATACCCGCATCTATTCGGATTAGGTGATTTCGAGGACGAAATTCCTTTAAGGGGGTAGAACTGTAACATCCTGAATTAATGGGCCTTTGCATTTGATGTGAGTTATGTTCAATATGATAATTAGAGTGTTTAAGGGGTTCAGATTGGGCTCAGGTTTGGGCTGGGGACTTAATCAAATTTTCTGTTTGGGCACTTTAGTGGAAAGCTAGATATGTCCGGGCTTAAAAGATATTGTTCGCGAATTAAAACACAAAAATGGGCTAGTGGCCTAGTGGATAGTGGCTTGAAAAGCAGTGAGGGGATCCAAGGTTTGAGTCGCATTATCCACTTATTTATTTTAATTATTTTTGACGTTAAAAGGAGAGGAGAGTGGGGGCGGCTAGGATGCTTTAAAATAGGAAGATTTATCTGTTGGATAATGTGGATATTGTGTTGATAATAGTAGGGAGAGGTGGTGTTATTTAGGCCTCTCCTAAAGGTGAATAGATCAAGATAAAGGAGAAAAGATAGGAGCTATCTGCTGAGAGTAGAGTTGGTTGAAATTCCATCTCCTAGAGGGGGGAAGGAATCGATTTCTTCATGTTAAAGAGGTACCGAAATTTTCCCTATTATTTGATTAATTATTAGTTATCAGGAAGGGCACTTTTGGGTTTTGATAAGCAAGTGCCGAAATTCTCTATAATTAGGGGTGGTATCTCTTCAATTCCAGCATTTGAACCCTATTCTTTTCCTCATTCCCTGTACCAAAATTCTCAGTCTTTCTCTGCAATTTTTGTTCTCTCTTCTTTTCCAAAAGCCGAAACCTCTCAATTCTTTCTCTCATCTTCACTTTCTTCAAAAACTGAAACCTCTCACTTCACTTTCTTTTCCCATTCTTTTCTCTTGTGTCGATTTTTCCATAAAGTCAGAATCTCCTGGAAGTTGCCAAATTCCCTATAAAGGTAGGTGCCAATTTTCTTCTGTTCTTTTTCCTTTCTCTTTTGGTTTTGAGACTATAGCCGAATGGATAGTTGATTGATAGGTCATCTTTAGTTTAACTTTTTCTCTAATCACATGTTCTTTTGGGCGGCACTTCTGGAAATCATAGTAGATCGAATCATCCAGATCTCAAAAAGTCAGAAGCCGTTAATCTCTAAGTATCCTATCGATTTTGGGATTTCAAGGTAAGGGGTTTCCTTTAGATTCCTATTAGATTCGCTATCATATTTGAGATCTTAACTCATATATGGTTTAACAACCCTATTTCGCTATAGTAATTCTGACAAGGACTTTTTGGATGGAATCAAATATGGATCAAGCAAAGGAGAGGATTGGGTCCGTAAACCCAACCCCTAAGTTTAAGAAACGAGCAGTGTTCGCTATTCAAGATTGGTCACCGGGTTGTGGACCGGCTTCAACAAAGATCTTAGGCGATAGCGTAGTATCGGCTCGACAAAGGTTTACATAGAGGTGTCGTCTTAACCGTAATAAGGTGTGTAGATTCTTGACATATAAGCTTTGTTATGTTATATGTATACTATGGGCTAAAAGCTGGAAAGAGAGGTTGTATGAACAGTCGTGTTACCCAGAAAGGGTAGGCAAGGGATGCCAGGTACGTAATCATAGAAACTTTTCTATGTGTATCGAAGCATGTGAAAATATGAGATCTGTTAGATGGCTTGATGTTTTGATTCTTGTATGTGTGTATGCATGGGATGGGATTGATTGATCGATTTATGGAAGGGGAGGAGGTCGCGGGGCGATCAGTGGCTTTGCCATAAAGGTTCGCATTAGCAATCGGTCTTTATGATAGGCAGCATACCTGTCGAAATACTAAATGTATTTTCTGAGGTTCGCATTAGCGATTGGTCTTTATGGCATGCAGCACAGCTGTCGACGTGGTATGTAGCGGATGGAGGGTTGATTGTAGAAATTCCCACGGTGTGATGGTTGGTGTAACATCCTAAAAATGGGCCTATGCATTTTTGATTTAATTATACGAAATGGCATGTCTTATGTGTTATGAATGTATGGTGAACATTTTTGGAAACTTGGAAATGTTAAGTTTAAAAGAAGAAAGTGAACATTTTTGGAAACTTGGAAATGTTAAGTTTAAAAGAGGAAAGTGAACATTTTAGGAAACTTGGAAATGTTAAGTTTAAAAGTGGAAAGTGAACATTTTTGGAAACTTGGAAATGTAAGGAAATGTTTTAGAAATGTTAGGTTTAAAAGAGGAAACTAAAACAAGGTGGCCTTAAGAAAATTAGTAGAGGGAATTTGACATACAATTGGGCTTGGGAAAAGTGGCTATAAGGCGCCACTTAAGGCCCAGGTAAGTGACGCCACAAGCTATGCAAATGGGCCTAGGTTCGAGTCATGTGGGAAACAAATAAAAGAGTTTTATTTTGCTGCAAGGAGCAAGGGAGTTGGACGGCACCAAGGCTAATTTTTAGGAGTTTTTATCCTTTTAAAATTCAGCAAATAGATAGATAATGATGGACTATTATTATTATTATTTTTATTGAGAGATAAGAGATAAATATTGGATTAAGTTTTATTAAATTGAATGGGTGATAATTAAAGTGATAAAGTTATCAAAATAGGAGTGATGGCCAAGTAAAGGATTTTAAGTTAGTAATTTCGGCTACTAAAGGAAAAGAGAGCCATTCATCATATCTTCTTTCAACTCTTTTCTCTGCCAAATTTCCTAGAGCATCTCTTCTTCTTCTTTTGTTAGCCAAAGCTGAAAACTAAAGTAAGCATAGCCGAATTCTTCATAGCTTTTGTGATCTCCATTAAAACCGAATCCATAAACTCTTCAAGATACTATCATTAGCCGATTTCTTTTTACCAATCAAAAGCCAAAATCAAGATCCTTCTAGCCTACATAGTCGAATATTGCTAAAGGTTCAAGCAAGGATTGCCGATCTCTAAAGTAAGGGTAAGATCTCATTCAGTTTCATCCTTTTTCTTTTAAGATTTGTCGAAATCTAGGACTAACCCCATTAATATCTTGTTGCCGAAACTTTGAAGAGATCTTTCAGGATTTACTAAGTATTGACTACAAGGAAGGAGAAATTCTTTTCCCGAAGGTACACCATATGCCGCATGTTCCCTAGTTATTCGATGAGTTTCGGGATTTAAAATCCACAAGGTAAGTATCTATAGCATTCGGCCAAGGCCATGTTGGGTAAATAGATGTGCTTCATTAATATTTAAAAGCCAAAACTAATCTATTCAAGTAATCTAGTGATCGCCGATTTCAAGAAAGAAGGATACAAAGTTTCCGGCATTTGATTAGACATCAATCGGCAGCAAGGTAAGGATTTAAGTGTACTAATCCTACTGGGATTTGGTTTTATGGCCGAATGGCTCTTTGCTAAGTATTAAGTGATTGATCAAATGTAGAGATTTCAGATCTAAGGAATTAGATCAAGCTTTTCGGGATTTGGAGTGAACTTGCTAAAGCGAATCAGATGTGTACCCCACACTATTTCTTAATAAGTTCTATGGCAATGTTTAATATAAGTATGTGTATAAGAATGTGAATATGGTTAAGGTACCATGTCATGATACAAAGTACTCAGGTACGTTTCCTACTCCTACTAGGATTATGTTAAATATATGTTATGACACATATGACATTATAAGAATGTGAAATAAGAATTTGGCGTGTTAATGCATGATATGTATGATATGGGGCATATGGGTTATATGAAAAGGGGAAGTGAATGTGGTGACCTAAGACCACAATATCTGAATGTGGTGACCTAAGACCACGATAACTGAATGTGGTGACCTAAGACCACGATATCCGAATGTGGTGACCTAAGACCACGATATCCGAATGTGGTGACCTAAGACCACGAATTTTATAAGAGGCGATGAGCACGCCGATTGCAATGATCGCTTTTAGATGGTGTGTAGCGAATGGAGGGTTGACTTAGTAGTCCCCACGGTGTGCATGATGGTACGGGTGATGTGTAGCGGATGGCATATAGGTTTGGGTTTGGGTTGCATCATTATTTCCTATCTGTTATATGAATATGCATGTAATATGTGAACATATGCCTAAATTGTTAAATTTTAGTGTTGGTTACACATTGAGTCTGCTTGACTCACCCTTGTGGGATTATTTTTCGTAACGATCAAGAATGGACCGGCCTCGGCAAGAGCTTAAAGGTGGCCATGCACAGCAAGGAATTTATTTAATTTGGAATTTTTATTTCATTAAGTACTTGAATTTATTTTTTTTTTGGGATTATTTGATGTAATAAGGCCATAATAGAACTGCTTTACTTTGCTTTTATTTATTAAGCTTACAAACTTTTATCTACTAAAAGATTAAGTAAATTTATTTTAAAACAAAGCCTAAATGTTTTGTCACCTAAAGTAAAGGATTTTAATAATGAAATAAACTTGTTTTCAACTCAAGCCCAACCCAAAATAATATTTCTTTCAAAACACACAAGTTTTTCCTAAGTAACAAAAGAATTTGAAACGGTTTACACCGGGGAACATACCAGATCCGGTCAAGGCTCGTGGGCTAGGTTTGGGGTGTTTCAGTTGGTACGGGGGTGTGTAGAGGATGGACTCTTAGGTTTTGGGATGGGCCATGTTGCATGACATATTTTGTTACCATTGTATATGGGCCAAGGCCCATAATGTGTTTGTGGGTCCTAGGCTTTTATGTGTTTTCAAGTTTTGCACACTGAGTCTTTGTGACTCACCCATTTATGTTTTTTCCACTCTACAGATGAGCAGTAGACCGTGGACATGGGAGCCGAAGCGGACTCGAGGGGCCATCAAGACTATTATTATTTTCATAGACTATCTTTGACTTTTCGTTTAAAATATAAATTTTTGGGAATATTTTTGTAATAAGGCCCCATAACTTAGGTTTCCAATTTATGTGTTACTCGCTTTTATTTTCACCCTTAATAAGTCACATGCTTATAAACCTATGTTTTTCCAAAGTCTTATTAATAAAATGAAATGATAAATGGGCTTTTCAAACTCAACCGACGAAATGATAAGTTCTTCAAACTTTTTCACAAATATCACGATTAATGAAAAAATTGAGACTTTTCAAAACCCATCAAGCAAAGTTTTTAAGATTTAACTCAGAGTATACCGATCCCAGAATGATGTATGGGACGAGTTTGGGGTGTTACAGCTCCACTACCTTCTCGAGGGAACAAAATCTGAACTTTTCAATTTGCTTCCTTACTATCTCAGGAAGACTTCAATTTGTAGTCTGCTCCACTACCATCTCGAGGGAACAAAATCTGAACTTTTCAATTTGCTTCCTTACTATCTCAGGAAGACTTCAATCTTCAGTCTGCTCCACTACCATCTCAAGGGAACAAAATCTGAACTTTCCAATTTGCTTCCTTATTATCTCAGGAATACTTCAATCTCCAGTCTGCTCCACTACCATCTCGAGGGAAAAAAATCTAAACTTTTCAATTTGCTTCCTTACTATTGTAATAAGGCTATTTTTCCCGGGCCTATAACAAACCAAAACAATAAAAAAATAAAATAAAGTCCAATTTGTTTACAATTATAAAACAGATTACACTATCCTTGGCCCAAATTAAATACCCAAATACCACCAGCAACCTAGATTACACTCGAGCCCAAACAAACCCAAATACTGACCCACTACCCAAACAGATACCACCAGAACCAAACTACCCATTGACCCAACACTCAGACCCAACTAAATGGCCCAATACTTGAGTGACCCAATGCTTAAACGAAATCAAAAGCCTAGGGTTTCTGAAAACCCAAGGCGCCGCAAGCGGTCTCTGTTCTCACGCTGCAGGCTTCAACCAGCCCCTCGTCAAGCCGCGATTCGCGTGGATAGCGCCCCATCGCCGCCATGTTCTCCTCGTTCACCTGCAAAAAAAGGAAAGACAGCAGCAAAACACAGCAAACATGGCAACATTTTTTATTTCCTTTTTTTATTTTCATTTCGAAGGCTATAAAAACCCTACAAGAATTTGTAATAGATACAGGCAGATATACACAAACACACAGAGAGAAATACAATATACAATCAAAAAAAGAAATCAGCCAAGGTTTTTTTTTTTTCTTTTCATTTCCGATTACTGTTATTTTATTTTATTTTTGTGAAACAATATACATAATATATATAAAATATGTTTTACCAAAAAAAACAAAAAAAAATTACTTTCTGAAATTTCGGCCACCATGTACTGTGGCCGGCGACGGCGATTGGCCGACCGATGACCGGATCTTTGGCCGAAAATCACTGGGCGAGAGAGAAAAAAGGAGAGTTCTTTCTGTTGATTTTTTAAAACAAAGGAAGAATGATTTTTTTTTGAAAGAATTTTTATTTAAATAGATCATCTAAACGGCGTCATTTAGGGCTGCTCACCATAGCCCTAAAACGATGTCGTTTCACTTAGGATTCGTGCGCAATTGACAAGACCCGAAGGATTCGCGTGTTTTTGAGAAACGGGTTATTTGCACGTAAAGCCCTTCCGTATTTTTATTTTCTTTTAATTTAGTTTTTTTAAATTATAATTTGCCCTATTAATTTTCCTGCTAATTCATTTTAGTCCCCTTGATGCTGTGCGTTTTGGGTTGGGGGAATAATTTCTCAATTAGTGCTTATTTTTTTGGGCGCGCTACAATTTGGTCCCTTTGCCCCATTTTATTTCTGTTTTTAGTCTAAAAATTTTATTTTTACTTTCAATTTAATCCTTTCTGTCATTATTGCTACTTTATTATTAAAATCAATTAATTTAAATTTTATTATTAATAATATTAATATTAATATTATTTGAGTATTACTATTATTATTTTATTTTATTACTACCATTACTATTACTATTATTATTATTATTATTATTATTATTATTATAATTATATTTATTATTATTATTTTCCATATTATTATTGTTATTGTTATTATTATTATTATTTTCTATTATTATTACTATAATTATATTTATTGTTATTACTATTATTAATTTTATACTATTTTTATTATATCATATATTTTCTTATTTTGTATTTACTCATATCATTTTAGTTATCATTTTTTATATAATTGTTATGATTATCATAATTATTATTGTAATTTTCATTTTTATTTTTTATTATTCTTTTCAATTATTATTTAAACTTTTATCAATTTTCATTTATTGTTTTATTTATTATTAGCTTGTTATTTTATTCAAATTGTTGATTCTTTTTATTTCATATGTAAAGTTTTATGTTTATTTAAGTAGTTTTTTTTTATCTTTTGTTATCTACTTCCTTATATCTTTTATTCTTTATTTGTTTATTATTTTTATGTTTTCTTAGTATACTCATTTTATTTCCTACATTGTTCACTATTTTATATTATTATTGTTTATATTGATATTAATTGTTAATCTGATTTTTACTTTGGAATTGATGTTTTAATATATATATATATATATATATATATATATATATGTCATATCTACTCCAAAACCATTTGCTTATAAAATACATTTTACTACATTTATGCATTTTATTCAAAGACTTTTAAATATAGCGATATATGATATTTGGGGACTTTGAAAGAAATTATACCGTAACTTACTGGGTTTTAATTTTTTCGTAGAACTTAAAATATCAAGTATCCTCTTTTTTTTTAAAAAAAAGCCTATGAATTTTAAATAAAAACTTATTTTCGAGAATTCAAAACTGTCGTGTCCTAACTCACTGGACATGATGTTTTGTTATCACGGGATAAGAATTTTAGAAAACAAAGGCAATGTTTCGTGTTTGGAAGTTCGAGAAATTGTGCCCTAACATGCTGGGTTTCGATTTTTCATTCGTCCCAATAACTAAATATCCTTTTGATGAATTTTGTAAATCATGAGATGATTTTGGTTACGAGGGTTTAAAATATCATGTCCTAACGTGCTGGATGTGATGTTTGTATGCTTTTGGAACAAAGGAATCTCCAATTTTAACTCAGATTGTTCAAAATTTTAAAGAAATCATGTTTCCAAATCTTTTTTCAAATTTCGACATTAGGACATGAGATTATCAATTAGGTACCAAATTTTGGGCGTTATGAGGGTGCTAACCCTTCCTCGTACGTAACCGACTCCCGAACCCGTTTTCTTGTATTTCGTGGACCAAAATCAATATTTTGAAATAAAATATTTTATAAGGTGATCCAATCACACCTAAGTAAAAAGGGATTGGTGGCGACTGCCATTCTTGATTTTAAAGTCGATCCCCGTTTTTATAAAAACTTTAAAAATGGCTTCGACAGCTTGGCGACTCCACTGGGAAATATAAGAGAGTCAAGCTGTAAAATTGATTATTTTCTGTCCTTTTGTCCAAATTTATTTGAAAAAACTATGATCCTTTTTATTGTATGTGGTTCTAATTTTTTTTTTAAATATCTTTGCATTGCATTGCATGACCGTTGTGGTCACACCCTTTTAAGTGGGAGTGAGAAACTATGCCTTCGTGAGGTTTTCACCTCAGCATGGGCTAGTGGATTGCTTCCGAGATACATCTGTACCTATGTCTTCGTGAGGTTTTCACTTCCGCATGGACATAGGAAAATGTATTCCCCTAAACTGAACTCGATCTGAATGAGCCTATAATGGGTGAAGATCGAGGAATCTGCTGGTTTGAGTACCTCCACTTTAGAACTAAACCGCATATAGTAAACCCTAAGAACCCACCTTAGGTATAGTTATACCAAACTTTATTTGTTGCCCAGATAGGTGCACTATTTTGTCATTTATTTTCTCTTATGCTAACGTGTTCTCTGTTGTTTTGATTGCATTGCATTCACATCATAGAAAAGAGGTGTTGATTCAAATTCAATTGCTAAATAGAATAGTTTGTCATGAGCAAATGAATTTTTGATAAAGTGGATTATAATACGGTCGTTCGAATATGGTCCAAGAAAACGAGAGAAGACTGATAGTCCGTGAAGGAATACAAGACTTTATTGCTTAAGGATTCAAGCTGACAAAGACTATTCGAGAATCACCACGTCTGTACTTTCTTGAAGAGGCAAACGAGCATTATAGAAATAAGTGAGCAGTGAATCGCAGCCTAGATCAAGCAAAAAGAGCTAATGGAGGCATCTATTAGAAGTTTGCAAGATTTAACCTATGCGAAGAAGGGGATTGATGTTTTGCTTGGAATATGAGGGCAAGGCCGTATATGTAATCCGTTTTATGTAAAGAAATTCTCTTTCTAGAGAAGATTTTCTAATGGAATTGAATTCAGAATTAACGCCTCTCTTTTTGCATTTCATTCCTTTGCATTGCTTTCATGCATTTGCATTGCATTACATCTTTTGCATTAGACTTTTACAAAATGACCCTAATTAGGTAAAGTATTTCAGTTAACCTGGAAAACATGGAACAAAGGTTGGAGAGAATAGAGCAGATGCAAATACAGATGTAGGGGCAATTGACTAAGATTCAACAAGAAATGCAGGAACAAAAGCTAGAATTCTAAAGGAATATGATAGGCCAGCTAACCTAGTTACTAGCCAGAGGACTTGAAAAAAGGAGTGGCCTAGTGGTCAACAGTGTGGATGATGATGAAGACATCGTTTATTCCCCAATAGGTGTTTCAACTCAATCAGAAATGCATTCACATGGGGCACCCGTCATTATTGGACCCCAACATCAAGCTGATGCTTCGGCCTTATTGAACTTCCCGATGGGTTCGAACCAAACCGGTTGTACTGGAAGAAACAAGGAAAAGGGGAAAGTGGACTTTAAAGGCCCTAAAGAAGAAGGAAAAGAAGCGAATGGTACGAGTAGGTATAACAAAGGCCATTCAAAGCTAATTACAATAAGCCAGCCAAGGACGGTAATTACTAGCCATGGAGTCTTCCCAAGGCAAGAACCCAATTCAAGATCGAACATAGAGAAACCTCAGTTCGCACCCATTCCAGTCAAGTATAGGGAGTTGTACCAAGTTCTGTTTGACGCACATGTCATATCCCCTTTTTATGTAGAGCCAATACAGCCCCCATACCCCAAATGGTATGATATAAATGGCCAATACGAATACCATGGGGGAATCACAGGACATTCGATCGAGAACTGCGTCGCTTTTAAAAAGATAATTGAAAGATTCGTCAAATTGGGAATCGTGAAATTCGATGGTCCCTCTGGTGCAGAAATTTCGTTACCCAACTTTTCTGTTAAAGGTGTAAACATCTTGAGTTCTATAATAGATGGGGGCATGAGATCCAAGAATGCATCGAGCTTAGGGCTTTAGTGCAAGGCCTGATTGATAATAAATTGAAGAGATCAAAGACCCGGTGGGAGCATTGGGGAATCTGAACACTAATGACATATCTGAATCGGGGAATAAAAGTTTCCAAGCCCTTACACACTTGGGAAGATTTTAAACAATGGAACTGGGGAAGGGAGCCTTGTATTTTTAGAGCGAATCTAGAGCAATATTCAAAACACGCTTGTTGCCTTAAGCCTAGAGGCAATAAGAACCCTTTTGTGAAATAGGCTTGTGTCCATAATTTTTATTTTAATAAAATACATCTTTTTGAGTAAATATTCTTTTATTATTATTTCTTTTTCCCATTTCATACTGTACAAACAATTTTAGTTCTTTGGACTTTCTTTCAAGTATTCTTTCATTCTTCATAATCATTCTTTGAATCATTTATTCTTTGGAATCTTCCTTCAAACCTACAATAGGTCTCCAGATATCAATGATGTGAGCAACGCTGTTACTGACTCAGAGTCTCTTTCGACTAAGATGGTGTCTAGAAGGATCCTAGGACTTTGAAGATGACAGAGATTGTAACCTATCTTCCGATTTGTTAAGAATGGATGAACAAGATGAAAAGCAGACCCTACTCTACAAAAGTTTGGTGGATATTTTGAGCCTAGAAAAGAGGGAAAGGTTGTAACTAGAGGTGTGCATGGGCCGGGCCCAACTAAAAATTTAGGCCCATTCATTGGGCTCGGACCGGGCCCAAAAATAGGCCTAAAATTTTGCCCAAGCCTGACCCATATAAAAATGCTAAAACCAGGTCCTACCACCAGTATTAATTTTTATAATATTTTATATAATTTTAAATATATATAATACATCAAAATACTAAAAAATCAAAATAAATATTTTTCAACAAATTGAAAATAAATTTTAAAAATGTGTAGACTTAAATAACACTAAAATAGATGCAACTTAACAAGCAAATGCCTCTAAAATAATAACAAAATTAACAAATGTCTTTAAAATAATAACAAAATTAACAATAAAATAAGTTTTATATAATATCTAAACAATAACAACAAAATAATAAAAACATCATAGTAAAATGGTAGTAAAATAAGGAGAAAACAATAAGAAAATATTATTAAAAAATAGTTTTTTCATTTAATGAATTGGTCGAAATGCAATGCCGGCCGAGCTGGGCCAAAATGCCTTACCCGAGCCCGGTCCAGTTTTTAAACGGGTTTTATTTTTTTGTCCAAGCCCATTTTTTGGGCCTATATTTTTGCTCAAATCCTCCCACATTTCGAGCGGGCCTTCGGGCCGGGCTGGGCCGCCCGACCCATGCACACCTCTAGTTATAACCTAGCTCATCACAGAACTAAGGCGAGACATCATTGAGTTATTTTCAAAAATGTTTTCGCACGATCATATCAGGACATGCCTGGGATAATAAGACGTGGGCTAAACTTTAGGATCGGGCACTGTTGGTCTATCATGGAAGGGGATTGCATAAGTTATATCGCAAATACTGATTTGAAGAAAACGATATTTATGTGACTCTTCCATTTTCTTCACAGACTTTTCCATATTTGGGGCATGGACGTGATGGGGCTAGTCTCGTCAAAGGTTTTTAGCCAATATCAGTTCATCATTGTGGTCGTCGTTTACTTCACTAAGAGGGTGGAAGTAGCTTCATATGCCAATGTTACAAGGTCGAAGTCATTAATTTAGAAAAATAAAGGGGGAAGAATAAAGGAAAGGATCAGACGCCAGCAAAGAATGCATAACTGTACAAATTCAAAGTTTATAGTTTGTCCAAAGATCAGGCAGCATGTCAGAGTGCAGCAAAAGTTGCCAAAAAAAAGAAAAAACAACAAAAACTAAGAAAGGTGATTAAGACTTGTAAAGATTAGCATAAGAAGCTACCATTTACCCTCAGTCTTATTGACCGTTGGCAAGAACCTTCGCTGGGGCAGCATCTTACCCATTGGTTTATAGAATTGAAGCATTTTTTTCGATTGAACCTAATCGAAGAAAAGGTTAAAAGCTATCCATCATGGTCGGATGATGCGAGCTTACGACAAAGAGGTTCATCCTAGAGAATTTCACGAGGGGAACTTGATGTTGAGGAAGATCCTTTTTATACAAAAGATCTTCAAAGGAAAGCAGAAGCCAAACTGGGAAGGACCTTATGTAGTAAGAAGGAGCTTGTTCTAGAGGAGCATTGATATTGATCGAGATGGATGCCAAAGACTTGCCTAATCCAGAGAATTTAGGTTTGGTTAAGAAGGATTTTACCTGAAAATGGAAGGGCCAAGGTGAAAACCCGCAAAGGGCGCCTAGAGCTCAAATTCATCCAAAAAAAATTCAAAAAAAAAACAAAAATAAAAAAATAAAAAAAATAAAAGAAAAGAAAAGAAAAAGGAGAGGCCAAGGCAAAAACCCGCAAAGGGCGCTTTGAGACCAAAGGGGTTTTGAGCCAAAAACCCGAAAAATGCAGCTCAAATTTTGATAAAAAAATAGGGCATGTGGTAGTCTTGTTATGCCTGAATTAACAATGAGGAAGTATGCTACGTCTTGGGGCATTTACAAAGTACTCCAGATCCTCTAAACACGTATTGAGCTCAAAATGGTCCTCAAGAAGTTTGTACAGAGAAGCTCATGCTGCGATATCTATGGCACCTAGCTTCTATCTTACCCATTTTAAATTTGCTATCTTTGATTACTTTATTCTTTTCAAAGATATACCCTAATCAATTTTCTTTTATAGCCTTGGCTATTTTTGCTTACTTTATTCTTTTTACACCAATCAATTTTCTTTTATAGCCTTGGCTATCTTTGCTTACGTTATTTTTTTAAAGATACACTAATCAATTTTCTTTTATTGCCTTGGTTATCTTTAATTAACTTATTTGTTTTGAGCTATGCTCCTGATTAATTTCTTTCTCGTCCATTGTTGTGATCTTTTTCAAGCATTTTATATTGAAATAAAGATTAATAGACTAATAATACTTTCATAAAAGGAGTTTTACTTATTACTCTGAAAGCTTCTAAATAATATGAGAATCTGAAACAGGAATATTGTTTAGAACTCACCAAACTTAAGAGTCGGAAATATTATCTCTTCGGATTTTTATTGGGCACGTACATCTGGTCATTACACCCAAGGAATGATGTAATAGGTCAAATTGATGATATAGATTCTATATCTATGAGTGGTAACAGATTGGATGAAATGCTATCCCCTTAAAGTTGCAGTAGGAGGTACAAACTTTATATCCCAAAGTACAGTGGAAGGGACTCTGAAATTACAGTAGGGCAAGCTTGTTGAACAAAATATGATTGTTTCTTTGGGTTTTCTATCAAAGATACCAGCTGAACGAGAAACCATGGTAGTGCATCAGTGATAGAACCTTGATGAACTATGAGCAATGACAACCCATAGGGATCATTCTCATTTCGATTATTGTATCCTAATTGTTGTACAAAAAAAAAGAAAAAAGGAAATCATTATCATGACATTCTGCATTTATGCAAATGTCATCCCTAATATCATTCAGTTAGGATCATTAGATTCATTCCGATCATACATCCTAATCATCATTCCCATGACATTCTGCAGTCATGCAAAAGTCATCCATAATACATTCGAGTCTAAAGGACATGTCCCCTAGAGGACGGTGTAGCAACATTGGTGATTTCACCAGTCCTATTTCCCTGACTAGTAGGGGAATAGGTCGAAGATTGTAGATCTTGTCACCCTAAGCAGTAGTGGAACAAGATTAAATGACAAATCTTGTCTCCCTAAGTAGTAGTGTAACAAGAAAAAATGGCGAATTTTATCTCCATGAAGCAGTGAGTAGATTTAAGCCATCAGTCTTATCTCCCGCGAGATGGTAGTGGAGCAGACTAAAGATTAAAGTCTTCTTGAAATTAGTAAGGAAGCAAATTGAAAAGTTTAGATTTTTTTCCCTCGAGATGGTAGTGGAGCAGGCTAAATATTGAAGTCTTCTTGAGATAGTAAGGAAGCAATTTGATAGTTTAGATTTTGTTCCCTCGAGATGGTAGTGGAGTAGACTGAAGATTGAAGTCATACTGAGATAGTAAGGAAGCAATTTGAAAGTTCAGATTTTGTTCCCTCGAGATGGTAGTGGAGCAGACTAAAGAATAAAGTCTTCTTGAGATAGTAAGGAAGCAAATTTGAAAGTTCAGATTTTGTTCCCTCGATATGGTAGTGGAACAGGCTGAATATTGAAGTCTTCCTAAAATAGTAAGGAAGCAAATAAGAAAGTTCAGATTTTGTTCCCTCAAAATGGTAGAGGAGCAAACTGAAGATTGAAGTCTTCCTGAGATAGTAAGGAAGCAGATGAAAAGTTCAGATTTTGTCCTTTCAAGATAGTAGTGGGGCAGACTAAAGATTGTAAATCTGGCATCCCTGAGTTTGCAGGGAGCAGATTAAAATAGCAGATCTGGCATTCCTGAAGTTGCAGGAAGCATATCGAAGACATCAGTCTGGCATTCCTTAATTTGTAGGAAGCAGATTGAAAATAGCAGTCTGGCATTCCAGAGTTTGTAGGAAGCAGATTGAAGATAGCAGATCTAGCATTCTTGAAGTTGCAGGAAGTAGATCGAAGATACCAATCTGGCATCCTTGAGTTTGTAGGGAGAAGATTAAAATAGCAAATCTGGCATTCTTAAAGTTGTAGTGAAGCAGATCGAAGATACCAATCTGGCATCCCTGAGTTTGCAGGGAGCAGATTAAAATAGCAGATCTAGCATTCCTGAAATTGCAAGAAATGATCAAGACATCACCGCATCCCCGAGTTTGCAAAGTGGAGTAGATTGAAGATAGTAGATCCGCATCCTCGAGTTTGCAAATAAGCGATCAAGATATCACCGCATCCCTGAGTTTGTAGTGGAGCAGATTGAAAATAGCAGATCCGCATTCCCGAGATTGCGCCAAGCGATCAAGATGCAGACGGCATTCCTCGGTTGTAGGAAGCAGATCGAAGACATCAGTCTTGTCTCCCTGAAGTTGCAATAGAGTAAGATCGAGGACACCAGTTTCGTTTCCCTGAGTTTGCAATGGAGCAGACTAAAGATATTATATATTGCATTCTTGAAGTTGCAGTGAAGCAAATTGAAGCCGTCAAGCTTATGTTCCAATACCCCTGAAGTTGCAGTTGGGTTGGTAGCTATTTGAATAGGACGAGGACCAAAGGCTCGGCAAAGATCGGGCAAAATTGGTTCTTTTATAGTCTTTTCTTTATTCTCGTTACACGACAATAAGCAAAGATGGGCAGTTGTAATAAGGCCATTTTGCCCGGGCCTATAACAAACCAAAACAATAAAAAAATAAAATAAAATCCAGTTTGTTTACAATTACAAAATAGATTACACTACCCTTGGCCCAAATTAAATACCCAAATACCACCAGCAACCCAGATTACACCCGAGCCCAAACAAACCCAAATACTGACCCACTACCCAAACAGATACCACCAGAACCAAACTAACCATTGACTCAACACTTAGACCCAACTAAATGGCCCAATACCAGAGTGGCCCAATGCTTAAACGAAATCAAAAGCCTAGGGTTTCTGAAAACCCAAGGCGCCGCAAGCGGTCCCTGTCCTCGCGCCGCAGGCTTCAATCAGCCCCTCGTCAAGCCGTGATTCGCGCAGATAATGCCCCATCACCGCCGTGTTCTCCTCGTTCACCTGCAAAAAAAGGAAAGACAGCAGCAAAACACAGCAAACATGGCAACATTTTTTATTTCCTTTTTTATTTTCATTTCGAAGGCTATAAAAGCCCTACAAGAATTTGTAACAGATACAGACAAATATACACAAACACACAGAGAGAAATACAATATACAATCAAAAAAAGAAATCAGCCAAGGTTTTGTTTTTTTTTCTTTTCATTTCCGATTACTGTTATTTTTTTTTTTTGAAACAATATGCATAATATATATAAAATACGTTTTACAAAAAAAAAAACTTACTTTCTGAAATTTAGGACTGGCCTACCGATGACCGGACCTTTGGCCAGAAATCACTGGGCGAGAGAGAAAAAAGAGAGTTCTTTTTTATTTTTATTTTTTTTTAAACAAAGGAAGAATGAATTGTTTTTTGAAAGAATTTTTATTTAAATAGATCATCTAAACGGCGTCGTTTAGGGCTGGTCACCATAGCCCTAAAACGACGTCGTTTCACTCAGGATCCGCGCGCAATTGACCCGAGCCGAAGGATCCGCGTGTTTTTGAGAAACGGGTTATTTGCACGTCAAGCCCTTCTGTATTTTTAATTTCTTTTAATTTAGGTTTTTTAAATTATAATTTTCCCTATTAATTTTCCTGCTAATTCATTTTAGTCCCTTGATGCTATGCGTTTTGGGATTGGGGGAATAATTTCCCAATTAGTCCTTATTTTTTGGGCGCGCTACAATTTGGTCCCTTTGCCCCATTTTATTTCTGTTTTTAGTCTAAAAATTTTATTTTTTACTTTCAATTTAATCCTTTCTATCATTATTGCTACTTTATTATTAAAATCAATTAATTTAAATTTTATTAATATTAATACTAATATTAATATTAATATTATTTTAGTATTACTATTATTATTATTTATATTACTACCATTGCTATTACTATTATTATTATAATTATAATTATATTTATTATTATTTTCCATATTATTATTATTATTATTATTATTATTATTACTATAATTATATTTATTATTATTACTATTATTAATTTTATACTATTTTTATTATATCATATATTTTCTTCTTTTGTATTTACTCATATCATTTTAATTATCATTTTTATATAATTGTTATGATTATCATAATTATTATTATAATTTTCATTTTTATTTTTTAATTTTTATTATTCTTTTCAATTATTATTTAAACTTTTATCAATTTTCATTTATTGTTTTATTTATTATTAGCTTGTTATTTTATTCATATTGTTGATTCTTTTTATTTCATATGTAAAGTTTTATGTTTATTTCGTAGCTTTTTTTATCTTTTGTTATCTACTACCTTATATCTTTTATTCTTTATTTGTTTATTATTTTTATGTTTTCTTAGTATAGTCATTTTATTTTCTACATTATTCGCTATTTTATATTATTATTGTTTATATTGGTATTAATTGTTAATCTGATTTTTACTTTGGAATTGATGTTTTACACACACACACACACACACATATATATATATATATATATATATATGCCATATCTACTCAAAACCATTTGTTTATAAAATACATTTAATTACATTTATGCATTTTATTCAAAGGCTTTTAAATACAGCGATATATGATATTTGGGGACTTCGAAAGAAATTATCTGGGTTTTAATTTTTTTCGTAGAACTTAAAATATCAAGTATCCTCTTTTTTTAAAAAAAACCTATGAATTTTAAATAAAAACTTATTTTCGAGAATTCAAAATTGTTGTGTCCTAACTCATTGGGTATGACGTTTTGTTATCACAGGATAAGAATTTCAGAAAACAAAGGCAATGTTTCGTGTTTGGAAGTTCGAGAAATTGTGCCCTAACGTGTTGGGTTTCGATTTTTCATTCGTCCAAATAACTAAATATCCTTTTGATGAATTTTGTAAATCATGAGATGATTTTGGTTACAAGGGTTTAAAACATCATGTCCTAACGTGCTGGATGTGATGTTTGTATGCTTTTGGAACAAAGGAATCTCCAATTTCAACTCAAGTTGTTCGAATTTTTAAAGAAATCATGTTTCCAAATATTTTTCAAATTTCGACATTAGGACATGAGATTATCAATTAGGTACCAAATTTTGGGCGTTACGAGGGTGCTAACCCTTCCTCGTACGTAACCGACTCCCAAACTCATTTTCTTGTATTTCGTGGACCATAATCAATATTTTGAAATAAAATATTTTATAAGGTGATCCAATCACACCTAAGTAAAAAGGGATTGGTGGCGACTCCCATTCTTGATTTTAAAGTCAATCCCCGTTTTTATAAAAACTTTAAAAATGGTTTCGACAACTATCTCAGGAAGATCAATCTTCAGTCTACTCCACTACCATCTCGAGGGAGATAAGACCGATGGCTTAAATCTACTCCATTGCTTCATGGAGATAAAATTCGATGTTCGATCTTGTTCCACTACTGCTTAGGGTGACAAGATCTACAATCTTTGACCTATTCCCCTGCTGGTCTAGGAGATAGGACTAGTGAATTCACCGATGTTGCTACACCGTCCTCTAGGGGGCATGTCCTATAGAATCGAATGTATTATAGATGACATTTGCATGAATGCAGAATGTTTTGAGAATGATCCCTTTTTTAAATGTAAAATGATTAGGATGCAATGATCAGAATGAATAAAATGCTCCAAACTAAATGATATTAGGGATGACATTCGCATGAATGCAGAATGTCATGAGAATGATCTCTTTTTTTTTCTTTTTTTTAATGTACAATGATTAGGACACAATGATCGAAATGAATCAAATGCTCCTAATTGGAAGTGTATGAATGATATTTACATAAATGCATGAGAATGATCCCTTTTTCTAATGTTTGGGTTGTCACTGCTCATAGTTCATCAACGTTCTATCACTGATGCGTTACCATGCTTTCTCGTTCAGTTGGTATCTTTCACAGAAAACCCAAAGAAATGATCATATTCTGCTCAGCAAGCTTGCCCCTTTGCAATTTCAGAGTCCCTTCCCTTGAACCTTAGGACATAAAATTTGTATCTCCCACTACAACTTCAGGGGAATAACATTTGGCTTCTTCCATCCATCTAGTTACCACTCAGAGGTATGGAATTTGTATGATCTTCAATCAAGTTGATCTGTTACACCATTCCCTGGGTACAATGACTAGATGTATGTGCTTGAAATTTGCATGAATGCAAGGTATCATTTTTCTTTTCCCGAGAATAATCCCCTTTTACATTTGGGTTAACATTGCACGTCATTTATCAAGATGGTATCACCGACGAGATGTCTTATCCAATAAAAATCTGAAGAGATAATCATCTTTCAATATTTCCAACCCTTAGGCTTGGTGAGTTCTAAACAATAGTCCTGTTTCAGATTCTCATATTATTTAGAAGCTTCCAGAGTAATATGTGAAACTCATCTTATGAAAAGTATTATTAGTCCATTAATCGTTATTTCAATATAAAATGCTTGAAAAAATCACAATAATGGCCGAGAAAAAAATTAATCAGGAGCATAGCTCGAAACAAATAAGTTAATCAAAGATAACCAAAGCAATAAAAGAAAATTGATTGGCGCATCTTGAAAAGAATAAAGTAAGCAAAGATAGCCAAGGCTATAAAAGAAAATTGATTGGGGTGTATCTTTGAAAAGAACAAAGTAATCAAAGATAGCAAATTCAAAAATGGATAAGATAGAAGCTAGGTGCCCCAGATATCGCAGCATGAGCTTCTTTGTACAAACTTCTTGAGGATCATTTTGAGCTCAATATGTGTTTAGAGGACCCGGAGTACTTTGTCAATGCCCCAAGACGTAGCATACTTCCTCACTGTTAATTCAGGCATAACAAGACTACCACATGGCCTATTTTTGATCAAAATTTGAGCTGCTTTTTTTTGGGTTTTCGGCTCAAAACCCTTTTGGTCTCAAAGCGCCCTTAGTGGGTTTTCACCTTGGCCTCTCCTTTTTTTTTTTTGAACGAATTTGAGCTCAAGGCGCCCTTTGCGGGTTTTCACCTTGGCCTTTTCCTTTTCAAGTAAAATACTTCTTGAATGAACCTGAATTCACCATATTGGGCAAGTCTTTGGCATCCATCTCGGTCAATATCAATGCTCCTCTAGAACAAACCTTCTCTACAACATAAAGTCCTTCCCAGTTTGGCATCTGCTTTTCTCTGAAATCTTTTTGTAAAAGAAAGATCAGGTTCCCCTCGTGGAATTCTCTATGATAAACATCTTTGTTGTAAGCTTGCCTCATCTGACCATGATGAATAACTTTTAACCTTTTCTTCGATTAGGTTCAATTGGCAAAAATGCTTTCATTCCATAAACCAATGGGTAAGATGTTGCCTCAAAAAAAAGTCTTGGCCAACGCTCGATAATCATAGAAGATAAATAGTAACTTTTTTATGCCAATCTTTACAAGTCTCGGTCATCTTTTCTACAATCCTTGTTTTGTTTTTTTTTTGGCTGCCTTTGTTGCTCTATAATATGGCGTCTGATCATTGACCAGACTACAAACTTTTGACTTTGTCCTTTTTGGCATTCTTTATTGGCGTCTGATTTTTTTTTACTTCGACCTTGTAACATTGGCATATGAAGCTACTTCCACCCTCTTAGTGAAGTAAACGATGACCACGACGATGAATCGATATTGACTAGAAGCTTTTGATGAGATTAGCCCCATAATATCCATGCCCCACATATAGAAAAGTCTGTGAAGAAAATGGAAGAGTCACATAAATCTCGTCTTCTTCAATTCAATATTTACGGTATAACTGATGCAATCCCCTTCCATGGTAGACCAACAGTGCCCGATCCTCATGTTTAGCCCTTGTCTTAGTAGCCTAGGCATGTCCTGATATGATCGTGTGAAAACATCTTTGAATTCTCAAAAATAACTCAATGATGTCTTGCCTTATTTCTGTGGTGAGCTGGGCTTCGATCTTCACCCCTTTCCTAGGCTCATAATATCCACTGACCCTTTGTAGAGTAGGGTCTATTTTTCATCTTGTTCTACCATTCTTAACAAATCAGAAGATAGGTTACAATCTCTGTCATCTTCAAAGTCATGAGATCCCTTTAGACACATATCTTACTCGAAAGGAGACTCTGAGTCAGTAGCAGTGTTGCTCACATCGTTGATATCTGGAGACCTATTGTAGATTCGGAGGAAGATTTCAAAAAATAAATGATTGAAAGAATGATCATTTGTATGGTCATAAATAGAGAATGAAAGAATACTTGAAAGAAACAAAGGAATGTACAATATGAAATGTAAAGAATGAAAAAAATATTTTAAAAAAAAGATGCATTTTATTGAAACAAAAATTCTGGACATAAACCTATTTCACAAAAGAATTCTTATTGTCTCTAGGCTTAAGGCAACAAGTACGTTTTGAATATTATTCTAGATCCGTTCTAAAAATACAAGGATCCCTTCCACAGTTCCATTGTTTAAATTCTTCCCAAGTATGTAAGGGCTTGGAAACTTTTATTCCCCGATTCCTCTTCAGATATGTCATTAGTGTTCAGATTCCCCAATGTTCATACAGGGTCTTTGATCTCTTCAATTTATTATCCATCAGGCCTTGCACTAAGGCCCTGAGCTCGATGCATTCTTGGATCTCATGCCCCTATCTATTATAGAACTCACGATGTTTACACCCTTAATAGAAAAGTTGGGTAACAAAATTTCTACACTAGAGGGATCATCAAATTTTACGATACCCAATCTAACGAATCTTTCGATTATCTTTTTAAAAGTGACGCAATTCTCGATTGAATGCCCTGTGATTCCTCCATGGTATTCACATTGGCCATTTACGTCGTACCATTTGGGGTATGGGGGCTACATTGGCTCTATATAAAATAGGGATATGACATGTGCATCAAACAGAATTTAGTACAACTCCCTATACGTGATTGGAATGGGTGCGAACTAAGGTTTCTCTGAGTTCGGTCTTGAATTGGGTTCTTGCCCTGATGTGACATGATGCTGTTGGGGTCTGATAGTAACGGGTACCACTTTTGGATATGCGTCTGGTTGAGTTTGGACGCTTATTTGAGTAAAACTTGAGGGATAGACGAGGTCTTCATTATCATGTCCACTGTTGACTACTAGGCCTTTCCTCTCTTCAAGCCCTTCAACTAGTAAATTACTTAACTGGCCAATCACATTCTTTTGGAATTCCCACATGTCTTGTTGAATTTTGGTCAATTGCTCTTGCATCTGTATTTGTCTTTGCTCTAATCTCTCCAATCTTTGTTCCATGTTTTCGAAGTTAACTCACTCTCTTTCTTTCTCCTTTCTTCTGTGATAATTTCAACTAATTAGGCTCTCTCTATGGACTTAAATGTATATGATATAATGTAATGCAAATGCATGAAATGTAATGCAAAGGAATGAAATGAAAAAAGAGAGGTGTTGATTCTGAATTCAATTCCATTAGAAAAAATTTACTAGAAAATAAATTTATTTACACAAAATGGATTACATATGCGGCTTTGTCCTCATATTCCCAGCAAAAACATCAATCCCCTTCTTCTCAAAGGTCAAATCTTGCAAACTTCTAATAGATGTCTCCTCTAGCTCTTTTTTGCTTGATCTAGGCCACGACTCATTTCTCACAATGCTTGTTAGCCACTTCAAGAAGGCCGAGACATGGTGATTCTCGAATAGTCTTTGTCAGCTTGAATCATTGGGCAATAAAGTCTTGTATTCCTTCACGAACTATCAGTCTTTTCTCGTTGTGTTTACTTGGACCATATTCGAATGACCGTATTATAATCCACTTTATCAAGAAATCCATTTTCTCATGATAAACTCTTCTATTTAGTAATCAAATTTGAATCAATACCTCCTTCTATGATGTGAATGCAATGCAATCAAAATAAAAGAGAAATGTTAGTATAAGAGAAATAAATAACAAAATAGGGTACCTATCTGGGTGACTACTAGGGTTCAATATAACTCTATCTAGGGTTGGCTCTTAAGGATCACTATATGTAGCTTAGTTCTAAAGGGTAGGTACCTGAACCAGCAGATTCCTCAATCCTCACCTATTATAGGCTCATATGGATCGAGTTCAGTTCAAGGGAGTACATTTCCCTATGGCCATGCGGCGGTGAAAACCTCACGAAGACATAGGTACGGATGTATCCCGGAAGCAGTCCACTAGCCCATGCGAAGGTGAAAACCTCATGAAGGCATAGTTTCTTACTCCCACTTAAAAGGTATGACCACAACGGTCGTGCAATATAATTGCTAGGGTTAGTTGTAGTTCTACTTAGGGTAAGCTCTTAGAGCTTTCTATGAAACACCCCGAACCCAGCCCATAAACCCTGACCGGATCTGGCATGCTTCTTGAGTAAAACATAGCTAAATCTCATTTTGTCATCTTAGAGAAATTGGTGGTTTTGAAGAAAATAGATTGGTGTTATGATCAAGTTAAAAACCGTGTTGTTATTAAAGTTTGTATTTTATTAAAACGTTATTTTCATGTTTCAAAAATTTCAAGTTGAAAGAAATGCCAAATTTTAGAGCTTATCAATAAGTTGAAAATCGTAGGTGTTTGGGTGTCAAAACATTTGAAGTTGTTTTACGAAAAATTGTTTAACCATTTGTTTGATGTCGATTGTAATAGAATAAAAATTTAAAACGCATACGTGAAACAGTTAAATAGTAATGGCCTTATTACAACAAAACAAATCTCGAAATAAATCTCAAAAAAAAAAACTTAATAAGAAAACGTGACAAGTTTAATCATAAGAAACCCGAAAATGCTGAGTTGAGCATGGCCACCACTAAGTCCCTGCCGACCCGGTCCATTTACTGAGTATCACCTGCAAAATGTTAGCCCACGAAGGGTAAGTCAACAGACTCAGTGCGTAACAACCAACACAGACTCCCAAATGATTAAGGCATATCAAATCACATATAACAAATATAAGCAATGATGCAACCCAAACCCACCTAGATATCCAACCTCTACACACCACCCGTACCTGCCAATCACACCGTGGGGATTACTAAATCGACCCTCCATCCGCTACACACCATCGAAGGCAATTGCTGCAGTACACTGCACATCGCCCTTATAATCGTGGCATCGCCACCAGATAATGTGACAGAGTTATCGGATTCATAATATGTGACATAAGTCACCGGAGAATGTGGTAAATACCACTGGAACAATTCCCCTTTATCATTATCACCCATATGCCCATGCAACATACACATTATTCAGATATCATGCAATGTACCTTACCCCAAAGTCATAACGAAATCACACATATTCCATATCAATGTTTATAACATTATTAACTGAGAGTTAGGGGTAACGTACCTGAATGCACTGTGCCATTGAATGGTACCCTTAACCATGTTACTCAGATATTCATAATCACATGTTTAATATCGCTACCATTAATCTATCGGAATTAATGTAGGTTACACACCGACTATTCGTAGATCTAAGCGAAATCAAAAACTACGCGAAACTAACGAGATTCTCAAACGCTTGCCTTCCCCTTCCTACAATCGGCCAACACTTTGTTAGTAACCAAAAGCCTATTCAAATTTCAACTAGAAATCCCAAAGGATATGTCGCATGAAGATAACACCTTACCTTAATGCCGATTTGGTTTCAACCAAATGCCAAGCTACGTGATGCACCTCCCTTGCAATCGCCAAGCACTAGCACACAAAAATAATTAGCCTTCGGCTTTTGAACGAATGAGAGACAGATCCGAAACACTAGAACCCTTACCGGAATAGATCTGAATCGCGAGACTCCTCTTTTATCACTGTCAAACTCCCCCCTAAAAACCATAGTTAGAATCGGCCATCTTTAAAATAATATGGCCTTTGGCCGAATATTACAACTCCCTTACCTTACTTGCTCAAATCCCGAAAACTATTGTCTGCTCCTGAAATTGCCGAAATCCCTACATGGCATAGGTTAGAATCGACTTAGTGCCTTAAAACCAATAGAAATGGCCCTTGGCCGAATGGTATGCCTTGCTTACCTTGGATATCCCAAATCCCGAAAGATCTCCCTTAAATCATCGGCTACAAGTGGATCTCGAATTCTCCCTTCATGGTTTCGGCCAAAGAGATATAGGGATTAGAGTCTTTGATTTTTGACAGTCCAAAAAGAAAAAAGAAGAACAAGAAATCAGCCTAAAAGAGATCCTTACCGAAAAAGAGTGACCAACGCAATGAGCACTGGCCCTAAGAGATCGACAAGGAGAAAGATGATCGGCTTTCAGCCTTTAGTGCTTAGGAACAATCGGTTTCAATGGGTTAAGGGTACAATCTGCTATAGTCAATATGCTTTCGGCTTTTGATGACAGAAAAAATTGTGAGAAGAAGAAGAAAAGAAAGATAGTGTGGTTCGACTTTGGTGAGAAAGAGGAAGAAAGATTGGTGAGAAGAAAGAAAAAAGAAAGTGATGGTGAGGCTCAAATTAAAATTCGACTTAGGGGATTTTGGCTACTAGGTGACCGAATTTTTCATCATAAAAGTCCCTTGACCGAAAATGCCACACCAAGACCCCTGCACTCGGCCAACTCTTCCTCTCTCATCCAAATCCCTTCTTTTCCTCCTACTTAGCTGAATATTTGAGTTGTTTGACCTAATCTACACTTCATCCATGAAGTGTCCACAGCAACACCAACTCTTCCCTCTCCTTGACGCAAAATAAATGCAAAATGCTTCCCTTGCTGCTCGAACCTAGGTCCCTTCACACTCCCTGTGGCGTCACTACTCTGTGCTCCAAGTGGCGCCTCCCTTGCCACTTTACCAGCTCAGTTCTTGTGTCCTAAGCCACACAATAACCTCCTTAAGGCCTAGCTCCCATAGTTCCCTTTTTAGGCTTAAAAATCCAATATTTTCCTAAGGCTTCCACCTACATCCCAAGGTTCCCGAAGCCCCCAAAACACAATCAAATCACACACAAGCATGCTACCACACACATCTAAGTGAAAATGCATAACCCCTAAATCCCAGATATTACAGTTCTACCCCCTTAAAATAATTTTGACCTTGAAATTACCTGGCTAAAATAAGTGAGGGTATTGCTATCGCATTGTTTCCTCTGGCTCCCACGAAGCTTCTTTTGATCCATGGTTACGCCATAACACTTTGACTAGAGGAACTGATTTCCTCTGTAGCACCTTCATATCCCGTTCCAGAATCTGAATCGGCTCCTCCTCGTAGGACAAATCTGGTCTCAGCTCTACCTCCTCAACTGGCACTACATGAGATGGGTCCGACCGATATCGCCGTAGCATCGAGACGTGAAACACATCATGCATCTTCTTTAATTTTGAAGGCAATTCTAACTGATATGCCACTGGTCCAACCCGCTTCAAAATTAGATAAGGTCCTATAAACCTGGGTCTTAGCTTTCCTTTGCGACCAAATCTCATCACCTTCTTTCACAGTGAAACTTTTAGAAACACCCGATCTCCCACAGCAAACTCTATCTCCTTCCGCTTAAGATCTGCATATGACTTTTGCCTGTCAGATGCCTCCTTCAACCGTGTCCGAATTACCTTAACCTTTTCTTCAGATTCCGCCACAATCTTCGGACCCAAAACATGACGTTCCCCCAATTCTGTCCAACACGTAGGAGTGCGACACTTCTGTCCATACAGCGCTTCGTATGGTGCCATCCGAATACTTGCTTAATAGCTGTTATTGTATGCAAACTCCACTAAAGGCAAGAACTCCTCCCAGCTTCCTCTGAAGTCTAACACACAACCCCTTAACATGTCCTCTAACACTTGAATTACCCGCTCAGACTGGCCGTCCGACTGTGGATGAAATGCCGTACTGAAGTCTAACCTGGTGCCCAATGCCTGATGTAGTGTTTTCCAAAATTGAGACGTAAACCTCGGATCCCTATTCGAGATAATTCACACCGGCACTCCGTGCAGCCTCACAATTTCTGCCACATACAACTTTGCCAACCTTTGCAGAGAATAGTCAACCCGTATTGGTATGAAATGTGCAGACTCCGTCAACCGATCTACTATCACCCATACCGAGTCCTTCTTAGTAGGCGTAAGAGGAAGCCCACTAACGAAGTCCATGATAATTCTCTCCTACTTCCATTGCAGAATCTTTATCTATCAAGCGATCCGATGATACTTGGTGTTCAAACTTTAACTCACGACACGTTAAGCACTTCCTACAAATTTCAGAACTTCCCACTTAAGACCAAAGCCACCAAAACTGATCCCGTAGATCCCTGTATAACTTACTTCCTCTAGGATGCATAGCATAAGGGCTACTACGCTATTCCCAAAGAATTTTCTACCTTAACTCCTCATCCTTTGGCATACAGACCTTGCCCCGAAAACACAGCACTCCATCGCTGTTTACACCATAGTCTTCCAACTCTCAATTCTGCACTTGTAGCAGCTTAGCACTTAATTCCCCATCTACTAACTGTTTTTCTCTCACCTGACTTAACCATGTTGGCTTTACCTGCAACTCTGCTAGCAAACTTCCATCATCATAAAGGCTAAGATGTGCAAACATTGCCCTCAGATCCGACACTATTTTTTGATTTAGGGCATCTGCCACCACATTTGCCTTGCCCGGGTGATACTCTATTGAACAGTCGTAGTCTTTCAACAACTCCACCCACCTTCGCTGTCTCAAATTCAGCTCCTTCTGAGTCAACAAATATTTCAAACTCTTGTGATCCGTGTAGATCACTGACCTTTCTCCATACAAGTAGTGCCTCTACACTTTTAGAGCGAAAACTACCGCAGCCAACTCCAAGTTATGCGTCGGATAGTTAACCTCATGTGACCTCAATTGCCGAGACGCATAAGCGACCACTTTCTCGTCTTGCATTAGAACACATTCCAATCCTGTATGGGAAGCATCACAATACACCACAAAATCTTTCCCTACTTCCGGCTGAATCAAAACTGGAGCCTCTATCAATACTCTCTTAAGCTTCTCAAAACTCTCCCGCCGCTTATCCGCCCCACACGAAAGGTACCTCCTTTCTCAACAACTTCATCGAGGTGTGCTATTGACGAGAACCCTTCAACAAATCTCTGTAGTAGCCTCGCTAGCCCAAGAAACTACGAACCTCTCGCCACGCACTTAGGTGGTTTCCAATCTATATCGCCTCAATCTTCCGAGGATCCACCCTTATCCCTTCTGCAGACACCACATGACCCAAAAACGCAACTTCCTTCAACCAAAATTCGCACTTGCTAAACTTGGCATATAACTTCTTCTCCCTTAACACCCGCAATACTATCCGAAGATGTGCATCATGCTCTTCCTCGAACTTGGAATATACCAGAATGTCGTCTATAAACACAACGATGAACTAATCCAAGTAGGGTTGGAAAACCCGATTCATCATATCCATGAACGCAGCTGGGGCGTTTGTCAATCCCAACGGCATTACTAAGAACTCATAATGCCCGTATCTAGTCCGAAAAGCTGTCTTATGGATATCTGCTTCCTTCACTCTAAGCTGATAATCCCGACCCTAGATCTATTTTTAAAAATACCGCTGCCCCCTTAAACTGATTGAACAAGTCGTTTATCCTCGGCAACGGGTACTTGTTTTTTATCATCAGCTTATTCAACTACCGGTAATCTATGCACATATGCATAGTCCCGTCCTTCTTCTTCACGAACAGGACCGGTGCTCCCCATGGAGACACACTGGGTCGGATAAACCCACGATCGAGTAACTCTTAGATCTGGGCCTTGAGCTCTATCAACTCTTTTGGCGCTATCCTATACGGAGCAATTGTCACAGGAGATGTACCTGGCAGCAAATCAATTCCAAACTCCACCTCCCATAAAGGGGTAACTGCAGCAGCCTCCTAAAGACATCCACAAATTCTCTTACCATCTTGACCCCTCCTACAGCTGCTTCCTTAGCCTCTAAGGCACTGACCAACATCAGAAAAGCTACACATCTCTTTCTTACCATCTTCTCCGCCTTAAGGGCATATACTACATTCGACAAGTAATTCCATCTCTAGCCCATCACCGCAACTTCCTTGTCGTCAGAAGTTCTCAATGACATGCACTTAGAAGCACAATCCACATTCGCACTGTACTTCACTAGCCAGTCCATTCCTAAGATTTGATCAAGTTCCCCGAATGGCAACTCCATTAAGTCAGCTGGAAACTGCACCCCCTGAACTTCTAAAGGCACTGCCCTAAAGAGTTTGTCTACTACTACTAGTTTCCCTAAAGGACTAAGTATAGTCATCTTCCTAGGTACAGTCTCAAAGTTCACATGCAGAGTTCCAGATACTTCACTAGCGATGTACGAATGAGTTGACCCTATATCTATCAGAGTAATAAAGGGTAATCCAGAGATGAGGAACGTACCCGTTATGACATCAAGTGCGTCACCATCTTTCTTCCGACAAACCGTATATACCAGACCCGGCTGTCTCGCCTCCGTGTTACCAATACTTCTGTCTGGTGTTCCGCGACCTCTTCCAGCACCATTACCTCTACCAACCAGATCGCGACCCAGCGGTGGCTGCTGTCCATCTCTTCCAGCCTGATTGAAACCCTGACTTGCTGGTCAGCTCGTGTCCATTTCCATAGGACAATCCCTAATCATGTGATCTTTGGACCCACACTTAAAATATCCCCCTGTCTTCTTCCAACACTCCCCCGGGTGCATCTTTCCACATTGAGCACACGCACGATACTGACCTCCCGCAGTAACCTGCCGATCTGGTGGCCTATCAACCCTAGGTCTTTTTTGGAGACTCCCAGACGACCCTGATGTTCCAAAACCTCTCTTTTGTCTATTCCTATCTGAATTCTGCCTCACAGATTCCTTGACCCCTTCGACTACCTTAGCCTTCTCTACCAATACGGCAAACTCTCGCTCCTGCTATGGAGCTATCAGTAATCTCAGATCACCCCTCAGTCCGTCTTCGAACTTGACACATTGTTCATGCTCCGTAGCCACGATACCTCGAGCATACCAGCTCAACCTTAAGAATTCCACCTCGTACTCCGCTACGGACTTACTCCCCTAAACCAACCTCAGAAACGCCTTCTTCTGCGCATCAATATAGCTAGTCCCAATATACTTCTTCTGATACGCCGCCTTAAAATACTCCCAAGTGAGATCATCCGCTGCAGCACTATCCTAAACCGTGAGCCACCACTGGTATGACTCATCCTAGAGAAGCGACACCACCCCTTTCAGTTTCTCCTCAGCAGTCAGATCCAAATCGTCCATGATTCGCTCCATCACCTCCAACCAATACTCAGCCGTATTGGGTGCTACACCAGATACACCTCGAAATACCTCAACTCCATTGGCTCAGAGTCACTCAGGTACAGATTTTTGAGCTCCCATGCCTCCACCTGCTCCAGCCACCCTCTCAAGAACTCACAGCATCACCTGCGATACTGCATCATCCCCCGTCTGATCTTGATACTCAACACCAGCAGCTGGTGGTGGTGGCATTTCATTCTCGGACCCTTGACCAGACCTAACTAGTTCCGACACGGTCATTCTGCCTCTACCACGTCCCCTTAAACTCATGTCTATGATCACGATTTAATCTGATTTAAGAAATTTTATGCATTAGTTTTCTGTTCCACTAATTATCCACGAACAAATTTTATGCAACGAAGTTTAGTAATAGTTCTTTCGATCATTTCAAAGTTTCCTACCCTAACTCAGAGAATCACATTCATTCAATAGTATCTACTACACACGTTCACCGATTTGAGCATTTTCGTCTATTCCAACCCAGGGGTATTTTCGTAATTTATCTTATAGGGGTATTTTGGTAATTTTCCAAATTAAGGGTATCTCGTGATTTTGCAAAATAGGGGTTTTTGGTATTTTTGCAAAATAGGAATATTTTGGTAAAAATTGAGGGTAGTATGGTAATTTTATAAATCGATGGTATTTTGGTAATTTTATAAACCGATGGTTTTTTAGTAATTTTCACAAATCGGGGTACTTCAAAAAATTTTTTTTCCAGATCTAAGGTAGTTTTTGCAAATTAAGGGGGTAATTTGGTGATTTTAAAACTAAGGTTTTTATAAAACAGTGTAGCTAGTCCCTTTTGGGTTTTAATTATTGAATTTAGCCTGTGGGTAAGTCCTCTTAGTTAGGGTGAACCGTCACTACGCACCAGGTAGGATTCGAGCGAAGAGGAGGTGAGTCACTAGGACTGCTTAAATACCAAGTTCCCCCTGAATCCAATCCTAGACATGCGCACAACTGTTGCCACACCCTTAACTCGGTGACTTACTCACAGGTTTGTTCGATTAGTTTTTAAATTTTATGTAATTGTGTGTTGGAGTAAACTAATCCTAGAGTTCAATAGCTCCTAATCTACTAATCTATGATCCCGTAATACCTACATACAAATCACACAATAATTAGAGGTACTTACTTGGTGGACTTCGGGCTAGAGACTCAGGTGCCATGCCAGAAAACATGCTCATCTTTTAGTAAAACTCAATTTCAAAGAAAAAACATTTTGGGCCCAAAAGCCCTCAAGGCCGAGTTTTGAACCGGGCTCTGATACCAAGCTGAAACACCCCAAACTCGACCCACAAACCCTGACCGGATCTGGCATGCTTCTTGAGTAAAACATAGCTAAATCTCATTTTGTCATCTTAGAGAAATTGGTGGTTTTGAAGAAAATAGATTGGTGATATGACCAAGTTGAAAACCGTGTTGTTATTAAAGTTTGTATTTCATTAAAACGCTATTTTCATGTTTCAAAAATTTCAAGTTGAAAGAAATGCCAAATTTTAAAGCTTATCAATAAGTTAAAAATCGTAGGTGTTTGGGTGTCAAAACATTTGAAGTTGTTTTACGAAAAATTGTTTAACCATTTGTTTGATGTCGATCGTAATAGAATAAAAATTTAAAATGCATACGTGAAATAGTTAAATAGTAATGGCCTTATTACAACAAAACAAATCCCGAAATAAATCTCAAAAAAAAACTTAATAAGAAAACGTGACAAGTTTAATCATAAGAAACCCAAAAATGCTGAGTTGAGCATGACCACCACTAAGTCCCTGCCGATCCGGTCCATTTACTGAGTATCACCTGCAAAATGTTAGCCCATGAAGGGTGAGTCAACAGACTCAGTGCGTAACAACCAACACAGACTCCCAAACGATTAAGGCATATCAAATCACATATAACAAATATAAGCAATGATGCAACCCAAACCCACCTAGATATCCAACCTCTACACACCACCCATACCTGCCAATCACACCGTGGGGATTACTAAATCGACCCTCCATCCGCTACACACCATCGAAGGCAATCGCTGCAGTCAACTGCACATCACCCTTATAATCGTGGCATAGCCACCAGATAATGTGACAGAGTCACCGAATTCATAATATGTGACATAAGTCACCGGATAATGTGGTAAATACCACCGGAACACTTCCCCTTTATCATTATCACCCATATGCCCATGCAACATACACATTATTCAGATATCATGCAATGTACCTTACCTCAAAGTCATAACGAAATCACACATATTCCATATCAATGTTTATAACATTATTAACTGAGAGTTGGGGTAACGTACTGAATGCCTTTGTACCATTGAATGGTACCCTTAGCCATGTTACTCGATTTTCATAATCACATGTTCAATATTACTACCATTAATCTATCAGAATTAATGTAGGGTTACACACCTGACTATTCGTAGATCTAAGCGAAATCTCAAACTACGCGAAACTAACGAGATCCCAAACGTTTGCCTTCCCTTTCCTACAATCGGCCAACATTTTGTTAGTAACCAAAAGCCTATTCGGCTCAACTATAAATCTCAAGGATATGTCGATGAAGATAACACTTATTTTAATGCCGATTTGGTTTCCAACCAAATCCCGAAGCTACATGATGTACCTCCCTTGCAATCGGCCAAGCACTAGCACACAAAAATAATTAGCCTTCGACTTTTGAACGAATGTGAGACAGATCCGAAACACTAGAACCCTTACCGGAATAGATCTGAATCGCGAGACTCCTCTTTTATCACTGTCAAACTCCCTCCTTAAAACCATAGTTAGAATCGGCCATCTTTAAAATAATATGGCCTTTGGCCGAATATTACAACTCCCTTACCTTGCTTGCTCAAATCTCGAAAACTATTGTCTGCTCCTGAAATTGCTGAAATCCTTACATGGCTTAGGTTAGAATCGACTTAGTGCCTTAAAACCAATAGAAATGGCCCTTGGTCGAATGGTATGCCTTGCTTACCTTGGATATCTAAAATCTCGAAAGATCTCCCTTAAATCATCGGCTACAAGTGGATCTCGAATTCTCCCTTCATGGTTTCGGCCAAAGAGATATAGGGATTAGAGTCTTTGATTTTCGACAGTCCAAAAAGAAAAAAGAAGAACAAGAAATCAGCCTAAAAGAGATCCTTACCGAAAAAGAGTGACCAACGCAATGAGCACTGGCCCTAAGAAATTGACAAGGAGAAAGATGATCGGCTTTCGGCCTTTAGTGCTTAGCAACAATCGGTTTCAATGGGTTAAGGGTACAATCTGTTATAGTCAATGTGCTTTCGGCTTTTGATGATAGAAGGAATTGTAAGAAGAAGAATAAAAGAAAGATAATGTGGTTTGGCTTTGGTGAGAAAGAGGAAGAAATTGGTGAGAAGAAAGAAAAAAGAAAGTGATGGTAAGGCTCAAATTAAAACTCGGCTTAGGGGATTTTGGCTATTAGGTGACCGAATTTGTCATCATAGAAGTCCCTTGGCCGAAAATGCCACATCAAGACCCCTTCACTCGGCCAACTCTTCCTCTCTCATCCAAATCCCTTCTTTTCCTCCTACTTAGCCGAATGTTTGAGCTGTTTGACCCAATCTACACTTCATCCATGAAGTGTCCACAGCAACACCAACTCTTCCCTCTCCTTGACACAAAATAAATGCCAAAATGCTTCCCTTGCTACTCGAACCTAGGTCCCTTCACACTCCCTGTGGCGTCACTGCTCTGTGCTCCAAGTGGTGCCTCCCTTGCCACTTTACCAACTCAGTTCTTGTGTCCTAATCCATACACTAACCTCCTTAAAGCCTAGCTCCCGTAGTTCCCTTTTTAGGCTTAAAAGTCCAATATTTTCCTAAGGCTTCCACCTACATCCCAAGGTTCCCGAAGCCCCCAAAACACATTCAAATCACACACAAGCATGCTACCACACACATCTAAGTGAAAATGCATAACCCCTAAATCCCAGATATTACATTCTACATGCGATTTAGCTCTAAATTGAGGTACCTAAACCAGCAGATTCCTTGATCCTCACCGATTATAGGCTCATACGGACCAAGTTCAATTTAGGGGAATACATTTCCCTATGGCTGCATGAGATGAAAATCTCACGAAGACATAGGTATAGACGTATCTCGAAAGCGATTCACTATCCTGCATGGAGGTGAAAACCTCACGAAGGATTAGCTTCTCACACCCACTTAAAAGGGTGTGACCACAACGGTCGTGCAATGCAATGCAAAGATATTTAAAAAAAAAATAGAACCACATGCAATAAAAAGGATCATAATTTTTTTCAAATAAATTTGGACAAAAGGACAGGAAATAATCAATTTTACAGCTTGACTCTCTTATACTCCCCAGCGGAGTCGCCAAGCTATCGAAACTATTTTTAAATTTTAGAAAACGGAGTCTACTTTAAAAATAAAAATGGAGTCGCCACCAATCCTTTTTGCTTAGGTGTGATCGGATCACCTTTTAAAACATTTTATTTCAAAAACATTGATTTTAATCTACGAAATTTAAGAAAGCGAGCTCAGGAGTCGGTTACGTACGAGGAAGGATTAGCACCCTCGTAACGCCCAAAATTGGTACCGAATTGATTAATTATTGTCCTAATGCTGAAAATTCGAAAAGATTTGAAAACATTATTTCTTTAAAAACTTGAACAATTTCAGTTAAAATTAGAGATTTCTTTGTTCCGAAAGAATACAAACATCACATCCAGCATGTTAGGACATGATATTTTAAACCCTCGTAACCAAAATCATCTCATGATTTACAAAATTTATTAAAAGGATATTTAGTTATTTAGTTAAACGGAAAATCGAAACCCAGCACGTTAGGGCACTATTTCTCGAATTTTTAAATACAAAACATTGTCTTATTTAAGAAAAACTTTTGGATAAAATGTAGTAATTAAAGGAGATAGATATTTTTAAACAAAGATTTAAAAAAAAAACATTAAGTTATTACAAAAGTACAATTTACTAAAGTTACAGTCATATTAACAATTAAGTAAAAGAATGACTATCAATAATAATAATGTTAAGGTAAAAAAGATAATGGATTCAAAATTTTTAGAAAAATGAACAATCACAATAAAAAATATAGAGTAGATAATAGCAATTTTAAAAGAATCTATGGAAAAATAAAAAAATTAACGAAATAATATACTCAAAACAATTAATGAATATTATAACAATTTAAAAAAATATAAAAAATATAAAAATGATATGGATAAATAAAAAAAAGGTTAAAAAAACGCATAAGTCAACCTAACTCCCGCAATATGAGGATTCAACGAAATTTCTCCACCAAAATCTAACTCAAACGGAAGCGACTCAAAAAGAAATGAAGATGAGTGAAGAACAAAATAAGAACAAACCACAAAAAATAAAAACGCAAAAGAAAGAGAAATTTGAGTGAATGCTCTCAAGAATTTTTATTACTCAAAACTCAAGTGTCTTTTACAATGAAGGGAGATGTCTCTATTTATAGTTGAGCCCCCCCCCCCAAATCCAACGGTACTGATCAATTACATCAACGGCTAAGGTTAAAAGGTATCTACAAATTAAATCTCTAAGATTACAAAATCATATCTTCTAAGATTGCATACTATATCTTCTAAGATTGCATATCATATCTAAGATTTGCATATCATATCTAAGATTGCATGCCATATCTTCTAGGATTGCATATCATATCTAAAATTGCATACCATATCTTCTAGGATTGCATATCATATCTAAGATTTGCATATCATATCTAAGATTGCATATCCTTAAAGATTGTGTTCCCATATACGTCAAGCTTGTAGATGGACCTTCAATCTTTTAATGGGTCATTCCGATCGGGCCAAATGATATATTCTGGACTGGACTTGGACTTTGTTTTATTATTTTGGGTTTATTATTTTTTGTATGGGCCCGGGCTAAATTGGCCTATTACAATAATAAATTAGTTTAAAATAGATGATGTAAAAATTTTAAAATCAATATTAACAAAACAAATTTTTAAAGGATGATATGTAAAAATTTTAAACCGATAGTGTATATATATATCTATATGTAAAAGTATAAAATATAATATGAATAAAACTTAAAACAAATAATGATAAAACACTTTAAAACAAATAAAGAGAATGTAAGATAGAGTATATGAAATAATTTAAAATGAGTAATAAAACAATTTTAAATAATAAAAACGAGTTTAAAAAAAGTAATATATAAAGCATTTTAATGTAGAACAATTTAAAAATAAATAATATATGAAATAATTCAAAATAAAATAAAGGAGACTTAAAAATAATATATAATATTTAAAATGAATAAATAAGTACCAAATTAAAAAGATAAAATCAAATGCACCAAGGACCTAATCGAATAAAAATAAAATTAAGGACTCAGATTAAAAAAATAAATGAATTAGGGCCCGTCTGGACGCGCAGGAAAACAAAGAGGACCGAATGGGAAAATATCCCCGGCCTCTATGCTCTGCATTGTGCGCAGCATTAAATCAGAGCAGAAGAAAATATTTGGGATAAATTTTAAAAAAAAACTAAATTTAAAAGGTGGAAAATGCGGAAGGGCCTAGGGCGCAATTGGACCATGCGCCAAAAACACGCGGATCCTCCTAGTATGGTTCGGATTCGGGTCAGCCTCCCCAAAACGACATCGTTTTGGCTCCTGGGGAGGCCAGGTAAAACGGCGCCGTTTTTCAATAGTATAAAAGCCCCAAAATTTTTAAAAGAAACACTCATTTCTGCCTATGCCCTTTAAAAAAATTTCGAACAGGCCCCTATTTTCTCTGCTTCATCTGGGATGAACCCAGATTCCAACCAGGACACCGGTGGGCTCGCGCGGTGGCTCCGCCGTAGCTCCGTCGTGCCGAAAAAAAGTTTGAATTTTTATTTTTTTTAAAAAAATCCCTTTCTTAAAATATAGTCCTTAGTTGGGCATTTTTCGAACCAAACTGATAAAAATTATAAAAAGAAGAAAAAAAAAAAAGCAAAAACTCAAATGCCTTTCGGCTTTCCTCCCTTGTTTTCTCTTTGGATGAAATCCAAACGGAACCCTAAAGGGTTTCCGTTGCTTCGACGAGCGGAGAAGACCTCCGATGGCGGTGCATCACCAAGAAACAGGTACTATTCTTCTCCTTTTTTATTTTTGTTTTTTAAAAGTTCTTAAAAAAATAAAAGAAAAACAATAGCAATAAATAAAAATGGAAAGACTGAAATCGACCTTAGCTTCTATTCTGTTTTGATTTCTGATGATCGTAAAAAAGGGAAGGAAAAAAATACAAAGGGTTCGTTTCGGTTTATATAACCGATTTAATGATTCGTTTTTTGTTTGTTTCGTTTTGTTTTCTTTTGTTTTTTCATCGTTTTCTTCTTCGTTTTTGCTCGCATGGAGTCTCATTGCGTGTCCTTGCTTCTCTGTTGTAGGTGTCAGTAGCGTGCGAGGAGCGATGGGATCTGCTGACGTGCGCGTGGTGGCTGCTGGTGGAGGCAGATGGAAGGTTGGTGACTAGGCTATTTTAGGGTTTCAAAAACCCTAAAATTTTCTGAAAAATTTTAATGTTTTGGGCTTGTTTAGTTGGGCTAGGTTGGGTCTGTATTTAATTTGGGTTTGGGTCTTAATTTGGGCTGTGTAATTTGGACTCTGAATTTGGGCATTTTATTGATTTGGGTTTTAATGGGCCTCGGGCTAAATTGGGCCTGTAAACATATCATAAAAAAATTTCAAATTACTTAAATCAATAGGAAGAACAATTTTATAAATAATATATATTGCAATTTGGATTGAAAATAAAGCATATATTTTAAATTAATTGACTAAAACATTTACAAATAAAATATAAAATTGCTATGAACTAAACTAAACCACTTCCATCTTCTTAAAAAAATCTATAATTTTTTTTAAATTGATTCTATTTTTTTTACAGAAAAAACAAAATTTGAAACCCAACATTATCCTCCAAGGTCAATACACTAGACACAAGTAAATTAGCTTACAAGTAAATTTCAATCAAATGTCATTCTTAATTATATATATTGTATAATTTGCATTTATGTATGCAATCAAAATTGAACTTGGATTTGTCCATACAATTGAATTTTAAAGTAGCAAATAAGTGAGTAGAAATTTGGCAGAGTTAAACTAAATTCAACAAAAATGCCAAATATAATATAAGTAGAGAAGATAATAGAAAAACAATATAATTTAATTATGTTTAAAACATAAAAAGAAAGCAAAATTAGAAATGCAAGAACATGATGTAAACTAGTCTATTATGTATATGATTCAGTTTGCTAACTATTAAAAAACTTATTAGAAATGCAAGACATCCAATTAGAAGTGTCACAAAATCCCCTACTCTTGGGGGATGTCTTTAGCGCCGAGGAACATGTACTAGGGTGTATGTGCGACTTGTTCAGATCATGGGTTGAGAAAAAATAACTTTTTCAGTATCAATGATCTATACCAATGAATAGAATGGGGTTCGTCCGTTCACTATCTAAAAATAAAGATAGATCTATGATATCCTTCTATTGTGTGTAAAATTTATGGTTTTCATTGGCGCAAATCCAATATTGGAATTTAAGATGAGAAAATTTTCCCCATTGGTAGCAAATTCTTATCCATTAAGCGGGGAAATCCTATTTAAAAAGCAAAAAGATTATGCTTTGACTCTTGCAAAGAATGGAGTAATAGGGTCAGCTGCCCAATTAATCTTCATCCTTACATAGATCTCGTCGTGAAAGATCTATTACTAGAAAATTTATTAGTAGAGTCGAAGAGTGTGAACGGTACAAGTTACCAATTAAATAAAGGAATAAGCTCTAATGTATAGTGAAATTCTTGAACCCAAGAGTTAAGAATAATAAGTTCTTTATTCCCCAAAATAGAATAACCACTTAGAATAATGAAACAAATTAGATTTGTTGAGAAGTGCAAAATCGTTTGGATAAGATCCTCATTGTGCAACTTGATCAATTAGATAGTTTCTTTATGGGTTCCTATACGAAGCTTTTGTAGATGTGTTTTTGGTAGTGAAATTCTTGAACCCAAGAGTTAAAAATAATAAGTTCTTTAATCCCCAAAATAGAATAACCACTTAAAATAATGAAACAAATTAGATTTGTTGAGAAGTGCAAAATCGTTTGGATAAGATCCTCATTGTGCAACTTGATCAATTAGATAGTTTCTTTATGGGTTCCTATACGAAGCTTTTGTAGATGTGTTTTTGGGTATTTTTTTATCATTTCGTCCAATAGGAAGAGTTCCTCTACTTCTATGAATTGTTCTAGAATACTCTTTTCTTTAATATCTTTCAAAAAAGTTTCGAATTGCCTAGTATTCCACCAATTAGTAATCAAAGATTTTAGACTTTTATTAAATGAAAGAGATCCACCAAGGCAAAAAAAACTATAGATGTAAGATATAGAAGGGGAGTGAATGATTTTTTTTTTTCTATTTTTTCATCTGTGAGTTGTTAATAAACCCACCTCGTTTGTTGACTTTATGTGATCTAATCTTTCTATCAAGCATGCCTTTCGTTATATTATAAAGTAGGGGCTCATGAATCTACTCTCTGTTTTTTCTTTTATTTAGTACTTGCCCTCGAATCTAATTGAATCTAAAAAGAACACATAAATAGAAAATAAGAATCCACTTTGAATTCGAATGAAATATATATTATTGTTATATTGATATTGTTATTGTTTTCAGATACCTCAATCGATCAAATTCAAAGTAATGGTCCTCATTTGACAACTGCCCGAAAGAGCCACGTCAAATAATAAAGAGTTTTCTATTGTGATATGAGTTACCATCATAGTTAAAAGCTCTAGCTCCGTATCAAGGTCACGATCAACAATGTCACTATCATCAATAGCGTCATTATCATTAATATTGATATAATCAATAAGAAAATCTTTAAGCTTGTTATCCAGGAGCTTGTTCAGAAATACTATAATGAAAGGAACATAGGAGTTTGTCGCTAGGTATCTGACCAAATAGGATCATCTGGTTCCTATAGAACCTATCACTAAAATACCCCTAGAGGGAGATAGGGCTAAGCGGAGCAAAAAGGGTTTTCCACGAGACAGGAAAAGAAAACTATTAGCCTCACACGAAGTTTGTGAATAAGTGATTGTCCGATAATGAGCAAAGAATATCCGTCTTTATGCTAAACATGATGTATTGAACTCATAATACCACCCCTTGATCACTTATAGTACCCCAAACATCTGACTGCATTTTCCAATTGACATGGAATATTACTACCGAAATTAAATTGCACATCCAAAATAGTCCTAAGAAGATATGATCCTAAGCGAATACTTGTCATGTCCCCCCTCTGCCAGGCCCATCACAAGGGAAACGAAAATTGAGATTTGCTCTATCCAGTATCGGGAGTTACGAGCAAATAGAACATCTTTCAAGAGTATCAATATCGCCACATGAATCGTAAATGTATGAATGTGATGGATCAAAAAATCTGCTGTTCCTAATGGAATAGATAATAAGATAACTTTGCCACCTATTGCCACTAAATCACCGCCTCCCAAGTCAAATTGAGTTGAAAAAAAAAACCTGTAAATTGTATATTTCGAAGCTGTTTGTATCTAGATACAATTTTAATTTAAGCAAAAGGATGGAATTTGTCAGAAATACGTCACGCTTAATCACATGTTTCTTTTTTTCTTCCTTATTGTGCTAAATACCGAACTGATTTTGCATCAAATTCTATCAACTGCATGATCAAACCATACCAATCATTGGAGATTGATGTAACAAAAAGAGCTTTTGGGAACCCAATACCTTTTTGACTCGTTAAAGTTAACCTCAAAAAAAAGCAATTATTTAGAATAAAAACAGCCACTGAATTTAGAATTATAACATCAGTGATTACATTGATTAACACCATTATCATCACCACCGCCCTTAGGAATTTGGGTCCCTCAATCTATCGCTCTAACATAAAATTTCAACAATAATGTACCCAACGTGATTTATTAGATTATGAGAAAATTGTGAAAATTACTTATTAGAAGTTTATGGTAAGGATTAACTAAACTTTTAGTCAAAATAGTAAAGATGGATGGCTTTTAAGTTATGATTTCATCATTTTAATTTTATATATAACATTTTGTAAATATAAAATCATATTCATAATGATATAATATATTTTATAAAATTAATATTTTTTAATTTCTTTTAAACTGAAATGATGTTATATTGATTTATGGTACCAAGCAAATTATATATATGTTCATTTATACATGTGCCTTGAAGGAAATATAAGAAACACATTTTTAACTTTGTATCAAGATTTTTCTTTAGGATATTCTAGGCGTATTTTATGAAAATCTTTCCGGATTTGAATTCTAGTTTTTGGGTGTTAATGAAGGGTTTGTTTAAAGTTTTCAGAACTGGATTAGTGGTCGAATTGATTAGGCCACCGATTCGTCAGTTCAATTGGTCCGGACAGTTTGATTAAATGAATCACAAAAAAAAAAATCCAATTAGTTTTTTAGCCTGATTTAATCAATACGTATTTCGGGATTTGAATTCTAGTTTTTGGGTGCTAACAAAGGGTTTATTTAAAGTTTTTAGAATTGGACTAGTGGTCGAATTAGTTAGGCCACCGGTTTGTCAATTCAATTGGTCCGGACGGTTTGATTAAATGAATCACAAAAAAAATTAAACACTAGTTCAACTGATTTTTTAGCCTGATTTATGCAGTACGTACCAATTTGTGATTCAACCACTCTAAAATCTTTCTTTAGATCAATACCCCGACCAATTCTATTCAAATAACCATGGTTTATTCTCTTCCCCATTGGCAACAAGATTAAGATAAGTATGATACAAAAGAAGCTGGTCATAATTTAGATTTATAATTTGTCTGTAATATATCAAAAATTCAGTATATAACATGAATCGAGATAAAATTATAAAATTTTAACATTAAATTTAAATAAGTTTATGTTAAAAAATTAAATTAAATTATTAATATGTTAGAAGATTAAAATTAAGAGCTAAAACTTAAACTCAATGATTTAGTTTTTAGTAGGAAATAATCTTTCTTTTCTTTTCATTTAACCAAAAGCCCAACATTAATTGGCTTTCAAGAAAATAAAATTTATGTTGGGCTTTCAAGTTTCAACCCAAAAGCTTATTCTTTTTCTTCTTTTGGAAGTAAATAATTTTGGTTAAAATATGTTATGTTTGTACTCTTCATAAACTTAGAATTTATTTATTGTATTTTTATTTTTAAAATTTAGTCTATTTACTTTTTAATTTCAAAATGCATGTCCAATTATTAACATTGTTAATTTTATTTTTAAATTTATTAGGTTGCATCTTGAAATAAAACAAGGCTTAATATAACATCTGGTATCTGAACTTGACATTTTTTCCTAATTTGATACCTAAACTTTTTTTTGACCCAATTTCGTACATGAATTCTACACTTTAACTTAATTTGGTATCTAAACTTTTTTTGGGCCCAATTTGGTACCTTAACTTGACATTTTTTTTTCCCTTAATTTGGTACCTAAGCTTTTTCTTAGGCTCAATTTGGCACCTAAATTTATTAAATGTTATGTAAATTACACAAAATACTAATGGAGTTAAATTTTTTTTATTATGCTACAAAAATATTGTCAAGACTAAAGAAGTTAATGTTGAAAAATAGGTATTGAGCTATACTTAATGAATTAATATTAAATAAGAAAAAAGTTTTAAAATCCCAAATTAAAAGAAATTTATTGTTTTCAATTAATAAAATAATTAATTAAACGAACAAAACTAAAATTAATTGAACATATAAAATACAAAAATATCAAATCATCATCACATGCCCGTCATATATTGATTATTTTTGCTAGCTTATAAAAAAAAATAACATTGTTAATATATTAGAGTAATTTGTAAAATGTTTGACAAGCTCAAGTACCAAACCGAACAAAAAAAAAAAGAGTAGGTATCAAATTAGGAAAACGAGTCAAGTTCAGAAACCAAATTGGACCCCCAAAAAGATTAAGAACCAACTTAAGAAAAAATGTCAAGTTTAGGTACCAAATTAAGAAAAAAGCATCAAGTTTGGGTACCAAATTGGACAGAAAAAAAATTTAAGTACCAAATTAAAAAAAAGTGTCAAGTTCAAATACTAAATGTTATATTAAGCCAAGAAAAAATTACTCACGTTAACTAAAAAATGACACTGCTATCAACTTGAATTTGACGAAATAATCCTAATAGTATTAATTATCGACTTTAATTTTGAAATCAAATGTAGAAAGATTAAATTCATAAAATTAAAAGTCAAAACTAAATTCTAAATATAGGAAGAATAAAGGAACTTATCACGTATTTTAACCAATAATATTTTTAAAGCTTTCGAAAGTAAATAAAAGACTTAATGATAAATTTGGCTACTAATATTTATATTTTTGTTAAAATGACCCTAATTATATTTTTGAGCCATTTTAGTCATCAACCTTTATTTTATTTTTCAATTCAAAAGGTTTCAAACTTTTATACGCTTGTTTACTTGATAAGTTTTTCTACTGAGTTAATTTTTTTAGATAATTAGGTTTATTTTCTTTAAATTAAAAGTTATTTTAATTTAATTTAATATATTATTTATTATATTATTTTCTAAATCTAATTATGTTATTGAATTATCTAAGTAATAAATTATATTTCATTAAAAATATTTCACATCATTCCTATTAACTTTTTTAAATCTATTAAAAAAAGCAAATTAGAAAAAAAAAATAAAAATTTAAGGTTAAAAAAATTAAAAATACAATTAAAACTATTTTAACAAAAACATGTAAATCTTAGTGGCGAAATTTGTCTTTAAGCCTAAATAAAATAATAAGAAACCGGGTAGTTTTACCATTTTTGAATTTGGAAAGAACGGAGCTCCGGAATGTGGCGGCGAAACGCATTTCTGGTAATGACTTCCTCATCGACCTTTTTTTTCCCCTCTGAAATACAAATTATATTCTTTTCATCATCGTTAGTTTTTTACTAACTACTTTTTTGCTTTTAGGAAAATCCAGATTCTGATCAGAGCATTTCTGGTAATTTCTTTTTATCAACATTATTATTGTTATTTTTCTGTGTTTATCGAGGATGTGTACATTAGCTTATGAGCGATAATTTGGCAGAAGAGGACGATTTCGACGATGATTTTCGAGAAAATTGTGCTTCATTAGGCGACCGCTTAGAAAAAGAGAAAGAGGTCGTTACTCAATTACTCTACTTGCTAGTTTATGTGTAAATGTGGAAAGTTTTTATTTCTCTATTTGAGTTTTGATTTATAATTTTTTGCGTCGATAGGAAAGATTTCAACTTCAATCAAAACTTGAAACACTTAAAGGTATCCAGTTTCTGGTCAATTTCTTCTAGATTTGAGTTGTGGCTGCAATTCTTTTTTGTTAAGCTGTTTGATGTATTGCTCATTTGATTTTAAATTTTGTGTTAGAAAAATGTGATAACAATCGCTCGCACCATCAAGAACACATAAGTTTTTGTCTTGAGGAGGATGTTGAAGTGCCTGACTCTTCCGATGAGGGCAACTGCTTCCCCTCTGAGAAGTTATGTAGAAGAGTTTCCTGTGAGGAACTGGTCTCTGATGGTGAGGTAATAAGTAAAATTTCAGATAATTAATTTTTTTTGTTTGTGGGATATCTTGCTGTCTGATGGTGGTGCTTTAACTCGTGATCGTTGAGTGTATTCGGCATCTTTTTTTTTTGTGTTATAATTAGGTTTCCTTGGACAGGAGAATGTTATGTGCTCAAAGACATCCATTGCTTCTGGTTCTAAAGAATCGGATCATAGTTATGGAATTAAGGATGGAAATGGGGAAAATGCATGGTCTATGGTAACTAAAGAGGCTGAGGCACTAATCAATTTGGACAAAAATGTTTCTAGCTTTTCTTCTGCCTCCAAAGCTGATAAATCTTGTAAAGGTTTTTACTCTTACTCCAAGATTGACTTGATTCTAATGCATTATCATTCCATTCTCAGTGTGTGCATTTACTTTTCATCAGATCATGTTCTCACGGTAGTAAGCAGAAAAGGAAAAGGATAAGAGAATCCTGACTTCCTGAGAGTATGCAGGGAACTCTTGCTACCTTATTGAATTACTATATCATTATTTTAAATGGTAATATTCAATTATATGCAAGTGGTAACATAGATAGATTCACATAAAATGTGCTGTTGCATCAAAAGGTGTATGGTAACTGTATGCATGGTAGTAGCTAGATCTTTCACTAGCCAACCTCATTGAGGGATCTACTTGTCCCGTGAGTCAGTTCCTAAACTCTTTCACATAACCACAATATTATGGGGCTTTATTTGACATTTGGAAGATGCTTCTTTTATTCTAATTTGGCAACCTTGGCTATGCATGCTTTTGCAGGTTCCAAAAGCAAAATTAAACCTAGATTTTCATTTCGCTTCAAATCACATAAAGGACTTTCTTGGCCTGCTACTTCAGATAATGAAAAAGAGGTGTCAACTAAGGCTGGTGAAATGCCTGAAAGATTGAAGGCCAGTGATCATGGAACCTTAGAGCATTCAATAGCTGAGGTTCTTGAAGATTTTAATGGAGAAGAGGAAAACCAGTTAGAGATTGTTCCTGCTGATGTAGAAGCTCATGGTCATGGATTTATTGAGCATTCAATGGCTGAGCTTTTAGATGACCTTCAAGATAATACGAGTCTGCTAAGAGGGAATTTTAAAATGGTATTCCTCTTTACTCATTATTGTTCTTGAGCCATAAGTTGTTGCTTAAAATTTTAATTTAAATGCATACTTCGCAGCATAGCAGAGCAAGAGGAAAAAGGGTACAAGCTGCTCTCAAAAGAAGTATATGTTCACTCGGTGCTAGAACCATTGGAAGTGAAGACCTCAATGAGCCCTTCAGTGGTGGATCATCAAGCAATGATGAGGTATACTCATCATGCCTGCAATTGCTTAGTTATTGCCTCTTGGAATTATGAACTGAATGAACTTGAACAAAATGCTTAAGCAGGCTGATTACCAAAATCTAAAACTTACCATCCCTGAGATAAAGAAGCCAACTATTTCAGATAAGTTTCAGGAAGCCTTAGGTGCCACCTCCTTGACTGCTGAAGGCACCTTTTTTCCTAGACCAGGAGCATTCAGGTTCATAACACGGCTAGAATTATCTTATCATGTTAATTATAAATGTTAGAAAAGTAGAATATATTCGAGTAATTTGTCCTCCATAATATTTGCAGCACTGGACTATTTGGAAAGTTGCAGCAGGTCATGCAGCAAGAAAAGGAGACAGATACGCATTTTCTTATGAAGTTACAGAATGGAGCTAGCTTTAAAAGTAACATCTTGTTATTGTTTGCCTTTAGCAAATTTTGAGGGAAATTGACTTATAAAGACTGCGTCACATGAGCAATTAATGAAAAAGTTGTTTACGCGTTTTGATACATTGCTTATTCTTTGCTCTTCTCTATTCTCCTTTTTCTCAGATGAGCCAAGCTGCATTACCGTGAACATTGTTTCAAGATATTTGGATGCAAAGCTGACAGTCTGTTATTGCTCTTTTGTCAAGACCATAGAGGTTTGGAATCTTGAAGTAGTTTTAAGATGCAGTACCATGAGAACAAAAAACTTAGAAACTGAAGTTATACGTGTGTTTGTGCTGGGTATTTTGCAGCCAGAGAGCCCCAAAATATTGGAAAATGAAGGACAAAAAGTAACTGTTATTTTCAATCAAAGAATATGTGCCAATGTTGACCTTGAAATTGGAAAGTTGATTTGCATTCACCCCCCATGGTATGTACATTGAACCCTAAATCTTATCACAAGGTCATTTCTTAAGTTAACCAGTGTGTATGATTACTACTAGTATTGAAGATTTCCATGCCTTGCGTTATTATTATTTTTTTATCATTTCTGATCCTAGCAGAACCAGGGATTTAAATTGCGGTCATGGCGGCGTTTTAGGTCGCGTTGCGTTTATCGCGGTTGCGGACATAACGGATGCTATTGCGATTACTGCGGGTATCCTGGTCATGAATTTTAAAAAAAATTCACACAACTTTTTGTAAAACATAATAGCGGTTTCGGCAGTAGCGGTTTCGGACAGTTCCGCTACCGCTATATAACGGCCGCTATTTCGATAACGGACCGCTATTTAAATCCCTGAGCAGAACTGTATCACATTTTATCTGCCTGATACTATACTGCAAGGAATCATTACACATGTAAAGACCTGAGCTAGTTCCTGGTCAGGGGAATTTTTAACATTTATAATTCAATTGTATGAATTTGCTTCTATTTTCAATGACAGGAAGGAAGTTGATGTCACTGGTGATGGTGAGAAAACAATTTTATCTACATATTTCTCTGACATCTCACTGTAACTAATTTGGGCATGTCTTTGAGGAAGTGGCTTTTTATATCATTCGTTCGAGTTCTAGACAAAGTCATATGATCCCATGAAATAATCGAAAGAGCCATGCAATTCGTCCTGTAAATAGGCAAATATTTAGATTTTATGTTACGGAATTAATGGGAACTGAAGTTTCTAATGCTAACTATAACTTTTAGTTTCTAGTGTTTGAATCGTAGACCACTGTTTTTACTGTGGTTTTGAGCTTGGATATTGTAAAAGAAGTTATAGATGTCAAGATACAAAGTATTATAATGTATTCGTGTTCATTTACTAAAATTTATTCGTGTTTATGTTCATTCATTTAAGTTACGCGTACATGTTCGTAAGCATAAACAAGCATGTTCATGAACAATGTTTATAATAATACACAAACAATATATAAATAAACATATATCTTATTTTTCGATATCAAATACTCAAATATAAGTATTAATAATTATACTATAAATAAAATAAGCATACAAGCAATAATAATTTTATTAATATATAATAATCAAATAATAATGAATTTTAAATGAATTTTAGATGATTTATTAAACAAGTTTATTCATAAATATAAATGAACTTCGCAAACTTTGTTCGTGTTCAGTCCATTTAACAAATGAACCTAAAAGATCTTGTTTATATTCATTAATTTAGCTTGAAACAAATGACAAATAGAAATCGAACTGATCATAGTTAATCAAAAGCTCTGTACATTTCAAACTTTATATATGGTCAAGCATTCTGAGTCACTGCGGTGAGGTCTGAGTATCATGTTACATGCTCATAAAATACAGAGAAACCTATACCTTGAAATAATGTTGCTCATAGTCAGCAGACCATCGAATGAACTTTCATGATTTCATGATATACACTGCAAATTGCTTGAGTCCTTTCCTCCAAAACAGCTGCAAAGACAATTGTCCATTGCCATACTGGTCAGAATTTAATCTCATTGGCTACACATTTGTTCTTAGGAAGAAGCCAACCTCAACCAGAGTAGCAAAGTTTCCTCATAACCAATATTTAGAACTCGATCCAAGCGGAGCAGACCTTTCCGTTTCAACGAAGATCGAAGGAAATGAGTAAGATCATTCTTGACATACAAGTTTTAAGGGAATTCACTGTGCTAATACCTCATAAACTTGCTCCTGGGATTCCCATTCCACAGAGCTAAAACCAAGGTCTTTCTTCAACCCCTTCTCTTTCATCAATGTTCTCACTTTCTCAGCATCATCCCATCTCCCCATATCGGCATACAAATTGGACAACACAACATAGTAAGCACTGTTACTTGGCTCCAAGTCCATAAGTTTCTTTGCAGCTATCTCACTCAATTCCAAATTTCCATGAGCTCTACAACCAGCCAGCAATGATCCCCAAATGGACTTTGTAGGTTCGAAAGGCATTTCCCGCAGAACTCGAAAAGTTTCGTCAAGACATCCTGCCCGTGCCAAGAGATCAATCATACATGCATAATGTTTAACCCCGGGCAAGAATCCGTATCTCCCTTCAACTAAAGAAATAAATATTTGTCGACCCATATCGACCAAACCCGAACGACTACAAGCTGAAAGCACCCCAACTAAAGTTACATGATCAACCTTAAACCCTTCTTGTTCCATCCTATTAAACCACCAAATCGCCTGCTCACCATTTTTGGCTAAAGCTAGTCCGTTGATAACAGCATTCCACGTAAAATTGTTCTTCTTTTCCATGCTATGGAAAACTTTCAACCCTTCTTCAATCCTCCCACATTTTCCGTACATATCAATCAAAGCAGTCCCAAGGATCAAATCCAGTTCCCATCTGTTTTTCATTATATGATCATGAATCCAAACCCCCATCTCAAAAGCACCAAAACCACCACAGGCAGCCAATGCATTCACCATAGTCACCCTATTAGGCACCACACCTGCATACTGCATTTGCTCAAAAGCAATCAAAGCATCATCATATTTTTCAACATTTCTAAACCCCGTGATCAAAATAGTCCACGAAACGACATCTCTATCACGCATTTCATCGAACACTTGGCGACATAACCCCATTTCACCAGACGAAGCATAGAGATTCATCAGGGAATTCTGTATATAAATATCATGGGAATGACCCAATTTTAAAACATGGGCCTGAACGATTTGTCCTTTCTGGAGCAGCTGGAAATCGGCTAGGGACTTGAGAAGGAAAGGGAAGGTGTAGTTATTAGGCAAAACCGAGGAGCATTGCATGTGGGCATATAAAGAAAAAGGAAGGTGTGGGGTTTTGGAGTGGGAGAAGGCTCTAAAGAGGGTGTTGTAAAGGAAGACATGAGGGGGTGGTTTAGAAAGGAGGAGGAAGGCGTGGGCATCCTTTAAAAGGCCTAAAGAGTTGCAGGCATTGATGAAATGGTGAGCTATGAAGTGGCTTTTGAGGAGGTTTCTGAGAATGAACTGAGCTTGGATCTGATGAATGTGAGAAGGAGAAGTGGAGGCGTTTATCAACAGAATGATTCTCTTTGTATACGATGACATGATTCAAGCGGTGGTGGCGGGTTATTGTTTCTGCCAAAATTTAAAAGCCTAAGAAAAGAATCGCAGTTATAATAGTAAACTATCTAGTTCATTATCCACCTTTTAAAATCAAAATCAAATCTTTACAAATTTGTCTACTTTTATTTTAGTGACACAAGCATGTTTACATTTTCAGTTTCATTTTAATCACCTAAAAATTATTACTTTCAAGTGTTAATTAAGGTAAAAAATCAACGATTAAAATAAAAAGTGGTAGAAATTAAAATAACACAAAAATTATTAAATTGTACTTAGATCATTCCATTACCAAAAATTTTAAATTTCTTTTTTTAATATTAAAATTTTAAATTTAAAAATCAAAATAAATTAAATAAATTGTTGAATTTTTTACCCTTCATAATGTTAACCGATTTGTTAATATAATATTAAAATTAATTAATTTAATATCCTTTTAAATTTTATTTTATGTTTCCAAATTTTTTTTAATGAAAAAAATCAACTCAAATAAATCATATTTAATAATTGACTATGAAACTTAAATTTCTTTTGATTATATGATCTCAAATATTTCATGCTAAGTAAAAGCATTGGAAAAAAAATCATTGCAATTTATTAAATTAATTGTTTATTTTGTAGGGGTTAACTCGAATTAAGCAACCAACAAGACCGAATAGAGAAAAATTGAACACAAATATTTACGTGGAAAAACTCCTCTGAAGAGGATAAAAAAATCATGGGCAAAAAATACTTTACTAAAATGACAAATAACCGAAGGAGAGTACAAGATGGATAAACAAAAAACAAACCTGAACCCAAAATACAAGGTTCTCCCAAAATTCCCACAATACTCTCTCTTAACTATGTTGTTGAATCAATCTCTCCAAGGTTGCTAAAAGCCCTATTTATAGCCTAAAATTTGTGGGCTAATCTGATTAAAATATCCCTAGAGTTATTAGAGTTCGACTGGGAAAAGATAGTAGAGTTTAACTAGGAGAAGAAACCCGATTTAGAAGGGAACATTTCGCCACGTCGTGATGTCGTTTATCAGCTCGTCAGGATGTCACACGTTGTTTCGTCGAGACATAGGTTTCTTCTTGCCAAGAAGTCGTGTGTCGTGTTGTTGGGACGTTGGCTCTTCCTCGTCACGAGTCAGCTCTATTTCGTCAAAAATGCGAGGCACACTCCACAAATCTCCATCTTGACTCGTATTTCTGCAATGCCTTTTTTTTCGAGCCACGTTTGGGCCTAATTCGATCTTTGCAAGATGTTGCCCAAATCCAAATAGTGTTTAAACTTGGAAACTAGAAGGCTTTTGGTCATCATATCGACTGAATTATTTTCTGTGCCGATTTTGTGAATCTGAACATCTCCTTGAGCAACCACCTCCCAAACAAATGATACCGAATGTCTATGTGCTTTGTTCTTTCGTGATGCATTTGATCCTTATGTATGGTATTTTGACTATATCAATATACAATATTTGCGTCGTGTTTATTAACTAGTTCCCCTAATAGACCTCTCAACCAAATGGCTTCTTTCACAGCTTCAATGATTGCCATATATTCAGCTTCAGTAGTTGATAAAGCCATAGTGACTTGAAGCGTGGCTTTTCAACTAATGATGCATTTGTTGAAAACAAACAGATATCCTGCAAGGGATCTTCTTTTGTCTAAATCTCCTGCATAATCTGAGTTTACGAAGCCTACTAAACCCTTTGAACTTGTTTCAAACTCTAAATGAGTCTTTAATGTCCTTATCAAGTATCTAAGAATCCACTTATTTGCTTGTTAGTATAATTTGCTAGGTCTAGCCATGCATCTACTTACAACACTAACAACATGTGAAATATTTGGACGAGTGCAAAACATTGTATACATTAAGCTTCCAATTGCACTGGAGTAAGGAACCAAGGACATATACTTTTCTTTGTCTTCAATTTCTGGTGACTCTGAAGCAAAAAATCTAAAGTGTGCAGTTAAGGAAGTACTAACCAGTTTCAAATTTTTCATTTCGAATTGTTTGAGGATCCTTTCAATGTACCTTTGATGTGACAAATATCCTACCAGAGTGTTTATCTATGGAAATTTCCATTCCCAGAATTTTTTAGCTATACTAAGATCTTTCATCTCGAATTTAGATCTAAGCATGGTTTTTAATCGATCAATTTCAGATGAATCCTTAGCCGCAATTAGCATATCATCAACATAAAGTAGCAAGTATATAAACGATCCATCATCAAGACGATGCAAGTATACACAACTATCATACTTACTTCGTACTAAATCAATGCTTGACATAAATGAATCAAACTTCTTATACCATTGACGAGGAGATTGCTTCAGGCCATACATATATTTTTGTTGAAGGTAAACATTATCTTCCTTGCCTTCGATCCTTAAGCCTTCTGATTGTTGCATAAAGATATCCTCCTGTAGGTCATAATGAAAGAATGCAATTTTCATATTTAATTGCTCTAATTCAAGGTTGTGTAATGCAATAAGAGCTAACAATACTTGAATAGAAGTATGTTTCATAACAAGAGAGAACACATCATAAAAATCAACTCCCTCCACTTGACTGTAGCCCTTTACGACCAACCTCGCTTTATATCTGGTGTCACCTGGACTTGATCCTTCTTTCTTTTTGAACACCCACCTACAACCAAATATCTATTTTTCGGTGGGTGGTTTCACTAGTTTCCAAGTCTTGTTCTTTTGAAGAGATTCTATCTCCTCTTCCATTGCGGCAAACCACTTGCTCGAATCAGGAGTCTGAACTACCTTGGAATAATTAGAGGGATCGATCGAATCAATGCTCTCCGCAACACTTAGAGTGTATGCCACCAAATTTTCATGACAGTATTTCTGTGATGGCTTAATTTCTTGTCTTTTCTTGTTCTTGGCTAACTTATAATTTTGTAGTTGAGATGTAGAAGGAGTTTGAGAGTCAGATGAAGCCTCTAGCTGATCTAAAGTTACTTTAGTACCCTTCTGCAGTTCTGAAGCAACTTCAGCCACACTTATATTGTGATTTCGTCGTGACATTGTGAAATCATGAAATCCCTCTTTACGATGTTAGCTTTGCTTGTCCTATCGTTGTGACATTGCTATTTGTAATGTTGGGACGTCATTGTTTGTTTTCGGCTCTAACTCCACCTTTCATGGGGGTCTGTTTCATTTTTTCATTAAGGGAATACAACTCCTTCCCTAGATGAAACATTGCAGTTTCATCAAACATAACATATATACTAACAATCGTTTTGTTTGTTTTTAGGCACCATAACTTAAAGCCTTTAACACTAGTGGAAAAACCCAGAAAAATACATATTACAACCCTTGGTTAAGCTTTCCCTAACTAACTCAAGCATAAGCAAGACAACCGAATACTCTAAGTTTAGAGTAATTAAGAGGAGTACCCGACCATATCTTTTTAGGAACCTTTCCATCCAATGCTTGATGTGGATAATGGTTTACCAAATAACTTGCCAAGGTAACAACTTTGGCCTAAAACTCCTTTTCTAATATTGTATTTGAAAGCATACATCGGGCTTTCTCAAGTAACATTCTGTTCATCCTTTCAACAACACCATTCTGCTGTGAGGTACCAAAAACTGTACGATGTCTTTCAATTCCTTCCCGTTTGTAGTAATCATTAAACTCAACTGAATAAAACTCGAGACCATTATTCGTTCTTAACCACTTTACGAATTTCCCAGTCTATTTTTCTAGTAAGGCCTTCCACTGCTTAAAGATCTAGAAGACTTCATTCTTATGCTTCAAGAAATAAACCCAAACTTTTCTAGAGTGGTCATCAATAAACGTTAGAAGATATTTGCTACCTTTTTTGGAGATGACTAGAGCCAGACCCTATAAATTGAAATGAATGTAGTCAAGGGTCCTTTTTGTTTTGTGCACTGTTGAATCAAAGCTGACTAGAGTTTTCTTCCCATAAATGCAATGTTCGCAGAAATATAACTTTTCAACTCTAGTGCCTATGAAAAGACCTCTTTTACTCAAAATGGTCATACTTTTTTTACTCATAGGACTGAATCGCATGTGCTATAACTGAGTTGATTCAGAATCTGTAAAGAAGGAATTTCATCACATCGTCACAACATCATGGGTTCCCTCATCGTGATGTGGCGACAATTTCGTCTCTACTTTTGTAATTGCTACTACACTGGTCATCGTTAAACCTTGCAGAATGTATAGGCTACCGACTTTCTATCTTTTCATCAAAACAAGAGCTTCACAAAATACTTTGACGCTGTTTGATTCGATGATGATCCTACAACCATTCGAGTTTAAGATACCTAAGGAGATGAGATTCTTCTTCAAGTCAGGCACATACTTGACATTTGACAGCATCCTTATAATTCTATCATGCATCTTAATATGAACCGTGCCAATACCAATTATCTTACATGGTGAATTATTCCCCATAAGAACATCTTCACCTTCAATTAATCTATACAAAGAGAACCAGTCCCTGTTGGGACACATATGGTAAGAACACCATAAATTCAAGATCCAATCAGACCTAAGCTTAGACCTTTCAGTCGTAGACACCAACAACGAATCATCTCCTTTGTCCTCGGCAACATTGGCGTTGGCTATATCAGCCTTCTATTTCCCTTTCTCATCATTTTCGGTAGCCATCCTATTCTTATTTTGGAGTTTAACATTCTTTCTTAATGTGACCCATCTTTTTGCAGTAGTTATAGGTCTTATCTCGGTTCCTCGACCACGATTTTGACGTAGATCTTCTTTGACCCAAATCCTTAGACTGCTATCTTTCACTAACAACAAAAATCGAGGCTTGCCCATCTGAATTATTCTTCGAACTTAATTGTAACACCCCTTACCTAGTCCAATCGCCAACTCGAGTAATAGATGCTACAGGAAAATATGAAACATTTACTTAAAATTCATAGCTCAAAATTTCAATTCAACATTAATTAATCACATATAACAAGTATAACATGCAATACAATCAAATTCAGGTTTAAATCGAGCGTACAAAAGCATTAAATTAACTCGAAATCTATTAAGGATCAATTTGAAATAATTACAAAATAATGGGAAAATTTTGCAAACAGGGGTTAGACGGCCGTGTCCCCTGATCGTGTGAATGGATGAGGCTATTTGAGGGTGGTACACATGACAGTGCGGGCAAACCGTGTAACTCACTGTGGCCGTGTGGGTAAAAAGTGTTATTCAAAAGTTGTCATACAGCCATGTCATCGGGACGTGTAATACATTGTGGTTGTGTGCAACCATACAGGCATAAATTCAATAAGTCATATGAGCATGTTCTAGCCCATGTAACAACTTGATGTCGTGTCTTGGAATCGTGTGTGGCACATGGCCGTGTGGCACAAAAAGTGACCTTTAGGTCTCAATATCAACCTAGACATTCTTCTATATACAAGGATAACTTAAAGCATATTGAGACCTACTTATAACCTGCATATAGTTCACTAATATATAAACCAAAATGCCACATTCAAACCATACCAATATGCCTCAAATGACACCTCAACACAACTAACATGGGATACATCATTTAACCATGTAAACATGCTTCAAAACTTACCAAACTATTTCAAGCTCAACTTAAGCATACCATTCATTTCACCAAACCTATTTCAAAGCACATTACCTAATCACCATATAGGCAATTAAGCATACATACCTAAACTATTCAATAATATCACTAACAACAAAGATCATTACCAACACTTATATATACACATATACACATGATATTCAAAATGCCAATTTCATCCGAAGCATAACATTATGTAAACATATGACCCTCCTAGGTACATGCCATTAACAACTAGAAACATCACCAACACTTCGAATCCGAGATTGTCGTTGGATGCTGATGTTGACGATCAAACCAAAAAGGACCTAACTTGCGCACGGAAAACAAAATCGTACGCTGAGTATAACTCAGTGGTATTTCTATAATCCGAAAATAAATCATATTATAAATCATAATAGAACATAGATTAAGTTCATAAGATGAATATGTCAATTAATATTAACCGACATTATCAAATACTTGTTCAAACACAATTTGATACTTGATAAATTTATCTCGTAAATGCTACCTCAACTATTTATTATTATATTTCTCATTTGATTTTGAACTTTCTATTTCAATCAACATAGTAAATTTTCATATCGAATCATTTCAAAAAAATTGTTTGTTTTCTGCACACATGTGCATGCGGTCAAAATAAAATATTTGTTTGTAAACATTTTGAAAATTGATAGATTTTGTTTGCATCAAATGCATGTCGTTTAGGCTATGATTTTATTTAATTGAGTTTAATATTTCCTATTTGGATGCTTCAAAGATGACATCTATAACTACCTTTAAACTAGTTAATTTGGTGTTTTCTTTGATACAATGCTATTCTATCTATTTATATGTAGAGACAAAGTCAAAAAGGCTGGCAGGGCCCCCGACCTCTCCTAAAATGGAAAATTTTCCATTTAGGCCCCTTTATAATTTATAAAATTTGAAATTGGTAATGGTAAAATTACAAATTGTCCCCTAATGATAAAAAATTGATTTAATCCTTTAAAAATTATAAAGATATAGACTATAAAATGGTGAAACTATATTTTTACTATCGTAAAAATATACAATTTAATTCTACCCCCCAAAAAATTTTCTCGCGTTGCTCCTATTTGTAAGGTTAAATCACATAGAATGGTAAACTAGAATTTTACTTTAGTATTGTTGAATCACATGCATAGTAAATCAAAAGTTTATTAGTCCAAATGTACTAATTAGTTGGCATGATCAGGGTTATACCATCTCAATCAATAATGATGCGATAAGATAAGAACCTGAAGATTCTTCATTTATCAAGTGTTTCATGTTCTCAAATAAGATTTATTAAACTATACTAATAAAAGTTGATATTGAATTAATTGCATTTCTGAAAGAAATATGAACCTATTTATCCAGCAAGTGGATGTTTTGACATAAATTTGGTAAATGCATATACAAGTTAATCATATGTGAGTTATCAACTCGCAACTTGTAGTTTGCAATATTTCATGTTTAATGATTTGTTTAAGAACAATTTTTTTCAGATTATGTAATTGTCGCTTGTGAAAATGATATGCGAATTGTGCAAGTATACACGTCGAATCAAGTAATTAAGTGATAAGTGAGATCATCTCCACAGTGATCAGATTGGGTATACAAATGGTCAAGTTATTATAATAAAGTTAGATTAATGTTATAGCAAAATAATGATAAGAATGCAGTGGTAAACAAAAGGAACATTAATGTGAACAATATGTCTAATTCATGAATAATTGAAAATGGTATGGAAATGCAAGAGTAAAAATGCAATGGCAATTACGAGAAGGACTACGTGAATAATATGTAAATGAACAAATAAACAACTAAGAATGCTATGGAAAAGATACAATGGCAAAAAATAAAGGATATATGATGTGATGTGGAAGGTTGGGGGACTGCTAATAATCTACCCTTTCTATCAGTAATGCCTTAGCAAAATCATACTCAATCTACTTCTCAAAAGAGTTCTAAAGTGGTCTGCATCTTTCGAGGCAAAAACCTCAAGTTATCTTGCTTGTGTCTATAAGCTTTTAATACGGTACCCTAAATTGTTTCCTTCTATATGAGCACTGCTCTATATCTAGAGTCTACCACAAGTATCGATCGAGTACTTGCTCATATCATTCAATTTTGATCCAACTAATCCAACTTTTTCAGAATTAGATTAGTTTATGGGCATGCTGCACAGTCATCTATGTCTAGGGATTGTATGCGTACAATTTAAAAATAAAAACAATTCAATGAAACAGTAAATTAATTCAGATCCATGTTTCAACCATTAAAGAAAAATAAAGGTTTTATCATGTAATTCCAGCCCTATGAGATTTAACTCATGGGTTGGCATATAAACTTCAAAACCAAAATAACATCCAAAACTATTTTCATCATTCAATTCATGGGAAAACAAAGTAATAAAAATGGAAGACTTCGGGAAAACAGCTTTCACATGTCCAGTTCAAACTCCAACGGAACAGTGAGTGGTGGCTGAGAGGGACTACATTTGTCTTCCTCTTTCCGTCTTTACTCAGCTGCTACCCTCTATTTTTACCTAAGGATCTCCTTCTCTTTGTTGACGTTCTCTCTTGTTCGCCCTTTAGGGTTTCCTCCTTTAGCTTTTTATAAGATTTTTCCCTAGGGTAAATCCAACAACCCAAGATATCTTTTCCTCTTTTTCAGATTTTCTTTTTGGATAAATATTCCTTCCTTTAGGGTAGGTGGTTATCAGTCCATGATCTCATGATCTTTTTCCATTTTTTTAGGTTGATTTTTCTGGTACATGTAGAGTTGGGCTGAGACTGGTATGTGTTAACTATTGACTCGGTCATCTTCCTAGAATTTCCATGGCATACAAGTTGGAAAACTATCAACCTTTTGCCACGACAAACCTCTATTCCTTTATTTCTTTCTCCATATCCTGCACCTGCTAAACCACCAAACACAACCCTGCTACATGCAATTAAAAGTAACAAATAATATTTAAGCACTGTCCAAGCTCCTTATGCAATGCTCTAAAAATGCTAAAATAATATCTTAAAATGCAACTAAGTTCACTTAAGTACAGGCAATTGACCCAGTCTAAAGGCATGAATTATAACTCTTTTCAAGAGTTATCACACCCCCAAACCTAAGTTATTGCTTGTCCTCATGCAAGATATGCATGAATATATGAACGTAAGAATTACCATTGCAACATAATCACATTTGCACTGTTAGACCATTTAAAGAGCATCTTGTACTTCAGTTCTCAGCAATGTTCTATGCTTACAAATTTGATCAAGTGTCATAAGCTTATTTAGCAAAGGCAGCGCAGAAAATATTGCCTTAAAAGAAAGATAAATCCTAAGTATTCATGCAATTTTCACTATAGCAAGTACCTTCTAATTTACTTAGTTCATCTTTTAACTAACTCAATTTTCCTTCTTTTTCTTTTCATCTAGCCTTATACATACTCAAATACATGCATATCCATTTATTATGCCTTTTTTTCTTATTTTTTTTACTAGGGGATTTAGGTGGTCACATGATTCTTTGACTTGACAATTTCAATGGAGCGTACACTAAATTGCCGAATACTTAATCATGTCACGATTTGGATACTCACTCATCAAGCTAGGGCTTTTGACTAAAAAGATGGATGGAGCAAAAAATTCCCCATTTAGCTGCTTAGCTCATTACTACAGTGGAGTGCCCCTAATTTTCTTTATTACACACTCTTACTCAACTCACCTTTCTAGTCAACAACACGATGGAGCAAACAAACTGGTGCTGACTTACTTGATAGTTCTAAGCATTGGAGTTTTTGATGGCATTTTTTTTAAAGAATTTTCTTAGACATTACCACTTTATTCATTATTGAGTATTTCCATGTTACTGAATATATCTTCAAGAGTCTCTAAGTTTATCAAAAGAAACTTACTATAGATCAATTGTAATCGAAATTAGGACATCCTAATTTTAGGGATCAGTTTACAAGCAAGCTATCCTAAACTAAAATCACTTAATCCACTGTCACAACTTTCTAAGTTTATTAAAGAATTAAGCTTTTCATCAAACATCACAGATAAAAATGTAACAGCCTAATTTTTGTGAAATTAGAAGAGTGGTTTCGGGGCCACAAATCTGATCTGAAAATAAAAATTTATTTTTATTTTTTTATATGGACCGTGTTACGTTAGAAAAGTCATGTGAAAATTTTGATACGAAAATTTTACCGATTATGTGTTTAATTACGGAAATGACTAAATCGCATAAAATGCAAAAGTTGAATTCTAGTAGCTATAAGGATTAAATAGCTATGGAATTCAAAACTAGAGGTCCTTATATGGTAATTAGACCATTAAAGAGAAGTATGTAGATATTTTGGTATGACTCATCCATGGAAAAATAAAAAAGTCTAAGGACTAAATTGGAAAGATGAAAAGTTATTAAATGGAAATTTAATTAAATGAAAAGAAAACAATTTCATATCATCTTTCCCAAATATTTCCATGGAAACCTTAAGAGAGAGGAAGAAGACTTATCAAGCTTATTTGGGTAAGTAATCAAGCCTCATTTTCAATAATTTTGATATTTTTGAAACCGGGATAGCTTAATCTATCTATTTGGCGATTAATTTGAAAAGTTATCAAGGTATGAAATTTGGCGCATGGATGAATATGATGAAAATTAGAAATTTATGGTAGAAAATGAAAGGTTGTTGATAGATAAATAATTTTTACAAAAGTGATTTTTGATGAAAATATGATTTCGGCGCTAAAATGTAAAGTTGTGAAATTTGATAAAAAAATTTGAATTTTTATATATACATGTGCTGTAAATTTTGTAATGGGATTTTGGTTAGGCTTGGAATAGGGAGTAAATTGCACTAGTTTCATTTTTCAAGTCTAGGGACGAAATGAGAATTTATGGAAAAGTTAGGGGCAAAATGATAATTTTACCTAGGATGAAAATTGAGCCCACTCGAATAAGAAATATTATAAATTGATGTTAAATTTACTCATATAGATCTGGATAGACCAAATTTGGATTTAGAATGAGGAAAAGGAAAATGTCAGATTAGTAGATTTTACGTACACGGACATTGTCGAGGTAAGTTCGTGTAACTAAATTGTATTTATTTATGTCCTTGCATTGATTTTGTTTATGTAAATTGTATAAATTTCATAAATATGTGAAATGATTACATATCTGATCAAGCCCGAGAAATGAAAATGTTTAAATTAAATGATAATGCCCGATAAAGGATAAACCATAAAAATGTTACTTATATGCTTGAAATGAATGTGGAATGTGTTTATTTGAATTGTATGAATGTTGCGGATGTATGAAATAACCACATGCCAATAATTCTTGAGAAAAATTTTTAAATCCCGGTTGAATAAAATGGAAAATCGATGGATATGAGATTTTCTAAAATGAATGAGGTCCTACATTTGTTGCTGATGAGATTTAGCTCGGACAGGAAATCCTATTGACCTCATTCTAGAAAGGATTTAACCCGGACGGGTAATCCTGATATTAGTCCTCTCGAGCATATGTTATGGATTGGGTTTAGCCCGGACGGGTAATCCAATTCAAGCTCTTTAGAGCATATGTCATAAAAAGGATTTAGCCTGGATCGGTAATCCTGTTGTATACATGTGTGGCTCGAGAGCGTACTCCCTGAAATAGTACCCTATGAGTACCACTGAATGCAAATTGATGAATCCTGATTTGTACACCACGAGTGTACTACCTATGCATCCATTCAACGGGTAAAAGTTCTTGACATGAGAAGATATGAATAAGAAATGAGTTATTACACATATCGGCCTGAAATGCATGAAAATGACGATACGTGATAATTGATATATGGAAATATGAAATGATGATATTGTACATGGAATTTATTTGATGAGTATGTACATTCTTAATTATAGACTCATACACCTTGAGTGTACTAATCGTGATCTTGGTATTCTGAGTAATATGAGTAAAGTTCTGATATGAAATGATCTGAACTCGAAATGAGCTAATATGAAATTATACTTGTAATAATGAGATGAATTATGCATGTTGAATGCATACATGTTGTGGAAAGCATATGTGCTTGGAAACTTGATTGTTGTTGAGCCCATATATATGATTTGATGTTATTATAGAATGTATGACTAACAAGGGTAATGAGGATGTGTGTAGGGCTTGAGGTCAAATTGATTGAATATGCCTTACATAGTTACCTAAAAATAGAATGAATGGTAAGTTAAGTACCATGTTATACGAACTTACTAAGCATTTTATGCTTACTTAGTTTTATTTCCCTGTTTTAGAGTAAATCGGAAGCTCGTCGGATTGGAAGCTTGGTGGAGATCACTCACACTGTCTATCGGCCCATATTGGTATAATATGGTGAAGCAATTATGGTTACAATCGCATGTATAGGTTATATTGGCCCTATTGGCATGTAAATGTAAATGATGCTCTTAATCTAGCCATTGGAATGGCTAGTAATGGTTTGTTTTGATATATTTGTAATGTCATACTATGGTAGCTACATATGTGTTAAGTAGTTGATAAAATTCTGTCTAACATATGGAATAAACTAAGGTAAGATTATGAACATGAATGCATGTAATGATATGCCACGTTGAATGATGGAGTTTGCTTAACTTGAATGCTTGAAATGGTTGGTATTTGGATGTGAGTCTAAGTGCAGGTCATTCGTGTGATTTTGGGTGAGAAATGAAGCTAGAGATGGCTTTATTTCGTCCAAACGGGCAGACACACGGGCGTGTGTCTAGACCGTGTGTGACACACAGCTTGGTACATGGGTGTACGGTTAGGCCGTGTGTCCTTTACACCTTAAATTTGAGAAACAGAATACTCAGAATTGAGCACACGGGCAGAGACACGGGCGTGTGTCTCAGCTGTATGAAAGACACGGCCTTGAACACAGGCGTGTGTCTTGGCCGTTGGAAACCTGCACCTAATTTCAAAATAATTTAATTAACCACATGGCCTAGCACACGTGCGTGTGGCATGGCCGTGTGCACAAGTTAGAGAGTTACACGGGGTCGAACATGGCCTGTAGCACGGGCGTGTCCTAGGCTCACACAAGCGTGTCCCTTGGACCACATGGGCGTGTGCGCCTTGCACCTTGGGAAATTTTTGAAATTTTGCAAAAAAATTCTTAGAGTTTCCAATTAAGTCACAACTTGATTCTAATGCTTGTATTGGGCCTCGAGTGTCTATTTAAGGGACGATATGAAAAATCTCAAAAAATGAACAGTGATGGACATGAAATGTCTGTAAATGTTCCAAAAATTTTCGGTAACGCTCTATAACCCTACTCCGGCGATGAATACAAGTTAGGGGTGTTACAAAAAACACACTCATCACAGTCTAAACAATTCCTGGTAGTCATGTGTGCCATGGAAAAATGAATGACAAATGAACAAAAAATAGTAAAACAATATGCTCAACTAAATATCTAATGCAGTTTAGATGCACAATACACCCCCAAACCTAAGAGATGTATTGTCCTCAATGCATGTACAGATATGTTACATGAAACAAAAAAGATAGATATGCACAAAAACTATCATGGCAAAAGAAATAAAATGCATGAGATAGGAAAATAAAACTTCCCTGGCTTGGACAAAAGTGTAGTTACTTCATTCTGTCCGGTGTGTGGATTTACGGGCACTGACTTTATCAGTCTCCGTGAATCTAGAAAAAAGCTGCTCATTTATTCAAGAATAAAAGTAGAAATGAAAACACCATGAAATAATTAAATATAACCAATAATAAAGATGAAACTAAAGTAAAGAAATTAAATAAAAGAAAAAGAAAAGGAAAAAACACAAACACAATTGTTAACTTAATCATTGTGGAGGCCAATGGATTGCTTGTCCCATTCCACATGAGCAACCCAGTAGTGCTTCAAGCTTTGTTTATTAACTTTAAATGTAACCCTCGTTTTCATGTCTCTGACATCAACAGTTCCATGAGGATATATGTGAGCTACCAAACAATGTTCATTAAAATTGAAAGGTCTATTTTGCTCTAGCAAAGTGCACAAGGGTCTCCACTCAAATGAATCTTCATCACTATCAGAATTGTTGTGGCAAAATCTCATGAACTTTTCCTCTACTACTATTTTTATCAAGTCAATGGCACGGCATTCTTCATTCTCATCAGCACATTTCAACGTATTAAATACATTAAACATGACCTACTGATCATTTATCCTTATGGTCAGTTCACTTTTCTACACATCGATTAAAGTTCTACCTCTAGCAAGAAAAGGTCTTCCAAGAATAATTGGCACATTTTGGTCAGCTTCAAATTCTAAAATAAGGAAATCCACAGGAAAAATAAATTTATCTCAGCACGTATTCAATTTTACCTTCTGGATGGGTGTAGGATCGATTAGCTAGTTGCAAAGTAAGCGTAGTAGGTCTTGTTTTCCTAATTCCTAGCTTCCTGAAAATAGACATAGGTATTAGATTTATACTCGCTCGTAAATCACATAACGCCTTACTAATATAACGATGTCCTATTGAACATGAGATAGTGAAACTCCCTAGATCCTTCAACTTTGGAGATAGTTTACTCACCAACATTTTTTTTGTGCACCTTTTAGTGAGAGCAATAGTCTTAAATTCTCCCAATCTGCGCTTATTCGACAATATATCTTTCATAAATTTCACATAATCTGACATTTGCTCTAAAGCTTCTACTAGTGGAATGTTAATATGGAGTTGCTTCAAAACATCCAAAAATATTTTGAATTGGGTCTCTTTTTTACAATTGTGGAATCGCTGAGGAAGTGGTAGAGGTGGTCGTCCTTTAGGTTGCTAATATTGTTTTGCTGTGACATTTCCACTAGCAAAATGATCTGATTTTTCTGCGATAGGTTGTTGTTTTACCTTTTCAGTTGCAATGAGCTTTTTAGATGATTCTAAATTCTTTTTCTGGTCAAGTTTGGAATTGTCCTCTTCTACTGTGGTATCTTGAACAACTTCATCCAATTGAGTCTCACTTCTAAGGGTGATTTTTTTGCAATGCTCTTTTCCTTGTGATCTCGAATTCTTAGTATCACTTGGAAATGCTCCTTGTGGACACGAATTTAGAGCGTTTGCTATTTGCCCTACTTGATTAGAAGCGCAACCTGATTCTAAATCACAACATCATTTTTTACCAAATATTACTTCAACAAAGCTTCAATAGAATTAGAAGATGATACCTAACCTTCTTAGCATTTTTCCTCGGCATAGGATGATTATAACCAGGCGGTGCATTGTGGATATTCTACCTTGTAACATTGTGTGAACTCCCTGCACCTTGATTATCCCAACTAAAATTTGGATGTTGTTTCCACCCTGAATTGTAAGTCTTGGAATCAGGGTTATTATTCCAGTTAAAATTACCCATGTAGTATATTGATGCTGGGTTTGATGGGGCTTCATCAAGCACATGGTCTTCGCCATAATAAACGCATGACAATTCGACTGAGTTCATCTCTTAAGTTGCAGTGTGGATTCTTCATTGTTTTGATCATATTAGCTAAAGAAGATACCTAGGCTATCAACGAAGTAATTGTGTCAAGATCCATAGTACTAGTAGCTCTCTTACAAGTCCCAACTCTTGTGGTAGGGTACTGATAGTCATTGTTGGCAATATTTTCCAAAATCTCGTATGCTTTGTTGTAAGATTTATCCAACAATTTACCATTGGCATATGCATAAACTACCATTCTCGTATGTGTGTTCAACCAATTGTAAAACATCTCCATTTGAGTCTAGTGTTGAAATCCATGCATCGGACATTTCTGAATTAACTCTTTAAATCGTTCCCAGGCTTCATATAATGTTCCATCCTCTAACTACCAAAAATATGTAATGTCATTTCTAAGCTTGGCATTCATGTTTAGTGGATTATACCGTAGCAAAATCCTCTAGCAAAGATTATTCCATGATGCCATTGTTCTCAATGGCAAAGCATTCAACCATGTTCTCCTTTAATCTCTTAAAGAATATGGAAATAGTTTAAGTCACAGAAAGTATTCAGGAACACCCTGCTGCCTAAACGAGTCACAAACCTCTAGAAAAAGTCTTAAGTGCAGTCTTGGATCTTTAGAGGGCAGTCCACCAAACTGTCCTACTATTTGTAACATCTAAAACATTATCAATTTTAGCTCAAACTATTGTGCCTATATTTGTGGTCTAACTATCCCTGAATTCAGGTTATTCAAAATGGGCACAAAATGCTCCTCGGATTGGTCTATCCCGGCCATCTATCACATTACAAACATGAGGATTAACACCCTAACAATTCAAATTATCATTCATATCAGGTATCACCCTACGAGTAAGGGGATTAACATCTTGACCATTCTGATTAACATTGAGACCAGGATCATTCCCGTTCCTAGCCATTTTTTGCAGTTCTTTCTACCTTCTTCGTAAAGTTCCCTCGATCTCTAGGTCAAAAGGATAATCTTTGGAACACCCCTCATCCGTATTCAACGCTGGAATAGGGTTACAGAGCATTACAGAAATTACGAAACAATTAAACAACTATTTACCATACAATTGCTCAATTCAATCATTCATCATTCAATCTCAAGCAATTTGTCTCTATTAAGAGCCTACGAGGCCTTAAACATGCTTTGGGAGTGGTTCGGGACTAAATCGATAACTTAGGAATTTTTTCAACACTTAGCAAATTTTTCTTCAAATCAAGGGACACACGCTCTTGTGGCCAGGCCATGTGTCTCACATGGCCACCAGACATGCCTGTGTCACAAGCCGTGTGAAAAAAAGGGGTACATACTGACTTGGGTCACACAACCAACCACACGCCCATGTGTCTATCCCGTGTGCCCTTCGAAGTGGCCACACACGCCCGTGTGCTAGGCCGTGTTTTAGGTCGTGCCAAACCTGTAGGCTATACTGACTTATGCTACACAGCCAAGCTGTAATAGCTTGATTTTGACCCTACTCGGAAACAGTGGTTCCAGGACCACAAATCTGAGTCGATAGAATATTTATATATTATATTTAGTGTATATGATTTATGAGTGTGCATGTGCAAAAATTTTTGTGAATTAATTTGACCGTTTGGGTGTTTAATTTAAAGAAAAAGATTAAATCACGTAAGTGGTAAAAGTAGCCATTTATTAAATTAAGTGGCTAAATTGATTTGTCTTCTTTTGTATGGTTATTTAAGTTGCAAATTTACCTTTTTGCATGTTAGTGGACGGTATTGGCTTTAATTTTATATTAAAGTGTTTTATAAACATAATTTTTAAAGTTAAAATGATAAGTTATAATATATGTTAATATTATTAAAATAAAGAAACATTTTAATCATCATCATTTTCATTTCTTCTTCACCGAAACTAAAAAAAGAAAGAAAGAACTAAAGCTTTCAACTATTCGGCCCTTGCATGCTTAAATTGAGGTATGTAACTAGCTCAGTTTTTAATAAGTTTTACGTTTTTGAGATCGTTGCTTCAAATACTATCCGACCCATGTTAGAATTTCTAATTTTGATGCATATGTGATGTTCAGCCACTAATGAAATCTTGTGCTTTGTGATGTTTGATGATTTTATATTAAAGATATGTTTTAGATTAACATGTTATATATTGAAGATATTGATGATTTTGAGTAAATAGGACTAAATTTTGAAATTTGTAAATTGAAGGGGTCAAAATGTGAAATAAATGGATTGTATGGATTTGTATGAACATGATTAACATTCGGCCCTAAAGTAATGAGTTCAAATTTTGTGTATTTTGTGTGTTGTGCAATAGGGACTAAATTGTAAAAATTGTAAAATTTAGGGGTAAAATGGTAATTTGCATAATTATGTGTTTTTGGATTAAATTGAATGAAAATATATTTGAATGAGCTTAATTTGGAATTATTTAGATCAAGAACAAAAAGAATCGGGATTGGATGGGGAAAGGTGAAGTTGAACGAATAGCCGGGAAGCCCTAATCCGTTAATTTTTGAGTAAGTTTTAATGCAATTGAGCTGAATCAAACTTTATTTATAATGTATCATATTTAATTAATAGAATTAGATGTTTTTAATGTGGGTTAGCCGAATGTAAGGTTGATTGAAAGTTGGATTCAATTGAGTAAAATGTATACCTATATGGTAATGATGAAAATAGATATGGGAGATATTAAATTAGAGTATGAACATAGCCAAAGGAATTGTTAGTTATATGCTAATGTTTTGGCCGGATGTGATATAGATTTGGGTATGAAATGATAAAGTTATATATATATACGTGCTTATATGTGAAGTTGTGGATTTGATCTTATATGTATAAGTGTACTTTTAAATGAATAACAGGTTTACGAAATGCACTAAGTGTGTGAACTTATCACCGAGCACTAAGTGTGCGAAATAAGTCACATGGCACTAAGTGTGCGAGCTATTAAAGTAATGGCACTAAGTGTGCGATATGTTACAGAAAATTTGCACTAAGTGTGCGGAATGTCAAAGTAACGACACTAAGTGTGCGATACGTTACTGAATCTTAGTAATGAGTGTGCAGGTTTGATGCTCTGTAAAAGATGCCTACTATTAATACCGTTAAGTATAGAAAAAGGATCGGGTATACAACTATGTGTTATGCACGAATGGTAATGTTTGGAGTGTAAATGAACTAGAAATATGAATTATATATATTGACTTGTGTTTAATGGGAGCTTGAAATGTAAGTAAAGGTTCGGTAAGTAATAGATGTACATGCTGTTTATTTTTTCATGTGAAGGTAGTATATGGATATATATGCATATAACGTTTGCTATGAAATCTACTTTTGTATATTTGACTATTCGACAATGAGGTTATAATTGAATTTATTTACTAAATCATGATAAAACTTATATGTGATGTAATTGCTTAAAACTTACAAAGCTGTGAAAGCTTACTTGTTCTTGGTTGTTTCCATATTGTAGATCTTTTTTAGGGGTTCATCTCGTGCTCGGGGATCATTGTTGAAGCTCATCACACTATCATCAGTATTTTGGTACCTCTTTTGTGAATGAACTTTAAGTCTATGGCATGTATAGGCTAAACTACTTTTATTTTGACTCAAACGATGTATATGTATATATATAAATGCCATGCGAAAATGGCTTTATTTTCTATGCTTGAGTTGGTTGAATATGTTTGAGATGTCATATATGTTTGTGCATATTCAGTCATAGTATAAACCTATTTGGTATGTATGTTTTTCATCAAATTATGTAAGGGATATTATCTTTATGTTCAAATAAGAATGCCATGTGTGACTATAAGCTTAACTTGGAAGTTATTTCATATTAGGTTATGTGTAATACTTGAGTGTTTGACTTTGGTTTGAATAAGGTATATCATACTTTGTGGATAATGGATAAATTTTGCTTATATTTTTACATGCACTTATAAGACAAGATATGAATGAATAAGGTTAACCTATAGGCATGTAGTTAATGAATTTGATGTATTAATGATCTAATGGAATTATTCTCACTCGTAAATATTTGGTTATGGCATTGTCTTAGTTGGTATTTACGTTTTTCTTGGATTGATTATATATGCATATGTTCGGTCATGGGGTTTTAAAAATGTTAAATCATTGTTGTTTATAATTAGTTATGGTATGCACGTGACTGAATATATGTGGTCAATTGATTGGTATAAGTTAACTATAGATAAACCTATATATATATTCGGCTATGCTATTCAAAATGACCAAAGGAATAGTGTTTTGCTAATTGAATGTAATTAGTTTTAATTGATGTTAATGATATCATTTGTAATATGTTCGTTAATGTTTTGATATTAGAAGGGATGTACATGTTTAATCGTGAAAGTATATATTGATACGCATCTAACAATGAAGTAGTTTTTTTATAAGGTGCATTGATTTGTGGTTGGATAAGTACTGTCCGTAACCCTAATTCGGCGATGGAGGGGTGTTACATTTGATTGGTATCAGAGCTACATTTTAGTCGGTTCTCAGACTAACGTAGCTCGTGTGAGTCTAGCTATACATGCCATAATTTATTAAATGATAGTGTGATGACTTCTGACAGTGAAATGTGTTTACTTCTTTTGTATAGTAAATGGATCTTGATCCCAAGTTAGCTATAGCTGACGATGTTGAGAGTGTGTCGCTTGCTCCCGCACAAGGGACTGCTCCAGATGAATCTCGACCAGCTGCGAGTAATCCGGATGAGGGGGCTAAACAAGCCTTCTATGGTATGATGAATGGTTGGTTCAATCAATATATTCGGGTCAATCCGGCTATTCAACAACCCCTGAATCCGAATACTCCCCTTGTAGTACTGGTGGTACCCCCGATCGTTAATCCTGAAAGAGTAAGCAAGCCTCCAGTTGACAGAATTAAAAAACACGGAGCTCAAGAGTTCAGAGCAGAAGATGATGATGATGCTGAACGAGCTGAATTTTGGCTCGATAATACTATTCATGTTTTTGATGAACTATCTTGCACACCTGATGAGTGCCTGAAGTGCGTCATATCTTTGTTACGGGATTCTGCCTACTATCGGTGGAATAATCTTATATCAGTTGTTCCTAATGAGCGAGTTACTTGGGACTTCTTTCAGACAGAGTTTCAAAAGAAATACATCAGCCAGCGATTCATAGATTCGAAACACAAGGAATTTCTTGAGCTTAAACAGGGTCGTATGACCGTATCTGAGTACGAGCGCAAGTTTGTGAGACTTAATCGCTATGCTCGTGAGTGTGTTTCATCCGAGGCTGCTATGTGCCGAATATTTGAAGAAGGGCTAAACGAAGATATAAAATTATTGGTTGGCATACTGGGAAATAAATGAGTTCGTAGTACTTATTGAGCGAGCTTGTAAAGTCGAAGAGCTGGGAAAAGAAAAACGGAAAGTAGAAATTTGAAGCTAGAGACTTCCATAAAAGATCAACGAGTAAATTTCCCCAAACGTCATCAAAGAAGTTCAAAAATGATAGTAGCCGATCCAAAGCTAACATGGGGATTTCTATTCGAGAACGACCACTAGTGAATTCATGAGCCACCTCGATTGCTAGTGTCGACAATACTCAACCGAATAAGCCTGAGTGTCAAAAGTGTGGTAGACGGAATTTTGCTGAATGTTGGGGTAAATCTAACAACCGTGCTTGCTACAAGTGTGGTTCACATGATCATTTTATTCGGGATTACCCGGAGACAGCTGAAAAAGATAATGCTCAGAGTGCAAGACCGAGCAGCACTGCAGCTAGAGGTAGATCATCTCGTAATGTGGGAGGTAGGAGTGGCACTCAGAGAGGGACTTCGGATGCGGCTATTCGATCAGAGGCTTGTGTACCAGCTAGAGCCTATTCCATTCATGCCAGAGAGGAGGCTTCATCTCTTGATGTCATCACCGGTATATTCACTCTCTTTGATACTAGTGTAATTGCTCTGATTGATCCTGGTTCAACCCATTCTTATGTATGTGAAATATTAGTATCCAGCAAGACTCTACCTGTTGAGTCTACTGAGTTTGTGATTCGGGTTTCAAACCACTTGGGTCAGTGTGTGTTAGTTGATAGAGTGTGCAAGAATTGCCCTTTAATGATTCGAGACTCGTGTTTTTCGGCTGATTTGATGCTGTTACCATTTGATGAGTTCGATATTATCCTCTGTATAGATTGGCTAATAGTGCACGATGCAGTAGTGGATTGTTGATGAAAGACTATTGATTTGCAGTGTCAGAATAACGAGATAATTCGAATTGAATCTGTGGATTTGAATGGGCTACCAGCAGTGATATCTTCGATGTTTGCTCGATAGTATTTGAGAAAGGGTTGCGAAGCTTACTTTGCTTATGTGATTGATAGTAAAGTAAGCCAAAAGAAGATTGAATCTGTAGCAGTTGTTTGTGAGTATCCAGTTGTGTACCCGGAGGAATTGCCGGGATCGCCACCTGTTCGGGAAGTGGAGTTTGGGATTGAGCTATTACTAGGGATGGCTCTAATCTCGATAGCTCCGTATAAAATGGCACCGACCGAATTAAAAGAATTGAAAGCTCAGTTGCAAGAATTGGCAAATAGAGGTTTTGCTCGATTGAGTTTTTCTCCTTGGGGTGCACCAGTCCTATTTGTGAAAAAGAAATACGAAACTTTGAGAATGTGCATCGATTACCGACAACTCAATAAAGTGACTATAAAGAATAAATATACGTTGCCACGTATCGATAATTTATTTGATCAGCTTAAGGGAGCTTCGGTATTCTCAAAAATCGATCTAAGGTCAGGTTATTATCAGCTGCGAGTTAGAGACTCGGATGTACCAAAGACTACATTTCAGATGAGACGGCCATTACGAGTTTTTAGTGATGCCGTTCGGACTCACTAATGCCCCTATTATTTTCATGGATTTGATGAATCGGGTATTCAGATCGTATCTAGATCGGTTTGTGGTTATATTCATAGATGACAATTTGATATATTCGCGTGACGAAATCAAGCATGCCGAACACTTTAGATTTGTGTTACAGATTTTACGTGATAAGCAGTTGTACGCGAAATTCAGCAAATGTGAGTTTTGGTTGAATGACGTTAGTTTTCTGGGGCATGTCATTTTAGCATCGGGCATTCGGGTTGACCTAAGTAAAGTTTCGGCTATACTTGATTGGAAACCTCCGCGGAATGTTTCTAAAGTTCGTAATTTTCTGGGACTTGTCGGGTACTATAGCCGCTTTGTGAAAGGGTTTTTATGATTGCAGCTCCAATGAAAAAGTTGTTGCAGAAAGACATTAAAATCAAGTGGTCAGAAAGTTACCAGAAGAGTTTTGACCAGCTAAAAACTTTGTTAACGGAAGCTCCAGTGCTTGTTCAGCCAGAGTCAGGTAAGGAGTTCATTGTCTTCAACAATGCATCATTAAATGGTTTAGGCTGTGTTTTGATGCAGGAGGGTAAAGTTGTAGCTTACGTCTTGAGATAGTTAAAGCCACACGAAAAGAACTATTCGACTCACAATCTTGAATTGGCTACTATAGTTTTCACTTTGAGAATATGGCATTGATAAACCGTAAAAGTAACATATTCTAAGCCCACATTTAGTATGCTTTTGGATGATTTATGTAAAAAGGTGCTTTTAATCCTTTCTTTTCATGTTTATACCCAGGAAAGCATCCAAGGACGAAAAGAACGAGAAACGATCTTAAAACGGGCCAAATTGGGCCAAAAAGGAAATCGACTCGGCCTGGACTTCAAGCCACACGGCCGTGCCTCAACAATTAACTAAGACACGGCCATGCCACGATTTACACGGCTATGCCCCAATCGATAGAATCGAAACACGGCCTGAAAATGATTTAAACGGGCGTGTAACATGGCCGTGCCCCTGCTGCGGGAGAGAACAAGTTCACTCGGATTTGGATACTTTGAGCCAAAGAAACATATTCCGAAGTGTATTCAAACACCGAGTAAGAAGCAGACTTAAATTAGGACACTTAGAGGCCAAGTAAAGCATTCCAAGAGCCTATATAAACACCCTAAGTGTATCCTGAAAGGGAGGGGGTGAGCTAGGCCAAAGAGCCGAAGCCAGAGCAGTCAATTCAGGGAATTACTCGAAGATAGCCAGTTGATCCATCTCAAGAAGCCGAAATTCTAATCAAGACGACAGATCTCTCCTTCAATTCCTTCAGGGGGTTTTAGGGATTTCTTATGTTTTTGTTTTATCTTTTCTCTTGAGATGTTTTATTTTAAAGTTATGAACTAAACCCTTCAAATACCTGAAGGGGATGAAACCTAGATGAATCTTGTTATTGTTTTCTGAATTATATGATAAATACTTAGTTTGTTCTTAATTTTGCATGCTTAATCCAAATTCTGATGTGCTTAGGTAGAGGAGGAATAGACCCTGCCTAAGAGTAGATCTAGCATAATTAAGCGGAGTTGATCGCACGCCTAGAGATAGGGTGACGAGATTTTGCCGGATTAGGGTGAAACCTAATATGGGAATCCATAGATTGATTTACTACTATTCTAGGGGGTTATTATAAGAGAACGAGAGTTCCACTAATTAACCTAGGGTTAGACGTTATTTGCCTCGAGAGAGGGTTTAATATACGTTAGGAAGTCTCACGGATCAAACTAAGTGAACAAATCGTATGGTTCAGTGTTAGATATCAAGTAAAGTCTAGGTGAATTCTTCCTGAAGGTATCGTCATGATCAACTTTCCAAATTCATTCTCTTTTGTCTTTAAGTCTTTAGTTTAGTAGTCGTTAAATTAGATTAAATCAACCAATCACTCCATATTCTAGGCTAAATAATAATAAAAAAAGTTAGTATTAGTACTTTTAGTTCCTTTGGGTTCGACAATCCGATCTTGCCTAAGCTATACTACTGTTCGATAGGTACACTTGCATTCAATCATTGTTAGAGTTAGTCTCCAAGTTCGATCACATTCATTATAAATTTTAAAACTCGATAGACACACGATCAAGTTTTTGGCGCCGTTGCCGGAGAACTAAAATATTAAGAAAACTCTATTTTTATTACTTTATCCATTATTTTATTTCGCAATTTATTTTATTATTTTCAATAAATTTTATTTTTCTTCCTTTTCCTAGCAGGTACCTCTAGTTTATGACTAGAAGGAACCCGCCAGGACCTCTAGAATACGATAGTGAAATTGAAGCTACTGCTCAAAGGAATCGCAAAGAAATTAGGCTAGCCCTAAATTACACGGAAGAAGAGCGAGAAGACAGATCTAATCCTACTGAAGGGATGGACGAGAATAATCCACCACGAGATGTGGAAAAAAAACAATGCTCTGCGTACTATGTATGATTATGCTAAACCTCATTTAGCAGGAGCTGAATCTAGTTTTGTTAGGCCTGCTATAGCTGATAATAATTTTGAATTGAAGCCTAATACAATACAAATAATTCAACAATTTGTGCAATTTGATGGTTTGCAGGACAAAGACCCAAATACTCATATAGCTAATTTTTTAGAGTTCTGTGATACTTTCAAAATAAATGGCGTTTCTGATGATGCCATTCTCCTTCGGTTATTTCCCTTTTCATTAAGGAATAAAGCCAAACAGTGGTTGAACTCGTTACCACGAGGGTCAATCACTACATGGGAACAAATGACAGAAAATTTTTTATTAAAATATTTCCCACCGGCCAAAATAGCCAAATTACGGAATGATATTTCTTCTTTTGTGTAGATGGATTTAGAGATGTTATACGATGCATGGGAGAGATACAAGGATCTCTGGAGGAGATGTCCACACCACGGATTACCTTTGTGGCTTCAAGTCCAAACTTTTTACAATGGTGTAAATCCCTCAACAAGGCAATTAATTAATTCAGCCGCCGGTGGAACTTTAAATAATAAAACTCCTGAAGCAGCTTACGAGTTCATTGAAGAGATGTCACTGAATAACTATCAGTGGCAAGTTACAAGGACTAAACCAAAAAAATTAGCCGGAGTCTACAACCTCGATGCAGTGACCATGTTGTCAAATCAGGTAGAGTTGATAAATAAAAAGCTTGATAGTTTATGTTCCTCGCAGGTACACCCAGTCATGCAGTGCAACGCAAGTGGAATTGTGGCGAATCCTGAGTACCCACCCTACCAACCTGATGCAGAAACCTAACAGACAAACTATATAGGTAATAATTTCAGATCCAATAACAATCCTTATAGTAACACTTACAATCTGGGTTGGAGGAACCACCCAAATTTTTCATGGGGAGGCCAAGGAAATCAAGGGAATCAAAGACAGCAACCTCCTCAAAACTTCCAAAATTAGCCATATTCGCAAGAGAAAAAGCCAAGCCTCGAAGAGATGCTGACAAAATTTATGGCAAACACAAAAAATCGGTTCCAAGAAATTGAGAAAACAATTAAAAGTAACGAGAACCGAATAGGGGAACTTACGAAGATAGTAAAGGAAGCAACTAATGCAGTCGAATAACTTGCAAAGCTACTGTCAAAACGAACACAAGGACGTCTACCAAGTAATACGGTGATCAACCCAAAGGAGCAAATTCAAGCCATCTCAGCTAATGACAGTAAAGGGTTAGAGGAACCCATTCCAATACAAAAAAATAAGGTAGACGAAGGTAAGATAGAGGTACCACAAGAAAAGCCAAAACTAGTAATCAAGGAGTACTAACCTCGTATACCTTATCCCGAACAATAAAAAGAGATTATTCAGAAGAAGAGTTCGGTAAGTTTCTTAAACTCTTAAAGAAATTACATATTAACTTATCCCTTCTTGAAGCTCTTTTTCAGATGCCAGACTCGAGGAGATTATTAAAACAGCTCTTGACTAACAAATGCAAATTAGACGAAGAGCACCACATGGAATTAAACGCAGCATGCTCAGCAATGTTATAGAATAGACTACCACTAAAGCTAAAAGATCCAAGGAGTTTTACAATTCCATGTTTAATTGGTAGTTTAGCTATTAATAACGCGTTAGCTGATTTAGGGGCAAGCATAAATGTCATGCCTTATACATTATTTAAACAACTAGGTCTACGAAAGCCCAAACAAACTAGGATGAGTATACAATTAGCTGATAAAACTATTAGAATTCCTAGGGGCATTATCGAAGATGTTCTTGTCAAAATCGATAAATTTGTTTTCCCAGTAGATTTTGTTGTTTTAGATATGGATGAGGATAATACAATCCCCTTAATTTTAGGAAGACCTTTTCTAGCAACTGCCAAGACTAAAATTGATGTTGCCACAGGAGAACTCATATTTTGTGTAGGTGACGAATCAATCAGTCTTCAAGCTCTTGACTCAGCCAGGACAACAATCAATGAATGTAAGAAAGTGAATACATATGATAATCAATTTGTTCAATCTTTATCGCAGGAAACACCACAAAGGCACAACCTTGAGCCGAATCATAGATCCCAAAGTGACAAAGAGGAATCACACAAGGAACAAGACCCTAGGATTGAAAATATAGAAGAGCAGAGGACACAAGTCAAAGAACAATTAAACCCACACGAAGAACCACCAGAAGAACTCGTAGGAACATCAAATCACTTCAAAATTGGAGACCAGATGCTGCTCGACAAAGCCGATCCTCGCATCATCACAACAGACCTGAACATAAGCAAGGAAATTCCTCTTAAGGTACACAATATCTTCCCTCATGGAACAGTCGAGCTAAGTAATCCAACATTCAGCACTTTTAAGGTAAACGCTTCTCGACTTGAACCTTATCAAGAAAATAAAATTTTAAGCAAGAGGGAAGATATTCAAACCTTTAAACCTCCCTAATTTTTCTAATTTGAGGAAAGTCTAGCTTAAGACTATAAACGAGCGCTTCTCGGGAGGCAACCCGAGTACTAACACATTTACTTTCAAATTTATTTTCAGTTTCTTTCCCTTCTTTTTTTATTTCCTTTTAAACTAACCGGAAGTGTAGAACTTCCAAGCCACACGGCCTTATACACGGCCGTGTCCGTGACCATGTGGACCACTAAAACCACCGTACTGACACAATAGAGGCCGTGCGAATCAGCCCCAACCACCCTACGACGTCACAGATCCAACCACTCCCCCACGGGCACCAGTAAATTGGCACGGCCGTGCTCCACAACCGTGTGAAGCCACTGACTTATCAAACACGGGAAAAATGCGCCCATGCCACCCAACTGTGCCAAGACACTGCTTTTTTAGAAACGGGCATGGCACCTGGAGAATGGGCGTGGGTGAGCAAACATGCCTAGACACATGGACGTGCGATGCGGTCGTGTAATTCAACACACCCTCAGTCCACGGCCATGGCAACGTGCCGGATTAGAGACCCTATTTAAACCCCACAGCCCTCCTCCTTCTCCCTTCATTTTTCTTCTTTCGTTTTCTTTCTTTCCTTAGAAAAGGTGGCCAGACTCTTAAGCTACACTAGAATCATGCCGAAGAAGCGTAAAAGGCCAACCATAGTTTCCTCGAAGGAGACTGATTCAAATGAGTTCATGCCGGCAGCTTCAGTCATTGACACGCCAAAGGTCTCAGAAACCTCTTCGGTTTTATTTTTCTTTTCTCTTCTCCTTTATTTTCCTTATCTGTACTTGTCTTCTGCTTAATTTAAGCACTCCTATTTTAGTTTCTTGGTTTTAGGTTCTAAAGGCTGCTAGGGAATCATGCCACTTCCACTATCATCAACACACCACAGCCTTAGAAATTTCTCCCACCTCGCGAGCCATCTGTTAATAAGGACTTCTTAGTCCACTAGTATTTTCTTTTAATTTCAGTTTTCTTCCTAGTCTCCGTCTCTTTATTTTTCTTATCCTTAATTATATTAGTCGTATACTTTTAATGTTTCTTTAGATTTCTTGGCTATATATTCCTAGGCTACCCAATTTATTCATCTAGCAAAATGCTTTTTGTTAGCCACTCCACCAGGCCCATAGAAAACACCATCACTACCACCAAAGACACCACCTTCCAAGTTATCCACAACCACGACCACTGCCAACTCCCGGAATCATCCAAAATTCAAGAAGTGGCACTCTCTCCCTCTCTTTTGATTTTATATTAATTGTTATTATCTATCTTTGTACATTGAGGGCAATGTACATATTAAGTGTGGGGGGTAAAAGTACCTAACTTTTTGCATGATTATAAAAATCCTGAATTTAATCTTGTTTTTAAGTAATTTTCTCATATTATTAATTAGGGTGAAATTTCTAATGATTTATGATTTTATTAATATGTTTTTGAGTAAGTCATTGATAATTGTGCATTGATGATGTATACTTGAAGAAAACTAGAGAATCAAGTATGATAAGTCTATTTTTCAAGAATAAAAATTTTTTATAAGTTGTTGAACTGAATTTGAATAATACCTTAAAGCTTGAAATTTACAGGATTGATGTCAAATACCCATAATTTTTTCTGAGATTTGAGCCTTATAGAGCATATATTCTTTTTCATGCTCACTTTATTAATTATGAGTGTGTCAACACTGAATTGTTATTCTAGAACTTGCCTTGATTATACATATCGAGACCACATTAATGATTTGATATACTGAGATGATAAAGGCACCTAGGTTTTAACCCATTCACTCCACTAAAAAGCTTACTTACATAATTAACTACTAGTGAACCCTGTTGATCTTAACAACCTTTTTTTGAATTACCCGCTTAATATTAACCCAAAACCCTTTGTATTTGTTATCACCATTCTTTTTTACTACCCTTCTATCTAGAATTGATTTGATCAATTTGCCTAATTAGTTTATTTCAGTTGGTAAAGTTATTTCTTTATTATTATGTATTTATTTAGTTTGTTCTTAAAAAAAAATTCGAAAAATCAAAGTATATTCAGTATTAGTAGTATAAGAAGTGAGCTTGTGCATTTAATTTTCAATTATCAAAGAAAAAGCTCGTATTATTATTAGTTTCAAAGTTTCAATTGATGTAATCAGTTATTTCTAGTTCATTGTTTTTAGATTACGTAATTAGTCAATTCGATCTCGATTCTAACCCTTTTAATTCAGCTTTTATCCATAACTTTAACCTAAACCCCGTTACAACCCTGTTAAAGACCTTTTGATTTGTGTATCATCTCATATTACAGTGCTGGAGATTTGATTTTCAAGCAAGCCTATGGGATTAACTTTTCAGGTTCGACTTTTGAGTGCTTAATTTTGAACCTTAAAACACTGTTTGAGTGATTTGAGTGAACCTTTAGTGAGGATGTCAATCCTCATTGGTTTTGAATCAAAGGTAATTATTTAGAAGAGGGTAGACACCTATATTTTTCTGTGCTACAAATATATGACTTAGAATTGTTTGAATCTTTAGGAGTCTTTGAGTTAAATTATCCATGTATGAATTATCTATGAATTATGATGAGGCATTATTGATAGGAATTATGAATTATGGAAAGTTCATTATAATTGTAAGTTGAGAATTTTGCTTGAGGACAAGTAAAAGCTTAAGTGTGGGGGTATTTGATAAACCGTAAAAGTAACATATTCTAGGCCCACATTTAGTATGCTTTTGGATGATTTAGCCCTTGATTTATGTAAAAATGTGCTTTTAATCCTTTCTTTTCATGTTTATACTCAGGAAAGCACTCGAGGATGAAAAGAACAAGAAACGGGCTTAAAACAGGCCAAATTGGGTTAAAAAAGAAATCGACACGGCCTGGACTTCAAGCCACACGGTCGTGCCTCAACAATTAACTAAGACACGGCCATGCCACAATTTACACGGCCTTGCCCCAATCGACAGAATCGAGACATGGCTTGAAAACGATTTACACGGGCGTGTACCATGGCCATGCCCCTGCCGCGAGAGAGAGCAATTTCACTCCAATTTGGATACTTTGAGCCAAAGAAACATATTCCAAAGAGTATTCAAACATCGAGTAAGAAGCAGACTTAAATTAGGACACTTAGAGGCCAAGTAAAGCATTCCAAGAGCCTATATAAACACCCTAAGTGTATCTTGAAAGGAAGGGGGTGAGCTATGCCAAAGAGCCAAAGCCAGAGCAGTCAATTCAGGGAATTACTCGAAGATAGCCAGTTGATCCATCTCAAGAAGCCAGAATTCTACTCAAGACGGAGGATCTCTCCTTCAATTCCTTCAGGGGGTTTTAGGGATTTCTTATGTTTTGTTTTATCTTTTCTCCTGAGATGTTTTATTTTAAAGTTATGAACTAAACCCTTCAGATACTTGAAGGGGATGAAACCTAGATGAATCTTGTTATTGTTTTCTGAATTATATGATAAATACTTAGTTTGTTCTTAATTGTGCATGCTTAATCCAAATTCTGATGTGCTTAGGTGGAGGAGGAATAGACCCTGCCTAAGAGTAGATCTAGCATAATTAAGCAGAGTTGATGGCATGCCTACAGATAGGGTGACTAGATTTTGTCAGATTAGGGTGAAACCTAATATGGGAATCCATAGATCGATTTACTGCTATTCTAGGGGGTTAGTATAAGAGAATGAGAGTTCCACTAATTAACCTAGGGTTAGACGTTATTCACCTCGAGGAAGGGTTTAATATACGTTAGGGAGTCTCACGGATCAAACTAAGTGAATAAATCATATGGTTTAGTGTTAGATAACAAGTGAAGTCTAGGTGGATTCTTCCTGAAGGTATCGTCGTGATCAACTAAGTTTTTCATCAAGTTATTTCCAAATTCATTCTCTTTTGTCTTTGAGTCTTTAGTTTAGTAGTCATTAATTTAGATTAAATCAACCAATCACTCCATATTCTAGGCTAAATAATAAAATGAATGTTAGTATTAGTACTTTTAGTTCCTTTGGGTTCGACAATCCGGTCTTGCCTAAGCTATACTACTGTTCGATAGGTACACTTGCCTTAAATCGTTGTCAGAGTTAGTCTCCAGGTTCGATCACATTCATTATAAATTTTAAAACTCAATAGACACACGATCAGGCGTTATTATCTATTCGGTGAAAAATGCCATGTCTATTCGGATCACAAGAGTCTAAAGTATTTAATGACTCAGAAGGATCTGAATTTGTGACAGCGACAATGGTTGGAACTGTTAAAAGACTACGAGCTTGTGATTGATTATCACCCGGGGAAGGCTAATGTGGTTGCTGATGCACTTAGCCAGAAATCATTATTTGCTCTTCGTGCAATGAATGCGGATGTAGCTATGATTGATGATGGTGCAATTATTGCAGAATTGAAAGTGAGACCATTGTTCGTTCAACAGATTAGCGAAGCTCAAGAGGTTGATAATGACTTAATAGCAAAGAGGGGTCAATATGGCTCGAGTGATGATTCAGGTTTTCAGTTAGATGCTGAGGGATGCTTACGGTGTAGAAACCGAATATGTGTGCCTAAGAATCTTGAGTTGATTCGAATGATCTATGATAAAGCTCATAATAGTAGGTTGTTATTTGAATGATCCTGAGTTAATGAATTTGATGTATTAATGATCCAATGGAATTATCCTCGCTCGTAAATATTCGGTTATGGCATTGTCTTAGTTGGTATTTATGTTTTTCTTGGATTGATTATATATGCATATGTTCGGTCATGGGGTTTTAAAAATGATAAACCATTATTGTTTATAATTAGTTATGGTATGCATGTGACTGAATATATGTGGTCAATTCATTGGTATAAGTTAACTATAGATAAAACTATATATATTTGGCTACGCTATTTAAAATGACCAAAGGAATAGTGTTTTGCTATTTGAATGTAATTAGTTTTAATTGATGTTAATGATATCATTTATGATATGTTAGTTAATGTTTTGATATTAGAAGGGATGTACATGTTTAATCGTGAAAGTATAGATTGATACGCATCTAACAATGAAGTAGTTTTTTTATGGGGTGCATTGACTTGTGGTTGGATAAGTAATGCCCGTAACCCTAATCCGGTGACAGATATGGGATAGGGGTGTTACACAAGCCACACGCCCGTGTGCTAGGTCGTATGCCAGGCCGTGTGCCAATTAGGGGGTATACTGAATTGCACCACCGGCCGATCACACGCCCGTGTGTGAGACAGTGTGAAGGATACTGAATTTATTTCAATTTCAACACTAGGGGCACACAGCCGTGTATCATGACCGTGTGTCACACACGGATGAGACACACGTCTGTTTGGACAAAAATAGGCTATTTACCAAGTCAATTTGCCACCCAAAATCTCATGTACCTAAACAACTTAAATGACAACAATTCATAGCACAATAGAACATCTATTCTAACCACATTCAATAAAATTTCATACCATTTCAAATATTAATAACTACATGCTTATATCCTAAGTTTAAAACAACCAAAACCTACTCAAATACATATACCAATCAACTAGTTTAACCATTACCTAACATACCTCATTTTTGTAACAATTCACAAACAAGGTACCAATTCCACAAACTTCAAATATGTCCATTCACATATCCATCCAAGAACTTCAATATCAACACATATGCACATAACCAAATTCACCAAATTAAGCCAAATCTCATGGCTATATTTACAAACCAAAACATATACATTTACATTGCCAATTCATTTGGCCAACATCATTACCAAAACATAACCAACGTAACTCAAATACATATACATGCCATATGCTTAAAACATATTTTCAATACCGTGACATTTCCACAAGTCTTTCACTAAAGCTATGCATTTATTTCTCAATTCTTTGATTTCTCGAGTCAAAATTCTAATCGGTTCTTTGTTGTTCGTCATATCAGGCTGAATCTCAATCTTTGATAGAGAAATCACATGAGATGGATCAGATCTATATCGGTGCAGCATCGATACGTGAAACACGTTGTGGATCTTTTCTAATTCAATAGGTAACGCTAGTCGATATGCCATTGGCCCTATTCTTTTGATGATCTCATACAGCCCGATGAAACATGGACTCAACTTGCCTTTCCAGCCAAATCTAACGATTTTCTTCCACGGAGACACTTTCAAAAACACTTTGTCACTGATTTGAAATTCAATATCTTTTCGTTTCAAATCCGTGTACGATTTCTAACGATCTGAAGTTGCTTTTAAACAGTTGCGAATTACTTTTACTTTCTCTTCGATTTCTTTAATCAAATCAATCCCCTGAATCTGTATCTCGCTAAGTTCAGTCTAGTACAATGGAGTTCGGCATTTACAACCATACAAAGCTTCGTATAGTGACATCTTTATACTCAATTGAAAGTTGTTATTATACGTAAATTCAACCAGCGGCAAATATTTCTCCAAATTGCCTTCAAATTCTAATACATAACGTCTGAGCATATCTTTAAGGATTTGAATTACTCGTTCTAACTGTCCTTTAGTTTGTGGATGAAAAGCTGCACTAAAATTCAATTTTGTACCCAGAGCTTCTTGCCATTTCTTCTAAAATCATGATGTAAACCTCGGATCTCTATCCAAAATAATTGAAACTTGTACCCCGTGCAATCTAACGATCTCAGCAATGTACAATTCAGATAATCGATCGAGTGACTAATCAGTACATACCGAAATAAAATGTGCTAATTTCGTCAGTCAATTAACGACAACCCGAATTGTATATTTCTTTTTCGAAGACTAGGGTAATCTCGATACGAAATCCATAGTCACTCTATCCTATTTCCACTCTAGTATCATCACAGACTGAAGCAAACCTGAAGGTACTTTATGCTCGGCTTTCACTTGTTGACAAACTAAACATTTCGCTACATATTCAAAAATGTCTTATTTCATACCCGACCACCAATACAGTTGTTTCAAATCATTATACATTTTAGTACTCCCAGGATGAATAGATAAACAACCACTATGTGCCTCGTATAAAATTTTCTAATTCAACTCTAGATTTTTAGGTGCACAGATTCTATTTCGGAACATCAAACAATCATCAGATCTGATTTTGTTCTCTGAATCACTAGTCAACTCGCCTTGCATTCTTTTAGCTTGCAGTTCACTATCACATTTCTAAGCTTTACAAATTTGCTGAAGAAATACTGGTTTAGCTTTTAACTCAGCTAAAATTGATCCGTCATCGGATAATGTCAACTGTGTATCCATTTCTCTCAAGGCAAACAATGACTTTCTACTCAAAGCATCAGCCACTATATTCGCTTTTCCCTGGTGATAATCAATCACCAATTCATAATCTTTTAGTAGCTTGATGGTGGTGGAAAAAGTCTTAAAATTTATATAATGAATGATCGAGCCTAGAAACTAACTATCACCATGATTAAGGCAAGCGAACCTATCGAACAGTAGTATAGTTTAGTGGCAAGACCGGATTGTCGAACCTAAGGGAACCAAAAGTACTAATACTAACTTTCTTCTTATTATTTAACCTAATAATTAAGAGAATTGTTATTTAATCTAAATTAACTAACTACTAAGCTAAAGATGCTAAGACACAGAGAAGGAATTGGGGAAATACTTGTGGGAAAACCAATTGATTAAGACAATACTTGAGGAAGAATCCACCTAGACTTCACTTGTTAGCTAACTCTGAACTAGACGATTTATTCAGTTGACTTGATTTGTAGGATTCCCTAATTTATATTAATACCTCTCTCGAGGCTACTAACGTCTAACCCTAGGTTGATTAATTCAAATCTCTTTCTAATTAAAACCCCTAGAATTCAATTAACTCGATCTATGGACTCCCATATTAGGTTTGACCCTAATCCGATAGATTTTCGTCATCCTATCTCTAGGGTTGCGATCAACTCCGCTTAACTATGCTAGATCTACTTTTAAACAGGGAATATTCCTCCTCTGCCTAAGCACATCAATACTTGAATCAATATCCTGAAATATCTATAGTTCAGAAAACAATAACAAGATCCATCTTAGGTTTCATCCCCCTCAGATATTTGAGGGGATTAGTTCATAAACATAAAAGAATACATCTCAGAAGCAAATATAAAATAAAACATAAAGAAAACCCTAAAACCCCCTAAAGGAATTGAATGAGAGATCCTCAGTCTTGAGTATGACTTCGGCTTCTGGGATGAATCAACTGGCTTTCTTCGAGTGAATCCCACAATTCTGGCCCTCTAGCTTGGCTCCTTGGCCTAGCTGAATGCCCTTTTTAAGGTTGGCCTCTAGGGTGTTTATATAGGCTTTTGGAATATCTTTCTTTGCCTCTAAGTACCCTAATCCGAATGGAACTCTTCTTTGCTGCGGTAGGGACACGCCTGTGTGGCACGCCCGTGTGATTCGGGGCTAGGTCGTGGTCGGATCTGCTAAGGAGGCACGGCTGTGTGTCTCTAGCCCAGGCCGTGTTGATTTTGTACTTTGGCCCATTTTCTCTATTTTTGGCCCGTTTCTTGTTCTTTTCATCTTCCGGTGCTTTCCTAAGTATAAAACATGAATTTAAAGGATTAGGAGCACCAAATTCTACAATTCAGGGAATAAATCTTCCAAAAGTATGCTAAATGCAGGATTAAAATATGTTCATATTATGGTTCATCATAGCTCGAGCCATCTCTATTGTCGCAAATTCAAGATCTTTCTGAGTCATAATATATTTTAAGCTTTTATGATCAGTAAAGATGTGGCATTTTCACCGTACAAATGATGACACCAAATTTTCAGTGCAAAAACTATAGAGGCCAACTCTAAATCATGCGTACAATAATTCTTTTCGTGCGGTTTCAACTATCTAGAAGCGTATGCTATCACTTTTCTCTCTTACATCAAAACGCAACCTAAACCATTCAATGACGCGTCGCTATAAATAAAAAATTCTTTACCCGATTCAAGTTGAACCAACACTGGTGCCTTAGTTAACAATGCTTTCAATTGATCAAAGCTTTGTTGACATTTTTCGGACCATTCAAACTTTACATCTCTCTGAAGCAATATAGTCATCGGTGTAGAAATCATCGAGAATCCTTTAACGAAGCGCCAATAGTAACCAGCTAATCCTAGAAAACTTCTATCCTCAGATACATTTCTAGGTGGTTTCCAGTCAATAACTGCAGATATCTTGGTCAGATCAACTCTTATACCTTCCGCCAAAAAATATGCCCCAAAAATCCAACTTTCCGGAGCCAGAACTCACAATTGCTGAATTTAGCATACAGTTTCTTATCTCTCAAGGTTTGCAACACAGTCCTCAAATACTCGGCATGCTCAGACTCATCTCGTGAATAGATCAGAATGTCGTCAATAAACACCACAATAAATCTGTCTAAATACATTTTAAAGATTCGATTCATCAAGTCCATAAAAATGGCAGGAGCATTAGTTAATCCAAAAGCCATAACAAGGAATTCATAATGTCCATACCTTGTTCTGAACGCAGTTTTCGGCACATTTGAGTCTTTAACTCGCAACTAATAATAACCAGATTTAAAATCAATCTTAGAAAACACTGTTGCACTTTTCAACTGATCAAATAAATTGTCTATTCTCAGAAACAGATACTTATTCTTTATCGTAACTTTGTTGAGCTGACGATAGTCAATACATATTCTCATTGATCCATCTTTCTTCTTTATGAACAATACAGGTGCACCCCAAGGCGAAAAACTAGGTCGTGCAAAGCCTCTATCTGTTAACTCTTGCAACTGAGCTTTCAACTCTTTCAACTCAATTGGAGCCATTCTGTACGGAGCTATATATATCAGTGAAGTTCCTGGTACTAATTCAATAGCAAATTCAACCTCTCTGATAAGTGGCAACGCTGGTAATTCTTCAGGAAACACATCCGGATATTCATAGACAACTGGCACTGATTCAATCTTTGATTCAGACACTTTTTTATCCAAAACATAAGCAAGATAGGCTTCACAACCTTTTCTCACACTCCTCTAAGCTAACATAGACAAAATCACAACAGGCAATTCATTCGATTCATTTGATTCAATCCGAAGAATATCATCATTCTGACACTTCAATTGTATAACCTTTCGTCCACAATTCACAATAGCATGATGCAGAGTCAACCAATCCATTCCCAGAATTACATCGAACTCATCAAATAGAAAAAGCATCAAGTCAGCTGAAAAGCAGTAACCCTGAGTTATTAAAGGATAATTTTTGCAAACCTTATCAACTAAAACATACTTGCCTAAGGGGTTCGATACTTTAATCACAAACTCAGTAGACTCGATAGGCAAACTTTTATTAAACACCAAATTCATACATATATACGAGTGTGTCGATCCAGGGTCATAGTATCATAAAGAGAGAATGTACCGGTAATAACATCTGGGGATGACGCTTCTTTGCGAGTGCAAATAGCGTAGGCTCTAGCAGGTGTTCTGGCCTCGGATCTCACAACTGAGTCCCTATTTATACCTTTACCACTAGATACATTTCCTGTATTCTTTGGTGGTCTCCCTCTCGCAGTCTTTACTGCTCGATCTTACATTCTAAACTTTTTCATTCTCAGATAACTTTAGGCAATCTCGAATAAAGTGATTTGGTGAACCACATTTGAAAGAAGCTTCAGTACTCTTATTCCAACATTCACCAAAATGTCTTCTCCCGAACTGTTGACACTCGAGTTTGTTATTTCTCACACTGCCGACACTCGAGACAGAAGTATTTTGTGCTTTAAGATTCACATGTTGACTTTCACGATCTCTATTCTGGTATCCCACTAATGCATTAGATCTATTGTATGAATCTCAAAATTTCTTTGATGAAGAATGAGAAGGTTTATTCATCGGTCTTTTCCTCAAATCTCTAGCATCTAAATCAACTTTCTTCTTTTCTCGGCTAAAGTTTTTAGCTTTGCAAGCACGATCAACTAATACAAAAAATTATTTTAAATCTAAAATCCCAACTAGAAGTTTAATGTCTTCATTCAGGATCAACAAACCGCTTGCACATTATCTCTTCAGTAGAAACATACTCTCAAGCATACTTGCTTAACCGTACAAATTCTCTTTCATATTCTGTCAACGGTCATTTGGCCCTTTTTTAACTCTAGAAACTCTTTGTGTTTTTTATCCAAAAATCATTGACTTATACATTTCTCTCAGAACTTCGTTTGAAAGAATTCCCAAGTCACTCACTCTCTTGGCACCACTGATACTAACGTATTCCACCACTGATATGCTGTGTCTCTCAGAAGGGATATAGCACGCTTTAAGCGTTCAGCTGGCGTACACGAAAGTTCATCAAACACTCGGATAGTATTTTCAAGCCAAAACTCGGCTCTTTTAGGATCATCATCAACATTAGCTCTGAACTATTCAGCCTCCTGTTTACAGATCTTGTCAACTGGAGGCTTATTCAACCTTAAAAGCTCAACTCCTTGAGGAGCTACAGGTAAAATTTGGGGATTAGGAGAGGGTGGAAGTTGTTAAGCAGCCAAATTAGTACGAATGTATTGAGTGAACCACTCATTCATCATTTGGAAGAAGGCTTTTTTAGCCTCTCCTCCCTGGCTGCCCGTCATAGGTCTAGAATTAGACGGCGTTTTCTCTTGCGCGGGAGCAGGCGCATTACTCTCAACCTCATCAGCTATCGCTCGATTGGGATCCATTTACTATATAAAAACACATTTTCAAATGTCAGGAGTCATCACACTATCACAGTTTATATATGGCATGTATAGCTAGACACTCATACACGCTATATTAATCCTAGAATCGACTAAACTGTGGCTCTGATACCAATAAATGTAACACCCCTCACCCGTATTTAATGCCAGAATAGGGTTACAGAGCATTACTGAACTTATGAAATAATTAAACAACTATTTAACATACAATTGTTCAATTCAATCACTCACCATTCAATCTCAAGCAATTTGTCCCTATTAAGAGCCTATGAGGCCTTAAACATGCTTTGGGAGTGGTTCGGGACTAAACCGATAACTTAGGAAATTTTTCAACACTTAGCAAATTTTTCTTCAAATCAGGGAAGACACGCCCGTGTGGACAGGCCGTATGTCTCACACGGCCACCAGACATGCCTGTGTCACAGGCCATGTGAAAACAAGGGGTACATACTGAATTGGGTCACACGGCCAACCACACACCCGTGTGTCTAGCCCGTGTGCCCTTCGAAGTGGCCACACATGCCCGTGTGCCAGGTCATGTGTTAGGCCATGCCAAACCTGTAGGATATACTGAATTATGCAACACGGCCAAGCCACACGCCCGTGTGCTAGGCCATGTACCAATTAGGGGGTATACTGACTTGTACTACACGGCTGATCACATACCTGTGTGTGAGACCGTGTGGAGCATACTGAATTTATTTTAATTTCAACACCAGTGGACACATGACCGTGTGTCACACACGGATGAGGCACACGTCCATGTGGACAAAAATAGGCTATTTACCAAGCCAATTTGCCACCCAAAATCTCATGTACCTAAGCAACTCAAATGACACCAATTCATAGCATAATAGAACATCTATTCTAACCATATTCAAAACAATTTCATACCATTTCAAATATTAATAACAACATGCTTATATCCCAAGTTTAAAACAACCAAAACCTACTCAAATACATATACCAATCAACTAGTTTAACCATTACCTAACATACCTCATTTTTGTACCAATTCACAAACAAGGTACCAATTCCACAAACTTCAATATGTTCATTCACATATCCATCCAAGAACTCCAATATCAATACATATGCACATAACCAAATTCACCAAATTAAGCCAAATCTCATGGCTATATTTACAAACCAAAACATATACATTTACATTACCAATTCATTTGGCCAACATCATTACCAAAACATAACCAACATGACTCAAATACCTATACATGCCATATACTTAAAACATAGTTTCAAAAGTACCAAAGAGTCAGTGGATAGTGTGGTAAAGTCTACGACGATCCCCGAGTCTAAGCTAGCTTTGAAATCACTATAAAACAAGGAAAAGAAAAGAAGTAAGCTATATAGATTAGTAAGCTCGTATGCTAACAATGAGCAACTATCATCAATTATTAATCATTCATATAATAGAAAACAATGTGCAACAAATCTATTAAATCTCAAGTCATCATATGATCATTCATTTAACTTACCAAGGAACTCATCAATTTCATAGTTTTCAATACTGAATTCATTTCCGTAGGTACTTGTACAATATTGTACCTGTAACATCCTGAATAGGGCCTATGCATTTCCAGTTTAATTGTATGAAATGACAAGTTTCAAGTACTATGAATAAATTTTTGATACTTTTGGAAATCTAGAAATGCATGGAAATGAAAATGGAAATGGAAATGAAAATGGAAATGGAAATGAACATTTTTGGAAACCTAGACATTTTTGGAAACTTAGACATTTTTGGAAACTTAGACATTTTGGGAAACCTGAACATTTTGGAAACTTGAACATTTAGGAAACTTGAACATTTTGGAAACTTGAACATTTTGGAAACTTAGACATTTTGGGAAACTTGAACATTTTGGAAACCTGGAAAATCTGAGTCATTGAAAATTTTAGGAAACTTAAAATTGACCCCGGAATGTCGAATTTTAGAGCCCAAAGGGGAACTTAGGGCCAAGTGACCCTAAAGATATAAAGTACATGAAATTTGACCCAATAACGGGCTTGGAAATGTGGCCTGAAGATGCCACATAAGGCCTTAGGAAATGGCCCACATGCAAAAGGTTTTTGGGCCTGAGTTTGAGTCATCCATGAAGCAAATAATGAAGGCTTTATTTTTGCTTCCAGAAGGCTGAGGTGGACGGCATGGGTTTCTAGAAAAGGAAGAGTTTTATTTGCATAAATATGTGAATAATAAGAGATAAATAAAAGAGTTTTATTCACATAAATATGTGAATAATAAGAGATAAATAAAGGAGTTTTATCCACATAAATATGTGAATAATAAGAGATAAACAAAGGAGTTTTATTCACATAAATATGTGAATAATAAGAGATAAATAAAGGATTATTTTCTAAGGAGATAATTGAGGAGATAATGGATGGATTAAAGGCTTTTATCTTTTAAATAAAAGAGATAATATTATCTTAAGGAGAGTGGTGGCCAAGTCAAGGACTCTTGGCCTAGCAAATTTGGCTATAAAAGGAGAACCCAAGGTCTTTTCTCTCATCTTTCCAAGTAGCCAAAATCCTTTGCTCTCTCCCTCTGCCGAATTTTCTTTCTATCTTTTCTTCTTCTCTTTTCTTCATCTGTCAAGCCAAAACCTTTTCTTTTGATCCCGATTAAATCTCCATAGCAAAACCACAAACTCTAGGCAAGGAAGCAATCGGTCAAGGCATTAAGGATCTTTTACAACCTGTCGAATACAAGGAGTAATCTTTCGGAAATCTAAGGATCCAAGGTAAGATATTTTATTCGATTAAAGGTTATGATGTATATGTTAGATTAGATCTAACATGAAAATTAAACAGACATATAGGGCAAGGAATTCTCTTGATTTGGAATTTGTATGGTAAGTGATATTCGCCAAGGCTTAATTTTGGTATTTGGAATTATTTTCATTATTTCAAAAGCGGAAACTCACATGGTTACATGATTTAGTATTAGCCGATTTCAAGGAAAAGGATACTAGTAATTTTGGGATTTGATTTACAATCATCCAATTGGCAACAAGGTAAATAATACAAATCCTACTAGGATTTGGTTTTAAGCCAAATAGGTTTGTTAATATGTTTTAATAATTGGCGAATATAGGAGATAAAGATCTAGATCGGTAGATCGTTCTTTGGGATTTCAAGGAATCTATTAAGCCAATCGTGTGTACCCTTACTATCCTTCGATATTAAATGGCTAAATATTTTAATATATGATATGAATAATAATGTGAATGTGGCTATGTACCACAAATGTGGCAAAAAGTACCAGTGCACGTTTCCTACTCGATAGGATTGTGAAAATGTTATTTAATAACATGCAAATATATGTATATAAACATGAAATTAATTTAGTTATGCTATATATATGTTTTGGGGCATTCGGGATTTATGTGAAAGGGGAGAACAGTGTTGACTTGGTCTCACCAACGAAGGTGTTAACCGGTCTCACTAACGAAAAATGTTGACTACGGTCACATTGCGAAATTTTGGTAACCGGTTACAACAGTGTCAAATGACACAACGTTTAAATTTGTTTATAGTGTCTAATGACACAACGTGGAGAGTAGCGGATGGAGGGTTGACTTAGTAGTCCCCACGGTGTGAATGGCAGGTACGGGTGGAGAGTAGCGGATGGACAATTAGGATTGGGTTTGGGTTGCATCATAATCTCATTTTTATATGGATCTGAGGTTTTGAACATGAATGCCTGATTTATTGATTGATAGTATTGTGTGCACATTGAGTCTCATTGACTCACCCCATTGTGGGAATTATTTTTCGGTGATGAGCAAAGGTTTTGGATGGTAGGTAGACCATGAGGTGGCCATGTTACATGCGAAAATTTCATTTAATTTGGACTTAAATTTTATTTTAGTTGCTTTTATCCTATTTTGGGTTTTATTTTATGTAATAAGGCCATAGTGATTATTTTATTATTGTTTTAATTACTATGTTACTTAATTTATGTTATTTAAAGATTAAGTAAATTTTATTTAAAACAAACTCTAAATATTTTGTCCTTTGAAATAAATGGATTTTCAATATAAAAAATAAACTTGTTTTCAACTCGAGCCCAACCCACAACAAACTATCTTTCAAAACACATGATTTCAAAGTATTGAATGAATTTTGAATCGGGTTACTTGAGAACATACAGATCCGGTCCATTCGTGGGTAGGGTGTGGGTGTTTCGATTTGGTATCGAGCCCAGTTTTAAACTCTCGGCACGTGGGCTAAGGCCCAAAACATTTTGAATTGAGCCCAAATGATTTTCTTTGAAAATAAGCGTGCTTTTGGCATGGCCCTAAGTCTCTCAACCCATGATCCACCGGTAAGTACCCCTAACTATATGTGTGATTCTGTGATTTATATAAGGGTAGAAAAGGCATGGAACGTAGAATAGAATGATAGGAATTTGAACCCTAGGATTAGTCTACTCAAACACAAATACATAAGACTTAATACACTAGACAAACCTGTGATTAATTCACCGAGCTAGGGTGTGGTAACTGTTGTGCGCATGTCTAGGAGTGGATTCAGTAAGAGCTTGGTATTTAAGCAGTCCTAGTGACTCACCTCCTCTTTACTCGAATTCTACCTGGTGCGTAGTAACCGTTCACCCTAACCAAGAGGACTTAGTCACGGGCTAAACCCAATAACTAAAACCCGAAAGGGACTAGCCGTATTTTAGGAAACCCTAATTTTAAAATTTCTAAATTACCCTCTTGATTTGAAAAGAATATTTTTATAAATTTTCCGAAATATTTCGATTTACAAACTTACTAAAATACCCTAGTGGTAAAATTACAAAATGCCCTTGGTTTATAAAATGTCCAACTACTCAATAGTTTTGCCAAAATTTCATTTTGTTATAAATGTTCAAAACCCTAATTTGCAAACTATCGTGAAAATACCACGATTTTGGAAAATTATAAAATTGCCCTAACTCACCAAAATTACCAAAATGACCTCGATTTTCAAAATTTTTGCAACTTCATCATTTTGGAAAATAAATTTCTCAAAAAGAACCTTCAAAATTTTGCAACTTCTGAAATATCCCTGATTTATTAAAATTTTACAATTTACCCCGATTTGTGGAAAAAATTACTAAAATACCCCCAAGGTCCAAATATTTTCGAAATACCCTCGGATTTCAAAAAAAAATTCTCCAAAATACCCCGAGAACTTTAAAATCCAAAAATACTTTGCGACAAAATCACCAAGGAACCTTATTTTGACAAATTACGAAAATACCCCTGTAGGACAAATTACGAAAATACCCCCGGGTAGTGGAAAAACAACAACAAATGAAAACTACAACGTTTCTTTGAATGAACTAAGGTTCATAATTGTTTGATGGATGTATGAATGAATGAAAAGACTGTGTGCATGTATGAATACGAAAGAACCACTCCTAAAACTCTTTTCATAAAACTTCTTCGCGGGTAATAAGTGAAACAAGTACTAATGTATAAAACTTTTAAATCAGATTAAATCGCGACGTTAGAAAATGAGTTCTAAGGGATGTGAATTTAGAGATGGTGCCTAGAAAGTATGATGGTTCTATTAAGATCAGAGTGCGCAGCGTAAGCGTAGTATGGTGAGAAGGATTGTACGACTGTTAATAAAGTAATTTCGAGGACGAAATTATTTTAAGGGGGGTAGAACTGTAACATCCTGAATAGGGCCTATGCATTTCCAGTTTAATTGTATGAAATGACAAGTTTCAAGTACTATGAATAAATTTTTGATACTTTTGGAAATCTAGAAATGCATGGAAATGAAAATGGAAATGGAAATGAAAATGGAAATGGAAATGAACATTTTTGGAAACCTAGACATTTTTGGAAACTTAGACATTTTTGGAAACTTAGACATTTTGGGAAACCTGAACATTTTGGAAACTTGAACATTTAGGAAACTTGAACATTTTGGAAACTTGAACATTTTGGAAACTTAGACATTTTGGGAAACTTGAACATTTTGGAAACACGGAAAATCTGAGTCAGCATGAAAATTTTAGGAAACTTAAAATTGACCCCGGAATGTCGAATTTTAGAGCCCAAAGGGGAACTTAGGGCCAAGTGACCCTAAAGATATAAAGTACATGAAATTTGACCCAATAACGGGCTTGGAAATGTGGCCTGAAGATGCCACATAAGGCCTTAGGAAATGGCCCACATGCAAAAGGTTTTTGGGCCTGAGTTTGAGTCATCCATGAAGTAAATAATGAAGGCTTTATTTTTGCTTCCAGAAGGCTGAGGTGGACGGCATGGGTTTCTAGAAAAGGAAGAGTTTTATTTGCATAAATATGTGAATAATAAGAGATAAATAAAGAGTTTTATTCACATAAATATGTGAATAATAAGAGATAAATAAAGGAGTTTTATCCACATAAATATGTGAATAATAAGAGATAAATTAAGGAGTTTTATTCACATAAATATGTGAATAATAAGAGATAAATAAAGGATTATTTTCTAAGGAGATAATTGAGGAGATAATGGATGGATTAAAGGCTTTTATCTTTTAAATAAAAGAGATAATATTATCTTAAGGAGAGTGGTGGCCAAGTCAAGGACTCTTGGCCTAGCAAATTTGGCTATAAAAGGAGAACCCAAGGTCTTTTCTCTCATCTTTCCAAGTAGCCAAAAATCCTTTGCTCTCTCCCTCTGCGAATTTTCTTTCTATCTTTTCTTCTTCTCTTTTCTTCATCTGTCAAGCCAAAACCTTTTCTTTTGATCCCGATTAAATCTCCATAGCAAAACCACGAAACTCTAGGCAAGGAAGCAATCGGTCAAGGCATTAAGGATCTTTTTACAACTGTCGAATACAAGGAGTAATCTTTCGGAAATCTAAGGATCCAAGGTAAGATATTTTATTCGATTAAAGGTTATGATGTATATGTTAGATTAGATCTAACATGAAAATTAAACAGACATATAGGGCAAGGAATTCTCTTGATTTGGAATTTGTATGGTAAGTGATATTCGCCAAGGCTTAATTTTGGTATTTGGAATTATTTTTCATTATTTCAAAAGCCGGAAACTCACATGGTTACATGATTTAGTATTAGCCGATTTCAAGGAAAAAGGATACTAGTAATTTTGGGATTTGATTTACAATCATCCAATTCGGCAACAAGGTAAATAATACAAATCCTACTAGGATTTGGTTTTTAAGCCAAATAGGTTTGTTAATATGTTTTAATAATTGGCCGAATATAGGAGATAAAGATCTAGATCGGTAGATCGTTCTTTGGGATTTCAAGGAATCTATTAAGCCAATCAGGTGTGTACCCTTACTATCCTTCGATATTAAATGGCTAAATATTTTAATATATGATATGAATAATAATGTGAATGTGGCTATGTACCACAAATGTGGCAAAAAGTACCCAGGTACGTTTCCTACTTCTGATAGGATTGTGAAAAATGTTATTTAATAACATGCGAATATATGTATATAAACATGAAATTAATTTAGTTATGCTATATATATGTTTTGGGGCATTCGGGATTTATGTGAAAGGGGGAGAACAGTGTTGACTTGGTCTCACCAACGAAGGTGTTGACTTGGTCTCACCAACGAAAAATGTTGACTACGGTCACATTGCGAAATTTTGGTAACCGGTTACAAAGTGTCAAATGACACAACGTTTAAATTTGTTTATAGTGTCTAATGACACAACGTGAGAGTAGCGGATGGAGGTTGACTTAGCAGTCCCCACGGTGTGAATGGCGGTACTGGTGGAGAGAAGCGGATGGACAATTAGGATTGGGTTTGGGTTGCATCATAATCTCATTTTATATGGATCGAGGTTTTGAACATGAATGCACGATTTATTGATTGATAGTATTGTGTGCACATTGAGTCTATTGACTCACCCCATTGTGGGAATTATTTTTTCAGGTGATGAGCAGTGACGGACCGGGCCGGTAGACCATGAGGTGGCCATGCTACATGCAAAAATTTCATTTAATTTGGACTTAAATTTTATTTTTAGTTGCTTTTATCCTATTTTGGGTTTTATTTTATGTAATAAGGCCATAGTGATTATTTTATTATTGTTTTAATTACTATGTTACGAATTTATGTTATTTAAAGATTAAGTAAATTTTATTTAAAACAAACTCTAAATATTTTGTCAACTGAAATAAATGGATTTTCAATATAAAAAAATAAACTTGTTTTCAACTCGAGCCCAACCCACAACAAACTATCTTTCAAAACACACAGATTTCAAAGTATTCGAATGAATTTTGAATCGGGTTACTTCGAGGACATACCAGATCCAGTCCATTCGCGTGGGCCGGGTGTGGGGTGTTTCAGTACCAATCTCATAATCAACCACTTTTTTCTTTTACCCATTGAATCATTCAGAATAGAAGTCGGATACTCAAGGTCTCGCTCGATAAGTACCTATACCGTGGCCTGAAGCCAAATCAAGGTAACTTATCCGAAATTCTGATATCATGGCTTGAAGCCAAATCAGCTGATATGCATGGCCATAAGCCAAATCAATTTATCTCGCACACATAGTGCTAAATCATGGCCCGAAGCCAACTCAAGTATACCTAATGACATGTCACTAGCATCCTAAACTATTCCTAAGGTTCAATCGGGTTTCCAACTATCGAATCTTCATCGAATCATTTCTGAACTCGTACGTAATCACATAAACACAATTCATGCTATATCAAAGCATATAAAATACATTTGAAATGAATTTATGACATACAAACTTATCTCAGACGTTAAAACGACGAATCGAGTCGATTAGTCGATAACTTTATCTTTTCCCCGATCCAAGTTCGTATTTCACTTTTCTTGATCTAAACATATTCAAAATTAAATTATTTAATCATATATTCATTCAATTTAGTCCAAAACACTCTTTAAAGCACATTTACACTTTTACCCCTAAACTTTCACATTTTCACAATTTAGTCCTTATTTCATAAAATCACAAATTCATGCAATTTAGTCACCACCCATGTTAGCCTAATTTCTCTAGTACTCATATTAGCCCATATTTCTCATTTATTTCACATTTTAACCACTAACTTAACACATTTTTCAATTAAATCCATATTTTGCATTTTCACTAAAAATCACTTTACAAAACTTATTTAACTATTAACAAACATTCATAATCTATCAAGAAACTTCAGAAATAATACATATTCATCAATGGAAACATCTAAAATCATTAACATTTTTGCAAATTAGTCCCTGGGCTAGCTAGAATAAGCTACAACGATATCAAAAACGCAAAAATCATTAAAAACGAGACAAAAATTGTACCTTAATGAGCAAAATAACTATGGCCGAATGAAAACTTAGAAATTTTTTCTTTCCCTCCTTCTCAATCAGTTTGGAGAAGATAATAATGAATAAAATTGATTTTTGTTTTATTAAATTAACCTTTAATAACTAAATTATAAGAATAATGTTAATGAACATTAATTATTCCAAATTTACCAAGCCACTATCATCCAATATCATAATAATGGTCTAATTACCACTTAAGGACCTTATGTTTAAGGTTCTATAGCTATTAAACACCTTTAGCTAATAGAATAGCACTTTTTCACTTTACGCGATTTAGTCCCTTTTCTCAAATTGACCAATTAAAAGATAAAATTTCTTAACGAAAATTTCACACATACATGCTATCATGCTGTAAAAATTAAAATAATAATAAAATAAGTATTTTGACTTCAAATTTGTGGTCCCGAAACTACTGTTCCTATTTAACCAGAAACAGGCTGTTACAACTCTCCCCCTTAGGGATTGTCGTCCCCGAAAATCTTACCAGTGAATAGGTTAGGGTACTATTTTCTTATAGCTTCCTCGAGCTCCCGTAGCCTCTTCAATACTGTGACGTTGCCACAAGACTTTCACTAAAGCTATGCATTTATTTTTCAATTCTTTGATTTCTCAAGTCAAAATTTTGATATGTTCTTCGTTGTACGTCATATCAGGTTGAATCTCAATCTCTGACGGAGAAATCACATGAGATGGATCGAATCTATATCGGCACAACATCGATACGTGAAACACGTTGTGGATCTTTTATAATTCAATAGGTAACACTAGTCGATATACCATTGGCCCTATTCTTTCGATGATCTCATACGGCCTGATGAAACGCGGACTCAACTTGCCTTTTCGGCCAAATCTAACGATTTTCTTCCACGGAGACACTTTCAAAAACACTTTTTCACTAATTTGAAATTCAATATCTTTTTGTTTCAAATCCGCGTACGATTTCTGACGATCTAAAGCTTCTTTTAAACAGTCGCGAATTTTTTTTTACTTTCTATTCGGTTTCTTTAATCAAATAAACCCCGTGAATCTGTCTCTCGCTAAGTTCAGTCCAATACAATGGAGTTCGACATTTATGACCATACAAAGCTTCGTACAGTGACATCTTTATACTCAATTGAAAGCTATTATTAATGAAAATTCAACCAGCTGTAAATATTTCTCCCAATTGCCTTCAAATTCTAATACACAACGTCTAAGCATATATTCAAGGATATGAATTACTCGTTCAGACTGTCCTTCAGTTTTTAGATGAAAAGCTGCACCAAGATTCAATTTTGTACCCAGAGCTTTTTGCCATTTCTTCTAAAACTGCGACATAAACCTCGAATCTCTATCCAAAATAATCAAAACTGGTACCTCGTGCAGTCTAACGATCTCAGCAATGTACAATTCAGCTAATCTATCGAGTGAATAATTAGTACGTACCGGAATAAAATGTGTTAATTTCATCAGTCGATCAACGACAACCCAAATTGTATATTTCTTTTTCGAAGACTGGGGTAATCTCGATACAAAATTAATAAATCGTAAAAGTAACATACTTTAGGCCCACATTTAGTATGCTTTTGGATGATTTAGCCCTTGATTTATGTAAAAAGGTTCTCTTAATCCTTTCTTTTCATGTTTTTACTCAGGAAAGCACCCGAGGATGAAAAGAACAAGAAACGGGCTTAAAACGGGCCAATTTGGGCCAAAGAGGAAATCGACACGGCCTGGACTTCAAGCCACACGACCGTGCCTTGACAATTAACTGAGACACGGCCTGAAAATGATTTACACGGGCGTGTACCATGGCCGTGCCCTTGCCGCGGGAGAGAGCAATTTCACTCGGATTTGGATACTTTGAGGCAAATAAACATATTGCAAGGCCTATTCAAACATCGAGTAGGAGGTATACTTGAATTGGGACACTTAGAGGCCAAGTAAAGCATTCCAAAAGTCTATACAAACTCCCTAAGTGTAACCTGAAAGGGGGGCGATTAGCTAGGCCAAGGAGCCGAGCCAGAAGGTCAGATTTGGGGAATTACTTGAAGATAGCCAGTGGATCCATCTCAAGGAGCCGAAATTTTATTCAAGACGGGGGATTTCTCCTTCAATTTCTTCAAGGGGTTTTAGGGATTTCTTATGTTTTGTTTTATCTTTTCTCTTGAGATGTTTTCTTTATTCATTATGAACTAAACCCTTCAGATACCTGAAGGGGATGAAACCTAGATGAATCTTGTTATTGATTTCTGAATTATATGATAAATAATTAGTTTGTTCTTAATTATGCATGCTTAATCCAAACCTGATGTGCTTAGGTGGAGGAGGAATAAACCCTGTTTAAGAGTAGATCTAGCATAATTAAGCAGAGTTGATCGCACGTCTAGAGATAGGGTGACAAGATTTTACCGGATTAGGGTGAAACCTAATATGGGAGTCCATAGATCGATTTACTGATATTCTAAGGGGTTATTATTCGAGAAAGAGATTTTCATTAATTAACCTAGGGTTAGACGTTATTTGCCTCGAGAGAGGGTTTAATATACGTTAGGGAGTCTTATGGATCAAACTAAGTGAATAAATCATATGGTTCAGTGTTAAATAACAAGTGAAGTCTAGGTGGATTCTTCTTGAGGGTATCGTCATGATCAACTGAGTTTCTCTTCAAGTTATTTTCCAATTCATTCTTTCTATCTTTGTGTCTTTAGTTTAGTATTTGTTAATTTAGATTAAAGCAACTTCACTTATTTTAGGCTAAATAATAAAAAGAAAGTTAGTATTAGTACTTTTAGTTCTTTTGGATTCGACAATTCGGTCTTGCCTAAGCTATACTACTGGTCGATAGGTACACTTGCCTTAAGTCGTTGTCAGAGTTAGTTTTCAAGTTCGATCATTCTCTTTATAAATTTTAAAACTCGACAAAACAACAATCAGAAATCCATAGTCACTCTATCCCATTTCCACTCCGGTATCATCACAGACTGAAGCAAACCTGAAGGTACTTGATGCCCAGCTTTCACTTGCTGACAAACTAAACATTTCGCTACATATTCAGAAATGTCTTGTTTCATACCGACTGCCAATACAATTGTTTCAAATTATTATACACTTTAATACTCCCAGAATGAACAGATAAACAACCACTATGTGCCTCGTATAATATTTTCTGATTCAACTCTGGATTTTTGGGTACGCAGATTCTATTTCGGAACATCAAACAATCATCGGATCTGATTTTTTACTCTGAATCACTAGTCGACTCGCTTTGCATTCTTTTAGCTTGCAGTTCCCTATCACATTTCTAAGCTTCACAAATTCACTGAAGACATACCGGTTTAGCTTTTAACTCAGCTAAAATTGCTCTGTCATCGAATAATGTCAATTGTGTATCCATTGCTCTCAAGGCAAACAACGACTTTCTACTCAAAGCATTAGTGACTACAGTCACTTTTCTCGGGTGATAATAAATCACCAATTCATAATCTTTTAGTAGCTCGAGCCATCCCCGTTGTCATAAATTCAAATATTTCTGAGTCATAATATATTTTAAGCTTTTATGATCAGTAAAGATGTGGCATTTTTCACCGTACAAATGATGACGCCAAGTTTTCAGTGTAAAAATTATAGTTGCCAACTCTAAATCATACGTCTGATAATTCTTTTCGTGTGGTTTCAACTGTCTAGAAGCATATGCTATCACTTTTCCCTCTTACATCAAAACGCAACCCAAACTGTTCAATGACGCGTCACTGTAAATCACAAATTATTTACCCGATTCAAGTTGAACCAACACTGGTGCCTCAGTTAACAATACTTTCAATTGATCAAAGCTTTGTTGACATTTTTTGGACCATTCAAACTTTACATCTCTCTGAGGCAATCTGATCATCGGTGTAGCAATCATCGAGAATCCTTTAACGAAGCGCCAATAGTAACCAGCTAATCCTAGAAAACTTCTGTCCTCAGATACATTTCTAGGTGGTTTCCAGTCAATAACTGCAGATATCTTGCTCAGATCAACTCTTATACCTTCCGTAAAAAACAATATGCCCCAAAAATCTAATATGCCCCAAAAATTTAACTTTCCGGAGCCAGAACTCACATTTGCTAAATTTAGCATACAGTTGCTTATCTCTCAAGGTCTACAACACAGTCCTCGAATGCTTGGCATGCTCAGACTCATCTCGTGAATAGATCAGAATGTCGTCAATAAACACCACAACAAATCTATCTAAATACGGTCTAAATATCTGATTCATCAAGTCCATAAAAATGGCAGGAGCATTAGTTAATCCAAAAGTAATAACAAGGAATTCATAATATCCATACCTTGTTCTGAACGCAGTTTTCGGCGCATCTGAGTCTTTAACTGATTTTTGTTTTATTAAATTAACCTTTAATAACTAAATTACAAGAATAACCTTAATGAACATTAATTATTTCAAATTTACCAAGTCACTATCATCCACTATCATAATAATGGTTAAGGGCCTTATATTTAAGGTTTCATAGCTATTAAACACCTTTAGCTAATAGAATAGTACATTTGCACTTTACGCGATTTTGTCCTTTTTCTCAAATTAATCAATTAAATGATAACATTTCTTAACGAAAATTTCACACATACATGCTATCATGCTGTAAACATTAAAATAATATTAAAATAAATATTTTGACTTCAGATTTGTGGTCCCAAAACCACTGTTCCAATTTGACCAGAAACGAGCTTTTACACTCTTTGTTAACAGGAATTCCTCTTCTCACGTACTGATGGCAAACATGTAAAAATTAGATAAAACTAAGTCAAATAAACTAATGGAATTAAGTAGAATAACCAAACCAAATTACACCAAATTGCTGATCCTCAACAACAGCGCCATAAACTTGTCGCGTGTGAAAATGATATACAAATTGTGCAAGTATACACATCAAATTAAGTAATAAAGTGATAAGTGAGATCATCTCCATAGGGATTGAATTAAGTATACAAATGGTCAAGTTAATATAATAAAGTTAGATTAATGTTATAACAAAATAATGATAAAAAATGAAGTGGTAAACAAAAGGAACATTAATGTGAACAATATGTGTAACTGATGAATAACTGAAAATGCTATGGCAATGGAAGAGTAAAAATGCAATGGCAATTACGAGAATGAATACGTGAATAATATGTAAACGAACAAATAAACAACTAAGAATGCTATGAAAAAGGCACAACAGAAAAAAAAGTAAAGGATATATGATGTGATGTGGAAGGTTGGGATTACTAATAATCTACACTTTATATCGATAATGCATCAACAAAAAATCATTCTCAATCTACTACTCAGAAGAGTTCTAAAGTGGTTTGCTTTTTTTGAGAGCAAAAACCTTAAGTTACTTTGCCTGTGTGTATAGGCTTTTAATACGGTACCCTGGACTATTTCCTTCTATATGAGTGTTGCTCTATGTCTAGAGTCTACCACAAGAATTAGTCAAGTACTTGCTCATATCATTCAATTTTGATCCAACTAATCCAACCTTTTCAGAATTAGATTAGTTTATGGGCATGCTGCACAGTCTATGTCTAAGGATTGCACGCATACAATGTAGAAATAAAAACAATTGAATGAAACAATAAATTAATTTAGATCTATGCTTCAACCATTAAAGAAAAATAAACGTTTCATCGTGTAATCCCTACCCTATGAGATTTAGCTCATGGGTTGGAAAATAAACTTCAAAACCAAAATAACTTCCAGCATCATTTTCATCATTCAATTCACGGATGAATAAAGTAATAAAAGCTGAAGACTTCAAGAAGACAACTTTCACATGTCTAGTTCACACTCCAGCAGCGTAGTGTCCTGTGGTGGCTGAGAGGGACTGCCTTCGTCTTCCTCTTTTCGTCTCTACTCAGCCACTACCCTCTATTTTTACCCAAGGTTCTCCTCCTCTTTGTTGTTGTTCTCTCTTGTTTGCACTTTAGGGTTTCCTCCTTCGGCTTTTTATAAGCTTTTTTCCTAGGATAAATCCAACAACCCAAGATATCTTCTCCTCTTTTTTAGAGTTTCTTTTTGGATTAATATCCCTTCATTTAGGGTAGGTGGTTATCAACCCATGATCTCATGATCTTTTTTCTCTTTTTTAGGCTGAAATTTCTGGTACAAGTAGAGTTGGGTTGAGACTGGTATGCGTTGACTGTTGACTTGGTCATCTTCCTAAAATTGCCATGGCATAAAATTTGGAAAACTGTCCAACCTTTTTGTAACACCCTGGATTTGGGCCTAGAATAAGTGGGTTCGTGTGGCGAGAGAATGGACTTTGTCGTAAAAAAAAAAACTTGTAATTATTGTTTGGATTTAGATTAATGTGCAATTATTGTATACTAATTTTTCCTCCCTTTTAAATATATTAACTGAATTATAATAAAATTTAATGTGGCATAATATTAAACTGTATGTAGTTAATTTATCAAATATTTTCCATAATTTTGTCCTTGTCATATAATTAATTATTTTATTTATGTTATCGATGTGATGAACGAAGTTATAATTTAGAAATATTAATTTTTCTATTATTCTCGATTTAATTTTTATATTTTAATATAATTTAGTTCTTATTTTTTATATTAATTTCTATCGTTAAATTTTGTTAATATACAATATGAGTATATATAATTTGAATGTACTAAAAAAATTAATATGTGGTTTATACTAAAATAAGATAATGGTCAATTTTAATTGACCCTAGATTATGCTAAAATTTGGGGATTTGATTTATATGCTTTACTTTCTTTTACATAGTTTGTCCTCTACTTTTATAATGTCACTAATACATTTAAATAGTTAATTTTTCTTAAAATATTATTCAAATGAAATAAATTATTTTATCATGAAAAATTTGAATGGACATTTTCTTTTAAAAAAATTATTATTGCATGTTTAGTTTAATTTTTAGGGAGGTTGGTGGTAGTCATAAGGCTTTTAAAATATTGTTGGGTTAAAAAATATCACAAGGAAGTAGGTGGTCTAGTGGCTTGTGGCGTTTTAAATAAACTAGAGGTCAAAAGTTCAAGTCTTGGGTATGGCAAAAATTTTTATTTCGCATATGTTAGTATGAAGGCCAGAGCTTAGGCCTTATAATTAGTTGGGGCTATTTCATGACACAAGGAAATGCTTGGCTTAGTGGTAAAGGTGTTAGAAGCAGGAGAGGGAATCAAGGTTCTAGTCGCATTGTACGTGAAATGTTGGGTTTTAAAGCCCGGTGTTGTCGAATATTTTTGGGATTTCTTTGGATGATTTGGTCGCTGTGAAATAGGCCTTAAAAGAAGTTGAGAATGAAACATATCACAAGAAGAGTTCCGGTGCAGTGGTTGGTAGCGTGTGGTTGTGCTTGAAGGTCTTGGGTTTGAGTTGCCTTGTGCACAATAATTTCTTATTTTGCTGCAAGCTTGGGGAAGGTGGTTGAAGTGGACCGAAACACCCAAAGAATGGCTGTTGTTCGGGGAAGGAAATTTGAATATAATTCAAATTGGATTTTTGGCTAGTAATGGAATTTTTGGATGAGGATTGAAGATAAAATTTAGTGATAATAAAGGAATTTAATTGGTGATAAGTTTGAGTTGATTAGGGAGTGTAGGTTTTATTCTATTTATTTATTTATTTATTTATTTTAGTATATATCTGGGTGCCGAAATTCTCTTTAAATAGGGATAGGATCTCTTCAATTCTGGCATTTGAACCCTATTCTTTTCTCTCATTCTTTGTTGTCAAAACTTTTCTTTTCTTCTTCTGTTGAAATTACTTCCTAGCCGGAATTTCTAAGGCTCTCTTTTGTTTACTTTTCCTAAGCCAAAACTGAAACTCCATTCAATTCTTTTAAAAGCCGAAAAACACATCTAGTTCATTTTTTCGGGATTTCCTTAAAAAGCTGAAACTTCTAGATCTCTAATCTTCTACGGTTGCCAAATCTTTCTACAAGGGATAGCCGAAATCTTCTGTAGGGTACGTAACGATTTGGGTTTTCTTTTGATCCTTTTTTGGCTTTTGGAGGCCATAGCCGAATGGCCATATGGAATTAATCTTGTGTTTTTCTTTCTTTTTCGGCATTCCGGGATCTGTAGTGGGGCCAATCGCATAGATCTCTAAGTTGTAGTTCGGTAACACTCGAATCGTGTTACCTTCGGGATTTCAAGGTAAGGAGATTTGTTTATTTTTAAATATATGAAATTGAGTAAAACACTAACTATGGTCGAAAATAGGAGAGGCCCTATTTTCACATCTTTCCGGCTTTTTGAGCAAAGTGGTAGATAGAAGGCAGTAAATCGATTTAGCAAGGATATCGACATAATCAGGTGTGTAACTTTCCACACCATCTAGATCTGTTTGTTAAATACATGATTATAAGACTTGTATGTTCTGATAAATGTCAAAATCCCGGCATAACGTTTGAAACCCAAGGAGGGTAAAGCAAATCACCGTGTTAGTGATCCTGTCATTCTAAGTGAATGTTCGATTAAATGATATGTGTATGCCGATTTTACGTGATTGCATGGGTTGGGTTTGATGAAAAGAGGAAGTTATATGTTGTAGCGGTTTTACCGTGATCTCATTCTAGCGGTTTTACCGTGATGCATTAGTGCTTTTGCCGTAATCATTGTAGTAGCTACGACCATGATCGATGATGAGCGACATGACCGCCATCAAGGCGCAGTGGTGTAGGTTGATTGTAGAAATTCCCAATGGTGTGAATGGTGATGCAGGCGTGTAGTGGATGGAAACCTAGGATTTGGGTTGGGCTTGCATATTATTTTTATTATGTATATTAATTCTGATTATTTTAGTTTTATGGGGCTAAGGCCCAAATCTAATGGTGCATGAGGGTTGTACACTGAGTCTCGCGACTCAACCAATTAATTAACATTTCGGTAGCATTTAGTGCATCTGAATTTGGTGGAGAGGAGCGCAAGGTGGCCATGCAAAAGAACATTTGGATCCAAAGAAAAGACTCTAGTTATTATTTTATATTCTTATTTAATGGATTTTAAATGTCCTTGTAATAAGGCCATGGGCCACCGGTTTATATTTTGTTTTATTACGGGCTTTTATTACTTTTAGTTATTTAAATTTTTATTTTTAATTGAACTAAGGCATGTATTTAAATTTTTGTTTTTAATTCATAAAGACATATTTTATTTAAAACTATAAATTATAAATTTTCCCCGAATAAAAGGTTAAACTTTACCAAAATATTTTTTTTTCTGAAAATGCGACATGTTTTACAAAATTTCCTTAGTGACATACCAAATCCGGTTGTAGTGTTTGGGCCGGGTTTGGGGTGTTACACTTTTGCCCCGGCAAACCTTCATTCATTTATTTCTTTCTCCACATCCTGCACCTGCCAAACCACCAAACACAACCCTTCCACATGCAATTAAAAGTAACAAATAATAATATTTAAGCACCGTCCAAGCTCCTTATACAATGTTCTAAAAATACTAAAATAATATCCTAAAATGCAACTAAGTTCACTTAAGTACAAACAATTGACCTAGCCTAAATGCATGAATTATAACTCTTTTCAAGAGTTATCAATAATCAAGACAATTCTTGCTAATGTTGGTAAGTTTATTACTCAAGCTTTCAATGATTATTGTATGCTACATTGTCTATCTGAGTAACTATCGCAAAAGTCTATTGTTTATACATGTAAAATGGTGTAGAAAAATTAATAATTAAATACCTACAGTTAGTAGCTAAACCATATTTTTTTAAGAACATAATTTTTTGTATATATGTATAAGAATATGACATTTTATATGAGCAGACACTTGTACGCATGTATTAAGTTTTGATGAATAGTTCCCATTACTATTGGCTTTTGGTTAGGAGACAAATATGACCTTTTAGAATTTTTGAATGAGCAATGTATGTTCAAAATTTTCCACCACAATGCACTAAATGGGTATTTAAAGAAAATTGGGAATATACATTAGTTATAAGTCTCCTTGTATTATTAAATCTATTGAATAAATTAGAGATTCAATTATAACGTGATTTGTGATTAATATTTGATTTTATAATTTTTCCAACAACATTAGGGAGAGAGAAATAATAGTTGGATAAGATAATACTTGGAATGAATTATCATTTTCTAGATCCTCATAAAAAGTAATTTAAACTAAGAGTTTAAAATGTAATCCACTTTATTGCAAATTAACAATCACATGCATTTATTGACTTCATGAGAATAACCAAGCATTATATACTAATTAATATTTTGATTTGAATTAAAGTCTCATTAAGACAACTTATTAAAATAAATGAAAGTAATACATGCCTAAAAAGCTGTTAAGTGGATAGGATTTAGTTAATTTCTTTTAAAAGATTTGTTTGATTTTAATAAAAGATTTTATTCTCTCCATTTCTGTCTCCCAATACTGCAAGTTCTTTTCCACTTTCCCCAGTTATATTTATTTATTTATTTATTATTTTATTGTTCTTTTGTTCTTTATTATTAGTAGTATTATTCTGTCGTTCTCCTACTTTGTTTCTTCCCTTCTTTTTTGTTTCGTGCTTAATCAAGTAAAAAACAACTTTTATCCTTTTCGTTTGCAAATTCAACCCTTGTTGGAAGGTATTCATTCTATGTTTAATTGTTTTGTGAAACATCAACTCCTCCAACATTGTAATTGCGATTTAGGACTACTATTGTGATCGTTTGGGTTCTTGAAATCTCATGGTTGACTTCGCATCAAAAATATTCAGGTGTGTGATTCTAACCCGAAATGACATCAGAAACTAGAGAAAACTTGAAAGCAAAGACTGTTTTTGAAACTGTTCTGCGTCACACGGTCTTGTGCCAGACCATGTGGGCCACACGGGCGTGTGGACCCATTTTCTGAAAAATTTCACTTAGTCTCGTTAGACTCTGAAATTCGTAATTAGACCTTCCGTAGGATTCGTTTGGCTTAAATATGATTCTATAATATGAAATATAATATATTTTGCGAATATACGTGATAGGGATAAGGTACGTTTTACAATTGCAAGTATGTTTAAAATGTGAAAGTTGTATATGATCTGTAATCTGATAATTCTGTTGTATGCTTCGATGTGAAAAACATGTATCGCATATGTGCATATGGTGTCCACCAGTATTTGTATGAGAATTGGGGTGGGATATGATATGTGATGGAGGAAGTGTGATTCTGGCAGTATTATTGCATCTTCTGGCGGTGTATCCGCAATATCAATTATGGCAGCTTGACAGCAATTATAGTGGCTTGACCATATTGATTCTGGCAGATTATCGTAATATTTCTGTTTGGCAGCTTAATTGCACTTATATGAGTGGCACACCACCACGACCTGGTGTGATTGGATGGATGGACTCTTGTAGTCCTAACTAGTGTGATTGGTTGGACGGAGTTGGTGTGTAGCGGATGGGGGTAGGATTTGTGTCTGTATTTGTTCTGGTCTGACATGACTTTCTGTATGATATATGTGTTTCAGAAATATGACATTATGAAATTCCGTTCTGATATATTTTTCTAAAACTATGTTATATGATAAGCTCTGATACGTTACATGATATGCTCTGATATGTAATATGATACGAAATTTCGAGCTGATTATTGTATCTGCAAAACTCATAAGAAAATACTGTTTGTGAGCCGGTTCACACACTGGGCTTCTAGCTCACTCATTTGCTTAATGCGTTTTAGGTAATCTTCTGACTTATGACTGGATGGCGTATGGGAGCACGGATTGTTTTCTCAGTTAATTAAAAATTAGTGATTTTCGTAATTATCTATTTTGGACTTTTGGGACTGTAATATGTTTTTGGGTTGTGTTTTTATTTTCATTTTGTTCGTAGGTTTTTTATATATATATGATCGTAAGGGAAAGGATTGTATGAAACAGTGACGCCACGTCATCTGTATCCCTTTTCCAATAGATTTATGCCACATCAGCATTTTCATCCTAAAAAAAATCAAATCCAAATTAAAATCCTGAAATTCAGGATAAGAATATTGATGTGGCATAAAACTATTGGAAAGGGATAATATCCCTGTTTCATACAATCCTTTCTCATGATCGTAAATCTGCAAAATCACATGGGTTAACAAATTGGATTCCGATTTTCAAAACTAAAACTTTGAACAAAAAAAGTTCCGCTGCAATCTAAGGAAACCCTTAAGTGTTTTTATGTAAATAAATAAATACTTTTCAGTAAATGTTAGCATTAACCGGAAAAGATTTGCCCAAAATTGGTACTTTCGAAGCAAACGGATTTGAATTAAATTTCTAGATTTGAAATAAGTGTTTTTGGATTTAAGTTTTTCTGAACATTTGTGAGAGTTCTGCTAAGTTTGAAATGCACAGCTAAATTTGATTAAATAATTTTTTTTAAATAAACTAATGTAATTCCTCCAAATTTGATCATAACGTCTAGGCCAGATTTAAGACGTTACAAGTAAAATATAGTTATTATTGACAATAATTTAGATTATTACAACATTAATATGAGATTAGTGGTAGATGATGTTTCATTTGGCACATACTATAACACTATAGATATAAATTTTATAATAAAACTGCATTTATTGTAAAAACAAAATGTAACAACAATTTACTATAACCTAATAGTTTCATTTATTATATAAAAATCATTTAATTCAATTTATCTTATAATAATTTTTAAGAAATAAATCATTACACCGAAATGATGTCATTTAATATTAAAAATAGAATGAGATGTATCAAACATACCTAAATTGTTTATAGAAGAAATACTGTGGATTAAAATATATTATTTACAATTTATATTATATTTGTTTCTCTCTTATATTATCTAAATATGTTTTCAAAAATTCCTTGTAGAATATATCTATAAATAATGTATTATTTAATTATTTGATAATTAATTTTACTTTTTAAGTATTTATCAATAAAATATATATCTTATTAATTTTACTTTCAAATTATATTTACTTTTAAAATATCAAAAACAGAGCAAATAGTATATTGTGTAAAAAGACCCTTAATAATCTGATGAATTATAAATTAAAAATATATATTCTATTGAAATAAAAAAGAAGATAAAATCTATTTAAATAGTGATGGTAATATTTTAATAATAAATAAACCATACTGGAAACTCAAAGTTTAAAAGAAAGAAAGAAACAAAGTAAAATGTGTTTTTCAAAATCTATTCATAATAGGTTGCCTTGATAATTTCATTTACTCAATTATTTTTCAAAATATGTTTTTCTCAACTTTTTTTTTTATCTTTTCAAAGACTATTTGACCTCATCATATATTTCATCTTGATTAAAAGTTTTTCCTTATTTAACAACAAAAGAGAAAAAATAAAGATGTAAAGAATGAAAAATAAAAATAAAATAGAGCCTATAAACCTTAGTAGGCGAGGGCATTGCAACTAAAATCAATATTTAAACAATAAAAGAAAATTGAAGTAGAATAAATTTACTGAGATCAAGAATGAGAGAAGATGGTGGTTTGGTCTAAAGAAACCTCCGTCCAGAATTTATTTAAGTTAGATAATCGAATTAGATCTCGAATGTCGAGTTGTTTTATTATTATATAACAACTATGATTTACATAAAATATTCATAAAGAACTAAATAAAAATAATCTAGTAATATAAAACAAATTAAACAATAAGGATAAATTTGATGCAAAATATACAAATAAGTTATTGTGAATGAGAATCAATAAGAAATTATTTATAAAGGAAAAAGGCTAACCCATTATACATACTTGAGAGAGAGAAAATGGAAATAAAAAGAAAATAGCTTATTTAAAATGTATAAATTCTTTATATATTCCAAAGGTTGCAATGATATTGTAACTTTCATTAAAACCTATCAAATGTAACTTTTATGGGATTAATAGATGAAATGTAAATTTCCCAAAAATAGAACAAATTTTAATTTAAAAAGAAAATAAAAAGTTATGTAAAGAAAATTCACCAATTTTATATAGTTTTTACACTTAAACAAAAAAAAATCTTAAAATTCCAATATATAATTCAATATATAACTTAAACTCAATATATCAAAAAAATTTCAAAATATTTAAATTCTCTTAAATTTTAATACCTACACTTTTCCCTATTAATTCCTAATGGCTAAGGGGAGTTGGGTTTATTCTTAATTTTTAAAACCTATATTGCCCTGTTAATCCTTAATGGCTAAAGAGGAGTTGGTTTATATATTACTAGGAATATTACCACACTTTGCTTGGTTTGGTTATATATTCAAACATTTGATAAAAATAACAATAAAATTTAATAATTAAACTCAACTTAATTAATCAAAGGAGAATTGATATATGACTTATATGTAATTAAATTTAGACTAAACACTCAAGATTTTACTACCAACTTTTATCGATACAATCAAAATTTGAATGGCGAATCTTTAAGAATATATGAGAAGGTTTATCTTTCTTTATATATATCAAATTTGTTTAGAAATTATAAGTTGATGTAATTTTAATTTTTAATGTTTATAGTAATATTTTATAGTAAATTTTAGTAATAAAATTTTAGATCGTTTATGATGGATTTTAGTAATACAATTTTGATTTATTTGCAAATTAATCCTTGAATTATATCTTGATTTTCAAATCAGTCAAATAAATCATTTCCTATTCTCTTAAGCAACCAGCTATATTATTTGTTAAGAATTGTCCTCAAAGAACTTTGCACAACAACTAAAGTTTCCGTAATGGTAACATTAAAAAAATTAATATATATACATAGAAAATTTTGACCTACAAAAAAGAATTTAAAGACAAAAAATAATTGGTAAAAAAAAAACTAAGCATAACTAATTAGTTATAAAATAGAAACCATCTAATGACTAAGAAAACAATATTTTTAAAGTTAAATTGATTCATTAAAATTATCTCATCCCAAAAGGGCATAGAAGAAATAGGGATAAAATTTAGATTGTTATTTATTTTCTTTAAAAATAGGGTTAAAGAATTAGAATACCTTAAAATTATTTTTGTTAAAAATTAACAAGAATAAGCTTACTCGTTTAGGGCCTTAACTTACTTAAAGGTCCCAAGTTTGAAACCCTTATGTGCAATTCATCCAAAATATTTTATTTCACTATTTTTACCCCATAAAAGTGCTAAATTTTAAAAACAGCCCAACCAAAAACTATTTTTTATTTAGTCCTTGATTTAAAATAGTTCTACTTTTACATGAATTTTTAAAACCAATTTCAATTAGGGAAAGCAAGTGTTATAAATAGCCAATTTGAATTAAACCATAGAATTTTACCTAGCAAGTTTTCAAGAAAAACACCCTCAAACTCTTTTATTCCCAAATCAACTTTCAAGTAAAATGAGTCAAAGCTTTCAAAATCATCCCTATCCCTCAAGTGGATCTTCAACCTCCTCTTCCAAATTAAGATTTTTGTGTCTTCAAATCATGTGTGAGACCTAATTTAAAATCATTATGTATAAATAATAATGTTGAATCTTTAAGAGATTAGGATTAAATGCGTAAAGAATAAACATGTGAACCCTTCCTTTGTAAATAAAACCCCATGCTAGGCAAACCCCATGATATGTGACCCCATGTAGTGTGACCCCCTATTTATGCAAACCCCCATCTACGAACCCATCTATGTGAAACCATAGGTGCAAACCCATATGTGCGAACCCTAGATATACGAACCACTGTACGACCACTAGGTGTGTGAACCCCTGTGCGAACCCTAGGTGCAAACCCATATGTACGAACCCTAGGTATACGAACCCCTGTACGACCCCTAGGTGTGTGAACCATTGTGTGAACCCTAAGTGTGCGAACCCTAAGTATACGAGCCCTAGGTGTGTGAACCCTGATGTGCAAACCTATCTGTGTGAAACCCTAGGTGCAAACCCGTCTGTGCAAACCCATCTGTGTGAACCCCCTTGTGCGAACCCCCTTGTGGGTGTCCCTATAGGTGAGCCCTTATTATGAACTCATATGAAAAACTGTAAAGGGATTTGTATGCGAGCTCTTAGAATAATTATGCAAACTTATTACATATGAACCCTAGGACTATGACACACGAACCCTAGGATTATGACATGCGAACCCTAGGTGTGCGAACACTGATGTGCAAACCCATCTGTGTGAAACCCTAGGTGCAAACCCATATGTGCGAACCCCCTTGTAGGTGTCCCTATAGGCGAGCCCCTATTGTGAACTCATATGCAAAACTGTAAAGGGGTTTGTATGAGAGCTCTTAGAATAATTATGCAAACTTATTACATACGAACCCTAGGACTATGACACACGAACCCTAGGATTATGACACGCGAACCCTAAGTCATGCTATGTAAACCATATATATTGTAGTATGCGAACCCTGTAAATTGCGAACCCTATATGACTTTTATGCGGACTCATGTGCGAACATGACTTTTATGTAAACTCATGTAATAATATATGCAAACCTTTAAGTAAAAATGCAAACCCTTATATGTGTTATCATGCAAGCCTTAGTTAATACATATGAACCTAAACTACTAATGCATGTGAGCCCTAGGTGATTAATATGCAAACCCCTAGGTGAATACGAACCTATATGTATGTGCTATGATAAACTAGGCCTGTTAATTTGTAAACTCTAAATTATATAGGGTTTTTCTAGTCATTTTTACCACATTTTTACTTAATAATAATACTAATCCTCGAGTATTTGTTAATTAATTAAGTGAACTTTGTTTATATTTCAATGATGGGCATGAATTTATAAAAAAAAGCAAATATAAATTTTATTGTATTAATTTTGTGCATAATTTTAATTATTTCATGTTAATTATTAATATGTTATATTTTATTATGCAGGAACCATGGAGATGATATAATATGGAGCTTATTATAAAATTGCATGAACATGAGCTATTTATTTCCTATGTTGGATGAAAAAACCATGCTAAATGGATTATCAAGGTGTTAATTTGACCCAGTAAAAAAGATGATACATGATAGACAAGTCTAACAAGCTTAGTGGGTCATGAAACTGTTCAACAAGGGGGAGTCAAACCCAAATTCGGCACAAGCATATTGGCCAGCCAAGAATAAAATTTTGGGACAATTATTTGGAGGTCCCTGCATTTGGAGAATCATTGGAAATCAACACACAAAGATTGCCCTTGAAACCGTCCAACCCATGCCTAAATTTAGCATGATTCTTTGCTCAAATCAAACAAGCATGATGATGTCACGAACTAACTAAAATACGACAAAAGCAAGCGCACCTATCGAATTGTGTATAGCTATGGTGAGTTTGAAATATCGTATCCACAAGGACTTAAAGTACTAGTAATAACTATCTTTCTATTATTTAGCCTAACAATTAAGGGGATTGTTTTTAATCTAAAACTAAACTAATTAACTGTGAACTCGACAGAGAGTGAAGAAAGTAATCGAATAAACCAATGACAAAGACAATACCCAAGGAAGAATCCACCTAGACTTAACTTATTCTTCTAACTCTGAATCAAATGATTTATTCACTTGCCTTGATCCATAGAAATCCCTAAATTATGTTAATATCTCTTTCGAGACTAAGAACAACTGACTCTAGGTTTATTAATTGAAATCTCTTTCTCATTAAAACCTCTATCGTCACATTAAATTGATCTATAGATTCCCCTATTAGATTTGACTATAATTCAGAAAATTTATGTCGTCTTATTTCTAGAATTGCAATCAACTCGCTCAATTATGCTAGATCTACTCTTAAACAGGGAATTTTACTCCACTGATTAAGGACATCAAACTTGGATTAATATCCTAAAAATATTAATACAAGGATGAAAAACACATAATTAAGAACAAGAACAAGTATTTATCATGTAATTCAGATAATTAAATAATAAGATTCATCATAGGTTTCATCCTCCCTAGGTATCTTAGGGAGTTTAGTTCATAATGTAAAAGGAAAACATCTCAAAATTAGGAAAATAACAAGACATGAAGAACCCAAAAACTTCTAAGGAAATTGGATGGAGATCTTCAATCTTGAAGGAGATCCTACTTTTGAATTGATTCCCACGGCTTCCTTCGAGTAATTTCTTTGTTCTACTTTGCGCCTCCCCTTAGGTCTTCTAGTATGTATTTATAGACTTTTAAATGCTCAAAAACCCTAAAAATTGGATTTTTTCGCGTGTTTGGGAAACAGGGAGCGATATTGACATGGACTGGCACATGGGCATGTGCCCAGCCCGTGTGGATCCTGAAAACTCCGATTTTGGCCCCTTTTTCGCTCTTTTTGCTCCCAAATGCTCTCCTAAATATAGAAACATGAATTTAAGGGATAAGGAGCATCAAATTCACTAATTCTCATCATAAATCATCCAAAAATATGCTAAGCATGGAATTAAAATATGTTACAATTATGGTTTATCAAATATCCCCACACTTAAGCATTTGCTTGTCTTCAAGCAAAATCCTCAACTCACAATGAAAACTAATTCTTCTTAACTTATAATCTTCATTAATAGTGTTTCGAAATAATTCACAAATAATCATGCATTGATATTTCAACTAAAAGATCATTAAAGTCTCAAACAATCCAAGTCGAGTATTTTAACATGAAAACATAGGTATTTCTCATTATCTAAGTAATTACCTTTAATTCAAAACCAACAAGAGTTGACATCTTCACTAAAGATTCACTCAAATCACTCAAAATTTTTAAGGTTCAGAAATAAGCACTCAATAGTCAATAATGAAAATTCATTACCATAGACTTGCATGAAAATCAAATCTCCACCACTATAATTTGAGATGATACACAAATCAAAAAGGTCTTTAAAGGGTTGTAATGGGGTTTCGGTTAGGGGTGTGGGTAAGGGCTGAAAAAGAAGGTTAGAATTGAGATTGAATTGAAAAAATAGACTAATGTTGAATAATTACATCAATGGCTAACTAATCACGAATAAAAGCGAGCTTCTCCTCAAAAATTAAACTGTTCAAGCTCAAGCATCATAGAACTAACTAGTTAACAATGTGTATTTTTTTATTTTTTATTTCAAACAATAGAGATAATAAACAATAATATCGTCAGGCATCAATTCAAATCAAATCTCGACAAAAAGGGAGTCAATAAAATAGGAAAAATTCTCAATGAATCAAAAGAATGAGTTATGGGTTAATATTAAGGGTAAATTAAAGAATGGTGTTTTCGGCTTGAAAAGGGTTCACTAAGGGTTGATTATGAAGATAGGCTTTTTATGGGACAAGTGGGTTAAATCCTAAGTGCCTTTATCATCCAGTATATCAAATCAAAGGTGTGGTCTCGACATGTATAATCGAAGCAAGTTCTAGAATAACAAATCAATATTGCCACACTCATAACCAATAATAAAAGTGAGCAAGAAAAATATATGCTCTAAAGGCTCAAATTATCACAAAAGTTTATGGCTTTTGATGTCAATCCCGTAAATTTCAAACTTCAGGATAATACCTCAATTTAGGGAAACAACCTAGAAATTTTTAATTCTGAAAAATCAACTTATCATGCTTGATTCTTTAATGTCTTAAAGTTTAAACAATCAATGCACAATTACCTATGATTTAATCAAAAACATATCAATAAAAATCATTAATCAATAAAAATTCATTCTAATAGTAATATGAGAAAATTACTTAAGAACGAGACATAATTCAGGGATTTTCTAATAATCATATAAATAACCTCTCCACACTTAAGATATACATTGTCCTCAATGTATGAATATGTATAATGACAGTATAAGTAGAATATCATAAAAGAGGGAGAGAAGTGAAATTGCCCTGAATTTTGGATGAAGTCCTCAAATTAGTGACAAGCTAAATTGTAGAGAAGGCTAAATGTAGTGCATGATTCTGAGCAAGTTATTAAGAAAATAAACACAATCGGTGGAGAAGATTAAAGGATTACTTGATTAGGAGAAACCATAATAACTAAAATATAATTCAAAATATAATAGACAAGTCTTTAAAAGATAATAAGAAACATAAAAGACAAATAAAATAAGAATAAAAATAGAAATAGAAATAGAAATAAGATAAAACAAGAAGACAAAATAAGAAAAGAGAAAAGGGGTTAAGGTTTTTTGGGGTGACACGGTTGTGTGAGGGTCCCTGTTGGGCCACACGGCCATGTCACACACCCGTGTGGCTTGTTTTCAACCCATGTTCATCGAAGGAAAAAAATAGCCTAGTCTTCACACGGCCGATCGCACGGCCATGTATATCATCCTTCACTTCTTCCACACCCGTGTGACCTCCCACACGCCCGTGTGGTAGGCCGTGTCTTACACAAGGCCGTCTGCCTTGCCCGTATAACTCTTTGACTTGTTTTAAAATTCAAAAAATTTTGCTTCAGGTTTCACACGGCCTAGGACACGCCTGTGTGGTCCACAAGGCGCATTGCATGCCGGGTGTGGTTTAATTTAAGGCTATGTCTCTGTTTATTTTTGGGAAAATTTTAGCCCTGTTTCCATACGGCCAATGACATACCTATGTGTCCAGGCCGTGTGAGTCAAAAACCTACATTTAAACATGAAAAGAAGTAAAAATAAACTAATTAGTAGGGTTGTGCTCAGGTTGCCTCCCGAGAAGCGCTTATTTAGAGTCTAAGCTCAACTTACCTCTCATTTGCATGGTCATGGTGGTTTGAGGATTTGAAACTCCTCTCTCCTGCTATCAGTTCTAGCATTAAAATAAGGTTTAAGTCGAGTACTATTTACCTTAAAAGTACCAAATTTAGAATGAGTTACCTCGACTGTACCGTATGGGAAGACATTTAGTATCGTAAAGGGAGTTGTTTCGTTTACATTAAGATTTGAAGTAACAACTCGATGATCCATTTTATCTAATAATACCTGGTCCCCAACCTTAAATTGATTGGTTCTATCCTTAAGCTCGACATGGCGTTGCTTCTGTTTCTCTTTAACATAACTCGCAATTCATCTAGTTCATCTATTTGTAGCATTCATCTTTCATGGATGGTTCCATTGTTGGCGCATGATCCAGAACATGGCTCATTTGTGTTTTTCGAAAGTGTTTCCTATAATGAGGGTTGAATCCCATGATTAGCCTTATTAGCAAGATTTATAGAATCATCTTTATTACTTGATGTCTTAACCGAATCACGAGCTTGGAGCGTGGTCGTATCATCACTTACACGAAGTGTGAGTTCACCTGTACCAACATCAATGATAGTTCTAGCAGTTGCTAAAAAGGGACATCCTAAAGTTAAAGGGATATCACTATCCTTATCCATGTCTAGGACAACAAAGTCAACTGGGAATATGAATTTATCAATTTTTACGAGTACATCTTCAATAATACCCCTAGGAAATTTAATGGTTTTATCTGCTAATTGAATGCTCATCCTAGTTTGTTTGGGTTTCCCAAGACCTAACTGTTTAAACATTTTGTAAGGCATGACATTAATACTTGCTTCTAAATAAGCTAAAGCATTATTTACATTTAAACTACCAATTAAACAAGAAATAGTAAAACTCCCTGGATCCTTCAATTTGTTGGGTAGTTTATTTTGTAAAATAGCTGAGCACACTGCATTTAGCTCCACATGCAAAAAATCATCTAGCTTCCGTTTGTTTGCCAAAAGCTCCTTTAAAAATTTAACTGAGTTAGGCATCTGCAAAAGAGCTTCAATAAACGATAAGTTAAAATGCAACTTTTTCAAAAGTTTAAGAAATTTATCGAATTGTTCATTTGTACGGTCTTTCTTTGTAGCGTTGGGATATGGCACACGAGGTGTATACTCCTTACTTATAGGTTTTTGTTCGTTGTAGCTTACCTTAACCTTACCATTGCTTACCATAGTTTCTCGCCTCGGTTTAGATTCAAATTCAGCTAACCCTTCTTCATCTCAAACAATAATGGCATGAAGTTTCTCCATTGGGTTAGTTTCGGTGTTGCTTGGCAAGCTACCTTGTGGTCATTTGAAATAATCTTTGCCAATTGACCGATTTGATTCTCAAGCCCATGAATCGAAGCTTGTTGATTTTTGAGTGTTGTTTCAGTGTTTTGGAAATGGGTTTCTGACACCGAAATAAATTTTGTCAATATCTCCTCAAGGTTTGGCTTCTTCTCTTAAGGGTAAGGTTGTTGTTGGAAGCCTAGAGGGGGTTGTTGTCTTTGATTTCCTTGACCACCCCATGAGAAATTGGGATGGTTCCTTCAACCTGCATCATAAGTATTACTATAGAGATTATTCTGAGGTTTAGCATTATTACCCATATAGTTAACTTGTTCGTCTTTTATAAGGTTGTGGGACCGATTTTCTAATGTATTCACCCCTCCTCTATTTGTGTCGCATTGCATCACCGGATGTACCTGTGTAGAAACAAATAAACCATCAATCTTTTTATTTAAGAGCTCTACCTAGTTTGATAACATGGTGACTACATCAACATTAAAAACACTTTGTTTTCATTGGCTTTGTCCTCATAACCTGCCACAGATAATTATTCAGTGACATCTCTTCTATAAAATCGTAAGCCTCCTCAGGTGTTTTATTATTCAAAGTACCACTAGCAGATGCATCGATCAATTGCCTAGTTGAATGGTTCAAACCGTTGTAAAAATTTTGAACCTGTAGCCATATAGGTAACCCATGGTGAGAGCACCTTCTCAATAAGTCCTTATACCTCTCCCATGCATCGTAAAGAGTTTCTAAATCTATTTGCACAAAAGAAGAGATATCATTCCTCAACTTTTCCATTTTAGCCGGTAGAAAATACTTTAATAAAAACTTTTCGGTCATTTGTTCCAAGTACTGATGGAACCTCGTGGTAACGAGTTCAACCACTATTTAGTTTTATTCCTCAATGAAAAAGGAAATAACCGAAGGTGAATGGCATCATAAAAAATGCCATTAATTTTAAAAGTGTCACAGAATTCTAAGAAATTAGCCAAATTAATATTTGGGTCTTCGTCTTACAAACCATCAAACTGAACAAACTGTTGAATCATTTGAATAGTGTTAGGTTTTAGTTCAAAATTATTTGCAACAATAGCAGGTCTAACAATACTCGATTCAACCCCAGTTAAATTGGGCTTGGCATAATAGTACATAGTACGAAGAGCAGGATTTTGATTCACAGGATTCGCGGCAACCACAGAGGTAGCGGATTATTCTGATTATCAGCCCGATAATATTGGTATCGTCCTCTTTCTCTTCCTCTGTATACTGAAGACTTTGCCTTATTTCTCTACGATTTCTGCGAGCTGTGTTTTCAATTTCACTATCAAATAATAGAGGTCCTATAGGTTTCTTCTAGTCATAAACTATAGATACCTGCCAGAAGCAAATAAAACAAAAGTTAGTAAATTAAAATAAAAACAAAATTAAATTGCAATAAAAATAAAAAATGGCTAAAGTAATAAAAATTAAGTGTTCCTAATATTTTAGTCCCCGACAATGGCGCCAAAAACTTGATGACGTCACAAACTAACTAAAATACGACAAAGGCAAGCACACCTATCGAATGGTAGTATAGCTATGGTGAGTCTGGAATATCGTATCCACAAGGACTAAAAGTACTAGTAATAACTATCTTTCTATTATTTAGCCTAATAATTAAGGGGATTGTTTTTAATCTAAAACTAAACTAATTAGCGTGAACTCGACGAGGAGTGAAGAAAGTAATCGAATAAACCAATGACAAAGACAATACCCAAGGAAGAATCCACCTAGACTTAACTTATTCTTCTAACTCTGAATCAAACGATTTATTCACTTGCCTTGATCCGTAGAAATCCCTAAATTATGTTAATATCTCTTTCGAGACTAAGAACAACTGACTCTAGGTTGATTAATTGAAATCTTTTTCAAATAACCCCTATTGTCGCATTAACTCGATCTATAGATTCCCCTATTAGATTTGACTCTAATCTGGCAGATTTATGTCGTCCTATTTTTAGGATTGCAATCAACTCCGCTCAATTATGCTAGATATACTCTTAAACAGGGACTTTTGCTCCACTGATTAAGGACATCAAACTTGGATTAAGATCCTGAAAATATTAAGACAAGGATTAAGAACACATAATTAAGAACAAGAACAAGTATTTATCATGTAATTCAGATAATTAAATAATAAGATTCATTATAGGTTTCATCCTCCCTAGGTATTTTAGGGAGTTTAGTTCATTATGTAAAAGGAAAACATCTCAAAATTAGGAAAACAACAAGGCATAAAGAACCCAAAAACTTCTAAGGAAATTGGATGGAGATCTTCAATCTTGAAGGAGATCCTGCTTCTGAATTGATTCCCACGGCTTCCTTCGAGTAATTTATTTTTCTACTCTACGTCTCCCCTTAGGTCTTCTTCTAGTATGTATTTGTAGACTTTTGAATGCTCAAAAACCCTAAAATTTGGCTTTTTTCGTGTGTTTGGGAAACAGGGAGCGATATCGACACGGGTTGGCACATGGGCATGTGGCTGCCCGTATGGATCACGTGGGCGTGTACCCAGCCTGTCTGGATCTTGAAAACTCCGATTTTGGCCCCTTTTTTTGCTTCTTTTGCTCCCAAATACTCTTCTAAGTATAGAAATATGAATTTAAGGGATAAGGAGCATCAAATTCACTAATTCTCATCATAAATCATCCAAAAATATGCCAAGCATGGAATAAAAATATGTTACATTTATGGTTTATCAAACCACCATCCACCTACTTCCACTATATGTGGTCGGCCAAGCAATTGAGGGATTCCAATCCCTATTTTTAGTAAACTCTACCATCTACTTCAAGTATAAATATCGCTTCTCACATCCTTACATCCCTTACTCATTTCCCTCATCTCTTGTTTCAAAAGCATTCTTCCTCTCATTCTTTCCTCTCTTCATTCCCACATGACATCCCATTTCCCTTAGCCAGAAAAACCTTGAGAAGATCATCCCTTGGCTGGCCATCTTGAGGAGCCATTTGTAAAAGAGCAATACAAGGATTGAAGGAGAACATCTTCAATTAGAGTTCACGAGACTACTGATTCGACAAAGTTTATTCTTCCTCCACTTTGTTATTTTGATTTTAATCATGTTTGTAATGTGACTTGTTATCTTGTCATCAACAATGGTAGCTTAAATCTGTTTAGCTAGGATAATTGCATTGATTCAATGAAGTTTGTTTAAGTCATGTTTAAAGTGTTTGTGTCTCAATCGATCATGTTTTTAATTAAACTCAAGTATGTATTTCATTCATATGTGATTGGATGCATTAAAATTAGGTGAGCGATCCTGACCAGATGACAACTAATGGATGCAATAATTGAAATGTGCATGCTTAATTTAGGTCCTGACCCGACTAAATTGAAGGTTCATAATAACTTTGATGGGTTTTGTTATCTTGCATAGTTTTTAGGTTTATGTGATTAAAATGTTTCAAACCTAACTCGTCTCTACTACTTCACATGAATTCTAAGAAACCCTTAGTTTAATATGATCAGTAAAATGCATGTTTTACTATGTAAAATATTTTGAAAGGTCTTAATTTGATTTCAAAACTCATGAAACATTGAGTTGCCATGGAATGTTTTCCGAACACTATTAAACATGAGAAAAATGAACTAAGTTGAAAGATGTAACTATCCTAGCCTATTCATGTTATTGATTGTTGAATGTGTCTTTGCTGCTAAATTCATTTCATACGTCTCATTTTATACTTGGCATTTAGATTAAATTGCATTAGGGATCATCTTGCATTTAGATAGCTTAATTATCATCACTCAAAATACTGTTTTTATCATCAAATTGTTAACTTTAATCTTGCAAAATAATGATTAACATACACAATCCCTATGGAGACGACAACTCTTTTACTTACTTATTACTTGATAACGACTGTATACACTTGCACAAACCGAGCGTTACAACTTTTTGGTGCCATTATCAGGGATTGTTGCCTTAGTCATTTTTGTGAAATTATTCTTTTCAATTTGTTTTTTATTATTTTTATCTCACTTCTAACATTACTAATTTATTCTTTATTTCTTTTTGTGATTTATTTTTCAGGTGTTTATGAGCATAGATTGAATTATCGTTTTATTACCTATAGACCCTAAAATCAAGCGAACATTTAGACATAGAAGACGTGAGAGATTAGCTCACAGACAACTCGAGATGGACCTTGGGAATCAAAATGATGGACAACGAAACGGAGTCGATCATGTGCACAATCTAATCCTTATCGCTGATGATAGAGATCGTGTAATAAGACAGTATGTTGTGCCACTCTTCAATGAATTAAATCCAGGAATTAGGAGACCGGAGATTGAGGCACCGCAATTTGAATTGAAACCAGTGATGTTTCAAATGCTCCAAATGGTGGGCAAGTCTAGTGGAATGCTCATGAAAGTTCCACACCTTCACCTTCGATTATTCTTGGACGTGAATGATTCGTTTAAATAGTCGATGTTACTGAAGACTCATTGAGGTTGAAGTTGTTTCTATACTCATTGCGAGATCGAGCACAAGCATGGCTTAATTTGTTTCCACCCAGTTTAATATCTACATAGCAAAATTAGCAGAAAGATTTTTGGTCAAGTATTTCCCACCTAACAAAAACACTAAGTTATGAAATAAGATAACCACTTTTCACAATTGGATGACAAGTCCTTGTATGAGGTATGGGAAAGATTCAAGGAATTACTTCTTAAGTGTCCTCATTATGGATTCCACACTACATCCAGTTGGAAACGTTTTATAATTGTCTCAACGCACACACAAGGTTGATGGTAGATGCTTTTGTGAATGGTGCTCTCTTGTTAAAGTCTTATAATAAGGCTTACAAGATCATTGAGAGGATCGCTACTAACAACTATCAATGGCCAACAAATTAAGAAACTTCAGGAAGACGAGTACCCGGAGTGCACGAAGTGGGCGCAATTACATCACTCTCAATTCAAGTATCTTCTAACTTTTCAATGTTGAAACAATTTACCGCTAATTGTTTGAATAAATTTGCAGCTCAATTACCAAGTCAGTTTGATGTTGTTTCCTGTGTATACTATGGGGATAGTCATTCTTTCGGGAATTGCCTATCAAATCTCAAGTCAGTTGATTACGTGAGGAATCAACACCAAAATAGAAGTGGACACGGACCATAGTCCAACTTCTACAATCCTTCATAGCACAACCATCCAAACTTTTCTTGGAGAAACCAAGGAACTGGATCGAACAACACTCATGCAATATAGACCCAATCAATCCCAAAGGTTCAATCAACAAGCTCCAAAACCATAACAAGCTGAGTCATCCAATAGTTTGGAGAACTTGTTGAATGTGTACATGGAAAAGAATGACGCCTTAATACTAAGCCCAACAGCAACATTGAAAAAATTTAGAGAACCAAATGGGTCAGTTAGCCACAAAGCTTTGTAATCAACTACAAGGAATCATGTTGAGGGTATAGAAAATCCAAGAAATTTGGGTAAGTAACACTGCAAGGTAGTGGATCTATGAAGTGGTAAGACTTTGGAACCCAAGACTGTTTTGATTGAAGATGAACCTGCTAAGAAGGAGGAAAGTCAACCATCAGTTGAAACTCCTACACCAGTAGAGCCAGAACCTACAAAATTTAATGAGGTAAAATCTAACCTAGTAAATTCCAATAAGCTAACATCTTCTCTAGATACAGATTCATCTCTTCAGAAAGTTATCCAATTCAACCCTAAGTTCCATCACCTCCATGTCCTCAAAATTTCCAACCAAATAAGCAGAAATATGAGGTGCAATTCAAGAAGTTTTTGGACTTTCTAAAGCAACTTCACATCAATACCCGTTGGAGTAGGCTTTAGAGTGAATGCCTAATTATGTGAAGTTCATGAAGGACATCCTGTCCAATAAGAAAAGACTTAGTGAGTATGAGACTACCGCTTTAACAAAGGAGTGCAGTGTGTTCTTATAGAACAAGCTTCCTCCGAAACTGAAAAACCTTGAAAGCTTTACTATACCTTTTAATATCGAAAAATATTACTATGGTAAAGCTTTGTGTGACTTAGGAGCAAGCATCAACTTGATGCCCAAGTCTTTTTCAAACTGTTGGAATAGGTGCAGTAAAGACCCACGACTGTGACACTTCAATTGGCAGATCGATCTTTAGTATACCCCGAATGAAAGATCGATGATGTTTTGGTAAGAGTCAATAAATTCATTTTTCCTGTTGATTTCATTGTCTTATATTTTGAAACAGATAAGGAAGTATTGATCATCTTAGGGAGGCCTTTCCTAGCCATGAAAAGAACATTAATAGACGTGCAAAAAGAACTCACGCTACGAGTTCAAGATGATCAGGTAACATTTAATGTTCTTAAAGCAATGAAATTTCCCGATACGGTGGAGGAATGTTTAGTGATGGAACAACTAGAAACCTTAGTTTCTATAGAATGGGAGAACAATTTTGAAGACCTATTGGAGAACACTCTAAGGTTTGAGACATTAGAAGATAAAAAAGGTAATGATAAAAAAGATAAAAAAGGTTTGAGCCAATCCGAGGGACTCTGTTCAACTAGCACGGTTTGAACCTCTAGAATTGGAAGTTCGGGAATTTAAACAACCAAATTTGCCAATCGAGGAACCACCCAAACCTAAACTTAAGGTAACTTTTCTATTTTGCCTGTGAGTGTTTCAGCAAATTTAACAGAATAATAAGAGGAGCAACTGATTGAAGTTTTAAAGAAATTTAAAAAGGCGATCGGTTGGATCATAGCTGATATTCGAGGTATAAGCCCTTCTTTCTGTATGCATAAAAGTATCCTATAGGAGAGCGAAATAGTTGGGCAAAGGAGACTCAACCCTATCATGAAAGAGGTAGTTCGAAAGGAAGTGATCAAATGGTTCGATGCGAGAGTTATCTACCCCATCTCAGATAGTTCATGGGTAAGTTTGATACAATGTGTACTAAAAAAAGGCGGAATCACGATTGATGAGAATGAACTTAATAAGTTAACCCTGACGAGAACTATCATGATTTGGAGAATCTGTATTGATTATAGAAAATTGAACAAAGTAACTTAGAAGGACCATTTCCACTGCCTTTTATGGATTAGATGTTGGACCAACTAGCAGGTAACGAATATTATTGTTTCTTAGATGGATTTCGGGATACAACCAAATAGTTGTAGCCCCAAAAGAGCAACACTAAACGACTTTTATTTTTTCGTAAAGTATGTGTACTTTTAGGCGAATACCTATCGGTTTATGTAATCGCCTACCACATTTCAGTGATGCATGATGGCAATATTTACTAATATGGTAGAAATTTTTTTTAAAGTTTTCGTGGATGATTTTTCTATTTTTGGTAATACTTATGATGTTTGTTTAAGTAATTTGGCTAAGGTACTTAAAAGATGCGAGAATAAAAATCTTTTCCTTAACTAGGAGAAATGCCATTTTATGGTTAACTAGGAAAAATATTTTCCTTAACCAGAGGAATTGAAGTTCATAAAGCAAAGGTAGATGTGATTGAAAAATTACCACCTCTAGTTAGTGTGAAAGGAGTTCAGAGTTTTTTAGGCCATGCAAAATTTTACCAAAAGTTTATAAAAGACTTTTCAAAAATTTCTAAGCCTTTTGTGTATTCTATCAGATAAATATACTATTTTTGAGTTTGACAAAACAAGCTTGGAAAAGAGTTGAAAATTCGGTTAATATCATCCCCAATAATTGTTACACTTGATTGGAACTCACCTTTTGAATTGATGTGTGACGCAAGTGATTTCGCTGTTGGAGCTGTAATGGGGCAAAGAAGAAATAAAGTGTTTCATACTATCTACTATGCAAGTAGAACTTTGACGGGAGCCTAGCTTAATTACACGGTAACTGAAAAAGAACTTTTTTCTATAGCTTTTACTTTTGACAAGTTTCATTCATATCTTATAGGTACCAAAGTTATAGTTTTTATCGATCATGCGGCCATAAAATACTTGCTCACGAAGAAAGATGCTAAACCGAGGCTAATTTGATGGATACTCTTACGCCAAGAAATTTACCTTGAGATCCAAGACATAAAAGATATTGAAAATCAAGTAGCTGATCATCTGTCGAGATTGGAACAAAACAAGATAACTCATTCAGTTGTTCCAATTAATGAAAATTTTCCAAATGAGCATATCTTTGAGGTAATTGAATTGATAAAATACTTTGGTTTGCTTATTATACGAATTATTTAGCATGTGGAATAATTCCTTGAGAAATGACATACCAAAAAAGGAAGAAATTCCTTCACGGTAGTCGATATTATTTCTAAGAGGATCTATTTTTGTTTAAACAATGTGCAGATAACATAATTAGGAAGTGCATAGCTGGAAGTGAAATTGATGAGATCTTGTACCACTGGCATTCATCTCCAAGTGGGGCACACTTTGGTGGTTCCCGCATTGTAGCAAAGATCTTATAAGCAGGATTCTTTTGGCCTACAGTTTTTAAGGATGCGCATGCATATGTGAAAAAATTTGATAGATGCTAGAGGATTAGAAACATATCAAGGAGGAACGAGATGCCCTTGACAAATATTTTAAAGTTAGAATTATTTGACGTATGGGTATCAATTTTCTAGGCCCGTTTCCATCTTCTTATGGAAACAATTATATCCTCGTCATTGTCAACTATGTATCCAAGTGGGTTGAAGCTGAGGCATACCTAACAAATGATGCTAAGGTAGTCATTCAATTCCTACATAAGCATGTGTTTACACGGTTTGGGACTCCGAGAGCTATAATTAGTAATGAAGGATCTCACTTTGTAAATAAATATCTTAAGTGGTTGTTCAACAAGTACGATGTAAAACATAAAATTGCCACTGCCTATCATCCATAGTCAAATGGGCAAGTTGAATTGGTAAATTGTGAGATCAGAGGAGTCCTTGAGAAGGTGGTGCGACCGGTCTCGAAGGCTTGATAATGCTCTATAGGCCTATCAAAATGCTTTTAAGACATCGTTAGGAATGGCTCCTTATTTGTTAGTCTTTGGAAATACATGTCATTTGCTACTTGAGTTAGATAATAAAGCTCACTGGGCTTTGAAGCAATTGAATTTGGATCTTCAGCACACCGGTGAGAGAAGGATGTTACAGCTTGATGAGTTAGAGGAGTTGAGGTTATTTTTATACGAGAATGCCAAGATGTATAAAGAAAAGACTAAAAGATGACATGACAATCATATACAGCCTCATGAATTCATAGAAGGACAGAAAGTGTTGTTGTTTAATTCAAGGCTAAGGTTGTTTTCAGGAAAACTCAAATCCCAATGGAAAGGACCCTATACCATCCACAAAGTTTACCCATATGGAGCTGTAGAATTGTACAACAACAATAGAGGTATGTTTAAAGTTAATGGTCAATGTCTGAAACACTATTAGGATGGTGAAGTTGAGCGAATTGAAACCTCGTTCAATTTAAAAGACCCTTAATTTTTCATATTTTTATTTTAGTAAATAACATACTTAGAAATTATTTTTCTTGAATTAATACATTAAATTAAATTTGTCTAAGGAGATTAGAACTTAAACGGGACCATTTGTAACCCCTTCAACCTTTACTGGGATATTAATTTAATGTAATTTTCTGAGAAGAAAAATTCTAAGTAAGCTAGAAGAATTTTTTTAAGTTAATTTTTATTTGCAAATTTTATTTATATTTAATAAGGAGGTCAATTTGGCCCAAGTACTAATCAGATTATTTTTCTAGTTTAGTTTAATTTTTCAATACAACAAATAATTACAATTTGGACTCGAGGTTCAAAACAACGAAAATGAGAAATTTAGCCACTAGGTGTCGTCCATAGGGTTCTAAAAACCCTAATTTTTCTGCCATTTTTCCCTACCATCCTTACCTTGCTGCCCAAGCAACCCTTGTAGCTAAATTTTTGCTACAAATTTTCCCTAATCCATCACTATATAAACACCTTCATACCTTCATAAAATTCACAACACCTAAACAATTAGTTTTCACCCTAATTTTCTTCTCTTAGCCGTCGGCCTCAAGTTCCCAAAAGTCTCTCCCCAATTTTCTTTCTTTGCCACAAGTCTCATTTACTGCATCGCAAAGCCTTCGTCGGAGCAATGCATTTGCCACTGCAATCTCGATGCTATCATGACATCTTAGTTGCCACAATTCCATCACCGTCGCAACTTTCACCAACACACCTTGTTGATTTCTTATTTTTTTCCTTTTCGAAAGTCTACCTATTTTTCGAGAAAAATCACCTTATCTCGCAAAATAACTAAATCTTCCAAGACTTCTACCAAGAATCCAATGTGATTCAAGATGACGAAGAAAAGAAAAGATTTGATTCTATCTTTAAGAATCAACCCATGATGTCGGAAAAAGGTTTTAATTTGGAGAGCAATGACAAGATGATCATGCCATTGTCACTTCGAAAGGTGATTAATGCTTTAAATTGTGAGCAATTTGTGAATCATGATTAATGCATGATGAAGACTTAGTACGAGACTTCTATGCCAACTTGACCACACCAGATGTTCTTGTTCGTAAGAAGAAGGTACCTGTAACAGTCCAATTTTGAGTTTGATCAGAACGAGTGGTTTCGGGACCACCTAACCGAGTCAAAATATTTATTTTATTATTCTATTAGTATTTTCAGCATGATAGTATTATGGTATAAAAGTTTCATAAAGAAAATTTATCGATTAAATAGTTAATTTGGTAAAAAAGGACTAAATCGTGTAAAGCGATAATTATGAGTTTTGTTGCATAAATGGTTTAAATGACATTGGTTGTCTTAGTGGGAGCCCTTGCATGGAAATTATACCATTTCCTTTTTGAATGGATGGTAGTGGGCTTAAGTTTGCATGGCTTTATGTTTTATTAATAAGGTTAAATTTGTAAATTGGTTAATATATGTTATATTAGTAAAATAAAATTGAAAAATGTCTTTATTTTCGTCATGCATGGTTGATTATAAGAAAGAAAAGAATTTTTCTTCACATTTTTAAGGTTCGGCTATATTGATGCTTGATTAATGTATGTATTGAACTCGGTTTTTTATAATTTTTACGTTTTTGAGATCGTTGCTTAGTAATCTACAAAGCCCATGCCCTAATTTCTGAAATTGGTGATGTTTTTAAAATGTGTCATTGTTGAATACTTATGTATTTTGATGTTTCTTGATAAATTATTGATGGTTGTTTATAGATATACAAGTTTTATAAAGTGATTTTGACAAAATTGAGTATTTGGGATTAAATTAAAAAAGATAGAATTTTTGTGGTTAGAAATGTGAATAAAATAAAAATTGGGCTGTTTTGATGCTATAGAAAATTTGGTTATGAATGGGTATATGAAAATTTTGTGTAATTTTGCATATTTATGTATTTTGGACTAAAGTGTTAAAATGTGATAATATAAGGGTTATTTTATAAATAGGTCAAATTACATGTCTTTGGATTAAATTGAATGTGTTGGTGATTAAATGGGTTGAATTTGAATTAATAAAGATCAAGAGAAACAATTATCGGAATTAGATCGAAAACGGAAAGTAGACAAATAGTCGAGGATTACGAGGTAAGTTCGTATAGCTAAAAATCGAACTATTAGATATGTGTAATTATTTAAATTGAATATATATATATATATATATATATATATATATATATATATGTATGCGTAATGAAAAATTTACTAGAATTATTGGCTCTATGAATATGTTCGCCATATTTAATTATATGATTAATTGATATATGTTACAAGTATCGAATACAAGTTTCACGATACATGATTATATGATTAAATATATTATATGGTACAAGAACTATATGAGCAAATGAGATATGGGATGAATTGGTACTTGAATAAAAAAATGTTATAGATGTTATATATATACAGATTTATTTGGATAATAAACATGGCTTATGCAAACCGAGCATTTGAATATATATGTTTTAATTTAATTGAAAATATATGAATTGAGAATTTTTATATTAAATATCATTAATTTTGAATATAAATGAGTTTAATATGTTGTTTTGAATTTTTAGAGTTATAATTGAGATAGTTGAATATAATTATGCATGGAAATAATATATTTGAGTTTAATTCAAGCTGAGTTACGACATTTGAAAGTCTGTATGAACTTTATGGAATAGCTAGAATTTTCAATATATGAATTATGTATAAGATGACTTTATAATGATGATATTCGGGCTTTGAGCCTAGCAAGCCTTACCTTTGGTGAATTAAATCGAGCTTTGTGCCTAGCGTGCTTTATGCTTGGTGTATTAAATCGAGCTTTGAGCCTAGCGGGCCTTGTGCCGGTGTGTGATCTGAGCTTGTGCCTAGTGGGCTTTATGCCGGTGAATTGTTATAAGCTTTATGCCTAGCAGACTTTATGCCGATATGGCTTCGATATGTGATTGCACGTAAGACCACGTCTGAGAAGTTGGCATTGTACGATATGTGTGATTATCCGTGTATCCTATCCAATTCCGACTGGATCAACGGGTAATTTACCAATTTGTAATATATAAAGTAAATGTTATAAGAGATATAAAAAGTACATGATATATGTTACATAATTTATATGAGATTATATGCTAAATGAAATATAAGTTACATGGATTATATGTTACAATTATATGTGTACATGATACATAATACTTGGTATACATGATTTATTTATTACTGAGAATTACATGATTTATACAAATACATGCTATACTGAATTACATGAATTACATGGATATTATATTGCTACAAGAGTTATATGATTTACATGAATATATGCTATCTGAGTTACATGATTTACATGAATTGATTGCTACGAGGAATAGATGAATTATAAAGATGATGTGTTACATGAATTATATAAGTTACAAGATGAAATCTTATATGAGGTATTTGATGGGTATAAATGAAATGAGAGATGAATTAGATATTAATAAACATTATAAGTTTGGTTTCTTCCTTGTGAATGGATGAACTATTGTTCTTCTTGATGAATTGATGTTATACGGTATAATTTTGCTATCGGTTATATGAATGTGTTACTGTGTCATTTGAATTGAAATAAATTGATATGAATATTATGTGAATTTAAATGCTTATTGTTTTTACTCATGATGTTTTGATGAAATATGAATAGGTAATATTTATATGGTCACTTGTGTATGTGAATGAGATATGATCTGTTGTATTTTGATCAAGCTATGTGATATGGCTTGAGTGACAATGGTTGATTTGGTATAAAAGTATTATATGATGTATTCATCTTGTGATAGTTTTGTTAATTGGCAGTTTGTATAGATGATATACATACTTGAACATATTATGCAAATGATGCTTGTAGATACATGTCATAAGAGCTGTGAAAATGGCTTAAACCAAGCCTGTTTTGTGCCACACAATCAGAGCACATGAGCGTGTGACTTGATCGCGTGATCCTATTTCGTAAGTTTTACTATATCTTTTATATGTTATTAAATTATTCCCCGTTGTGTGATTAGAATTTTATATGCTCGTTTTAAGCATGCTATGAATATGAATGCTTGATATTATTGAATTGAGATGATGTTTGATAAAAGTTAAAATTTTACTGTTCCAAACTGTGTTACAAGTCCGGTAATGCCCCTTACCTATTCCGCGACTGTTACGGGATAGGGGTGTTACAATACCCCTTACTTATAAGTCCATTAATGATTTGTTTAACTTACCTGGTATTGAAGAAGATGAGTACTCTGCTATGATGACAAATATCAATTGGGATTTTCTTCAATAAGTTCTTAATGTGGTTGCAAATTCGGGATCCCAATAGATTATAAGAAAGTATGGTAGTCATTCTTGCCTAAGGGAATTTCTAAATCCAGTGGCTAAGGTATGGTTCTACTTTATTCGATATAGCTTCATGCCTATCTCACATAGTTCCACCATCTCGATGGAATGAATGCTTTTGTTGTATGCGATTATGACAGAAAAGTCTATCAATGTTGGGAGAATTATTCTCAAGGAGATTCAAGACTGTGTAAGAAAAAAGGTAGGAAGTTCCTTCTTTCCATCATTGATTACTTTGCTTTACTTGCCCAAGTAAGATCGAAAGCAAACTTGAAGGACCGTTATGTTCAAGGTTGCATAACAAGGCATGACCTTGAAAGGTTAGTGGAGAATATTAGGTTATTGAACCAAGTTGGACCAAATGAGCTAAACGAACTAGAATCAGATGAGTCATCAAGCAAATCTTAACCAAAAGCCGACTCAGTTGATGAGACAGAAGAATTAGAAACTAAAGAGGAATAAAAAAGCCCTGAACCGAGGGTAGAGCCTAATGTTGCTGAACTAGTAAAGCAAAGTTTTAATCCTGAGTTGACCATTCCTACTTCCTCAAATCCTATGAATAAATCAAAATTTTCAACTATGATAGATATGTGGAAATTCATGCACAACCAATAACAAGCTTATTGGAGATATGCAAAAATCATTTATTCGAGACATGACAAGAGGAGATTGTTGGATCAAATGCGACAAAGAAGGGAAAGGAAAATGACATGGAGGATGACACAAATAAAAATGGGGAAATTTCTTGTCCTTAGTGTTTATCTTTAGGCATTTATTTTTATTACTTAGTTAGCATTTTCTTTAGTATAATAAATACGATATTGCAAGCATGAATAAAATAAGCTCAATGCCTTTTCATTAGAAAAAAAAAAAATGAAGTGATGTTGTAATGGGAATGAACATGTCTAGGATGGATTGTTGAAAAAGACTTGGTACTTAAGTAGTCTTCATGACTCACCTTTCTTTCTTACAACCCTATTTGGTGTTCAGTTTTCATTCATTACTTTGTTTTCGCAATGAGGACATTATTTCTTTTTAAAGGGGGTAAGGAAATATTTGCATAAATTTTAAAATTTTCAAGTATGTTTCAATCTTTTTATATAAGTATGCTAAAATAAATTAATGTTCAGAGAAAATTTTTGTTCTTAAGTTTGCTCAAATGCAAGTATGATTTTTTTATTTTATTTGAGTTTTTTTATGTTATCCTGAGTTATGGAATGCTTGTATGTTCTTAGGTCTTATGTAGCTTTTTTCCATGAAAATTGAACTTTTGAAATAGACATGCATGACGGTTTAAATCCTTATAATTGACTTAGTGACTTTATTGATGCCAAATCCTAGGAGGCATAAGAATCTAAACATGATTTAGGCACCTACGTAGATGGCTTATATGTTGTCGTCGGCATCGTGGTCGTCGAAAACGTCAATGGCATTGGCATATAATATGCCGGGGAAAGAGGTCCATAAGCAAAATCTAACATTGAAGTAGAAGTAGGAAAATATGGTGTAATGTGTGGTGCTTGTGTAAAAAAGAAAGGGTTAGTATAAACACCAGAATAAGTCGAGTCATACTAACCAGGGGGTGGTGCGACCATCGATGTCGGTTCTTGAGTCAGTGTAGACGATGGACCCGCCTCATCAGCTTTGTTGTGGCCTCCTCGCTTTGGATTCCTAGGCCCCCATCGTGGCCTTCTCGCGTGTGGTGGTTTGCCCCTAGCCTCTTCACCTAATAGATATGGCTTGCCATGGACCCTAAACCATGGCATGTACTCCGGATAACAGGCTAACTCAGGAGTGACAATGGGCTCGTGAGTAGCTAAAAACTCGTACCTATTATTCCACATGTTGATATATTGGGCATGAAATGGAGTCCAATTCTCATCCGTCTTCCCCCGCAAGTCGATAGGATGCAAATCATCGAGGTCTTAAGGTGCCACTGGAATCGATTGCCTGAACCCAAATTGTCGTAACACTCTATCCGACTCATGCATCTCCACAGTTGCGTACACTATAACAATGGCACCTTCACGTGTCAAATGTTGGGATTGATCAAGAATTCCAACGAGATGCATTCCTGAATTGTCGGATTAGAGTAAGGCGTCCATTCAAACTATATTAAAATAATAAAATTTTTTCTTATTTATATACTACTAATTTTTAAATGAACTATGTTAAAATTGTATAATTAAAATTAAAAATTCATACCTTCACTTTCGATCATTGGTCTAATAAAAGCCGCATATCTCAAAGCTTGTTAGGTGGTCCCACATAACCCGGCCCATGGTTCCACTTATTAAAATAATATGTTAACACAACAATTTAAAATTTAAATAATTTTATTATGGTAAATATATTAACTAATGAATTTTACCTTATTACGAGAGGGAATGAATAAGGGTAGTCCATTCGAGGGCATAAAAATGGTAGTTGATATCACACCCATGATTGTAGTAGAAGCATACAACCACCGATTTTGATTTTATGTGGTTTGGTACCCGACATGTCTCCTAGTGCAATGTCGCCAACACGGCTGACCCACAGCTGAATCCCCACTTCTCTAAAGTTGACGAGTTTTAAAAGCCACCTTAAATGGATGAGATTTTGCGGCTTATCGAGCATTGGGAGACACTTGATAATAATAAGGATGTACACCTGAGCGTATTGTTCTCTTTGGACTTCAGTTGAATCTTCATCGAACCCCCCAAAATTTCTTCTTAGCCAATTCATATCTATCTAGGCTCCAAAAATGGTTTGTGGAACCCGCCCCAAAAGTTGCTCGCATACGTCTCTCTAATCGACTGCGTGAACTGACCCATTCACTACCGACCCATCCACCGATAACCCAAGTTGTAATTGCATGTCTTTTAGAGTGATAGTGCACTCACCGCATAGAAGGTGGAATGTGTGCATCTCGGGTCTCCACCTTTCCACCAACACGCTTACAAGTGCGAGGTCCAATTTACACCCCCAACCGATAAGGGCCATGTGCAAAAATCTGACATCTCTTAAGTACGATTCAATTAAGGGTGATGGAGGTGCAGATAAATTACGAATATAAGTCTCCAAAATTCGATCTTTTGTATATATATAAAAAATACAAAATATTAAATTTTAATATAACAATAAAATATTTAAATTAAATTACATTAAATATAATAAAAATTCTTACCATTTGCAATTGATCAACGGAAATATGCTTCTCATCCAAACATATTAGAGATGGTGTCATTGTTAAATTTAGAAAACACGAAATAAATTGTAATATAAAAATGTTTTACAAAAAAAAAATTAAGACAATTTCTTTAAAAAAAATTGAGTTGGGAGAAATAAAATTTTAGTGAGAAATTATAAGGGAATTGAGAGAGATTTGAGAATATGTGAGAGAGAGAGTTGAGATTGAATTGAATAGAAAATTGAAATTCGGGGTGGGGTTATTTAGAAATGGAAATATGACTGTTGTGGGGGGTGGGGTGGGTGGGAGTCGTTGGTCTCAATGGCTAATTAAATAATCGTTGAGGAAAAAATTCGTTGGAGTGTTGATCGTTAGGGGAAAGCGCTTCCAGCTGGAAGCGTTTTCTTGTACATACGTTGAAAACGCTTCCATGTAAACGCACTTTTCTGCATTTCATCAAGAAATGTTGCCAGCTGAAAACCTTTTTATAAAATCAGCTTATGCCCATCATATTTTGAAAAAATGGCCTAAATAAGTTTTTTTTTTTAAATTTTATTTCTGACTTTTTTTGGTAATTTAGTCAAGATGTATTGGTAGAAAGCATAACAAGTTACTTTATTCTTCTTCTTTTTTTTTTTTTTTGATAAAAAGACCACGAAGGTCACCACACCTCATTTTATAGCATCATCCAAAATAATATTGTGAACATCCTTAGGATAGTCAACATCAAAATCAACATTATAGGGGCTTTTCATAGAAAGTTTGCACAAGCTATCCGCTACCATGTTACAAGTCCTCGAAACCCACTTAAAATTGAAAAAAATAAAAGAGTCAATTTGCTTGGAAAGATCTCGCATATATTGACCCATGACGGTCAAGTCCACCACTTTTTTGTTGTATCTATTGACAATGCTGGCGCAATCTGTCTTAATCACTACCTTTTCCCAGCCTCTCAACCGAGCAAAATTAACGCTTTCTTCCATAGCTCTAAACTCCCCCCATTCAGCATTTAAAACCTTGCTGGCCTTGCCCATACACCCTCCAAAAACAAAGCCGTCGCTATCCCTCGCAATCAACCCGAACCAAGCCTCATTACCAAGGAACGCAGCATCAAAATTTATTTTCATCACTCCTTCTTTAGGTTTCATCCAAGCAGTAGGCTTATACGGGACCGGCAACATAGGTTTCTCCACCATGTTATAGATTTATTCAAGTTGCTTTGTATTGGATTAGTACATAGCTGGCAGGTTTATAAACATTAAAAATATCGTATCAATAAGCATATCATAAACTATAACGAAGCTTTATCAAAAATTAAGTGGTGAAAAAATAAATATTAAAAATCTCAATATTTAAATAATGATATAAAATTTATTTGGTGTATTACGTAAAATTAAATATAAATATAATTAATATATTTGGTAAATGATGATATAATTTTAAATGAAATAGAATAAAATAAAATTAAATAGAATAAAATAAAATTAACTAATTTTTTTTTATGACGTGATAAGTAAACCTCTATCTACTTAGGGTAATTTACCAAAAAATGCCCAAAATTTGAAAAATTACGGAAATGGGCCAGTTTGTAGAAAATTTATGGGAATGGGCCATTTCCCCCAAAAACGCGTCCACGTCGGTAGCGTTTTGGGGATAAAAAGGCTAAAGCGGCATACAGACGCGCTTTTTACCTCGACAAAAGCGCCCACGTGGCGCTTTTCTGAGGGTGCAAAAGCGCCTCACGTATGCGCTTAGCCCCAATCATATATTTTTTTGACCGTTGGCTCCCCAACGATCAAGGAAAAAAAAGTATAAAACCCCACACCCTTTTTTTTTTTCACATTTCAATCCTTTCTCAATATTCTCTCAATTTTCTCTCAATTTTCTCTCAAATTTCTCTCAAGGTCCTTGAAATTTACGCTCAAATTTCAAAAATAGTCCTTTACTATTTACGAAAAAGCCCTTTATAATTTTTTAATATATTTTTTCAAAAAATTTTAAAATTTTTTATCGGATTACAATGGCCGGGGAATTACTTCGCCTAGACAACAAGCACATCTCTATCGAGCAAATGCAAATGGTAAGTTTTAATTTTAATTTTTCAATATTATTTAATTTTTTTTCAATTATGCAATTTTAATTAATTGTTAATTTTATAATTTTTTAAATAGTCTGTAGATCGGGTGTTGGAATGTTATATTCGCAACATGCATGGTCCCCCATCACCCTTGATCGAGAATTACCTGCGGGAAGCGAGTTTTTGGCATGTAGCCACGATAGGCCGGGGGTTCAAGTTGGAGCCGTCTTTGATCAGCGCGTTGATTGAGAGGTGGAGACCCGAGACCCACACTTTCCATCTGCCATGCGGAGAGTGTACCATCACTCTAGAAGATGTACAATTGCAGTTGGGATTCTGGGTGGGCGGTCGATGAGTCACCGGTCCGTAACATCTCTCGATTGGATGGCCGTATGCTACGAGCTTCTGGGTGCCATTCCGGATAGAATTCAAGGAGCTCGGATCGATATGGCGTGGTTACAAGACACATTCCCGGAGTCGAACGAGGATTCAACCGAAGTAGAAAGAATACGGTATGCTCGGGCATACATTCTTCAAATAATTGGAGGCTATCTGATGCCGGACCTCTCTAGAAACCTCGTCCACGAGATGGCTCTGAAACTTGTTGATTTTGAGAGTAGCGGTGAATTGAGTTGGGGTCTGCCGTCTTTGTCGAGGTTGTCTTGGGAGATGTCTTGGGCGACGCGGCCGAGTAAAGCAAAAATCGGAGGTTTCCTATCACTACTGTAGTCATGGGCATGGTTTCGATTTCCATTTTTACGCCCTCGACTCGACCACCCATATTCATTCCCACGATAACGAGGTAAATTTAATATTATATTTTACAATTATTTCGTAGATTTATAGTATAATTGCATGCTAAAAGTTTATTTAATTAGGTGGAACCATTAGTGAGTCATGTTGGAATACCTAACTTGCTTGAGGATATCTGCTACTATTGGACCAAAGGTCGGAATCACAAGTAAGTTTCGAATTTTGTTATTATAATTTAGTATTTCGTATGTAGTGTCTAATATTAGGTATATAACTAATATTTTCGTAATGTTAATATAGTTTCAATGGACACCATCGACGATCCAAAATTGAGGCGATAATTAGGAGGAGTTCCTCCAAAATCTGAACGGTTGGTACGTAAAGGTCCCATTGATCACCTACGCGACCGTGGAGATGCACCAGGCAGATCGGGTTCTGCGGCAATTTGGATTTCGACAACCGATTCCCGTGCCACCGGAGGTGCTCGATGATGAGCACAAAGTGGACTTACGGCAGCCACACACGAATTGGCCAAGATTTTGGTCAGAACATATCGAGATATGGGAGAACTGATATGACTATATACCTGACCGGGAACTGATAGTCGTTCCGGAGTTAGCGTGCATGCCAGAGTACATGCCATGGTTTAGGATCCATGGCAAGTCGTATCTGTTGTCGGAAGAAGAGAGGCGACAGCAACTTCGCGAGCGAAGGGAACGTCGGGCCCCTTTAAATCTAAGGAGAAGGGGTGATGAGGCGGGGCCATCATCAGCGCCGACACAGTCACCGGGCCCAACAACAGCGCCTACACAGTCACCGGGCCCATCAGTTCAGCCGACAACACCGATATCACAACATCTACCGTTCATGCCAGGTGCATACCCTTCCCCTTATATGTATCCTCCTAACCCATATATGTTTTAGTTTCCCAGTCCTAGCACAGGTTGGAGTGCATGGTCGGGTTTGAGTCCGTTCCCGACTACTTACTGCCACCAATGGTGAAGCCGGCGTCGCATGTGGGTTCGAGGAGGCGCCGTCGGGAGCACTTCTTTCTCGCCAGCTCCTTCTCCGTTCGGGATGCGATTACCCGCCGTGGTTTATGCAAACACCTCGGGGTCATTATTTTATTCGAGTGGGTCACCATCGCAACATCGAACTGGACCCAACTTGGGAGGAGGAACCCGATTCCTTGCCCGAGGTTCCACGACCCCATGGAAGCAGGAAGAAGGAGGAATCCAGTATACAGAATTAATCGACCGCCCTGTGTGCAATTGGCTCCCACCCAAGCATCGAGACTAAACCCTAAACCCCTAATTTGAGTTATTGTAAATTAATTTATAATTTGAGTTTAATTTTTTTGTAATTAAGGTTTAATTTTTGTAATTAAGTTGTAATATATTTAATAAAATTTGAGTTTACTTTTTTTATTGTAATTTAATTTTTTAATTTATTTAACTTTAATACCTTTGACAAAATAGAATTGGTTTAATTTTTTTTTGTAAGTAAGTTGTAATATATTTAATAAAATTTGAGTTTAACTTTTTCCTTATAATTTAATTTTTTAATTTATTTAAATTTTAATACCTTTGACAAAATAGGATTGGTTTAATTTTTTTTTGTAATTAAGTTGTAATATATTTAATAAAATTTGAGTTTAACTTTTTCCTTATAATTTAAATTTTTAATTTATTTAAATTTTAATACCTTTGACAAAATAGAATTGGTTTAATTTTTTTTTGTAATTAAGTTGTAATATATTTAATAAAATTTGAGTTTAACTTTTTCCTTATAATTTAATTTTTTAATTTATTTAAATTTTAATACCTTTGACAAAATAGAATTGGTTTATTTTTTTTTTGTAATTAAGTTGTAATATATTTAATAAAATTTGAGTTTAACTTTTTTCCTTATAACTTAATTTTTTTAATTTATTTAAATTTTAATACCTTTGACAAAATAGAATTGGTTTAATTTTTTTGTAATTAAGTTTTAATATATTTAATAAAATTTGAGTTTAACTTTTTTCTTTATAATTTAATTTTTTTAATTTATTTTAATTTTTTTAATAAAATAAAAGTTATTGTACAAAAGTTCACCGTTTTCCTCCAAAAAAATAGATATTACATAGCCGCCATGAGACAAAAGACCTAAGAACACGGTCAACTATTCCGATTTGGACACGAGCGAGATGTATGGCCCGGGTTCCTACACCATCCGCACAGCCGACTTTGGTTGCTTGTTTCTCGGATATCCATATTGTTGCGTATTCTAGTCGAGCAAGGTCGACCTTTTGGTTTGCACCTCAATTGTCTATCCGGCAACAGCTTATACGGTGCAAGCGATACCGATGGCCACTTACGTTCATCTGGGACTGGTGGGAATACGTGTCTCCACACGTTGTACATGTTTTCTAATTTATACACTTCGTCGACATATCTCATTGGATCAAGACGGAAATTCGACAAGCCACAAGTACATGGGCGCATGGGTAGCGAAGTGCATCAAATATCCACATCGTAGGTCCTATTTGTCAAGTGTACACGATAATGGCCGCCAACAATACCTTGGTTGGTCTGTCAAACTCGTGACACGAAACCATAGGTTGTCGCGATCGTGACACACTTGTGTGCATGGTGTTCGCCGTGCCTTCCACGGTTTATTTCTTACAAGACCTTCGGCTCCATACATGGCCTCCTTGCATCGCCTCTATAACTCGCCGCTCTCTTGAAAATAGTGCCGCTAACCGAAAATATGTATCTTGCACAACCGATGTAATCGATAGATGACGGGTTCCTTCGAATAAATTTATGTATTCGGCCGGGTTTGTGGTCATATGCCCATACCGTAGGCCATTATCATATGCTTGTGTCCACTATTCAAAGGAATATTGCACGAGTAGCTTGCGCCTTTGGCGTTATCGGCGCAAACTAGCCAAACATCTCGTGAAAACGGTCTTTATTGATCTCATACCGCCAATATCGTTGATAGCGAATATTACATACCACTCTTCAATTGAGAATAAATTGAATATTACAAACGAAATTATATCAATAGACATTTCATACCCATATCGGCCACTTCTTTGTTTACATCTTTTAGATCGATGTTGCCCATAGTAGTTGGATGAAACATGCCTCAGGCAATATCGATGGTGTGTGCGATGCCACATGCTTCCCTGGCATTCTATTGCCGCAAGTATTCCAGGGCCCCGATCCGTTATAATGCATATGTCAGGTTGGGGGCAAACATGCCTCCTTAACCTAGATAGGAAGAAGTCCTAGTCATCAGCTGACTCCCCCGGTGTTATTGCGAACATAATAGGAAGGATTCTCCCACAGCCGTCTTGTGCCACAGCTAGCAATAGCCGATGCGTATATCTACCATACATAAAGGTACCGTTAATTTGTACCAATGGCTTGCAATATTTAAAAGCATATCAGAATTGCTTAAATGTCCAGAATAGACGTTTGAACACTGCGCATCCATGGAGCAGACGATCGTTGTAGTCTGTGAGTTCCGTTTCAAGGTGCATCGTCTTTGCTGGGACATATCTCTCCAGCACCTGACACCACTGCCACACTTCATTCTATGAAGTGTCCCACCCCCGTGTAACTTTTCTAACGCCTTCGCTTGGCTATCCAAGCCTTTACGAAGAGGCGTGTACCCCAATTGGCTACGAATCGCCAATTAAAGGCGACACCGTAGTCTTGGGATCAGCCTTCACCGTCGGGATTATTAGGTTAGCCAACATGTCTGAATCCATCTTCGGATGATCTTGTGTTACACCTGTCAATGAAGTACATTAAATAATGCAACATTACATACTATTACTGTTATTCGAAATCACTGAACACATAGTGGTACTGTACCGGCAAGACATGTATGTCGACCTTTGTACTTTTTTATCTCCCACAACCCTGTCATTTTCCTCAACGATGCCATGATTTTCCATGAACATGTGCCATCTTGTACTGCACACTTCGCCTCAAACTTATCGAGCTTGGATTTAACCACATTGTAGTTAACCCCGTTCTTAATGTTGTACTGTTTCAATGCAGCAAGAAAAGTATTCTTGTTGGAAAACTGGTTACCAACTTCTAATTGGTCCGAATCCAACGAAGAATCTGTACGGTCATGCGTCCGGTGTGGTAGTTCAGGAAACTCCAATGCATCATCTTGAGATAGATCGACATTATGCATGTGGGCTGGAGGCGAGTACGCCCTGAATAGCGGATCTTCTTCTTCTTCGTCTGAACCGCCCTCAACGTCTTCAGGTACAATTGGAACGGGCTCGGTTCAGAAAATAATCCAACTTCTGCACCTTCGGGCCCTGGCTCCCAAGGTGGATCCACATCGGATTCATTATTCGACCCTCCATAACCTGTAACAAACGAGGGCCCCTCGCCGGTGGATGTCGTCGGGAGTACATCATCCCTCCTTAAACATCTTTCGTAAAGATTTCAATCGTATGTGGATTGCCAACCACTAGAAGTTGACGACGTCCCCCAATACGTATTTCTATCATCGGACGTCGAATGACGGATATGCATGTCCCATCCACCAACCGAGTGTTGTGCAGGGGTTATGTTTTCCATACTACGACCGCACACGGCCACTTACGTGTTTTGCCTCCCACTTACAGTGTCGGCTTGGGGTCGTGTATTCCCTCGAGCGACAGTAGATGTCGAGGTGGCGAAAGATCACTTGCGAGATGAAAATTCTACATATACCTCGATATAGGGTGATCCATTGGCAAGATGAGTCTCCACCATTGCCTCAAAGCCCGAGCACCTTTGATGTCGAGCGACTCATATCTCACCGGATCAACCGAGGCGCAAAATCTATACTTAATACATTGAACTTTCATTGGCGTTGTTAGAATATTTTACGCCTAATTCTTTTTGAAGTTCTACCAAATCGATGTTCGATTAAAACTCGATCATGTTGTATTCTCCGATAAGAAAACAACGCCATTTTGGTGTCACGAACTTCACCGTCGTAGTAAATAACAACATTAATATGTTCACTCATTTTCAATTTTTTTTCCTTTTGCCTCAATTTCCCTTATGCAACCTTTGAGAATGAAATTTGGTGATTTATAGCCTAATTTTGCGGAGACTCATCAGAGTAAAAGCGCGTCCACGTGGGGCGCTTTTGATCGCATATCTTGACGAGTGCACCTCTTTGGAAGCGTTTTTGTGCTTGTTTGTTGTAAACGTCTCCTCAAAATTATTTTGCGGAGATCTCTTGTAGCAAAAGCGCGTCCACGTGGGGCGCTTTTGATCTTATCTTGACGATGCACCCTTGGAAGCGTTTTTGGCCACTATTTGTTCAGAAACGTCTCCTCAAAATTATTTTGCCGGAGACTATTGGGCCAAAAACTTCAAAAAAAATTTCATAGGGAGGGTAGGGCAAAACGCATCCACGTCAGCGCATTTTTGAGGGAAATTGACCAAAAGCGCCCGGGAAGCGTTTTGTCCACCTCAACAAAAGCGCGCCGCGTGGGCGTTTTTCTTGAGGTGGACAAAACGCCCCTAAGGCGTGCTTATCGATTTCCCAAAATGAGTGACGATGATGCTTTTTAGAAATAGCCCTTTCCGTAAATTTTCTACAAACTAGCCCATTTCGTAATTTTTCAATTTTTTGGTATATTTTGAATATTTGCCCATCTACTTATCATTTTTGCTTTTTTTTAAAAAATTCTATCTAATAATTTTATTATGAGTTATCAAAGGTGTATAAAAAATAAATTACTGAAAATATTTACTTTCAATTGATTGAAGCTTTTAACAATTTAGCAAATAAGAAAGCTTTTTAACAATTTACCAAATAAGGCTTTATTCTTTTAAATATTAATATCGATATTTTTATACAAACTGGTTGAAGAATTGAATGTGGATTGAAAAATTAAACTGGGTAGATTTGGAGTTTTAATGGTGGTTTACATTATGAGAAAACAAAATGGCCGAAGGAGGGGTACTAATTTTGATATTCGGTCTTACGATCTGTCTATTTTGTGGCATACCAAGTAATAAAAGATACCTGACCGATTGTTGAACAACATAAATACTTGTTGGGGAAGAAGACCAGAAACTATAATGTTCTCTGCCAACCACTCCATTACCAAATATCTTAATACTTGCGTGCGTGCGCCTTTTACATCCTTTTCTTTTGGTGAACAACCTAGCTAATTTTCTATTTTAGTTACTTTAATTTTTTTTTATCAAGAATTCTGTTAATTCACTAATGTATTATTAATGCGACATTTTGTTACTTTTATTTAAAGTTAAGGATCTTTTTCTAATTAGTTTAAAATACTTTTTTTAGTTTATTTGTAACATAAAAACCCCAATTTTTATTGACAATCAACACCCACTATAAGAATCACCAATCCTCATCACTGTCCAACAACCAGCATCGCCCCTATCTCTATCGCTCCCTACTCCACTGCCTTGTATCATAGTCCCTGCAACAAAAAACTTAATTAAAATATTTTAAACTTTAGGAACTAATTTCAAATTTGAGAAATAATTTAAAGAATTGATCTGAATCAATGTCAGTGCACCCTCCATTTTGGAGTTGTGTTTTATATTTTGCTTATAAATTTTAAAATTTGCTTATAAAATTGGAAACTAATCATCAAATTTTCAAAATTAATTGAAAGCATAATTTCATTTTTCAAGTTTCGATTTTGATTCAATCTTATAATACTAAGCCATTATACCATCTTGAAATGAAACTTAACGATAAAATACTATATCCAATTTATATTCTGGGTATAAAAATTAAACTCCATTAAAAAAAAAAATGCCAATTTTGCTACTAAGTAAGAGAAAGTATTTCAACTTCTGTTGTGAAATACTTACTACAGGGGTCTTATGGTGCGGGGGCAGCAGAGCGAGGAGCGATAGAGATGGGGTGGTGGGTGTTGGGTGGTGACAAGGATTGGTGATAAATAAATAAATGTTTTGGACTAATTAAAGAGAGGTCTCTAAATTTAGTCAAAAGTAAAAAAAAAAAAAAAAAATATCATGTCAACAATTCATTAGTGTATTAATGAAATTTTTTATGGCAGCGATCGATTCAAGCAATTATCTTAATTAGAATGATTAAATTGACAAAAATAAAATTAAAGTGATCAAAATAAGAACGATTTTATTTTAGAATAACGAGAGTATGCTTTACTTTTTTAATTAAACCATCTACGAAAGTTAATAATTTTTGGGTGTTTATGATTTTACAATTGTTATTTTCAAAGTTGTTAACCTAAATCTTTCTAAGTGCAATGTTTTGTTGGTTTTAACCATGAATTTGATACTATTATTATTGATTTTTATTAAGCTTAAAATTAAAATATGAATTTGATAAAATTTGAGGTTTAGGTCTATACTTTAAAATTAAAAAATGAAATTCTTTTATATTTTTAAATTTAAAATTTTAATTCAATCATTAATATTAATAATATTTTAGTCAAAATTTATCAACTTGGTATGTTTATTTCTTGTCTATAATAGGCCAATTTAGCCCGGGCTCATACAAAAAATAATAAACTCAAAATAATAAAATAAAGTCCAATTCCAGTCCAAAATATATCATTTGGACCGATCGGAATAACCCATTAAAAGATTGAAAGTTCATCTACAAGCTTGACGTATATGGAAATACAATCTTCAAGAATATGCAATCTTAGATATGATATGCAATCCTAGTAGATATGGTATGCAATGTTAGATATGATATTCAAATCTTAGATATGATATGCAATCCTAGAATATATGGTATGCAATCCTAGAAGATATGGTATGCAATCTTAGAAGATATGATTTTATAATCTTAGAGATTTAATTTGTAGATACCTTTTAATCTTAGCCGTTGATATAATTAATCTGTACCGTTGGATTTGGGGAGGCTCAACTATAAATAGAGGCTTCTCCCTTCATTGTAAAACACACTTGAGTTTGGAAGCAATAAGAATTTTTGAGAGCATTCACTCAAATTTCTCTTCCTCTTGCGTTCTTATTTTCTGTGGCTTGTTCTTATTTTGTTCTTCGCTCATCTTCGTTTCTTTTTGAGTTACTTCTGTCCGAGTTAGATTTTGGTGGAAGAATTTCGTTGAATCTTCATACTGAGGGAGTCAGGTTGACTTATGTGTTTTTTAACTTTTTTTTATTTATCCATATATTTTTATACTTTTTTTTATTTTTTTAAAAAAATTGTTATAATGTTCATTAATTGTTTTGAGTATATTATTTACCTTATTATTCATTAACTGTTTAATTACTACATTTTATCCAAAAGTTTTTCTTAAATAAGGCAATGTTTTGTGTTTAGAAATTCGAGAAATAGTGCCTTAACATGCTGGGTTACGATTTTCCGTTTGACTAAATAACTAAATATCCTTTTAACGAATTTTGTAAATCATGAGATGATGTTTGCTACGAGAGTTTAGAACATTATGTTCTAACGTGCTGGATGTGATGTTTGTATTCTTTCGGAACAAAGGAATCTCAAGTTCTAACTCAAATTGTTCAAGTTTTTAAAGAAATCATGTTTTCAAATCTTTTTGAATTTTCGACATTAGGACAATAATTAATTAATCAGGTACCAATTTTGGGCGTTACAAGGGTGCTAATCCTTCCTTGTACGTAATCAACTCCCAAACCCATTTTCTTAAATTTCGTAGGCCAAAATCAATATTTTGAAATAAAATATTTTATAAGGTGACCCGATCACACCTAAACAAAAATGGATTGGTGGCGACTCTATTTTTGTTTTTAAAGTCGATTCTCATTTTTCATAAACTTAAAAATGGTTTCGACAATGTCAATCATATTGTATCTATATGAATGTAATTTAATTTTGACAAAAATAATAACAATATTAAAGATTGGATTAGAATTTAATAAAAGCAAAACAAAACTACTTAAATTTGAATGTTTTTAAGTACAAAACAAAAATCTCCCGTAAATATAAAAATATATGTATGAATTAAATTTTAAAGTTCACCAAAATTAATTGGTTCATTATTTTCAAATGTTGATCAGGAATGTGGTGGGTTGTACAAAACTCAATTTTAAGAGTTTTACAAAATCATAGAAATTGAGATTCTGGCTTCATGGAATTTTTCTTTTTTGGTCATAGTTGATCAATAATTTTAGACTGAGCATTTATTTGATTATATAAAACACCAGTGATACTCTTTTAACCCGAATTATATATATATATATATATACCCAAATAGTATTGAGTAGTATAATTTTATTATTTTATAATATTTTTGGCCTCCCAAAATTTTTTAAAATTCAATTTAAATTCCTTTAATATAAAATTCCTGCCTTTTAGTCTCAAAATTTATATATTTTTACTTCATCTCGTGATAGAAATAGATATTATTGTGGTAGTGGGACTGAGAAGGAACATTAAAAAGTAAAGGATTGAAGGTGATGGGTGTGATTTTTAAATAGAATTGATGACAATTCAAACATGTTAGTTGCAACACTATAATTGTTAGAGTAAGCATTCAAGTGGTTTTGCTTTTAATAAATTACCTAACCTCTTTCCTTTAATCTATGACCATGCTCCTTTCTTGAATAATGAAAGTTTGGATGACAATGCAGCAGCTACGAGTTTTCTAAACACAACCAGCAAATGCAATATTTGTATGCTGACAGAAAGACCACTGCATTTATGTATTTTATAAATTTTAAAATTTCAGTTCTCACCAAATCATAATTGTTAAATTTATTAAGTTTTATTTTTTTATTTAAATCTTATATCGCAAATATATTATTACATATGTAATATTATGTCAGTTTTTCTTTTCACATGTTACTTAAAAAGGTCAATTAATGAATTTAACGAATGACATTTGTATCAAGATCAAAATCTCAAAATTCAAAAAGTATAGAGACTAAGGATGATCAAATTGAAGAATATAGGTCAAATCTACAACTTTACACATAATACATGAGTAATAGCATAATTTAACTAAGAGAATACTACTATCATTTGGAACATTACTGATATTTTAACATTCAAAAATATAAAAATTAAATTTGACCTAATTAAAATATCTAACCAACCCTAACTATTAATTTTTTTGTTAAATTTAATTACTAAATTTTCTTTTTCAATATATTTTAATTTAAGGGTGGAGCAAGAAATTCTTTTTAAAGAAATTGAATTGAATTATAATTTTTTGAGGTCAAAATATAATTTTATCTTCTATTAATTTATACTTTTTATTATTCTTTTAATGTGCTAAATAAAAAATTTATTTTTGAGAATAAAATATAATTTTATCACATATTAACTTTTGATTATATCATTTATAAGAGAACTAAAAGACAATTTATCCATTGAAGTTAATCAAAGCCCTCTAGATTCCTTATGTTTTGTTTTATTTTATTTTGAAAGAAATCATATTGGAATTTTATTAAAAGTTTATGAGAACCAAAACTAAAAATAGAACCCCAAGCCTATACTGCTAGCCCCAATTCTTTACCAACAAAAAATAAAAGAAAAACCAAAAAAATTAAAACAAAAAAGCAATATCTAGTCCAGTCTAATCTGAACTGTCCCCCACTGCCTATTCTCGTTCCTTCATGTCTGTCATACCGTTGATTCCAGTTCCTAAGAGAAATCTGACTTTTCCCTTAAGATTCTCCATCGTCGTCGTCTTCTTCCATAACTCGAGAATCATTCAAGAGTACTTTCTTAATTCGGCCCTCTAACCCTCCACCAGTTAGCCTCCAATGAGCTCAAGGCATTGTCGGGCACTCTCCCCTCTAAGTAAACATGTTCCCCTTTCTTCAAACTCTTTATATTTATCTTATGAGCCACCAAATTTGCCATCCTTGGGGTATATTTGAAGCAAATATTCTGAAACTCCATTTTGTTCTATTGGATATTTTTAATATAAGCTGTAACACTCATAACCTGTGATTGACGTCGAAACAGGGTTTCGAAACATTACTAGAACATTCAGAACATTTTTTTAATTACGTAAATTTACTATTCATTTATCAAGATCATCCATAACATCCCTTGATCGGGTCTCGAGACCCAATACGAGCATTAGAATCGAATCGGGACTTAATCGGAACCTCTAAGAATTTTTCGTAAAATTACAAATTTTTTCTAAGGTGCAAGACTCACACGCCCGTGTGACCCTGGAACATGCCCTTGCTATAGGCCATGTCCAATTTAGGTTGCTCTCTGACTTGCGCCACACGGCCATGCCACACGCCCGTGTGCGAGGCCGTGTGGTAAATTAATTTAATTTGAATTAGGTACAAGTTTCACACGGCCGTGTCACCCACATGGCTGAGACACCACTCGTGTCTCTATCTGTGTGCTCAATTTTGAGCATTCTGTTTTGAAATTTTGAAATACAGGGGACACACGGCCAGACCACATGCCCATGTACCAGACTATGTGCCATACACAGCCTAGATACACGCCCGTGTGTTTACCCATGTGGACAAAATAAGGCCATTTCCTAGCCTCATTTCTCACCCAAATTTTCCATCTTCCTGCACCAACACTTACAAGTATAATCCAACCAATTGCAAGTATAATTCAACCATAACATATACCAAAACACAAATATATTAGCCATTCCAATGGCTAAGTTTCATTCATCATTTACACACCATCATTTGATTTAGTTAGCCTATGCATGCCATTAACAAAATAAGATTTTCATTTATACCAAAAAGATAGGTTGATAGTGTGATGATTTGCTCCGACCAAATCTCCAACCTTCAAGAGCTTTGAGCACTATAAAATAGGGACAATTAAAACATGGTAAGCATATTATGCTTAGTAAGCTCGTATAACATAAATGAAGCTTACCATTACATTCAATATATTAACCATACAAATTATGATTTCCAACCATTTGGTAATTTACCTATTCATACATACTCAACTAACATGTTAGTCATAACATACCAATATGCATAGATGAGCTCATCATGCCATATGCGTATTTTATCCTTTGAATCATTGAATTTTCGATGGATATTTCAAGTAATACACTCGAGGTGTACAATTCCACTATTCGTCAATTCATATCCAGTAGTACCTTATAGGTACACTCTCGAGCCACATATTACACAGCAGAATTACCAGTCCAGGCTAAATTCTAGCTGTTACATATACTTTAAGGGCTTTCTCGGATTACCAGTCTAGGCTAAATACTTTATATGACAAAGAATTCCCTATAGAGTTTATTCTGGATTACCAGTCCAGGCTAAATCCAATCAATTAGGATTACTAGTCCAAACTAAATCCTAATTGAAACATATACTCAAGAGGCTCATTTTAGATTACTCATCCGAGCTAAATCCATTCTGCAACACATGCAGTTTTCTCAGGGAAATCATTTTTTTATCCATCGGAATTCAACATTCAAGGAATTCAACCCTTTTTCAATAATTTTCCAAACATGTATCATTTCGTTCATTGCCATACATATGTAATTCACATACATGATTTCATATAACATAATCAATGTAATATAACATTCAAATCAATACACTTTCATACTCATTTAAGTTATACGAACTTACCTTGATATTTGTTCGTGTCTAAAATCTACTAATCTGAAATCTTTTCATTTCCTCAATTTAGCTCTTTGTTTGGTACTTTCGGATCTATATAAATGAATTTAATCATCAATTCAATCCATTTCATATTCTATTGAACTCAATTTATATTCTAGGCAAAAGTATCATTTTGCCCCTATACTTTTGATTAATTCCAATTTCATCCCTAGGCTCGAAAATTGAAATTCATGCAATTTAATCCTTATTCCAAGCCTAATCAAAATTCTAATATAACTTTTACAGCACATGTATTCTCAAAATTTTAGAATTTTCCATGGGTTTTGCCATTTTTCAATTTAGTCTCTAAATCAAATTTCCATCAAATTTCCTTTTGTAAAAGTTGTTTATATATCAACAACCTTTCATTTTCTACCATAAAATTTTAAATTCCAGCATATTCATCCATGAAAAATTTTCTATACTTTGATATCTATTCAAATTAACCCCCCAAATAGAGAAATTAAGCTTTTCCGATCTTAAAAATATAAAAATTATTAAAAACGGGACATAGGAACTTACCAATTTATGCTTGGAAAACTTGTTTTCTCTCTCCTAGGGTTTCCATGGATTTTAGGTTGAAGAAGATGATATAAAATGATGATATTTACTTTTAATTTAATTATCATCTTTACAATTTTTCTATTTCTAATTTAGTCCTTAACCTTTTCTAATTTTTCTATGGATGATTCACCAAAAATATCTACATATTTTTCATCAATGGTCTAATTACCATTTAAAGACCTCAAGTTTTGAATTCCATAGCTATTTAATCCTTATAGCTACTAGAATTCAAATTTGACATATTATGCAATTTAGTCTTTTTTGCAATTAAGCACCTAATTGATAAAATTTTCTTATCAAAATTCTCATGCAGTCATTCTATCACATTACTAATCATTTCATAGTATTAAAATATTTTATCTTTTCGGCTCGGATTTGTGGTTACGAAACCACTATTCTGACTTCACTGAAATTGGGTTGTTACATAAGCCATTATTTTTTATTTATCAACTTTGGTTGACTGACACTTCTTGATAATTGACAATGCATCACCCTCAATCATCACCGACGACAACCCCATGTCCACCCCTATTTGCACCGCCTGAGAACATGCGGGAGCCTTAGCTGCAAACGATGACAATACATCCCTGTTCGGTACTGATTTTGAGGCTAAAACCCCTCGATTGGTGTCCTTAACTACCATCCCCGACCCAAATCTGTACTGTCAGAGGTCGTAAGCCGTGTTAAAATTAATCTTAACATTCATCCCCATTGGAGGGGGTAACACCCCTAACCCGTATCCGTCGCCGGATTAGAGTTACGAGGCAATATCGAATAGAACATAGCTCAAAATAGGCATTCACTACATTTTATGCTTTGTAAATCAATTACATCAATACACATGTCCTATTTAAAATTTGAAGCTTGATACTACTATATTCCTATCGTTCACATATTAAAATTTTCTTTTAAGCTTATAACTTTACAAAACATATATTGAGCATATCACAAAACATAAATTTCATAAATTGAATATCAAACATGTCACTTTAATACATGCGTATTTTAAACTTAATGATCAATATCACAATGCTTATAAACCAAAGCACATTCGGCATAAGCAACTTCACTAAATGGTGAAGCATAAAATTTTAAACATCAAAGTCATGTGCGCATTTTACCTAATCAGTATGAACCACTTAAAGAAAATGCATAATTCAAATCATAGTATACTCAACTTGCAAATTCATTAACCAAGCCAACCCACATATACTTAGTCATTCATCTTATGAAATATTCGGCTAGTACATTAATCAAGTTAAATTATCCACACAACATACTAGACATATAAATATATATATTACACATAGACAAGCATCATTTCAAAACCAAATATACCTCTTTTCTCATCACACGTTTATGTGCATATTTATTATCACAAACCTAATCAAGATATCCAAACCAAAATTGATCTTATCATAGACATATACATTTATTAGCTAACATGACATATGCATATAATATATATATATATATATATATATATTAAATTTACCTATTTTTAATGAACATGAATGTGCATCATTTACTAATTCTAATCCCATTTATAAGTCAATTATACATCAATCTATAAGTCTATAATTAGCCGAACCAAATACTAATTTCACAAATCATAGAAAAATCATCACATAGCATTTAAAACCACACCAAAACAATTTACCAAAACAATCAAATAACATACTCATTTCTTACTTCATCAACCGTGTATAATAGACAATTACCAACAATTACAAAAACTTTACTTAACCAATATAACACATATCATTAACCGAACATACATTCATCCCTTATCTCATTACTAAACCAAATTATAAGACCATCCATCACAAGCATTTATCAACATTAGTTAATTTATAAGTCATTCATGACATATTCAATCAAACCATATAATTAAAATACCATTCATGAATTCATGAAACATACTTACCCAAACAAACTTAAACCATGACCAAAAATGTACAAACATAAACATTATTTAAAGCCATTTTCGCATGGCTTTGTTTATATACAATTTCAAAATTCAACCAAAACAAATAATATCCTATACATGCCATAGGTTTATAGATCAAGCTTTTAAAATACCGAAACAGCGATTGATAGTGTGACGGATTTCCTTGACGATCCCCGAACTCGTAACTAGCTTCCAAAATCTATAAAAAATGAACACACACACACACAGTAAGCTTGAATAGCTTAGTAAGTCATAAGCAAATAATTCATTTAATATTCATTAACATTAAAATCAACTAGGCCGAATCAAGCAAACCTTTATCAAATTTACATTTATCATGCTTGCAAATTCATATACCAATACATGAACATTAACATTATAGAATCACTTGGTCGAATATGAGCATTCATACATACATATAATTCACTTTATATCATGCATAATTTATATCATCATTTCAAATACTAAGCTTACCTTATTTTCATTAACATTAAACTTAGCACGTACCTGAACCTTTTATCTTGATTTCTCATTCAATCATAACTCGATAATGCCCATTGAACCATTCGAAATTAATAAGGATACTCAGATAGTCGAAAATCTTGTACAATGCCAACATCCCAGACGTGGTCTTACATGTAATCACATATCGATGCCACTGTCCCAGACAAGGTCTTACACGAAATCAAATACGATGCCGATGTCCTAGACATGGTCTTACACGTAAATCATAAGTCGATGCCAACGTACCAAACGTGATCTTACACGAAATCACATATCGAATCCTATGTCATGACATATGTATCCTAACTATTCCTAAGGTTCGTACGGGGCTTTCGGACATTGTAATTCGATCAATTCATGCTCGTAACACATCATTCTATGCTAAATTAAATTCGGCTAAGTAGTTATACATACATAAAATTCAATTCATCTATTTACAAAATTAATACATTAAATTTAACAACATTTATTTACTTATGAACTTACCTCGAACAAAGACGAACGAATCGGGACAACTATTCGACAACTTTAGATTTCCCCCGATCCAATTCCGATTTCCTCTTTTCTTGATCTAAATTAATATAAATTAGACTTATTTAATCACACATGTATTCAAAATCACTCAAAAAACATAAAAGGGAAATTTTCACTTTAGCCTCCAATATTTCATATTTCATATTTCACAAAATCACAAAATTCACAAAATTTCTTTATACAAGTGCCTAGATGAATTTTCCTCTAGTTCATATAAGCCCACATATTTCATTTATTTCTCATTTTAGTCTTTCAAAATAACATTTTCATAAATTAGTCCAATTTACTCAAATTCATCAAAAATCCAAAGAAAAAACATATTAATCTATCACATATCTTTTATTTTCCATCATCAAACAAAAAAAAACCACAAACTATCATCAATGACAATTCATGAATACATCATCAAATTCAAAAATTCAAGCATAGGCTAGCTAGTATCCAAAGCAAGGATCTCAAAAACATAAAAATGATCAAAAACCGAGCTAAACACATACCTTAATCATAGAAAATCAAGCCTGAACCTAGCATGCTCTTGTTCTTTCTTTTTCTTTTATGTTTCGGCCAAAGATGAACAATTTTGCATGTCTTTTTTTATTATATGTTTTATTATAATTAACATTTATTATATAATTACTAATATAACCTTAGTGAAATAATATGAAAATTTTCTACTATAAGCCTAATGTCGTCCATCCCAATATTCAATGGACTAATTCCATTTTAAGGGCTTTAAAATTAAGAAGCCATAGCAAATAAGCACTTTACCAAATAGCAAGTCACTTTTGCGTTTAATGCGATTAAGTCCTTTTAATTAAATCGAGCACACAAACGCTAAAATTAAATCACAAAAATTTCACAGATATCAATTCACACATTATAAACACATAAAATAATATTTAAATATTTTTCTAACTCAGATTTGTGGTCCCGAAACCACTATTCTGATTAAGGTCTAAATCGTACTGTTACAACTCTCCCCCCTTAGGGATTTTCATCCCCGAAAATCTTATCGGCGAATAGGTTTGGGTAATGTTATCTCATAACATCTTCAGGCTCCCATGTAACTTTTTCAACCCCGTGTCGATGCCATAAGACTTTTTGTAACATCCTTAAACTAGGGTCTCTGCATTTTGCATGTGGTTGCATGTGTTGGTTGATATGTTGTGGCGTCTAGGCATGGCCTTGGGTTAGTCCCGGGTCATGGCTAAATTTTTTTAGCACTTAAGAAGAAGGAGCTAGGGGAATTAGGGGTTAAGAGGAGTTATTGGGAGTTTTAGACACAAGAAGTGCCTTGGTAAAGTGGCAAGGAGGCGCCACTTAAATCACAAGGGAGGTGACGCCACAGGGAGCAGGAGAACCTTGGTTCGAGCTGCAGAAATCTCTTTTCTACTTACTTATTTTGATGCCACAAGCTAGAAGGAGGAGTGCTCAGGTTGGACTCTGGGGGATAAGGATAGAGGGAGTCAAATAAGATGTAGATGAGGAAATTGAGGAGTTGGGATATTTTCAAACTCATTTGAAGAGAGTTGGCCGAATGGTGGATTGTGGACAAAGGGGGCTATCTATTTTGAGGAGATTGTGGTATAGCCGAATGTCCCTCTAAGCTCTTTAGTGTTACTTTATTTCTTTTTCTCTCAAAGTACTTGGCCGAAATTTTCATCTCCCTCATCTCTCTCTTTTTCCTCCTATTTTGCTCAAAGCCGAAAACACCATAGCCGAACCCTTTACACCTATCTTTCCTCTTCTCTCTTTCAAAACCTTTGTGCCGAAAGTCTTCTCGTTCATCTTGGCCGAATATTTTGCTCATAAACCCCTCTTCTTGTATTATCTTTTCATCATCCCAAGTGCCGACATTCATCTCTTCTTGATTCTCTTTGTCGAATCCCAAATCTTGGTGTGGTAAGTCCTTATTATTTCATTACTGCCTTTCTCTTTCTCTCTTTCGGTTTATGGCCGAATCTCTTAGTAGTCTCACCTTCTCTTTTGGTTGTCGATTCTTCTATCTTTGGGTGTTAGGGCCAAATCTTGGTAAAATCCGGAGAGATCTTGTGCGTTAAGGTAAGTGTGGTTGTTGTGGTATGGTTTACTCTTTTCGGGATTTTTGATCATAGCCGAATGGCTATGAGAGTTGATATAGTGTTAATCAATTGCAGGAAGGTGAAGTAGTCGAATACAGTGAAGTTGGAAGATTTGACTACCGATTAAGGGTGTGGCTGATTGCAAGGGGGACTTAGTGTGTGGTTTCGGGATTTGGTTGGAAACCAAATCGACACTAAGGTAAGGAATTAACCTTGTGCGATTCATCTTTCGGGACTTTGTGAATAAGCCGAATGGCTTTAGATCTAAAGGGTGATGTTGGCCGATTGTAGGTGCAGTAAAGACATACATTTCGGGATCTCGTGGTATCGCGTAGTTTTGGGATTTTGCGTATAGCCAGGTGTGTAATGCTTACACACTCTATTAGTATAATGTGCCTAACATAATATTGTTTTAGTAATGAAATCGGTGATTATACCTTGTGGGTATGTGCTTGGATTTCAGGTAAGTCCCCTATTATGTGACTTTTAGTATACATCATCATGTACCGTTGATGCTATGTTATATTTAATTGCATGATCATTCGATACTATGGCATGTATGTTATGAGCCTGATGATGGGTTTGATGAGAGGAGGGGGATGATTTATTTTGGACTGTCACTAGTGGTTTTGACCACATGACGGGTTGGCCCCGTCTTGATATTATATTTTGTGACTAAGTCCTAGTGGTTTTGACCACCAGTGGTTTTGACCACATATCGATTTGTGACTCGTCCCAGTGGTTTGGTACCACAGTGGATTGGCCCCACGAGATTATTTATGGGATTGTCATCAGTGGTTTTGACCACACGATGGGTTAGCCCCATCACTTGATTTATGACTCCGGTCATCAGTGGTTTTGACCACACCGATATATTGTGACTACGGTCACCAGTGGTTTTGACCACCAGTGGTTTTGACCACACGGGGTAGTTAAAGGTGTTGGGATGGCTAGGTTATGGGTTGCATGTTTTGCATGGTTTGCATATTACTACTAATAGTTTGTGTAAGTGAATCCATTATCGGGTTGGGGATTTACACATTGAGTCTTGGTGACTCACCCCTTCCCTTATATTTTGCAGATGAGTAGATTGCGGAGATGGGTAGGAAGGACTCGAGGCGGCCATGCATGTTCGTGGGAATTTGAATTCTTTTAGTTACTATTCAAATTTTAAATTTTGGTTTTGGGTTATGTAATAAGCCGCTAAGATTTGTTTTGGTTATTTTTATTATTGCTATTATTTTAACTATGTGGGATAAATGATTTTATTAATTAAGCAGGTAGGACGAATGTTTTAAAACTATAACTCCTTCGTTTTCTTTAAAGCATTGCCATCAGGTAACATCACTTAAAATATGATAACAAAGATAACTTAGATGTTTTCTAAAAACTTGCGACAATAATTAGACTTTAAGCACGGATTTCCAAAAGGGTTTTTCTAAAGAAAATTATCCGACAAACTTTCGTTTCCAAAAGGTTATCATTCCGTGACATGCCAGATCCGGTTGTGGTGTGCTGACCGGGTTTGGGATGTTACAATTTTGGTATCAGAGCCAAGTTCAAAGGCTCGACTATGGGCCTGAGGCCCAAAACATTTTAAAGTAAGGTTTTTAAATGTTCATGGTTGGAAATACATGGGTTGAACAGCATGGCACCGAGTCTCCGGCACCAATCCGCCCAGGTAAGTACTTCTGACTGCTGTGTGATTTATATGTGGGGGAAATGGGTATTTCGGGATCGTAGATTAGTAGAATAGGAATTATTGAACCCTAGGAATAGTTTACCCCAACTCAAGTACATAAGACTTAATGATCCACTAAACAAACCTATGAGTACGTCCCTGAGCCAAAGGTGTGGTAACCGTTGTGCGCATGTCTAGGAGTGGATTCAGGGAGGAGCTTGGTATTTAAGCAGTCCTAGTGACTCACCTCCTCTTCACCTGAATCCTACCTGGTGCGTAGTGGCGGTTCACCCCAGCTAAGACGACTTATTCACAGGCTAAACTTCATAACTAAAACCCGAAAGGGACCAGCCGTTTTGTTTTGAAACGCTTTAAAACCTTGGTTTTGAAATGGCCACATTAACCTTGATTTAAGAAATGACTAAAGTACCCCGATTTGAAAAAAATGACCAAATTACCCCTGACTTGTAAAATTACCAAAATGCCCTCAATATGGGAAAATTTCCGAAGTACCCTCGAAGTGAAAATATTCAAAATACACTTACTTTGTAAAATCACCTTGAACAATATTTTGAATTTTTTTTTCAAAAATACCCCTGGTGTAACACCCCAAACCCGGCCCATGAGTTCTGACCGGATCTGGTATGTCACGGAGTAAAAGCGTTTTGAAAGACATTGATTTTCTGGTGAAAACTTGTTAAAATATGGCTAAGGTTTTAAAACGGTGTTTGAAAACTCAGTTGGGCTTTTATAAACATGGTTGGGTTGATAAACTCTTTGAAAATGTTTGATCAAGTATCATTTTAAAAACGTTAAAGTTATAATTGACTTGGTAAATTTTTGTTACCCGATGGTAACATCTTTTGAAAACCCGTAGAAATTTATTAAGTTTGAAAAGTTGCTTTTAACCGGTTCAATTAATTTTTATAAAATTCCATTTGTAATATAACATGAGTAAAATAAAGCAATAAAATAAACATCCAACAATAATTATCGGCCTTATTACAAACCCAAAATGAAAACTTAGAAAATAAATCATAATAACTTAATAAAATGAATTTAAATCCTTCGACAAGCATGGCGCCTCGAGTCCTCTCCGGCCCATCTCCGCTATCTACTCATCGCAAAATGTTAAGGAAAGGGTGAGTCACCAAGACTCAGTGTGTAATCCCCACCCGGTAAAGCATTCATACACAAGATATTAATTAACATGCAAATATGCAACCCAACCTAACCATCCATAACACCTTTTCTACCCCATGTGGTAGCAAACCACTTGGTGGTGCCAAACCACTGGTGACTGAAATCACGATATAAATGTGATACCAAATCACTGGTGACCAAAGTCACGAATAATCCATCTGTGGGGCCAACCCACGTGTGATACCAAATCACTGACGATGATCCCATATCTCAAAAGTGGGGCCAACCCACGGTGGTGTTAACCATAGGGACGAGTCGCTATGAGGTGCCAAACCTCTGGTGTCCGAAGACACGAATGTGGTACCAAATCACTGGAGGTACCAAACCTCTAGTGTCCGAAGACACGAATGTGATACCAAATCACTGGTGTCCGTCGACACGAATATCACTTCCCCCTCCTCTCATATTGCCCATGCCAATGCAATAAATAAACAAATCATGTCAATATACTTTGATATGTATCTCATAACAAATATATCATAAATCGTAGATCATGATTTCTATCCACATGTATTTACAACATATCGAAATGGACTTACCCGAATCCTCATTCATACCATCATGGTATCATATCCAAATCTCATCGTTTTTCCCACTTTCATAATATGATTAGTTATAACTCACATAAATAAATATATAAAGCAAGTTATAAAGTGTGTAAGATACACACCTTTCACCAAAGTAAGAACTAACTTACGGAGATCCGATCTATCGCACTAGATCACTTTGTCCTACTATTGACCAACATTTAAATTATAAACAAAGGCCATTCGGCCCTACCACTAAATCCAATGAGTTATCACTTCGAAAACCAAGTCTTACCTAAACTTACCCAAAATGATAGTCAAGATATGAGGCTTAAATTGATTGCTTCCAACGTCTCGAGGAGTCTATTATCCAAAATTGATTGGAGGAAAAGAGCACCCTTTGCTTGATGTTCACCAAAGCTACACCAAAAGGGAGGAGGAATTGACTAAAGAGATGCTGGAATTTTGAATAATTTTGGGCGGTTTGTCTAAGGAATTTCAACAAGGTGGTAGGGGTTCACTAATGGGGAAGAAAAGAAAAGAAAATATGTAGGGAAATCAATGGTGGTTTTTTGCTAAGTAAAAGAGGAAGATGCTGAAAATTTTGAAGGATTTCCTAGGGAAATTCAAAAGAAGAGGAAAAAGAAGAAGAAATAGCTGCTGGAATTTTTGGGCACTTCTGGCTGTACAAAAATCAATTTTGAACAGCCCCCTAAGGAGTCCCAATGCTGGCCAATTCCTCCCTTTTAGGTGATAAATTCCAGCTCTTAATTATCAAAAATAAGTCTAGCTTTATCATACTTTTAATTTCCTAATCCCCTCAATAATTTAATAGCAATTAAAACACTAAAAGCTCCCCCTCTTCCAGTTGATTATTAGCAGAAAAACAAGCTCAAACTCTTATCAATTCAAGAGTCCAATATGCTGCCATTACTCCCCCCAACGCCAGCTGTATTGAAGGAAAAAAATAAAAAAAATAAGGTGCAGGGCCTAGGGTTCGAACCAGCGACCTGGAACAGCAACCCCCCTTCCTTCACGCCTTATGCCACTCTTCCCTTTGGACTTTCATGACATAAAGCCCTCACCTTTTAATTATAAGCCTTTTTCTTGGCCTTCTCCCTTAACGCCAAAACTCAAAAAGAAAACTCTTTGCTTTCTTCATGTCTCGAACCCGAGACCTCACTGCAGCCCTCACTCTCCAATGCCCTTTGCCACTTCTCCCCATTAAACTTTCATGCCATGAACTTTCTCCAATTAATTTTAAGGCCTTCCTACTTAAGCCCATCACTTTAAAAAAAACAAAACGCAGAATGCTCCTTCTGCCACTCAAACTTGTGACCTGCGCTTCACCCCCAACACTCAAGTGGCGCATGGAACCACTTAGCCAAGGATTTCTTTGTGTCATGTTTCGCCCAAAGTTTTATTTAACCCCTATCCCCTAGCTTCCTTCGTTTTAAACCCTTAAGAAGAATTTTTTTTATTCCACATCTGACCTAATTCAGGGTTATGTCAAGGCCCTAGATATGCTTAGAAATCAAAATATTTATTTCTACAAGCACATAAGGGAAATTAATTAATTTTTTTAACAACCCCTAATTTAGGGTGTTACACCTAGATTATGAAAAATTACGAAAATGCCCCTGTTTTATGAAATTACCAAAACGCCCCAAATTTTTGGAATTTGAAACATCTATGATTTGTAAAGGTTTTTGAATTTACCCTGTTTTAATTACTAAAATACCCCGATAGGTTAAATCACGGAAATACCCCCGGGTAGTGAAATGACGAGAATACCCTACTCGTGGAATGAGGTAGGAAGTTGAACCGAAAAGCGTGTGATGATCGAAAGAACCACTACCAAATTACTTTCCATAAAACTTATTCAGAGGTAATCGGTGAAATGAAGCTAATTCATAAAAATCTCTTAAACAGATAAATCGCGACTATAGACATGAGTACTGGAGACGTGGTCGTAATGTGCGAGGACGTGGTAGAGGTAGAATGACCGTATCAGAACCGGTCAGGTCTGGTCAAGGGTCTAAGAATGAGAAACCACCACCATCAGCTGCTAGTGTTGAGTATCAAGATCAAACGGGGGATGATGCAGTGTCGTCAGGCGATGCTGCGAGTGCTGGAAAGAGTGGTTGGAGCAGGTGGGGGTACGGGAGCTCGAAAATCCATGTTAGAGCGACTTCGAGCCAATGGAGCCGAGGTATTCTAGGGTGTTTTTGGTGTGGCTCCCAATACGGCTGAGTATTGGTTGGAAGCGACCGAACAAATTATGGATGATCTGGACCTGACTGCTGAGGAAAAACTGAAAGGGATAGTGTCGCTTATCCGGGATGAGGCATACCAGTGGTGGCTCACGATTCGGGATAGTGCAACGGTGGATGATCTCACTTGGGACTATTTTAAGGTAGCTTATCAGAAGAAATATGTGGGGTCTAGCTACATTGATGCGTAAAGGAAGGCGTTTTAAGTCTAGTTCAGGGGAATAAATCAGATCGAGTACAAGGCGCAAAATTTTAAAAGGTGGCCGATATGCTCGGGCATTATAGCTACGGAGCATGAATGGTGTGTTAGATTCGAGGATAGATTAAGGGACGATTTGAGGCTGCTAATTGCTCCACAGTAGGAGAGAGAGTTTGCGGTCTTAGTAGAAAAGGCCAAAGTTGCTGAGGAGGTGAAACAGTCGGTGAGACGGAATCAGGATCATGGATGGAATAAAAGGAATGCTGGATCATCTAGGTCTAGCGGGAATCAACAGAAATGGGGTAGATATAGTGGGCCGAATCAAGCTGCTAGGCCTACTACTGGTAATACTCAGTGGCCGCCACGATGTGCTCGGTGTGGGAAGTCTCACACGGGAGAATGCTGGACTGGAAATAGAGGATGTTTTGAGTGTGGGTCGATGGAGCACCGAGTGAGGGATTGTCCACAGCGGTCAGCTAGATTGCAGTCTGGGGATCAGAATCGTACTCAGAACAGGAGGGATGGTCAGCAGCCACAGAGGGGCCGTGGTGCTGCTAGGGGAGGTAATGGCTCTGGTAGAGGCCGTGGAGCACCAGGCAGAGGTGCAGGTGGTACAGAGGCTAGACAGCCTGGGTTAGTCTACGCAGCGAGGCGTCGAGAGGAGGGTGACGCACCGGACGTCATAACCAGTACGTTCTTAATCTTTGGATTACCTTACAATGCTTTAATAGATGTGGGTTCGACGCACTCATATGTAGCCAGTAGCATAGTGGAAACTATGAATTTAGACTTTGAGATTACTTCTAGTAAGATGACTGTGATAAGCCCTTTAGGTCACTCTATAGAAGTAAGTAAACTATATAGGGATGTACCCCTAGAACTTCAAGGGGTCATGTTCTTGGTCGATCGATGGAACTACCGTTTGGGAGTTTGATCGATTCTCGGGATGGATTGGTGGTGAAGTACGTGCCGGTTTGGATTTGTGACTAAGCGCATGGTGTTGAGGACAATGGAAGGTGAGGAGGTGGTGATGATAGGTAATAGGAGGGAGTACTTATCGAATATGGTCTCTACACTGAAGGCGGAGAAAATGATCAGAAAGAGCTGTGAAACATTTCTGGTTCGGGTGTGTGCCTTGAAGGCCAAGGAGTTAGTAGTGGAGAATGTTCGAACAGTGAAGGAATTCACTGATGTATTCCCGTAAGAACTTTCGTCCGCCTCCGGATCGAGAAGTTGAATTCGGTATAGACTTGTTACAGGCTCGCGCCAAAGGTTCTATAGCCCGTATAGGATGGCGCCAAAGGAATTGGTGAGTCAAGGCTCAAATTCGGAGTTGTTGGACCGAGGTTTCATCCGACCGAGTATATCTCATTGTGGAGCACCTGTACTCTTTGTTAAGAAGAAGGATGGTACAACGCGGATGTGTATAGATTACCGCCAGCTAAACAAGTTGACAATCAAAAACAAGTATCCGTTGCCCCAGATTGACGACTTGTTTGATCAACTTAAGGGTGCATTAGTTTTCTCGAAGATAGATCTTAGGTCGGGGTAAAATCAACTCAAAGTAAAGGAGGCAGACGTTCATAAGACGGCATTTCGTACTCGGTATGGGCATTACGAGTTTTTGGTAATGCCGTTCGGGTTAACTAATGCACCGATAGCATTCATGGACTTGATGAATCGAGTGTTCCAGCAGTACTTGGACCAGTTTGTTGTAGTATTCATAGACGACATATTGGTGTACTCCAAGACTGAGGAGGATCATGATACACACTTACGGGTGGTATTGCAAATTCTGAGGGAGAAGTAGCTCTTTGCCAAGTTCAGTAAGTGCGAATCCTGGCTTAGGGAAGTAACTTTCTTAGGTCACGTAGTGTCCGCTGAAGGGATTAGAGTGGACCCTCGCAAGATTGAAGCGGTGTTGGATTGGAAACCGCCGAGGTCGGTTGCAGAAATTCAGAGTTTTCTAGGTCTGGTAGGGTATTATCAGAGATTCGTGGAAGGATTTTCTCTGATCGCGGCACCGTTGACCAAGCTGTTGAGGAAAGGAGCCCCATTTGTGTGGACGGAGAAACAGCAGGAAAGTTTTGATAAGTTGAGGAAGATTTTGTGAAGCTTTGGTTACGCATACCTGAAAGGGAAAGGTATTCACGGTCTCTTGTGATGCATCACATCTTGGTTTGGGATGTGTCTTGATGCAGAAGGAAAGTAGTGGCGACGCGTCTCGGCAATTTGAGACCGCATGAGGGTAACTACCCGACGCATGACTTGGAGTTAGCTCTGATGGTTTTGCCTTGAAGATTTAGAGGCATTATCTCATGCGGAGAGAAGTCGATGGTATACACAGATCACAAGAGTCTCAAGTATCTTCTGACTTAGAAGGATTTGAACTTGAGACAGCGCAGATGGATTAAGCTATTGAAGGATTACGATTTCTCGATTGAGTATCATCCGGGCAAGGCTAATGTAGTAGCTAATGCATTAAGCCGGAAGGTGGTAGCAGACTTGCGAGCGATGTTTGCCCACCTTAGTCTGTATGACGATGGGGTTTTAAGCGTAATTACAAGTAAAGTCGACTTGGGTGGAGCAGATCAAAGAGAAAGCAGTTAGTGGATGAGGTTTGAATGCTCGGAGGTCGCAAGTCTGAGTAATGGTTTGAAAGGTTCTGACTTGACTCACGATGGAGTATTGTGTTTTCAAGGGAGAGCTTGTATGCCGAAGGATGTGGAGTTAAGGCAGAGGATTCTTCAGGATGCACATAGCAGCCCATACGCTATGCATCCCGAAGGTAGCAAGATGTACCGGGATTTGGGAAAGCGCCGGTGGCGAGGTTAAAGCGGAAGTGATCGAGTTTATGGGTAAATGTCGACGTGTCGCTAAGTCAAAGTCGAACATCACTATCGTCGAGTTTACTTGACCAAGAAAGATTCCTCAGTGGAAGTGGGAAAGGATTACCATGGACTTTGTCAGTGGGCTACCCCTCACGCCTAGTAAAAAGGACTCAGTCTGGGTGATTGTGGATCGTCTGACCAAATAGCTCACTTCATACCGGTGAGGGTTGATTATTCGGTCCAGAAGTTAGCCAAATTGTATGTGGTCGAGATTGTAAGGTTGCATGGAGTTCTAGTGTCGATCATCTCGGATAGGGATCCTAGGTTAACGTCGAGGTTCTGGAGAGCTTTGCATCAAGCTTTGGGAACGAGGTTAGATTTCAGCACAGCTTTTCATCCGCAATCCGATGGACAGTCTGAAAGGGTAATTCAGATTCTGGAGGACATGTTAAAGGGCTGTGTTTTGGATTTCAGTGGTAGTTGGGAGGAGTATCTACCATTGGCGAAATTCGCTTATAACAATAGTTATCAAGCGAGTATCCAGATGGCACCATATGAGGCACTGTATGGATGGAAGTGTCGTACTCTTACATGCTGGATAGAGTTAGGTGAACGGCATGTTTTGGGTCCGGAGTTGGTGGCGGAAACTAAGGATAAGGTTAAGGTGATTCGGGCTCATCTCAAGGAAGCGTCGGACAGGTAGAAGTCTTCGCCGATCTTAAACGCAGAGATATAGAGTATGCAGTGGGTGATAAAGTTTTTCTAAAGGTATAGCCATGGAAGAAGGTGCTAAGATTTAGACGAAAAGGGAAGCTAAGCCCTAGGTTTATCGGGTCGTACACGGTGTTAAAACGAGTAGGACCAGTAGCTTATCAGCTCGAGTTGCCAGCAGAGTTAAGTCAGACTCACGACATTTTCCATGTTTCGATGCTTAGGTACTATCAATCAGATCCGTCACACGTGGACCAGTTGCAAAGATTAAGGTAAGCTTGGATTTGTCTTTCGAGGAGGAGCCAGTACAGATCTTAGATCGGGATGTCAAAGTTCTACGTAGGGAGTCAGTACCCTTGGTGAAAGTATTATGACGGAACCATGGTATGGAGGAGGCCACGTGGGAACCCGAGGATGTGATGAGGCAGCACTACCCTCAACTCTTCTGATCCGTAATTTCGAGGCCGAAATTATTTTTAAGGGGGTAGAACTGTAACATCCTTAAACTGGGGTCTCTGCATTTTGCATGTGGTTGCATGTGTTGGTTGATATGTTGTGGGGTCTAGGCATGGCCTTGGGTTAGTCCCGGGTCATGGCTAATTTTTTTTTTAGCACTTAAGAAGAAGGAGCTAGGGGAATTAGGGGTTAAGAGGAGTTATTGGGAGTTTTAGACACAAGAAGTGCCTTGGTAAAGTGGCAAGGAGGCGCCACTTAAATCACAAGGGAGGTGACGCCACAGGGAGCAGGGAGAACCTTGGTTGAGTCAAGAAATCTTTTTCCTTACTTATTTTGACGCCACAAGCTAGAAGGAGGAGTGCTCGGGTTGGACTCGGGGATAAGGATAGAGGAGTCAAATAAGATGTAGATGAGGAATTGAGGAGTTGGGATATTTTCAAACTCATTTGAAGAGAGTTGGTAGAATGGTGGATTGTGGGCAAAGGGGCTATCGGTTTTGAGGAGATTGTGGTATAGTGAATGTCCTCTAAGCTCTTTAGTGTTACTTTATTTCTTTTCTCTCAAAGTACTTGGTCGAATTTTCATCTCCTCATCTCTCTTTTTCCTCCTATTTTGCTCAAAGCCGAAAACACCATAGTCAAACCCTTTAGACCTATCTTTCCTCTTCTCTCTTTCAAAACCTTTCTGCTGAAAGTCCTCTCGTTTATCTTGGCCGAATATTTTACTCATAAACCCCTCTTCTTGTATTCTCTTTTCATCATCCCAAGTGCCGACATTCATCTCTTCTTGATTCTCTTTGCCGAATCCCAAATCTTGGTGTGGTAAGTCTTTATTATTTCATTACTGCCTTTCTCTTTCTCTCTTTCGGTTTATGGCCGAATCTCTTAGTAGTCTCACCTTCTCTTTTCATTGTCGATTCTTCTATCTTTGGGTGTTAGGGTCGAATCTTGGTAAAAGCCGGAGAGATCTTGTGCGTTAAGGTAAGTGTGGTTGTTGTGGTATGGTTTACTCCTTTCGGGATTTGTTGATCATAGTCGAATGGCTATGAGAGTTGATGTAGTGTTAATCAATGGCAAGAAGGTGAAGTAGCCGAATATAGTGAAGTTGGAAGATTTAACTACCGATTAAGGGTGTGACCGATTGCAAGGGGGACTTAGTGTGTGGTTTCGGGATTTGGTTGGAAACCAAATCGGCACTAAAGTAAGGAATTAACCTTGTGCGATTCATCTTCCGGGACTTTGTGAATAAGTCGAATGGCTTTAGATCTAAAGGGTGATGTTGGCCGATTGTAGGTGCAGTAAGGACATACGTTTCGGGATCTCGTGGTATCGCGTAGTTTCGGGATTTCGCGTATAGTCAGGTGTGTAACGCTTACACACTCTATTAGTATAATGTGCCTAACATAATATTGTTTTAGCAATGAAATCGGTGATTATACCTTGTAGGTATGTGCTTGGATTTCAGGTAAGTCCCCTGTTATGTGACTTTTAGTATACATCATCATGAACAGTTGATGCTATGTTATATGTTAATTGCATGATCATTCGATACTATGGCATGTATGTTATGAGCCTATGATGGGTTTGATGAGAGGAGGGGGATGATTTATTTTGGACTGTGACCAGTGGTTTTGACCACACGACGGGTTGGCCCCGTCTTGATATTATATTTTGTGACTAAGTCCTAGTGGTTTTGACCACTAGTGGTTTTGACCATATATCGATTTGTGACTCGTCCCAGTGGTTTGGTACCACAGTGGGTTGGCCCCACGAGTTTATTTACGGGATTGTCATCAGTGGTTTGACCACACAATGGGTTGGCCCCATCACTTGATTTGTGACTCCGGTCATCAGTGGTTTTGACCACACCGATTTATTGTGACTACAGTCACCAGTGGTTTTGACCACCAGTGGTTTTGACCACATGGGGTAGTTAAAGGTGTTGGGATGGCTAGGTTATGGGTTGCATGTTTTGCATGGTTTGCATATTGCTACTGATAGTTTGTGTAAGTGAATCCATTATCGGGTTGGGGATTTACACACTGAGTCTTGGTGACTCACCCCTTCCCTTATATTTTACAGATGAGTAGATTGCGGAGATGGAGCCGCAAGGACTCGAGGAAGCCATGCATGTTCGTGGGACTTTGAATTTTTTTAGTTACTATTCAAAATTTAAATTTTGGTTTTGGGTTATGTAATAAGGCCGCTAAGATTTGTTTTGGTTGTTTTATTATTGCTATTATTTTAACTATGTGGGATAAATGATTTTATTAATTAACCGGCAGAACGCAATATTTTTAAAACTATAACTCCTTCGTTTTCTTTAAAGCGTTGCCATCAGGTAACATCACTTAAAATATGATAACAAAGATAACTTGGATGTTTTCTAAAAACTTGCGACAATAATTAGACTTTAAGCACGATTTCCAAAAGGGTTTTTCTAAAGAAAATTATCCGACAAACTTTCGTTTCCAAAAGGTTATCATTCCGTGACATGCCAGATCCGGTTGTGGTGTGCTGACCGGGTTTGGGATGTTACACTTTTACTAAAGAAATTTTCTTATTTCTCAAGTCTTTCACTTCGCAATCTAAAATCTGAATCGGTTCTTCCTCGTCTATTATATCGGGTCAAATCTCAATCTCAGACAAGGAAATTACATGTGATTGGTCGGATCGATAACGTCGAAGAATCAAAACATGAAATACATTATGTATCTTTTCTAACTCAGGTGGCAACAGCAGTCTGTAAGCAACCGACCCAATACGCTCAATAATCTCATACGACCCAATAAATCTCGGACTCAATTTGCCTTTACCACCAAATCGAAGTATTTTCTTCCACGGTAAGACTTTCAAAAACACTTTGTCCCCGATCTGAAACCCAATATCTTTTTGTTCCAGGTCTACATACGATTTCTAATGATCTGATGCTAATTTCAGACTATCGCGAATCACTTTGACTTTCTGTTCAGTCTCTTTGATCAATTCAACCCCGTGTATCTTTTTCTCACTGAGCTCAGTCCAATACAATGGTGTTCGACATTTGCGACTGTACAAAGCCTCGTAAGGTGCCATTTTGATACTCGATTGAAAGCTATTATTATACGCAAATTCAATCAATGGCAGGTATCATTCCCACGTACCTTCAAACTCGAGAATGCAACATCTTAACATATCTTTGAATATTTGAATGATTCGTCTAGTCTGACTATCTGTCAGCAGATGGAAAGCAATGCTAAAATGTAATTTTGTACCTAATGCATCTTGTAGTTTCTTCCAAAACTGCTATGTGAATCTCGCATTTCTATCAAAATAATAGAAATAAGTACTTCGTGCAATCTCACAATCTGAGAAATGTACAACTCAGCAAGCTTATCAAGTGAATAATCTGTGCGAACTGGAATGAAATGAGCTGATTTAGTCTATCTATCCACAACAACCTAGATTGCATCTTTCTTGCTCGATGTCAAGGTAAACCGATACAAAATCCATTGTGACTCTGTCCCATTTTCATTCGGGTATCATAATCGGCTGAAGTAACCCAAAAGGTACCTGATGCTCGTCTTTAACTTGTTCACAAATTAGACATTTTGAAACAAATTTAGAGATGTCTCGTTTCATACCAGGCCACCAGTAAAGCTGTTTTAAATCATTATACATTTTCGTACTACTCTAGTGAATAGATAACTGATTGCTATGAGCTTCATTCAAAATCATCGGAATTAACTCTGAATTTCTCGGAACACACATTCGATCTTTAAACCTCAAACAACCTTCAGTATCAACTCAGAACTCTGAATCAGTATTCGCATCACAGTGAGCCTATTTTTCTATCAATTCGTTATCAACTTTCTGAGCCTCACAAATTTGCTGAATAAATAACAGTTTCAATTTCAAATCAACTACTAGCGAACCGTCATCGGATAGGACCAATTGAGTATTCCTCGCACTTAGGGCAAACAACTATTTCTAACTTAGCTTTTCCCGAATGGTAGTCAATCACTAGCACGTAATCTTTTAACAACTCTAACCATCTCCGCTGCCATAGATTCAAATCTTTTTGAGTCATCAAATATTTTAAGCTTTTATGATCACAATAGACGTGACATTTTTCATCGAATAGATAGTGGCGCCAAATTTTCAACGCAAACACAATAGCTGCCAATTCTAGATCATGTGTCAAATAGTTCTTTTCGTGTGGCTTTAACTGTCTTAAGGCATAAGCTATAACTTTGCCTTCCTACATCAAAACACAGCCTAAACCGTTCAAAGATGCATCACTATAGATAACAAATTCTTTACCCGATTCTGGCTAAACTAGCACTGGAGCTTCGGTCAACAAAGCTTTCAATTGATCGAAACTTTTCTGGCACTTTTTTGACCACTCAAACTTAACATCTTTCTGAAGTTGTTGTGTTATCGGGTTTGCAATCATAGAAAAACCTTTTACGAACCGTCCATAGTAACCAGCTAGTCCTAGAAAACTTCGAACTTCAGATACATTTCTAGGAGGCTTCCAATATAGAATAGCCAAAACCTTGTTCGGATCAACTCGAATACCCGATACTGATACAACATGTCCCAAAAAACTTACTTCTCTTAACCAGAACTCACATTTACTGAACTTCGCAAACAACTGTTTATCACACAAAGTCTGTAACACTATTTTCAAATGTTTGACATGCTCGGATTCATCATGGGAATAAATCAAAATGTCATCTATGAATACAACCACAAATCGATCCAAATATGGTCTGAAGATCCGATTCATTAGATCCATAAAAGTAGCAGGTGCATTAGTAAGTCTGAAAGGCATAACCAGAAACTCATAATGTCCGTACCTCGTTCGGAAAGCAGTTTTTGGCACATCAGAGTCTTTAACTTGTAGTGGATAGTAACTCAATCTCAGATCTATCTTGGAAAACACAGTAGTCCCTTTCAAATGATCGAACAAGTTGTCAATCTGTGGCAAAGGATATTTATTTTTTATAGTCAACTTATTGAGCTGTCGATAATCGATGCACATTCTCATAGTTCCATCTTTCTTTTTCACAAACAAAACTGGTGTACCCTAGGGAGAATAGCTCGGTCGCGCGAAGCCTCTATCAGTCAATTCTTACAACTGAGCTTTCAATTCTTTTGATTCGATCGGTGCCATTCTGTACGGAGCTATCGATGTTAGAGTTGTTCCCGGCACTAACTCAATGCCAAACTCTACCTCTTGAATTGGTGGCAAACCCGGTAATTCTTCAAGAAACACATCCGAATACTCGCACACGATTGGTATTGATTCAATCTTCTTTTTGGTCACTTTAGAATCGAGTACATAGGCAAGGTAAGCTTCACAACCCTTTCTCACATATTTCTGAGTTAACATCAAAGAAATCACTTCGGTAGACCATTCAGATCATTAGACTCAATCTAAATTATTTCATCATTCTGGCATCGTAAATCAATAGTCTTCCATTTGCAGTTCAAATAGCATCATTCAACGTTAGCCAATCCAAACCTAAAATTATATCAAATTCATCGAATGGCAACAACATCAAATCACCGAAACATGAATCTCAAATTATTAACGGACAATTCTTACATACTTTATCAACCAAAACACACCGGCCTAAGGGGTTCGATACTCTAATCACAAACTCAATAAACTCTACAGGCAAAGTCTTACTGGATGCTGAAGTCTCACATACATAAGAATGAATCGATCCAGGATCAATCAATGCAACAACACTAGTATCATAGAGAGTGAAAGTACTGGTAATAACATCTGGGGATAAAGCCTCTTCGCGAGTGCGAATAGCATAAGCTTTGGCAAATGCACGAGCCTCAGACCTAACAGCTATGTCTTTAGTTCCCTTCTAACTGCTACTCACATTACCCGTATTTCTGGGTGTCTACCTCGAGCTAACATGTTACTCGGTCTCGTATTCTACACTGTGTTTTGCTCAACTAGCTTCAAAGTCAGCTTTTCTTTTTTCTTTCCCGAGCTCTTCAGCTTTGCACGCTTGTCCAACAATTACGATAAACTCTTTTATTTTAAGAATCCCAACTAATAGCTTGATGTCTTCATTCAATCCGTCTTCAAATCTTTTACACATTATTGCTTCGGTCGATACACATTCCTAGGCATATATGCTAAATCTCACGAATTCCTGCTCATATTTTGTTAGGGTCATTCAACCTGTTTCAACTCGATGAATCTTTGCATTTTTTATCAATAAATCTCTGGCTGATGTATTTCTTACGAAATTTAGTCTGAAAGAACTCCTAGGTAACTCGCTCTTTTGGAACCACCAAAACCAGTGTATTCCACCAGTGATATGCAGAATCTCGAAGCAATGATACAACACATTTAATACACTTATCAGGTGTACATGATAGCTCATCAAACACACGGATAGTATTATCGAGCCAGAACTCAGCTCACTCAGCATCATCATCAACAGTGGCTCTGAATTCTTCAGCCCTGTATTTTTTAATTTTATCAACAAGGGGCTTATGTAATCTCATCGGATCAAGTACTTGAGGTATTATAGGTATCGGAGAAGGATTAGGCGGGGTAGGGGTTGTTGAGCAGCCAGATTTGTGCGGATATATTTTGTGAATCAATCATTCATCATCTGATAAAAGGCTTGTTTAGCCTCTCCCTTATGGCTACTCGAAATCGGCCTAAAATCAGCTAGCTCTGCTCCTTGAGTAGGAGCAGGCGCATTACTTTTCACATCATCAACTATGGCTCAATCGGGATCAATATACTATACGAAAACACATTTTAATTGTCAGGAATCATCACACTCTCGTAGTTTATAAATATGGCATGTATAGCTAGAATCACACGCGCTATGTTAGTCCTAGAATCGACTAAACTGTAGCTCTGATACCAATCAAATGTAACACCACTAACCTGTATCCGTCACCTGATTAGAGTTACGAGGCATTACCGAATAGAACATAGCTCAAAACAGGCATTCATTGCATTTCATGCTTTGTAAATCAATCACAGCAATACACATATCCTATTTAAAATTCGAAGCTTAATACTACTATATTCCTATCATTCTACTATATTCCTATCATTCACATATTAAAATTTTCTTTCAAGCTTATAACTTTAGAAAACATATATTGAGCATATCACAAAACATACATTTCATAAACTGAATATCAAACATGTCACATTAATACATGCGTATTTTAAACTTAATGATCAGTATCACAAGGCTTATAAACCAAAGCACATTCGGCATAAGCAACTTCACTAAATGGTCAAGCATAAAATTTTAAACATCAAAGCCATGTGCGCATTTTACCTAATTAATATGAACCATTTAAAGAAAATGCATAATTCAAATCATAGTATACTCAACTTGCAAATTCATTAACTATGCCAACCCACATATACTTAGTCATTCATCTCATGAACTATTCAGCTAGTACATTAATCAAGTTAAATTATCCACACAACATACTAGACATATATATATATATATATATATATTACACATAGACAAGCATCATTTCAAGACCAAATATACCTCTTTTCTTATCACAAGTTTATGCATATTTATTATCACAAACCTAATCAAGATATCCAAACCAAAATTGATCTTATCATAGACATATACATTTATTAGCTAACATGACATATGCATATAAGTGTATATATATATTCAATTTACCTATTTTAGCCAAACATAAATGTGCATCATTTACTAATTCTAATCCTATTTATAAGTTAATTATACATCAATCTATAAGTCTACAATTAGCCGAACCAAATACTAATTTCACAAATCATAGCAAAAATCATCACATAGCATTTAAAACCACACCAAAACAATTTACCAAAACAATCAAGTAACATATTTATTTCTTACTTCATAAACCTTGTGTCGAAACCATTTTTATATTTTTAAAAAAAAACGAGGATCGACTTTAAAAACAAAAATGGAGTCGCCACCAATCTTTTTTCGAGGTGTGATCGGGCCACCTTGAAATTGATCATTTTAATAAAAAAATATTTTGATTTATTAAAACAATGATTTTGGTCTACGAAATTCGAGAAAACATGCTAGAGAGTCGGTTACGTACGAGGAAGGATTAGCACCCTCGTAACGCCCAAAAATTGGCACCTAATTGATTAATTAATGTCCTAATGTCAAAAATTTCAAAAGATTTTAAAACACGATCCTTTTGATTTTTAAAACTTATGTCCTTTAATTTTAAATGGACATTCAATTATTTGGATTTTAGAAGAAAAATCAAAACTCAGTAAGTTAGAGCACGATCTTTCGAATTTCCCAAACACCGAATATCCTTTGCTTTTTAGAAATCCTTACCTCGAGATGACAAAACATCGCATCCAGTGAGTTAGGACACCACAACTTAAATTACCAAGATAGGTTTTTTTTATTTGAAAATCATATATTTTAATTCCAAAAAAGGTATTTGATCATTTAGACTTAATGGGAAAAATCGAAGCCCAGTAAGTTAGGGCACGATTCCATTAAAACTCCAAATGTCAAATATTGCCTTATTTTAAGAAATAAAGTTTTGGATAAAAAGTGGCAATTAAAATAAATTTAAAATAATTAAAATAAATGAATAAATATTGATTAAGCAATTAAATGGATAAATAAAAAAGTTAAAAAACGCATAAGTCAACCTAACTCCCGCAATATGAGGATTCGACGAAATTCCTCCACCAAAAACTAACTCGAACGGAAGCAACTCAAAAAGAAACAAAGATGAGCGAAGAACAAAATAAGAACAAGCCACAAAAAATAAGAATGCAAAAGAGAGAAATTTGAGTGAATGCTCTCAAGAATTTTTATTACTCAAAACTCAAGTGTGTTTTACAATGAAGGGAGAGGCCTCTATTTATGGTTGAGCCTCCCCAAATCCAACGATACAGATCAATTACATCAACGGCTAAGATTAAAAGGTATCTACAAATTAAATCTCTAATATTACAAAATCATATCTTCTAAGATTGCATACCATATCTTCTAAGATTGCATACCATATCTTCTAAAATTGCATATCATGTCTAAGATTTGCATATCATATCTAAGATTGCATACCATATCTTCTAGGATTGCATATCATATCTAAGATTGCATATCCTTGAAGATTGTGTTCCCATATACGTCAAGCTTGTAGATGGACCTTCAATCTTTTAATGGGTCATTCCGATCAGGCCAAATGATATATTTTGGACTGGACTTGGACATTATGGGCCGGGCTAAATTGGCCTATTACAACTGCCCCTCTTTGCTCATTGTCGTGTAACGAGAATGGAGCAAAGACCATAAAAGGACCAATTTTGCTCGCTCTTGCCGAGCCTTAACTTAATGATGCTCATCTTCTTCAAGTAGTCTCTAACTCAACTACAACTTCAAGGAGATTGAATCTGTAACTTTAATCTTATTCTACTGCAACTTCAGGAAAATAAGACCAGCTCTTGTAGATTTAATCCATCCTACTATAACTTCAGGAAAGTGAGACTAGTATCTTTGATCTTGCTTCACTGCAATATTCAGGAAGACAAAATTTGCTATTTTCAGTCTGCTCCACTGCAAACTCAGGAATGCAAGGTAATATCTTCGATCTGCTTCCTGTAACTTCAAGAAGATAAGATCTGCTGTCTTCAGTCTACTTCGCTACAACTTCAGGGAGGCAAGGCTAACATTTTTATCTCGCTTCGCAACTTCATGAAGATAAGATCATTGTCTTGACCGCTTCCATCGCAACTTCGTGGAGGCAGGCTAGTATCTTCGATCTGCTTCCTGCAACTTCAAGAAGATAAGATTTTTTATCTTTAGTCTGCTCCACTGCAGCTTCAGGGACGCCAGACTAGTATCTTCGATCTACTTCCTGCAACTTTAAGAAGATAAAATCTGCTATTTTCAGTCTGCTCCACTGTAACTTCAGGGAGGTAAGGCTGACATTTTTGATCTGCTTCCTGCAACTTTAGGAAGATAAGATCTGCAATTTTTAGTTTACTCCCTTGCTAAATCAGGAAGATAAGACTATAATCTTCAGTCTGCTCCCTTGCTACATCAGGAAGATAAGGCTAGTGGCTAAAGTCTGCTTCCTTGCTACATCAGGAAGATAAAATTCGCCCAATTCGATCTTCTCGCTACCGCTTAGGGAGATAAGATCTACAATCTTCAGTCTACCCCACCAGTAACTCAAGGGGACAAAATCTGAACTTTTCAATATGCTTCCTTACTATCTCAAGAAGACTACAATCTTCAGCCTGCTCCACTACCATCTCGAGGGAACAAAATCTGAACTTTCCAATTTGCTTCCTTACTATCTTAAGAAGACTTCAATCTTCAGTCTACTCCACCACCATCTCGAGGGGACAAAATCTGAACTTTCTAATTTGCTTCCTTACTATCTCAAGAAGACTTCAATCTTCAATTTGTTCCGCTACCATCTCGAGCGAACAAAATTTGAACTTTTCAATTTGCTTCCTTACTATCTTAGGAAGACTTCAATTTTCAATCTGCTCCACTACCATCTCGAGGGAACAAAACCTGACATTTTTAATTTGCTTCTTACTATCTCAGGAAGACTTCAATTTTCAGTCTGCTCCACTACCATCTCGAGGGAACAAGATCTGAACTTTCCAATTTGCTTTCTTACTATCTCAGGAAGACTTCAATCTTCAGTCTGCTCCACTACCATCTCGAGGGAACAAAATCTGAACTTTCCAATTTGCTTCCTTACTATCTCAGGAAGACTTCAATCTTCAGTCTACTCCACTACCATCTCGAGGGAACAAAATCTGAACAATTCAATTTGCTTCCTTACGATCTTAAGAATAGTTCAATCTTCAGTCTACTCTACTACCATCTCGAGGGAACAAAATCTGAACTTTCCAATTTGCTTTCTTACTATCCCAAGAAGACTTCAATCTTCAGTCTGCTCCACTACCATCTCGAAGGAACAAAATCTAAACTTTCCAATTTGCTTCCTTACTGTCTCAAGAAGACTTCAATCTTTAGTATACTCCACTACAATCTCGAGGGAACAAAATCTGAACTTTTCAATTTGCTTCCTTACTATCTCAGGAAGACTTTAATCTTCAGTCTGCTCCACTACCATTTCGAGGGAGATAAGACTGAGGGTTTAAATCCACTCTGCTGCTTCATGGAGATAAAATTCGTCATTTGATCTTGTTTCATTACTGCTTAGGGTGACAAGATCTACAATCTTTGACTTATTCCCCTGCTGGTCAGGGAGATAGGACTGGTGAATTCACTGATGTTGCTACACCGTCCCCTAGGGGACATGTCTTATAGACTCGAATGTATTATGGTCCCTCAGAATAGGCCTTCTTTACAATATAAGGTCCTTCCCAATTTGGCATCTGCTTTCTTTTGAAATTTTTTTGTAAAAGAAAGATCAGGTTCCCCTCGTGGAATTCTCTAGGATAAACATCTTTGTCGTAAGCTTGCATCATCTGACCATTATGAATAACTTTTAACCTTTTCTTCGATTAGGTTCAATTGGAAAAAATGCTTTCATTCCATAAACCAATGAGTAAGATGTTGCCCCGAAAAAAAGTCCAGGCCAACGCTCGATAATCATAGAAGATAAATAGTAACTTCTTTATGACAATCTTTACAAGTCTTGGTCGTCTTTTCTACAATCCTTGTTTTGTTTTTTTTTTTTGTTTTTTTCTTTTTGGCTGCCTTTGTTGCTCTATAATATGGCGTCTGATCTTTGAATAGACTACAAACTTTTGACTATGTCCTTTTTGGCATTATTTATCGGCGCCTGATTTTTTTTTATGTTTTTTTACTTCGACCTTGTAACATTGGCATATGAAGCTACTTTCACTCTCTTAGTGAAGTAAACGATGACCACGACGATGAATCGATATCGACTAGAAGCTTTTGACGAGATTAGCCCCATAATATCCATGCCCCACATATAGAAAAGTCTGTGAAGAAAATGAAAGAGTCACATAAATCTTGTCTTCTTCAATTCAGTATTTACGGTATAACTGATGCAATCCCCTTCCATGGTATACCAACAGTGCCCGATCCTCATGTTTAGCCCATGTCTCAGTAGCCTAGGCATGTCCTGATATGATCGTGTGAAAACATCTTTAAATTCTCGAAAATAACCCAATGATGTCTTGCCTTATTTCTGTGGTGAGCTGGGTGTAACACCCCACACCTAAGACCGATACTGGGTCTGGATACGAGACATTACTATGCTTGAACTCACTGAAACATGTACTTACGGGCTATAAAATTTTGTTCCAACTTAAAAACTTCACTTTCTTAGTCAACACATATAACAAGGGCCTACAAGACCTTTAACTCATGTCAGAAAACTTTCAGAATTAAAATCAAATAACTCATTTTTGAAGCAGGGTTCACACGCCCGTGTAACTTGGGAACACGCCCGTGTACCCTTAAGCATGCCCAGGCCCTCAAACCGTGTAGAACTACTGACTATTTCCACACGGCTTAGAAATGCCCATGTCTACCAATTGTAGGAGGTTACTGACTAGTTTCACACGGCCATGACACGCCCGTGGGCTTAGACTGTGTGCTAATCCTTGATATACTAACTAAATTAACACGGTCTGGGCACACGCCCATGTCCAAACCATGTGTCTTACACGGCATACACACACGACCGTGGGATTTGCCCGTTGCCTATTATGGTTAATAATACTAAGGTGTAGGGTTAACACGGTCTTGACACATGCCCGTGTGTCCAACCGTGTGGGCACTTACAGGCTATTTACCAAGCCTTTAGCCACCCTGAAATGAAGATCATAACCATACACAATTCAACGATGCAATAGCAACCCAATTTTAAGAATAATAATACATGCTTCATTGATCTCAACAAACATACTTGCTTAGTCAAATTTGGCCAATCACTTAGCCATATACAAAAGAATAATAAACTTGATAGCCTTTAGAAAGGCCCTTCTTAAAACATATCCACAAAATGAATGTTTCCTATACATGCCATGCTTAGTAAAGTAACTTGTCTATACCAAAATAGAGTTGATAGTGTGCTGCGAGCTCCGACTTTAATGATCCACGAGTTAGCTTGAGGGACTGCAAAGAAAGAAAGAATCATAACGTAAGCATATAGCTTAGTAAGTTTGCATGTAACAACTCATAGCATCATCATTGCTTAATATAAACCATTTCACATAAACATGGTATCATGAATTTCAGCTAAAGATCTTACTTACTCATATAAATTCTTACATGTCTCATGACACTTACTATTATCATACTTGTAAGGTAACCATGATACCTGTATCACTTGATCACATTGATCAGTATACTATAATAACAATAATCATGATATCTACTTTCTCATTCACAACATGAATAATACTCAACTTCATCTAACTTCATCTTGATACTAACTTTACTTTCTTAGCTTTCTTGCTATCTTCTTTTAGCTTACTCATTTGCCCGATAAATTTCTGTGAATAATCGAGGATACTAAATCTCTTCCCATATAATATGATGCCAAAGCCATATCCTAGACATGGTCTTACATGGGTTATCTCATCTTGGTTTCACGGCCATGTCTTGACATGAACTTATATGAAGTTTTGCTCTTAATAACATACTCAATGCCAAGCTTGCCTTGGACTTACATGATAACTTGCTTGCTAACTTAATCAAAGCCAAGCTTGCCTTGGACTTACATGATATCTTGATGAATGCCAAGCTTGCCTTGGACTTACATGATAACTTGTGTGGTAGATCGAGCATCCCAGGGAAATTCATCTTCAATCGGGACTTGCTTGTACATATTATCGTGATTTGTTGCTTGAACATAACATGATCATTTCATACAATTATTGTACATTATACTAAGCAAATTAATGATAAAAATCATAAAATGTAGAAATCATACAAACTTACCTCAATATACAAAATGTATGTAGATGTGCAATTTAGTCCTCGACTTTGTTCTTGCCTCGGTTTCGATCCGGGCTTCGTTTTTCTTGATCTATAATCATAAATAGATCATTTAAAAACCATATTGACTAAATTGACTCATAATTCATACTTTGGCAAAATTATTATTTTGCCCCTATACTTTCTAATATTTTCACTTTTGCCCCAATTCTCGTAAAATGATTTTCATGCTACTTTCTTAAACTTCATGCGACTAATTTTATAATCTTACAAAATGGTCCCTACTACCATTTTTCATGAAATTCACTAAGGAAAAGATGTTTATCTAACATCAAACTCTCTTAAACTTCCATAAAACATCATTTAACAAGCATGTCATTCAAGGATAGATTTTTGAACATGCATCTTAGCTCATTTTATAGCTAAAATTAGCTAATTCATAATCTGAGAACTTCAAAATATGAAGAATATTAAAAGCAGGGCTAAGATGAACTTACTATGAGCTTGAAAAAATGAAGAACCCTAGCTATGGTGTCTCCAAATTTTGGCAAGAACAAGGAAGAAGATGAGTGAATTTTCTCATCTTTATCCTATTTTAATCACTAATTAGGCCAAATGACCAAAATGCCTTTCCTCTTAAAAATTTCCATAATAATCTCTTAAGGCTAATTTTGTCCAAAAATTAAATTTTGGGAAAATTGCTACTTAAGGACTCATATTTATTAATCTTGAACTATTTCATGCAAAAAGCTTCTAGAAACTCATATATTGCAACTTTTACAATTTAGTCCTTTTTGGACCAATTGACCTTAACTTAATAAAATTGTTTTACAAAACTTTTATACTAACGTGCAAACATGGCATAAACATGTAAAACTCAGAATTTCACCTCGGGTTCGTGGCCTCACACCACTATCCCTACTAGGCCCTAAATTGGGCTGTTACAATTCTCCCCCTTAGGGATTTTCGTCCTCGAAAATCTTACCAAAGAAAAAGGTTTGATCTCGATTTCTCATACTCTCTTCTGATTCCCATGTAGCTTCTTCGATTTGGTATCTTTGTCACAATACCTTTACTAAGGCAATACTCTTATTTCTTAGTTGCTTAACTTTTCGAGCCAAAATCTTGACTGGTTCTTCACCATAAGTCATGTCGGGACGAATCTCTATTCCCGAAGGGGTAATTACATGCGAAGGGTCTGATCTGTAGCGTCGTAACATTGATACGTGAAACACATCATGTATCTTCTCTAATTCTGATGGCAAAGCCAAACGGTAAGCTACCGGTCCAACTCTCTCAGTAATCTCTTGGGGTCCAAAAAACGAGGACTTAATTTGCCTTTTCGGCCAAATCTGAGGACTTTTCTCCATGGTGACACTTTCAAGAAAATGTTATCCCCAACTTGATACTCTATCTCTTATCTCTTTAAATCCAAATAGGATTTCTGTCTGTCTGATACGGCCTTTAAACATTCTCGAATCACTTTCACTTTCTCTTCAACTTATTAACAAGATCAACCCCGTGAATTTGGTTCTCTTTAAGTTCAGTCCAAAACAAAGGATTTCTGCACTTACGCCCATATAGAGCCTCATAAGGCACCATCTTTAAGCTCGACTGAAAGCTATTATTATAGGTGAATTTTACCAATGGGAGAAACTTTTCCCAACTGCTTTGGAATTCCAAAACACAACATCTGAGCATGTCCTCGAGTACTTGAATTAACCTTTCTGACTGACTGTCAGTCTGAGGGTGAAAAGCTATGGTAAAACTCAATTTTGTACCCAAAGCTTCTTACAGCTTCTTCTAGAATCTGGATGTGAATCTCGGATCTCTATCTGATATGATCGATAAATGAACTCCGTGAAGTCTTACTATTTCTGAAACATACAAGTTTGCCAACTTGTCTAGGGAGTAATCCACTCATACAGGTATAAAGTGGGCTGACTTCATGAGTCTATCAACCACTACCCAAACAGCATCTTTCTTGTTTGGAGACAATGGTAAACCCGTTTCGAAATCCATGGTGATACGGTCCCATTTCCACTCGGGAATCAAGATAGGTTGAAGTAAACCCAAAGGTACTTGGTGTTCAGCCTTTACTTGCTGACAAATCATGCACTTGGTAACAAATTCTAAAATGTATTTCTTCATTTTGGCCACTAATACTGTTGCTTTAGATCATTATACATCTTGGTGCTACCCGGATGTACAGTTAAACATCCGTTATGTACTTTGTGCAAAATTTTTTGAATACGTTCCTCTTTTCTCAAAACACAAACTCTATCTCTGAACATCAAGTATCCATCAGAATTAATCTAAAAGTCGAATTCACATCTGACTCGCATTGAGCTCTCTTGACTTGCAAATCACTATCTTCTTTCTGAGCTTCAAAGATCTCTTGAAGGAACATTGGTCTAGCTCTTAGCTCAGCTAAAATGGAGCCATTGTCGGATAAGGATATCCTTGAATTCAATGCTCTTAAAATAAACAGAGACTTCCTGCTCAAAGCATCGGTGACTACATTCGCCTTTCCTGGATGGTAGTCGATGACCAACTCATAGTTCTTTATCAACTCTAACCATCTTCGTTGGCTTAAGTTCAACTCTTTCTGCATCATCAAGTATTTTAAACTTTTGTGATCTGTAAAAATCTGACATCTTTCACCATATAAATGGCGTCTCCAGATCTTCAATGCGAAGACTATGGCGGCCAATTCTAGGTCATGCGTCGGATAATTCTTCTCATGAGGTTTTAGCTGTCTTGAGGCATAAGCAATCACTTTGCCTTCTTGCATTAGTACACAGCCCAATCCATTTAAGGATGCATCATCAGAGACTACAAATTCTTTCCCGATTCAGTTGTACTAAAAATCAAGCTTCACAAGATTGCTTTCAACTTCTTAAAACTTTGTTGGCATCTTTTGACCACTCAAACTTCACGTTCTTCTCAGAATAATTTAGTCATCGGGTTGCAATCATAGAAAACCCTTGACAAATCGTCTATAGTAGCCGGCTAGGCCCAAAAACTTCTAATCTCGGTGATGTTCTTGGTGGTTTCAGGTCTATTATAGCTGAGATCTTACTTGGATCTACTCGGACTCCATCTCTCGAGACAATATGTCCTAAGAATCCCACTTCCTTGAGCCAAAATTCACTTTTACTAAATTTGGCATACAACTGATTTTCTTGAAGAGTCTGTAAAACTATCCGTAGATGATCAACATGTTCATTCTCTCTCGGGAATAAATCAGTATGTCGTCAATAAAAACGACTACAAACTTGTCAAGGAATGGTCTGAAAATACGGTTCATTAAGTCCATGAATACCGCATGAGCATTGGTCAGCCCAAAGGGCATGACTAAAAATTCATAATGCCCATATCTTGTTCGAAAGGCAGTCTTGGATACATCTGAATCTTTCACTCTCAGCTGGTAGTACCCTGATCTCAAGTCTATTTTGGAAAACACAGTCGCTCCTTTCAATTGATCAAACAAATCGTCGATCCTAGGTAATGGGTACTTGTTCTTTACTGTCACTTTATTCAGCTGACGGTAATCAATGCACAATCTAATGGTGCCATCTTTCTTTTTCACAAATAAAATCGGAGCGCCCTATGTTGAACAACTTGATCTTGCAAAGCCTTTGTCTGTCAACTCTTGCAACTGTAACTTCAACTCTTTCAACTCTGTTGGAGCCATTCTATAAGAAGTAATGGACATTGTTACAGTACCGAGAGTTAGCTAAATGCTGAACTCAACTTCTAACTAGTGGTAATCCGGTAATTCCTCGGAAAATTATCCACATACTCACATACTATCAAGACCGATTCAATCTTTAACTCTGTCTCTTTATCATTCAATACAAAGGCCAAAAATGCCTCATAGCCTTTTCTTAGATATTTCTGCGCCATCATATGAGAAATTATTACCGACGATTTACCTTGCTCATCTGATTCTACACAAAGAGTATCCCCATTCTCATATCTCATCTCAATGTATTTCTTCCCACAATTTACAATTACATTATGAGTAGTCAACCAGTCCATACCAAGAATGAGGTCGAATTCATCAAATGGTAACAACATAAGATTTTCTTTAAAGAAATGACCTCTAATCATTAATGGAAAATCTTTACAAACTTTATCAACTAAGATACACTTGCCTAAAGGATTAGACACCTTAATCACAAATTTTGTGGTATCTATATGCACACCCAAACCGGGTAATAATTTCATGCAAATGTAAGAGTGTGTGGATCTGGGATCTATTAAAGCAATAACTTTGGTATTGTAAAGAGAAAAGGTACCCGTAATAACATCAGGGGAAGATGCCTCTTCGCGAGTGTGAATGGCATAAGTCCTTGTAAGCGCTCTGCCCTCGGGTCTCACGGCTTGCTCTCTGGGGTTACCTCTTCCACTTGCCCCTCTTCTCGGGTTCCTCTACGGTCTCCCTCTGACCATACTCTCGGATCTCGGGTTCTGAGTTCTCTCTTCTTTAGTCATCTCTGGACAATCCTTTATGAAATGGTCTTGGGAACCACATCTAAAACATGCATTTTCATGTGCTCGGCATTCTCCCAAATGGCGTCTGCCACATTGTGGACATTCTGGTCCGTCAAGTCTAAAATTCCCAACACTTGCAACTGAAGTTGTCTGTGCTTTATTTTCCAAATACTGCTTACTCTTATCATTTCTTGAAAATCTAGTGGAAGTAGCTGATTGAGTAGAAAAATCTCTTGACTTCTTGGATGACGATTGGAACGACTTGTTCCACTATCTCTTTCTAGAATCACGAGACTCCATTTCAAATTTCTTCTTCTCTTTTACTAGTTCTTCGGATTTGCAAGCCCTTTCCACTAGCACAACGAATTCTTTTAATTTGAGGACAAGAACAACCACTTAATGTCCTCATTTAAACCATCTTCAAACCTTTTACTCATAATGGCCTCAGTGGACACACATTCACGGCGTGCTTTTTTGAGTCGTCTGAACTAACTCTCTCATAATCGCCATCGATATCTTGCCTTGCTTCAACTCTAAAAATTCTTTCCTCTTCTGGTCTACAAACCTCTGGCTGATATACTTTTTCTTAAACTCTTCTTGGAAGAATTCCTATGAGATCCTTTACCTTGGTACCACCGACACAAGGGTGTTCCACCATTGGTAAGTAGAATCTCTTAAGAGAGAGACTACACACTTCATGCACTCATCAGGAGTGCAGGACAGTTCGTTAAATACTCGATGGTATTTTTAACGTAACTCACTCTTTCTCGGATCATCATCTTTTCTAGCTCAGAATTCTTCTGCCCCATGCTTCCTGATCCTATCAATTGGAGGTTTACCTCCTCTTACCACCTCTATTACTTGAGGGGCTACTGGAGTAGGTTGTGGAACAGGCGGGGTGGAAGGGGTTGTGCATTCAGATTCGCTCGAACGAACTTCGTGTACCGGACATCCATCATATGGAGGAAGGCTTCTCTAGCCTCTTCTCCTCCTCCTTCTTGACTCACCGTAGTGGGTCTATTCTCATTCTCATACGGCACCATCCCTTCTGCGGGAGCTGGTACGTTACTTTCTACATCATCCGCCTCAGCTCTTTCGGGATCCATTTACTATATGTATAAACATAATTTAAGTCGTTAGGAGTCGTCACACTATCATTATAAAAATATTCTTACGTATGGCATGTATAGCTAGACTCATGCTCGTGCTACGTTAGTCTTAGAACCGACTAAACCATAGCTTTGATACCACTAAATGTAACACCCCGCACCTAAGACCGATACTAGGTCTGGATACGAGACGTTACTATAATTGAACTCACTGAAACATGTACTTACGGGCTATAAAATTTCATTCCAAGTTAAAAATTCACTTTCTTAGTCAACACATATAACAAGGGCCTACAAGAAATTTAACTCATGTCATAAAAATTTCGGAATTAAAATCAAATAACTCATTTTTGAAGTAGGGTTCACACGCCCGTGTAACTTGGGAACACGCCCATGTACCCTTAAGCACGCCCGTGCCCTCAAATCGTGTAAAATTACTGACTATTTCCACACGGCTTAGACACGCCCATGTCTACCAACCGTGGGAGGTTACTGACTAATTTCACACGGCCATGACACGCCCGTGGGCTTAAACCATGTGCTAATCCTTGATATCTTGACTAAATTAACACAGTGCAGGCACACCCCATGTCCAAACTGGTGTGTCTTACACTTGCATACACACACACGGCCGTGGATTTGCTGTGGCCTATTATGGTTAATAATACTAAGGTGCGGGGTTAACACGGTCTTGACACACGCCTGCAAGCGTCCAACTGTGGGCACTTACAGTGCTATTTACCAAGCCTTTAGCCACCCTGAAATGAAGATCATAACCATACACAATTCAATGATGCAATAACAACCCAATTTTAAGAATAATACTACATGCTTCATTGATCTCAACAAACATACATGCTTAGTCAAATTTGGCCAATTACTTAGCCATATACAAAAGAATAATAAACTTGATAGCCTTTACAAAGGCCCTTCTTAAAACATGTCCACAAAATGAATGTTTCCTACACATGCCATACTTAGTAAAGTAACTTGGCTATACCAAAATAAGAGTTGATAGTGTGTTGCGAGCTCTGACTTTAATGATCCACGAGTTAGCTTGGCAGGACTGCATATAGCTTAGTAAGTTTGCATGTAACAACTCATAACATCATCATTGCTTAATATAAACCATTTTACATAAACAATGGTATCACAAATTTCAGCTAAAGAGATTACTTACTCATATAAATTCTTACATGTCTCATGACACTTACTATTATCATACTTGTAAGGTAACCATGATACCTGTATCACTTGATCACATTGATCAGTATACTATAATAACAATAATCATGATATCTACTTTCTCATTCACAACATGAATAATACTCAACTTCATCTAACTTCATCTTGATACTAACTTTACTTTCTTAGCTTTCTTGCTATCTTCTTTTAGCTTACTCATTTGCCCGATGAATTTCTGTGAATAACCGAGGATACTAAATCTCTTCCCACATAATATGATGCCAAAGCCATATCCTAGACATGGTCTTACATAGGTTATCTCATCTTGGTTTCACGGCCATGTCTTGACATGGACTTATATGAAGTCTTGCTCTTGATAACATACTCAATGCCAAGCTTGCCTTGGACTTACATGATAACTTGCTTGCTAACTTGATCAAAGCCAAGCTTGCCTTGGACTTACATGATATCTTGATCAATGCCAAGCTTGCCTTGGACTTACATGATATCTTGATCAATGCCAAGCTTGCCTTGGACTTACATGATAACTTGTGTGGTAGATCGAGTATCCCAGGGAAATTCATCTTCAATCGGGACTTGCTTGTACATATTATCGTGATTTGTTGCTTGAACATAACATGATCATTTCATACAATTATTGTACATTATACTAAGCAAATTAATGATAAAAATCATAAAACCTAGAAATCATACAAACTTACCTCAATATACAAAATGTATATAGATGTGTAATTTAGTCCTCGACTTTGTTCTTGCCTCGGTTTCGATCTGGGCTTCGTTTTTCATGATCTATAATCATAAATAGATCATTTAAAATTCATATTGACTAAATTGACTCATAACTCATACTTTGGCAAAATTATTATTTTGCCCCTATACTTTTTAATATTTTCACTTTTGCCCCAATTCTCGTAAAATGATTTTCATGCTACTTTCATAAACTTCATGCGACTAATTTTATAACTGTTACAAAATGGTCCCTACTACCATTTTTCATGAAATTCATTAAGGAAAAGATGTTTATCTAACATCAAACTCTCTTAAACTTTCGTAAAACATCATTTAACAAGCATGTCATTCAAGAGTAGATTTTTGAACATGCATCTTATCTCATTTTATAGCTAAAATTAGCTAATTCATAATACGGGAACTTCAAAAATACGAAGAATATTAAAAACGGGGCTAAGATTAACTTACTATGAGCTTGAAAAAAATGAAGAACCCTAGTTATGGTGTCTCCAAATTTTCGGTAGCAACAAGGAAGAAGATGAGTGAATTTTTCTCATCTTTATCCTATTTTAATCACTAATTAGGCCAAATGACCAAAATGCCCTTCCTCTTAAAATTTTCCATAATAATATATTAAGGCCAATTTTGTCCAAAAATTAAATTTTGGGCAAATTGCTACTTAAGGACTCACATTTATTAATCTTGAGCTATTTCATGCAAAAAGCTTCTAGAAACTCATATATTGCAACTTTTGCAATTTAGTCCTTTTTGGACCAATTGACCTTAACTTAATAAAATTGCTTTACAAAACTTTCATACTAATGTGCAAACATGGCATAAACCTGTAAAACTCATAATTTCACCTCGGGTTCGTGGCCTCGCACCACTATCCCGACTAGGCCCTAAATCGGGCTGTTACACTAGGCTTCGATCTTCACCCCTTTTTTAGACTCATAATATCCAGTGACCCTTTGTTGAGTAGGGTTTGTTTATCATCTTATTCTACCATTCTTAAAAATCAGAAGATAGGTTACAATCTCTATCATCTTCAAAGTCTTGAGATCCCTCTAGACACGTATCTTACTCGAAAGGAGACTCTGAGTCAGTAGCGGTGTTGCTCACGTCGTTGATATCTGGAGACTTATTGTAGGTTCGGAGGAAGATTTCAAAGAATAAATGATTGAAAGAATGATCATTTGTATGGTCATAAATGGAGAATGAAAGAATCCTTGAAAGAAACAAAAGAACGTACAATATGAAATGTAAAGAATGAAAAAATATTTGCTTAAAAAAGATGCATTTTATTGAAATAAAAATTCTGGACATAAGCCTATTTCACAAAAGGATTCTTATTGTATCTAGGCTTAAGGCAACAAGCACATTTTGAATATTACTCTATATCAAATCTAAAAATATAGGGATCTCTTCCACAGTCCCATTATTCAAAACACTCCTAAGTATGCAAGGGCTTGGAAACTTTTATTCCCCGATTCCCTCTTCAGATATGTCATTAGTGTTCAGATTCCCAATATCAGGTCTTGCACTAAAGCCCTGAACTCGATGCATTCTTGAATCCCATAGATCTCACCCCTTCACCTAGATGGTTGGGTGACAGATTTTCTGCCCAGAGGGATCATCAAATTTGACAATACCCATTTTGACAAGTCTTTCGATCATCTTTTGAAAGCGGTGCAATTCTAGATCAAGTGTCCTGTGATTCCTGCATGATATTCACATTGAGTTTTCGTGTCGTACCATTTAGGGTATGGAGATTGTAAAGGTTTTTGGTAGAAAGGGGATGCTACATGTGCATCAAACAAAATTTGGTACAGCTCCCTATACATGATTGGGATGGGCGAGAATTGGGATTTTTCTGAGTTCGATCTTAGATTGGGTTCTTGCCCTGATGTTACCTGATGCTGTTGGGGTCTGATAGTAACGGGTACCACTTTTGGATATGTGTCTGCTTGAGTCTAGACGATTATTGGAGTAAAACCTGGGGGATAGACGAGGTCTTCATTATCATCTCCACTATTGACCACTAAGCCTTTCCTCTCTTCAAGCCCTTCAACTAGTAAATGACTTAACTGGTCAATCATATTCTTTTAGAATTCTAACATTTGATACCGCATATCTTGTTGAATTTTGGTCAATTGCTCATGCATTTGTATTTGCCTTTGCTCTAATCTCTCCAATCTTTGTTCCATATTTTCCAGGTTAACTGAAATAATTTTACCTAATTAGGGTCCTTCTATGAATTTTAATGCATATGATGCAATGCAATGCAGATGCATGGAATGAATGCAAAAGAAAAGAGATGTTGATTCTAAATTCAATTCCATTAGAAAAACTTTTCTAGAAAGCAAATTTCTTTACATAAAACGGATTACATATGCGGCCTTTCCCTCATATTCCAAGCAAAAACATCAATTCCCTTCTTTGCAAAGGTCAAATCTTGCAAACTTCTAATAGATGCCTCGATGCCTCCTCTAGCTCCTTTTTTCTTAGGCCGCGACTCTTATCCTCGTAATGCTTGTAAGCCTCTTCAAGAAAGCTGAAACGTGGTGATCCTCAAATAGTCTTTGTCAGCTTGAATTCTTGGGCAATAAAATCTTGTATTCTTTCACGAGCTATCAGTCTTCTCTTGTTGTGTTCACTCGGACCATATTCAAACACCGTATTATAATCCACTTTATCAAGAAATCTGTTTTCTAATGACAAACTCTTCTATTTAGCAATCAAATTTGAATCAACACCTTCTTTCTATGATGTGAATGTAATGCAATCAAAACAAAAAGAACACGTTAATACAAGAGAAATAAATAACAAAATAGGGTACCTATCTGGGTGACCACTAGGGTTCAATATAACTCTATCTAAGGTTGTGGAACGGTGGAAATGTGCAAGTGTACACAACCGCAACAAGTAATAAAGTGACAAGTAAATGTCGAGTTATCGTACCCACAGGGACTGTAAAAAAATTATTTATGAAAATGATTTCAAACACTTTGGTGGGGGAAAAATATTTGGATTCGAGAAATATTTAAAAACTAGAAAACAAAGTAAAATAAATAAAATAAAGAAATTCTAGTGCACGATTTCAAAATACGATTTAATCAAGATGATATAATTGTGTTCGATTAATTACATTTCTTACCTTAGAATTATTAAAATTATGTTTACACTTGTTACAAATAAATTCACGGCAACTCAGTAATTTGCTAACTTATGAACATATTTACAATTCAAAAATCCATTCATCTCTTGTACATATTCCTATGTCAATTCGACCGATAAAACAAATTCATAAAAGTAAACATGTTATTGCAACAAATTCATAAAAGTAAACATGTTATTGCACATACATACTTATTAAATTAAACCATCTCTTGCATATTTCTATGTCGATTCAAATGATTAATTCAACTTAATAAGCATATAAAATACCAAGTGAGGTAACAAAGTATCCCTACCTTCAAATAGTTTAATCACAAAAATCTTGCAAGTTATGCAAGGCATATGTATCGCCAAATACAATGCTAATTTAATCTTCAGCTACCTTAGAAGAATTAAACATGCACAGATTAAGTATTGTGTCCATTAATTACAATTTCAATGCGTTTAAATAATTAATTCTTTAGTTATCTAAACAATTATAATGCCAGATAACTTAAACATGATTTTACTTAATCAAGCATTTTATCGAAGCCTATAACAGCATAAACACAATTTTAATAATTTAAGAGGACGAGATGCAATCAACCCAACACGAATTAAATTCAAGCTAAATTGATTAAAATAACCATTTCAATAGCATAAATATTCATAAACATGTTTTTCAAAACAACAACAAAATTTAAAGAGATAGGGAACAAGAAGCAAATTTGTTGTGTCTCCGTGGCTTGACTGATTGCTCGTTCTTCGTGCTCCATTGTCCTCGACTATCAAGGTGGCTTATGAACACTCCAATTGCTGCTCCAAATGTCTGAGAAAACACCTCTTTTCCAAGAGGGAAAATTCTCACAAGAAGGCTTCGGTTTTTAGAGAAAAGGAGAGAAATGGAGAGAAAAAAAGTGATGAGAGAATGAGAATATTGAAGGATTGAGGGATGATTTGAATGATCAGCAAGCGGTGGTATTTATAGCTGATTGTGGCTGATAAAAATAGCAAAAAGTATCAGCCAAAGAGACCTCCCTTGGCCAGCCATCTATGTGGCAAAGTTGATGGTTTCAATTTTGCTAAATATGGCATGGGGCAAATCTACAAAGCCACTAATTTGGAGGGAGTTGAATGCAAATTTGAAAAGTCTTCAAGAGCTTCTTTGCAAGCTTAATTAATCAGCTAATAAGCTGATTTGGGCCAGCATTATGGATGGTTTGGGCTGCCCAATTCTTTGCTCGGTTCACTTTAATCGGTTTGGTTCAACTGGTGCGATTCAACGGGGCCTTTTTCATAATTAATTAAGATTAATTTATTTAGCCCAAATTAAATTGGGAATAAATTATTATTAATTATATTATGATTAAATATTAATAATTGGACCATCTTGGGATAGAAATAAATTCGCCTTGATACTTCAACTTGCTTCCCGGGTTTATTCTTCGAGCAGTGTCTGCCGAGTCAATTTTCGCCCTTTGTGCGAATCTGTCGAAAATAGTCAAAATAAATCAAAATTGACTATAAAATTAATTAAAATTCATCATGTTCATATTTTTAACACAATTTAATTATTTTATAATATTTAATTATTTTTTGATAAGAATTTAATCGAAACTGCATAAATTTGAGTTAAAAAAGGCATAAAAAGTGTATAAATTTCCTTGTTTCCACACCCCCAAACTTAATTCATTGCTCGTCCCGAGTAATGCACAAATTTGAAAAGAATTTTCTCGGAAACACCTTTGAAAAACTACTTCAGAACAATTTTCTTCTCAAAATTATGAATTTAATATACTTATGCTCAAAAACAAGAAATTTGATAATTATGCTACTTAAGTATTCATATCGTTCAAATTACCCCCAACAATTATTATACTAGCAAAATTAGACTAAATGTTTCTTAATAAAGACACGTTACTCACTACCAAGTTGATTTTAATTCCTTGTTCAGAATTAAACTGCAATCATTAAGCTTAACTGATGTCTTCACATGTTGAACAGAGCAATTTCTCTCCACTAATGTAGGTAACATTGGAACTTTGAATCAATAGGTCTTTAATAAAGTCATAGCGTGGTCGGGCTTAGGGTAGGTAAAAGATAGACAAATTTTTGACTTAAAAACCCTAGACTCAGCTTAAAATCGAACCTTCGAAATTCTTACCCTTGATACACCAACTTATGCTCTTTCGACCATTTATTTTATTTCGAGTACATTTTTTTTAAAGCTCAAATTTGAGCACTTGCTTCATGTACTACAAATTTCGAACAACTGATACTTCTTTTCAACTCCCCCAAACTTATTTTCAAATGATATTCTAAATAGTACTAAGTCTAGTGTTTGGGGAAATTTTAAAAGTAATGAAAAGAAAATTGATGGCTAAATATTGCATAGGTCCAAATAAAATTAGGTCATATAGTCTCAAAGTTGGGTTTCAAATGATAATTTTATCAAGGTCGGCTTGAAAGGCTCAAACGGTCCAAACAATAGTTGTCTAAATCATTTTCAATATTCCATGCTTCCTAGGATTTCGCCTCAAGAAATAACTCAGTCAATTCTAAAGACTTAAACTTTCATGTATGCCTAATTTTTTCGTAGGGAATTAAAAATTTTATGGTGTGAATTTGCATGTTTTATTAGAAGAATACATTTATATCATTATTAAGCTAACATAATAACTTATTGAAATAATAGAACTTTATTACTACTGAAGTTCAGCATACTTAAAAAAATTTCAAATTATTGAACAAAATATATCCTAATCATAATTAAAAGAAAAATTTATTCTGAGTGGAATTAATTCAAATTTTCGGTCCCCCTACTTAAAGTGAACAATGTCCTCATTGTTTAAAGTGAATAGATACTATAAACCGGGTAGGATATTTAGAAAAGGGGAGGTGAGTCAAATTGACTGCTTAAGTACCAGGCTCTCTCTAAAATCCAATCCTAGACATGTATATATCTATTGCCACACTTTAGATTCTGTGACTTGTTCAGATTTTGTTCATGATTCCTATCTCTTGTTTTATTGTGCAAAAATAAAAATTCCTAATTAACCTAATCCTAAAATAACTTAAGAATAAAAATAAACTAGAGTTGAAGTCCTCCCATTTTTTATTTGTTTGACGATCCTTTCCAATTTGACTCATCTTTTGCTCCATCAGTATTGCCTTTGCATGAATCGCCTTGCTCTGATGATGAAAGCCATGGTTTAAATATGAAATCTGGAAACTCAGGCACAAAAATAAATGGGACATTATAAATTTTCTTGAGGGCACTCCTCATCGAGTCATCTCTTATTTTTGAGTGTCTCCAGTGGGCTTGTTGCTACCATTACATGTGTTGCATTAAGTCCATCAGCTTTAACAGCTCATCACGAAGATCTAGGCTAGGCGGTGGAGCTCCAAACATTGAGGTTTCGATATTAGGTTCAACTTCTGGTTCCATTGATTCTGCCTTATTAGGGGCTTCAGTTGATTGTTCTGGCGGGATTTCTGTGGGATCATCTTCTGCTTCTGTGGGATCCTCGCTCTCTTCAACTCGTTGCTGTAGAATAAACTCTCTGGCTACTCAATAGAGGTCCCAATCGGTGATTGTGCCTTGACTATACTCTGTCCTCTTCATGTCTGCAAGGAGTTTTGCTTTTAAGCATAAAATTTTTATTGTAAAGGGAAAATAGGTAGGGCCAGAACGTCTAATGGCACAATTTCGCATTTCTCTTAGGATGATTTTGCCCACATCAATGGCCTTTCTAGTCAGAATCGAGTATAATAGGATCATTCGCTCTAATGAGATTGTCGTCCCATGTGAACTAGGCATAAGGTTGAAACGGATGAAATAGAACCATACCTTCGCAAGTGGTGTCAAATACTCTCTTCGACACGTGTGGATTCCTTATTTTGACACAATCCACTTAGAACCTAGAACTATAAGTTCCTCGAGAATTTCTTACAAATTTTCAAGCTTAATGTTGCTCAACAGAGAAGAATATTCATCGTTGTCGAATCAGGTAATTCAAAGAATTCATTAATAGCATTTGAATTTATTGGTACCTTGATTTCGCGGACTGGAACTTCGGTCAATTCGCTTGAGGTTAAGTTTGCATAGAATTCTCGAACTAGTTCCTCATCCACACTTGGTCTCTTTTCACAAAATAATTCCCAATTGAGGGTGATCGTTGTTTTGTCGAGTTTTAAAATTTATAAAAAGAATGATCGAACCTGGAAACTAACTCTGACAACGACTTAAGGCAAGTGTACCTATCGAACAGCAGTATAATTTAGGCAAGACCGGATTGTCGAACCCTAAGGAACTAAAAGTACTAATACTCACTTTCTTTTTATTATTTAGCCTAAAATATGGAATGATTGGCTGATTTAATCTAAATTAACAACTATTAAGCTAAAGACACAAAGACAAAAAGAATGAATTGGAAAATAACTTGAAGAAAAACTCAATTGATCACAACGATACCCTCAGGAAGAATCCACCTAGACTTCACTTGTTAATTAACACTGAACCATACGATTTATTCACTTAGTTTGATCCGTAAGACTCCCTAACCTATATTAAACCCTCTCTCAAGGCGAATAACGTCTAACCCTAGGTTAATTAGTGGAACTCTCGTTCTCTTATAATAACCCCCTAGAATATTAGTAAATCGATCTATGGACTCCCATATTAGGTTTCACCCTAATCCGCAAAATCTCGTCACCCTATTTCTAGGCGTGTGATCAACTCCGCTTAATTATGCTAGATCTACTCTTAAGCAGGGTCTATTCCTCCTTCACCTAAGCACATCAGATTTGGATTAAGCATGCATAGTTAAGAACAAGCTAAGTATTTATCATATAATTCAGAAATCAATAACAAGATTCATCTAGGTTTCATCCCCTTTAGGTATCTGAAGGGTTTAGTTCATAATAATTAAAGAAAACATCTCAAGAGAAAAGATAAAACAAAATATAAGAAATCCCTAAAACCCCCTGGAGGAATTGAAGGAAAAATCTACCGTCTTGAGTAGAATTTCGGCTCCTTGAGATGGATCCACTGGCTATCTTCGAGTAATTCCCACAAATCTGACTTTCTGGATTAGCTTCTTGGCCTAGCTAACCCCTCTTTCAGGTTACAGTTAGGGTGTTTATATAGACTTTTGAAATGCTTTACTTGACCTCTAAGTGTCCCAATTCAAGTATTCCTTCTACTCGGTGTTTGAATAGGATTTGGAATGTGTTTCTTTGCCTCAAAGTATCCAAATTCGAGTGAAATTGCTCTCTCTTGCAATAGGGGCATAGCCATGGTACACGTTCGTGTAAATAGTTTTCAGGTCGTGTCTCGATTCTGTCGATTGGGGCACGGCCGTGTAAATCGTGGCATGGATGTGTCTTAGTTAATTATCGAGCACGATTGTGTGGCTTGAAGTCCAAGCCGTGTCGATTTCCTCTTTAGCCCAAATTGGCCCATTTTAAGCCCGTTCCTTGTTCTTTTCGTCCTCGGGTGCTTTCTTGAGTCTAAACATGAAAAGAAAGGATTAAAAGTACCTTTTTACATAAATCAGGGCTAAATCATCCCAAAAGCATACTAAATGTGGGCCTAAAATATGTTACTTTTACGGTTTATCAAATACCCCCACACTTAAGCTTTTGCTTGTCCTCAAGCAAAATCTCAAATTACAATTAAAATAAACTTTCCATAATTCACAATTCCTATCAACAATGCCTCATCATAATTCACAGATAATTTATACATGGATAATTTAACTCAAAGACTCCTAAAGATTCAAACAATTCTAAGTCATATATTTTGTAGCACAAAAACAAGGTGTCTCCCCTTATCTAAATAACTACCTTTAATTCAAAACTGACAAGGATTGACGTCCTCACTAAAGATTCACTCAAATCACTCAAAGTGTTTAAGTTTCAAGAAAAGCACTCATAAGTCGAACCTAAAAAGTTAATCCCATAGGCTTGCCTGAAAATCAAATCTCCACCACTGTAATATGAGATGCTACACAAATCAAAAGGTCTTTTGACAATGTTGTAGCGTGGCTTAGGTTAAAGGTGTGGATAAAGGCTGAATTAGAAGGTTTGAAATCGAGATTGACCTGACCAATTACCTAACAAGAATAATGAACTAGAAAATAAATGATTGCTTTGAAACTAGTAATACTACTATTGATAATACTTTTAATACGAGCTCTTCTTCAATAGTGTGTAATTTAAACGCATAAGCTCATTTAATCATATACTAATGCTTGAATATACTTTGGTTTTTTTTTTAAGAACAAATGAAGTAAATACATAATAAAGAAAGAACTTTATCAACTGAAATAAACTAATTCAGTAACTGATCAAATCAATTCTCAATAGAAAGGTAGTTAAAAAGAATGGAGATAACAAATACAAAGGGTTTTGGGTTAATATTAAGCGGGTAATTCAATAAAAAGGTTTGTTAGGATCAAATGAGTTCACTAGGGGTTTATTATGTAGGTAAGGTTTTTAGTGGAGTGAATGAGTTAAAACCTAGGTGCCTTTATCATCTCAGTATATCAAATCATTAATGTGGTCTCAACATGTATAATCAAGGCAAGTTCTAGAATAACAATTTAGTGTTGATACACTCATAATCAATAAAGTGAGCATGAAAAAGAATATATGCTCTATAAGGCTTAAATCTCACAAAAATTATGGGTATTTAACATGAATCTTGTAAATTTCAAACTTCAATGTAATATTCAAATTCAGTTTAACAACCTAGGAAATTTTTTATTCTTGAAAAATAGACTTATCATGCTTGATTCTCTAGTATTCTTCAAGTATAAATCATCAATGCACAACTATCAATGACTTACTCAAAAACAAATCAATAAAAATCATAAATCATTAGAAATTTCACCCTAATTGATAATATGAGAAAATTTCTTAGGGACAAGACTAAAATTCAGGATTTTAGAATAATGCAAAAAGTTAGGTACTTTTACCCCCCCACACTTAAGATGTACATTGCCCTCAATGTACAAAGATAGATAAACAATTATGTAATAAAAAGAGAAGGGGAGAAGTGACACTTCCTGAATTTTGGATGATTCCGGGAGTTGGCAGAGATCGTGGTGACGAATAACTTGTATAGTAGTGAAGTTCTCCTAGTGATTTGTTTGATACTGCTTAATGTATCAATGAGAAATCTTGGAGGCGTAATTAAATAAATATTAGGAATACTCGAAGGTTATATGTCGATGATAATCATAATAAAAGTAATGTACAAAGAGAATGTTCAAACGTAAGACAATCAAATATTAAATAACAAAGTAAAAATAAGTAAACGAAAATCTAGAAAAAAAAGACTCAAAGGTCCTCCTTATCGGCTGGATCTGGTAGTGGTGCTGGGGATGAGATATGGAGGTGCTGGCATATCTGTTGAAGGGTGGCCTCTATCCCATCAAAATGTCGAGTGCTGTCGACGAAATATTGCTCAAACTGGTCGAGGCGTGTAGAGATATCCGCCAATGAGGGTGTTACATGGGATGGCCGCTCGCTCGGAATCGGTGCCTCTTGGGATGGTTGTGGGACATAATCAGTAATGTCCTTTGGCTCTGCCTCTTCTGTGGCTAGTCGGTACTGAGGTGGGTCGGTCCCACGACGATCTTTAACCATCCTCATGTGCAACATCGTCTGAATGCCCTGAGGTATCATCTGGCCGACTAGTGTGAGAGAGGAAATCTGATCCTCGGTGTTGAGGAGGCCAAAGTATTGAGCTCACCAAGTGATATACAGCCCCATTGACAAAATTCCCTTCCTGTGAGGTTCTATTTGGTGCTGCATTGCACAAGCGATGAAGTAGGAAAGGTCAAACACGTGCCCTTCTAACATGCACGATAGATAGTAGACATCTTGTTTATTTACCACGCCGGTGCTCTCACGTTGACCAGTGATAGTATGAGCGAGGATGGCGTGGATATACCGTAGGGGTGGTCCAAGGGCTGTCGCCTTAGAGCGACTAGGGTCGTAGATGCCCGTGGTGGGGGTTAAGCTGCGCCGGCAGTTCAGCGAAGTACGGTGGAGTTGACGGTCTAACTCAAGAAGATTATTTTTTTATAAATTCCTCCGTATAGAGTCCGAGTGCTGTACTAAATTGCGGTACGCTTAGTCAATGTACCGTGCCCCCTAAACGGAATTAGACTGTTCCTGGATCGTTATAATTTGTCATCACTGTCTGAAAAGTGAAAGTGTGCAGAACTCGAGTGTGAGTTCCAAATATGTAGGTTCAATGATAGAGAAGAACTGCTCCCACGGTTTAGTATATATGAGGGCTCGGATATCGATCGCTAGTCCGACTTGATCCACGGAGTCCTAGTCGATGCACCTTCCGGTGCCTAAGGGCCTTTCCTGGAATGTCCTGTATTGTGCTTCCTGAGTTTCTTGATTAATTTGAAGGAAGTGGTGTTGAACCTCGGAAGAGGCACTGGTCGAGGATGAGCCGGGTCCTTTTCGCTTTTTCAAACTCGGGGCGGTTGTTCTCTTTCCACGAGATGACGACATTGTACCTAAAAAAAGAAATTGTGTTTTCAAGTAGTGGTTGTATCAAGTTGTTATCTATAAGAAAATAATTGAGGCAAAACACGATGATTCTCCCAATAAGCAACCAAACATGAAATGTTGTGAAAGGATATAGTCAAAAGAAACTTATTAAATCTATCTAACAATAAATAATAATAATAATCAGAAATTTTGCTATAACAATGAGATTGCAAGTATTCATGAATGAAACATTGACATAATTTCTAAAATAAGTTTAAAAAATGAATTATACTTAAAACTAAAGAAATTACCCTAACAAAACAAACTTAGTATGAAAATTTTCAATCTTTAAGTTAAAGAAATGAAATAATTGAAAGAACCAGGGGTGATGGTGGTGGGTTTCTGCAGAACACGGGCTGAGCACGGTGGTGGCGAGGCATTCCAGCACGAGCACGGCAAGAGCAAGGGCGTGGGGGTTCTGTCGCACTACTGTGCTGCGGGCGTGTGGATAATTTTGGTAAGGTTTGGATGGAAGAAACAAATGTTAAGAAGGTTTTGGGTGGGGCAGGGGGTGTGGGTGTGGCCAAATTTTGGAAGAAAGGGGCTGAGATTTTTGTTTTTAGGGTTAAATGGGGGGAACGGTTAAGGTGTTTAAATAGCAGTGGGGGCACGATCAGGCTACGCCCGTGCTATTTTTTCAAGTGCCCGTATTTTTTGTGATTTTAAATTTTGGGCGCGACTGGTTTTTTTAGCACGATCGTTTAGAAGAGGCATGTCTAGCCCGTGTTTGATAAGCCAGTATGTTCCTATGGTTGTAAGGCACGGGCATGTTCGGCTCGTGCTTGGCAAGTCAATATCTTAACACGGTTGTTTAGAACGGGCGTGTCTAGGCCGTGTTCGATAAGCCAGTATGTTCCTATGGTCGTGGGGCATGGTCGTGTCCTGCCCGTGCTTAAAATGTCAGCATTTAAACACGGTTGTTTAGAACAGCGTGTTTCACCCGTGTTTTGATAAAAGAATTTCCTCTGTTCATACACGCCATCGGCAACCCCAGCCTGTCTCTCGGCTTTTCGCGGCGATGGGCACTCCCGTGTGTAAGGTCGTGTGACCCCAACCTACACTTCATTGGGTTAATTAATATGGTGTCAGATATTAAGAAAAAAATGTTAATAGATTAGCGCTCAGGTTGCCTCCCGAGAAGCACTTGTTTATAGTCTTAAGCTCGACTTTCCCTGTTTTCATTAAAAGAAGGTTCACGGAGTTGAAGCTCCTCTCTTATGTCCCTAAAATCCGCACTATTATAAATTTTTAGTCGGTGACCATTTACCTTGAATGTGCCTTTGATGGGGTGGGTTACCTCGATTGTACCATATGGGAAAATTGTTTTGATTGTGAATGGGCCCGACTATCTTGATTTCAACTTCCCAAGAAATAATTTGAGCCTTGAGTTGTACAGTAGGACCAAGTCCCCTACTTCGAATTGTTTCGACTTCTTCAGAAGAGAATCGTGGCATCGCTTTGTTGCCTCTTTGTATAGTTTCGACTTCTCGTAAGCCTCAACTCTCCATTCATCTAGCTCGTTCATGTGCATCATTCTTTTCTTTCCTACAGTTCTAATATCAAAATTTAAAAAATTTATGGCCCAAAAAGCTTTGTGTTCTAACTCAAATGGTAGATGACAGCTTTTCCCGTATACAAGTTTGTATGGGGATGTCCCTAGAGGTGTTTTAAAAGCTGTTCTATAAGCCCATAGGGCATCATCTACTTTTAATGCCCAATCTTTTCTATTTGATTCGACTGTTTTTTCTAGAATGTGCTTAAGTTCTCGGTTTGCTACTTCAACTTGCCCATTGGTTTGAGGGTGATATGGGGTAGCTATCCTGCGGTGCACTCCATATTTCTTTAGAACTTTTTCAAATTGAGTATTATAGAAATGAGTACCCCTATCACTAATGATAGCTCTAGGTGCCCCAAATTGAGAAAACAGTTTCTTAAGAAATTTAACTACTACCCTAGCATCATTGGTGGGTAAAGCTTCCACTTCTACCCATTTTGGCATGTAATCAACTGCCACTAGGATGCATTTAATTCCAAATGAACTAGGGAATGGTCCCATAAAATCAATACCCATACATCAAATAATTCACATGATAGCATATATGTTTGAGGCATTTCATCTCGTTTAGAATTATTACATGTTCTTTGGCATTTATCACACGAGGTAACATACCTGTTGCATCTTTAAATAGAGTAGGCCAATAAAAACCTTATTCGAGTATTTTGTGTGCTGTCTTAATGCCACTGTAGTGTCCTCCTGAGGGTCCTGAATGGATATCTTCCAAGATTTTGCTTGCTTCTATCTTTGTAACGCATCTTCGAATTACCTGATCTGTACATATGCGGAAAAGAAAAGGATCTTCCCATAAATAGTTTTTCACATCAGCAAAGAATCGCTTCTTTTGGTGATGTGTTAGTCTATTTGGCAAGATGTTAGCGGCTAAATAATTTGCGATGTTTGCAAACCATGGTACCTCAGAATGTGTTATAGAAAAGAGTTGCTCTTCGGGAAACAAGTCATTTATCTCATTTTCATCGAGTTCTTCGATATGTAAATTCTCAAGTCTGGAGAGGTGATCTGCCACAAGATTCTCGACTCCCTTCTTGTCTTGTATTTCCAAATCAAACTCCTGTAAAAGTAAAATCCATCGTATGAGTCGAGGTTTTGCATCAGGTTTGGTTAAAAGATAACGGAGAGCTGAATGGCCAGTATAAACAACAACTTTAGACATTATTAGATACTGCCTAAATTTATCAAAAGCAAAGACTACAGCTAGCAATTATTTCTCTGTGGTGGTGTAGTTCTCTTGTACGGGTGTTAATGTTCTGCTAGCGTAGTAAATTGGCTGAAAATGCTTGTCTCTTCATTGTCCCAAAACTGCACCTACTGCAAAATCACTTGCTTCACACATTAGTTTAAAGGGTAAATTCCAATCGGGTGCAATTATAATCGGAGCATTTATTAATTTATCCTTAAGGACATTAAATGCATTTAAACATTCCTAATTGAAATTGAAAGGAACATCTTTTTTCTAGTAGTTTTGTCAAAGGCTTAGCTATTTTAGAAAAATCTTTAATAAATCTTCTATAGAACCCTGCATGTCCTAAAAAACTTCTAATAACCTTAACTGAACTAGGGGGAGGTAATTTTTCTATGGTTTCAACCTTTGCTTTATCTACCTCAATCCCTTTACTAGAGATCTTATGTCCTAATATAATCCCTTCTCTAACCATAAAGTGACATTTTTCCCAATTCAAACAAGGTTTGTTTTCTCACATCTCATTAGAACTCGTTTTAAATTTTTAAGACAAAGATGGAAAGAATTATCGAATACCGAGAAATCATCCATAAATACCTCCATGATAGCTTCCTCCATGATATCTTCCATGAGTTCATCAAAGATTGTCAACATGCAACGCTGAAAAGTAGCAGGAGCATTACGTAATCCAAAAGGCATTCTACGATAAGAAAACATATCGTATGGACATGTAAATGTTGTCTTCTCCTGATCTTCAGGAGCTATAGGGATTTGGAAGTAGCCGGAGAGTCCGTCCAAGAAGCGATGAGTACATATGCCGGATAGTCTTTCTAACATTTGATCTATGAAGGGTAGAGGAAGTGATCTTTTTCGGTAGCATATTAAGCTTTTCGTAGTCTATCTGCACTCTCTATCCTCAGAATCGTTCTTGTGGGGATTAATTCATTCTTCTCATTGGGCACCTTGTTGTCATACCTCCTTTCTTTGGAACTACCTGCATAGGACTTACCCAAGTGCTGTTAGAAATAGGATAAATTATTCCTACATCTAGAAGTTTAATTACCTCGGCTTTGACTACGTCTTTCATGTTGGGGTTTAGCCATCTCTAGGGCTACACACATGGCTTGTATTCTTCTTCCATTAAAATTTTTGTTGGTGCAAAACAAGGGGATTATACCCTTGATATCAGAGATTTTTCAAGCTATGTTTTTTTATGTTTTCGTAGTACCTTTATCAACTCCTCTTTTTCCTTGGGTTCTAGTTCTGAAGAGATAACTACTGGTAGTGTAGAATTGTCTCTGAAGAATGCATATTCTAAGTGTTTTGCTAACTATTTCAATTCCAGTCTGGGTGGCTCATCAATGGAGGATTTCTGTTTTATTTCATCATTGTTTGCAATGTTTTCTTCTTTCATTTGCCTGAATGACGATGTACTCAAATTCATCTCATCGCCTTCATCTTCTTCCCCCTTTTCTCGAGTCAGGCACAGTTCCATCGTGTCGTCATTTATGATTTCATGTAATGAATTTTTAATTATATGATCAGTAGTATCGACAAAGTAACAAGAATCATCTTTTCTCTTTAGAATATCACATGGCATCATAAATTTGAAAAATAATTTCTTCATCGCCTATTCTTCAGCAACTTGACGAATGCGTGCCATAAAATCTCTGTAGTTACTTTCCTTTTATGTGAAGCCTTTCTCTGGATGCATCTATTAATTTTTGAAAATAATTTCGTATCTTGCTTTGGATTCTTCACAGTGAAATTTGTTCTTGTGCTTCGTCAATTTGGGCGGAGGCACGAATTCTCTTGCGAGGCATGATTGACCTAAACATAAGATAGGAAAGAATTTTATTTTCTTAAAAATTTAATTAATAAAAATTACTAGTATTTCAATAAATTGAAAAATTAAATAATTGAAATAAGAATTAAAACTTAAGAAATTTGTTCTTACCACCTTCCTTGTAAAAATTAAGAACTCCTAAAATAAAATATACTAATGAAACAAAAGATGGAAAATTAAAAAGAAAGGTTGAAGGCTTTTGGCTTAGGTTGGTTGAAGGAGGAGTGTATGTGGTAGGGGCTGCACACAAGCAGCAGCGCGCAAGGCCTTGCGCCGGGTAGGCCACGAGATGGTCGAGTGTGGGGGAGATGAAAGAAGCAAGCATTGGCTGGAGGCGGCAAGCATGAGGCCACTACCAGGCATTGTTGGAGCTGGGCGTGCGGTGTGTCTTTGAAGGTGTCTTGGCGAATGGTTGCTGTGGCTAGGGACTTGCGGCACTTTGGTGTTTGGTGTCTGGGAGTTTTGAGTTATGAATGAATAGGGAGAAGCTAGGGGGTAATTTATAGTAAGAGTAATGAGACTTAGACTAGAACTCTTAGTAAAATTTAATGATTAAAAAAAATAAGAGTCCAATTCTAATTTTACTCAAGATTAACAACAATAAATAATTAAATATACACATATAAAATTACCAATTGCTATTAAATTATTAAGATAACATAAAATAAAATTAATCCTAATCTCGAGCTAAATTGATAAAAATTAATATATAGATTATAATGAATATAATTATATATTAAAGTTTATCAATAATTTATAAATATGGTATAATATATATATAGTCCAGATGCTAAAAATATTTACACAAAGCGGCATCTAGTTTTTATTATTTACGAAAATAGTAACCAAATTTTAAAAACAATTCAATTAAGTACCTAAACTTAATGAAAATTTGAAATTGAGTTGCAATTTAAGACTTAAGGTCAAAATTGACCTTTTTATTTGGAAAACCAAAAATTTATTTTGTTATTTAGGGGCTAATTTCTTGGAAAATTATGTAAAAATCAATTCTCATGAAAGATTGGAGGGGTCACAAGCGGTCCCGCTTAAGTTCCAATCTCCTAGATAGAATTTATTTAAACATAATAAACCCGAAAATATACCCTAAATAATTTATTGAAAACAAGAAAATCTAAAGATTAGATAAACTGAACAAGATGTGATCCCGTTCAGGTCTTTCTCCATAGTAATGTTTCAAATGCTGAGCATTGACTTGAAAATTACCTCCCTTACTTTAGAGTTCAATAACTCCATATGGATAGACGCGATGAATTGTAAATGGACCGGACTAACGTGATTTTGACTTACCTGGGAAGAACTTCAACAAGACTTGCTGACCTGCTTCAAACTCTCGAACTCGAATATGTTTGGCATGCCATTTCTTGAGTTTTTCTTTAAGTAATCTGGCATTTTCATATGAGAACATTCGAAATTCCTCTAGCTTGTTGAGTTGGAGCATCCGTTTCTCTTTAGCAGACTTAAGATCCAAGTTAAGTCGTTGAAGAGCCCAGTAGGCTTTATGCTCTAATTCCAAAGGTAAATGATAGGCTTTCCCAAAGACCAACCTGTAGGGTGACATTCCTAAAGGTGTCTTGTATACTGTTCTGTAAGCACATAAAGCATCATCTAGTCTCTTGGGCCAATCTCGTCAGTTCGGGCAAACCACCTTCTCAAGTATGCCTTTGATCTCCTTATTCGCTAGCTCAGCTTGCCCATTTTTCTGCAGATGGTAAGCTGTAGCAACCTTGTGTTTCACTCCATGTTTATCTAACAACCATTATAACCCCTTGTTCAAAAAATAGGTCCCTTAATCGCTGATAATAGCTCTTGGGGTTCCAAACCTTGTGAACACGTGTTTCTGCAAGAACTTCATCACAACTTTGGCATCGTTCATCGGATAAGCTTTAGCCTCGACCCACTTGGACACATAATCTACTGCTACCAATATGTATTTGTGACCAAAAGACTGAGGAAAGGGACCAAGAAAGTCAATACCCCAAACATCGAACAATTCTACCTCAATGATATTTTTTCGAGGCATCTCATTTCTGTTGGTGACATTTCCAATCCTCTGACATCGATCACAACCCTTTACGTAAGCATATGCATCTTTGAATAGTGTTGGCCAAAAGAATCTGGCTTGCAATACTTTGGCTACTGTGCGAGTACCTCCAAAGTGTCCCCCACTCGGGGCTAAATGACAGTGGTATAAAATCTTTGGTATTTCATCTTCTATCACACATCTTCTAATCATCTGATCTGCACACGTTTTAAACAAATATGGCTCCTCCCAAAAATAGTACTTCACATCGTGAAGAAACTTTTTCCTTTGCTGACACGTTTTATCAACCGGCATCAAACCACAAGCTAAATAGTTAGCAAAATCTGCAAACCAAGGTATATTATGGACATGATTTACCTTCAGTATGTGTTCATCTAAAAATGTCTCTTGGATCGGTAAAAGTGGAGAATTTCCCTTTTGCGACTCTAATTTAGATAAGTGATCTGCTACTTGGTTTTCTACTCCCCTTCGATCTTGGATTTCTAGATCGAACTCTTGATGTAGAAGCACCCACAGGATCAATCTTGGCTTAGCATCTTTCTTGGCCAATAAGTACTTAATTGCGGAGTGGTCCGTATAGACAATCACTTTGGCACCTACAAGATAAGATCAAAACTTTTCGAAAGAAAACACAATAGCAAGTAACTCTTTTTCTGTTACCGTATAGTTCAGTTGAGCTCCGGTTAGATTTCTATTTGAGTAGTAGATGGGATGAAAAACTTTGTTCCTTTGTTGGCCCAAGACAGCTCTAATGTCGAAGTCACTTGCGTCACACATCAACACGAATGGCGAATCCCAGTCTAGTGTGATGATTATAGGTGCCGTGGCTAATCGACTCTTCAGATCGTTGAAGGCTTTTAAGCATTCCTCATCAAACTTGAATATCAAGTCTTTCTCCAATAGCTTGCATAAGGGTTTAGCCACTTTAGAGAAGTCCTTGATAAATCTTCGATAAAAACCAGCGTGGCCCAAAAAGCTCCTAACACCTTTTATAGATGTTGGAGGTGGGAGTTTCTCAATAACGTCTACTTTTGCTTTGTCCACCTCGATCCCATGTCTCGTTATCCGAAGCCCTAGAATAATTCCTTCTCGTACCATAAAATGGCACTTTCCGAGTTGAGTACGAGATTCATTTCTTCGTATTGCCTCAGTACTTAGCTAGATTGGCTAAGCAATCATCATAAGTATCTCCAAATACTGAGAAATTGTCCATGAAAACTTTCAAGTACTTCTCAACCATGTCAATAAAAATAGACATCATACATCTTTGAAATGTAGCTGGTGCATTACATAAACCAAATGACATACGTCTAAATGCAAATGTACCATACGGACAGGTGAATGTCATTTTGTATTGATCTTTCGGTGCTACTATAATCTGATTATAACCTGAGTATCCATCGAGAAAACAGTAGTAAACTCATCCTGCGAGTCTATCCAGCATCTTATCCAAAATGGTAGAGGAAAGTGATCTTTCCTAGTCGCCTTGTTCAACTTCTGGTAATCGATGCAAATTCTCCATCCCGTAACTGTTCTAGTTGGTATCAACTCGTTGTTCTCTCCACAACCGTGATACCTCCCTTCTTCAGCACGCACTGGACTAGACTCACCCATGAACTATCTGAGATGGGGTAAATTATACCCACATCCAACCACTTGATAATCTCCTTTTTCACTACATCTTTCATAATGGGGTTTAGTCTCCATTGTCCATCAATCGTTCCTCTCTTGCCATCTTCAAATATGATCCTGTGCATGCATACAAATGGGCTAATACCACGAATATTGGCTATGGTCCATCCGATAGTCTTCTTGAATTATTTCAAAACTATGATAAGTTTCTCTTCTTGTTCAGTAGTTAATTCTGCTGAAACAATCACAGGTAGAGTAGAAGCGTTACCTAAATAAACATATTTTAGGTGTGAAGGTAATACCTTGAGTTCTAACTTAGGTGGCTCCTCGATTGATGCTTTTGGCTGGATGTAATCTCTTTTCTCTAATTCTAAAGATTCAAAACAGGGATTGCAGATTAAATCCCTTTTGATTAGCTTCTAGCACAACTAAGTAGTCATCCTCCCCTTCATCATTTGGGAGATCCGATCTCAAAATACTTTCCAGTGGATCATCAACACAGTTAAGTTCCTTCTCTACTATTAATTCCTCTAAATCGGCTACTGCAGAATAATCATCCATTGTGTCATGAAATCGCATTGACTTAAAAACATTAAATGTTACCTGATCATCTTGAACACGCATAGTCAGCTCGCCCTTTTGCACATCCATAAGGGTCCTTCCAGTTGCTAAGAATGTTATTCCTAGGATAATTGGCACTTCTTTGTCTGCTTCAAAGTCCAGAATTACAAAGTCAGCAGGAAAGATAAATTTATCTACACGTACCAATACATCCTCGATTTTTCCTTCTGGATGCGTTAAGGTTCTATCTGGTAGTTGAAGTGTAACCGTAGTTGGTCTAACTTCTCCTATCCCCAACTTCCTAAATATTGACATAGGCATCAAGTTGATACTTGCACCAAAGTCACATAATGCTTTACCATAATATGTTACTCCAATGTTGCGGTATGGTAAAACATCCAGAATCCTTCAGTTTTGGGGGTAGTTTGTCCTAAAGACATGCACTACATTCCTTTGTCAGAGCTACCGTCTCAAATTCTCCAAGTCTCTGCTTCTTTGGCAAGATATCTTTCATGAACTTGACGTAGTTCGGCATTTGCTCGAGTGCTTCAACCAACGGGATGTTGATGTGAAGTTGCTTGAGTACGTCAAGGAACTTCTTGAATTGAATCTCCTGCTTCGGCTTCTGAAGTCTTTTAGGGTAGGCTGGTGGTGGTTTCATTACTGGAACTGAGTATGGTTGATTTGCCTTTGGCGGTAATTCTGCATCTAATGAAGTTGTTGGTTGATCAGAATTGACTGGTCCTGAGGTTACTTTGCCGGGTTTTGTAGATTTTGGTTCTAGTGAAACTGGGGTTTCAACACTTTGTTGAACTTCTTCTGAGTCTTGAGCATCAGCTTGCTCCTTTTCAATTTCGACAGTGGTGGGCTCTACTATCTTTCTACTCCTCAATGTCAATGCTTTGCAATGCTCCTTTCCCGGATTTCTTGGATTTTCTGTGTCACTGGGTAAGGCACCTTGTGGTCGGTTCTTGAGTTCAGTAGCAAGCTGACCCACTTGATTCTCTAAATTCTTCAATGTGGCTGCTTGGCTCTGGATTAAGGCATCATTCTTTACCATGTATGCCTTCATCAAACTCTCCAAGCTATTGGATGCTTCAGCTTGAACTGGTTTCTAAACTTGTTGCAAAAGACTAGGCAGCTGGGTTGGTCTGGGTTGGGTGTAAGTGGTACTGGTTCCGCCTCTTGGTTACTCTAGGAGAAATTTGGGTGGTTTCTCCACGATGGGTTATAAAAATTTGATTACAGCCCTTGCCTTCCTTGGTTTTGGTTCTGATTACCTATGTAGTATACAGATTCTGGGTTCGAAGGACATTCTTCAAACAAATGTCCCTCCCTATAATAGACACAGGCTATATTCTCGATTTGATTAGGTGGCTGTGCTACAAAACTATTAGACCCATTAGTAGTAAGGTTTTTAAGCATTGAGGATATTGATGATACCTGAGATGCGAGTGAAGTCAGAGCGTCTACTTCATGAATTCCAGCGACTCGTCTTCCTGACGCTGCACGACTGGTTGGCCATTGATAATTGTTGCTGGAAATCCTCTCCATAATTTTATAAGCCTCGTTATAAGACTTTGAAAGGAGAGCACCATTAGCAGAGGTGTCCACTACCATCCTTGTGTGAGCGTTAAGACCATTATAGAATGTCTCAAGTTGAATACAATGTGGGATTCCATGATGAGGGTATTTTCGTAATAACTCTTTAAATCTTTCCAATGCCTCATACAAGGACTCATCATCCATTTGGTGGAAGGCAGTGATCTCGTTCCTCAGCTTAGCATTCTTGCTTGTGGCAAATACTTCATGAGGAATCTCTCAGCTAATTCTTTCCATGTAGAAATGGAGTTTGGTGGCAATGAGTTCAACTAGGCACGAGCTCTGTCCCTTAACGAATATGGTAACAACTTCAATCGTAAGGCATCTTCGAAAACTCCGGCTAACTTGAAAGAATCGCTCACTTCCATGAATAGTCTTAAGTGCAGGTGAGGATCTTCAGTAGGCATTCCACTGAATTGGCCCACAATCTGAAGCATCTAGAACATGACTGGCTTCAGCTCGAATTGTTATGCCTCGATTTCGGGTCTCCTAATACCCGGATTAAGATCGTTATATACTGGCATGGCATATTGTCTTAAGGCTTTATCCCTATCATCAGCAATAAGGGTAGGATTCTGAGTAGGGTTTGCTCCATTTCCTTGGTTCATATTCTCGAAGTTCATTTCTTCGGTCCTTCTCTGGTTTTCTTGCCTTCTTCATTGTCGAAAGGTTCGTTCTATTTCAGGGTCCACAGTTAGTAAGTCAATAATCTGGTCAATACTCATAAACACCTAAAATATTCACAGAAAAGTTAATTAAGTAAAAATTTCAATATGAAAATAAATAATCCAAAATGTAAAACAGATTCACAAATAATGGCTTTGAAAAACAGTCCCAGGCAACAGACGCCAAAAACTTGGAACGGTGGAAATGTGTAAGTGTACACAATCGCAATAAGTAATTAAGTGACAAGTAAATGTCGAGTTATCGTACCCACAGGGACTGTAAAAGAATTATTTATAAAAATGATTTCAAACACTTTGGTGGGGGAAAAATATTTGGATTCGAGAAATATTTAAAAACTAGAAAACAAAGAAAAATAAATAAAATAAAGAAATTCTAGTGCACGATTTCAAAATCTGATTTAATCAAGATGATATAATTGTGTTGGATTAATTACATTTCTTACCTTAGAATTATTAAACTTATGTTTACACTTGTTACGAATAAATTCACGGCAACTCGGTAATTTTCTAACTTATGAACATATTTACAATTCAAAAATCTATTCATCTCTTGTACATATTCCTATGTCAATTCGACCGATAAAACAGATTTATAAAAGTAAACATGTTATTGCACATACATACTTATTAAATTAAACCATCTCTCGCATATTCCTATGTCGATTCAAATGATTAATTCAACTTAATAAGCATATAAAAGACCATGTGAGGTAACAAAGTATCCCTACCTTCAAACAGTTTAATCACAAAAATCTTGCAAGTTATGCAAGGCATATGTATCGCCAAATACAATGCTAATTTAATCTTCAGCTACCTTAGAAGAATTAAACATGCACAGATTAAATATTGTGTCCATTAATTACAATTTCAATGCATTTAAATAATTAATTCTTCAGTTATCTAAACAATTATAATGCCATATAACTTAAACATGATTTTACTTAATCAAGCATTTTACTGAGTCCTATAACAACATAAACATAATTTTAATAATTTAAGAAGACAAGATGCAACCAACCCAACATGAATTAAATTCAAGCTAAATTGATTAAAATAACCATTTCAATAGCATAAATATTCATAAACATGTTTGTCAAAACAACAACGAAATTTAAAGAGATAGGGAACAAGAAGCAAATCTGGTGTGTCTCCGTGGCTTGACTGATTGCTCCGTTCTTCGTGCTCCGTTGTCCTTGGCTATCAAGGTGGCTTATGAACACTCCAATTTCTGCTCCAAATAGCTGATAAAACACCTCTTTTCCAAGAGGGGGAATCGGCACAAGAAGGCTTGGGTTTTTGGAGAAAAGGAGAGAAATGGAGAGAAAAGAAGTGATGAGAGAATGAGAATGTTGAAGGATTGAGGGATGATTTGAATGATCAGCAAGGGGTGGTATTTATAGCTGATTTTGGCTGCTAAAAATAGAAAAAACTAGTAGCCAAAGAGACCTCCCTTGGCCGGCCATCTATGTGGCAAAGTTGATGGTTTCAACTTTGCTAAATATGGCATGTGGCAAATCTACAAAGCCACTAAATTTGGAGGGAGTTGAATGCAACTTTGAAAAGTCTTCAAGGGCTTCTTTGCAAGCTTAATTAATCAGCTAATAAGCTGATTTTGGCCAGCATTATGGACGGTTTGGGCTGCCCAATTCTTTGCTCGGTTTAGTTCAATCGGTTTGGTTCAACTGGTGCGGTTCAACTGGGCCTTTTTCATAATTAATTAAGATTAATTTATTTAGCCCAAATTAAATTGGGAATAAATTAAAATTAATTATATTATGATTAAATATTAATAATTGGACCGGCTTGGGCTGGAAATGAATTCTCCTTGATACTTCAAATTGCTTCCCGGGTTTATTCTTCGAGCATTGCTTGCAAAGCCAATTTTCACCCTTTGTGCGAATCTGTCGAAAATAATCAAAATAATCAAAATTGACTATAAAATTAATTAAAATTCATCATGTTCATATTTTTAACACAATTTAATTATTTTATAATATTTAATTATTTTCGATAAGAATTTAATCGAAACTGCATAAATTTGAGTTAAAAAGGGCATGAAAAAGTGTATAAATTTTCGTATTTCCAAGTTGGCTCTTAAGGATCACTATATGTGGCTTAGTTCTAAAGGATGGGTACCTGAACCAGTAGATTCATCAATCCTCACCCATTATAGGCTCATATGGATCGAGTTCAGTTCAGGGGAATACATTTCCCTATGGCCATGCGAAGGTGAAAACCTCATGAAGACATAGGTATGGATGTATCCCGGAAGCAGTCCACTAGCCCATGCACAGGTGAAAACCTCACGAAGGCATAGTTTCTTACTCCCACTTAAAAGGTATGACCACAACAGTCGTGCAATATGATTGCTAGGGTTAGGCGTAGTTCCACCTAGGGTAAGCTCTTAGGGCTTTCTACATGCGGTTTGGCTCTAAAGTTGAGGTACCTGAACCAGTAGATTCCTCGATCCTCACCCATTATAGGCTCATACGGACCAAGTTCAGTTCAGGGGAATACATTTCCCTATGGCTACACGGAGATGAAAATCTCACGAAGACATAGGTACAGTTGTATCTCGAAAGCGATTCACTATTTTGCAAGGAGGTGAAAACCTCACGAAGGAGTAGCTTCTCACTCCCACTTAAAAGGATGTGACCACAACGGTCATACAATGCAATGCAAAGATATTTTAAAATATTAGAACCACATGCAATAAAAAGGATCATAGTTTTTCAAATAAATTTGGACAAAAGGACAGGAAATAATTAATTTTACAGTGTAACACCCCTTACCCGTATTCGATGCCGGAACAGGGTACGAGGCATTACCGAGGAGTACGGAACACTTACAGATGATTTAAACCATTTATCGCTCAAATATCAAAATTGATTATAGAAGTTTCCTTTAACAGACCCTTGAAGTCTGAATCATGCATTGGGATTGGGTCGGGATTAAATCAGAATCGTATGAAATTTTCCGCAAAATCCCTAAGTTTATCTCATTTACAAAGCTCCCGTGCCCGTGTGGCTCACATGACCGTGCCTCTGGGCCGTATAACTCTTTGACTTGCGTCTATGAAGAACTTGAGTCACACGGCCTTAGAACACACCCGTGTTACTAGGCCGTGGGGTAAAGTTAATTTTCACAAATTAGGCTATTTTCCAAGTCATATTTCTCACTCATTTGATCCTTATTCTTCACCCACATTTAATACATACAAAAACCAATTTAAGATATTCAACTGAGCCTTATACTTAATACCATTTGTTAGTCGTACACTTCATATAAATAACAAGAAATGTATATGGGCTCAATTCTCATTAAATTTCTCTTGTACTCATACTTTTCACATTATGTATTCATATAACATATAACAATCACACCTCTATATTTCATATATATTTTATAACAAATTATCTTGGTTTCAAACTACTTCATATTTGAGTTTTACTTATCAAATCATTTGAAACATCATCTTTACACATATAGTGCACTAGAGATGCACAATTCTATAATTATGAATGAACACATTTATCAAACATATTCCATGTTTTTATATGTATAGTCTCATATTTCCATGTATCAATTACCATCCATTTCCTCGTATTTTGACAAATACATGTAACAATTCATAAACATGCAATTCACTAACCCTTCCTGCCAATCACAATTTAAAGTGACAAATCACTTATTGAGCCCAATTTCAATGTTCACTACAATCTATCATATAAATTTGGATGTACGTATCCACCAATAAATTCCATGTCTGGTATCATCATCTCATATTTCCACATACATTACTTTACACATTATGAACTCAAATAACATATACAAGACATACCAATGTATTTCAAATACATTTTCATAATATTTCATTTAAAATTAAGATTATTTCATATTAGAACTCTTCTCATTAACTCATTTGGAATACAATTCATACAGATAATAGACTCAAGGATGTACAAATATATAATCACAAATGAACTCATTCGTCAACCAAGTTCTACGTTCATGTCTCATCAACTCGTATTTCTTTATATCACATAATATATATATCATGATTTCCATTCCTTTGATATTTTCCATATTTATCCCGTTGAATTTCTTGGAATTTTCGATGGATTTTCAGAGGTACACTTTAGTGTACAAATCCAGTCCGTCAATTCATGTTCATGTGGGCACATTTCCATTTCGGAGAGCACACTCCCATGAACCTCATCCTTCATGGGATTACCAGTCCGAGCTAAATCCCAAGAGAGCACACTCTGCGAACCTCATCCTTACAGTGGGATTACCGGTCAGCTAAATCCTCAGTAATATAAACTCATAGAGTATTGTCGGGATTACCAGTCAGGCTAAATCACAGCGACAATTACTCTAATGAGCTTGGATCCAATTACTAGTCAGGCTAAATTCAGACCCTAATTGGATTACCCGTCCGGGCTAAATCCATTTTCCACATATTCTTCAGAAGGGCTATATCAGGATCACCCGTCCGGGCTAGATCCCTTTTACCGTCAATTCCTTTTCAAAGATCCATCAAATTTTCCTTTCATTCAACCGGGATTTCTTCCACTTTTTATCAAATATATCAATGTTTCATCAATCTTCATACAATGAACATTCAAATTATATTCACATTAATAACATACATTTCAAGCATTTAAGAAGATAATTCAAGTTATATGAACTTACAATTCGATTTTTATACCATAACGATAATCTTAGTTTCATAATAAATATTTGAAATAAAACATTATATCATTTCTACCTCAACGTTTATTAATTATAATCGAGCATGTGATCAATTTATACACAAGTCATTCATTTATTATTTTTCCTCCTCCTCCTCTCCATCCACATCCTTAGTATAAACAGCACACTTGTAAGTAACATTATCTATAATTTTCACTATTTACTTAGTGAATATTCAAGCTGTCCATCCGTGTCATAGTCACTAAATTATTTTTATCTTGAGCTAGAGAACTCCAAATTAAGATCCATAAATTTTATTTGAAACTAGACTCATATATATTCTTACAATAATATTTCCAAAATTTTTGGTATGGCCAATTAGTACAGTTTATTAGTTAAGTTCTCCCCTGTTACACAGTCCAACTACTCTGACCTCTCTTCACTAAAAATCAATTATCTCATAGTACAATTTTCATATAGTGTTTCCGATTATTTCTAATGAAAAAATGCTCACTAAGGAATACATACATATAAATTATAATGCATAATTATTTTTTACAATTTTTAGTGAATTTCTAAAGTAAGAACAGGGGCTCACGAAGTTATTCTAAACCAGTCTTACCAAAATTTAAATATCTCAAAATGTAGACTTCCTTTGCTTGCTATGTTTCTTTTATATGAAAATAGACTCAACAAGCTTTAATTCTATATCTCACTCAACTTCTAATTCAATTTCTATCATTTTTGGTGATTTTTCAAAGTTAGACAACTGCTGCTGTCCAAAACTGCTTTAGTGTAACATGTTGATTTCTATTTTATCCCAAATTCCACAATTCATACAATTCAGTCCTTGCTCAATTAACCCCTCAATTGAGCTAATTTTATCATTTAATACTTTTATCTATCATTTTAAACTACTCATAACCTTTGAAAATCAGAATTTTAACACTAGGCCTTAATTTCAACTCTTTCACAATTAGGTCCTAAAATCAATTTCCATCAATTTTACTTGATAAAATCACCATATATCAAAATTAAAGCTTCAATTATATATTTATTCATCATATTATTCCATCACTCATCCATATAAACTTTAAAAATTTGCCATAGAATCAAAAACTAATGACATACTAAGTTGGACTCAATTGTAAAAGTTCAAAAACATAGAAATTTCAAGGAGAAAACAAGAATTAAACTTACATGAAGCCAGAGTATGAAAACCAGCTTGAACTCTCTTCCATGACTGTTTTTCAGCTGATGAAAATGAAGAGAAATGAAGAGAATTCTAGATATTCCAATTTGGTCCCATATTTATTTAATTAATTTTGACAATTTTCTAATTTTACCCTTATTTTAGCCATTTCCTGATTTTTCTCAGCTATTGCCGCCCAAAATATCTCCTTTGGGCTTATTTTCACTTTAGGTCCTTTCACATTTGACAATTAAGCTATTTAATCCTTCTAGCAACTTTTACACCTTTTTCAATTTAGTCCTTTTTATTGTATTAACCACCCAAACGTCAAAATTTCCTAACAAAATTTTTATACCACTTTATTGACATTCTGTAAATATTCATAAAAATATTTTTGACTCGGTTTATAACACCGAGATCTCGATACCTCTTTTTCTCGATTTCTTGACCAAATAAATCTTTATAAAACACAATTTACTATTTCAAAAATCTTTTAAAAGCTACATTTGGCTCGTAAATATTAAATAATACAATCTATGAGTTCATTTGTCAGATTTGATGGTCTCGAACCACTATTTCTAATATAACTGAAATTTGGGCTATTACATACAGCTTGACTCTCGTATTGTCCCTAGTGGAGTAGCCAAGCTGTCGAAACTATTTTTAAAGTTTTTGTTATAAAAACGAGGGTCGACTTTAAAAACGAAAATAGAATCACCACCAATCTTTTTTCGAGGTGTGATCGGGTCATCTTGAAATTGATCATTTTAATAAAAAAATATTTTGATTTATTAAAAAAATGAATTTGGTCTACAAAATTTGAGAAAATGGGCTCGGGAGTCGGTTACATACGAGGAAGGATTAGCACCATTGTAACGCCAAAAATTGGTACCTAATTGATTAATTAATGTCCTAATGTCAAAAATTTGAAAAGATTTTAAAACACGATCCTTTTGATTTTTAAAACTGATGTCCTTTAATTTTAAATGGACATTCAATTATTTGAATTTTAAAAGAAAAATCGAAACTCAGTAAGTTAGAGCACGATCTTTCGAATTTTCCAAACATCGAATATCCTTTGCTTTTTAGAAATCCTTGTCTTGAGATGACAAAACGTCGCATCCAGTGAGTTAGGACACCACAACTTAAATTCCCGAGATAGGTTTTTTTTATTTGAAAATCATTTATTTTAATTCCAAAAGAGGTATTTGATCATTTAGACTTAATGAGAAAAATCAAAGCCCAGTAAGTTAGGGCACGATTCCATCAAAACTCCAAATGTCAAATATTGCCTTATTTTAAGAAATAAAGTTTTGGATAAAAAGTGGCAATTAAAATAAATTTAAAATAATTAAAATAAATGAATAAATAATGATTAAGCAATTAAATGGATAAATAAATAAAAAGTTAAAAAACGCATAAGTCAACCTAACTCCAGCAATATGAGGATTCAACGAAATTCCTCCACCAAAAACTAACTTGAATGGAAGCAACTCAAAAAGAAACGAAGATGAGCGAAGAACAAAATAAGAACAAGCCACAGAAAATAAGAACACAAAAGAAAGAGAAATTTGAGTGAATGCTCTCAAGAATTTTTATTACTCAAAACTCAAGTGTGTTTTACAATGAAGGGAGAGGCCTCTATTTATAGTTGAGCCTCCCCAAATCCAATAGTACAGATCAATTACATCAACGGCTAAAATTAAAAGGTATCTACAAATTAAATCTCTAAGATTACAAAATCATATCTTCTAAGATTGCATGCCATATCTTCTAAGATTGCATATCATATCTAAGATTTGCATATCATATCTAAGATTTGCATATCATATCTAAGATTGCATACCATATCTTCTAGGATTGCATATCATATCTAAGATTTGCATATCATATCTAAGATTGCATATCCTTGAAGATTGTGTTCCCATATACGTCAAGTTTGTAGATGGACCTTCAATCTTTTAATGGGTCATTCCAATCGGGCCAAATGATATATTTTGGACTGGACTTAGACTTTGTTTTATTATTTTGGGTTTATTATTTTTTGTATGGGCCCGGGCTAAATTGGCCTATTACACCTTGTATAATAGACAATTACCAACAATTACATAAACTTTACTTAACCAATATAACACATATCATTAACCAAACATACATTCATCCCTTATCTCATTACTAAACCGAATTATAAGACCATCCATCAAAAGTATTTATCAACATTAGTTAATTTATAAGTCATTCATGACATATTCAATCAAACCATACATTTAAAATACCATTCATAAATTCATAAAACATACTTACCAAAACAAACTTAAACCATGACAAAAAATGTACAAACATAAACATTATTTAAGCCATTTTCGCATGGCTTTGTTTATTTACAATTTCAAAATTCAACCAAAACAAATACTATCCTATACATGACATAGGTTCATAGATCAAGCTTTTAAAATACCGAAACAGCGATTGATAGTGTGGCGGATTTCCTTGACGATCCCCGAGCTCGTAACTAGCTTCCAAAATTTATAAAACAATGAATAAACACACACACACAGTAAGCTTGAATAGCTTAGTAAGTCATAAGCAAATAATTCATTTAATATTCATTAACATTAAAATCAACTAGGCCGAATCAAGCAAACCTTAATCAAATTTACATTTATCATGCTTGCAAATTCATATACCAATACATGAACATTAACATTATAGCATCACTTGGCCGAATATGAGCATTCACACATACATATAATTCACTTTATATCATGCATAATTTATATCATCATTTCAAATACTAAGCTTACCTTATTTTCATTAACATTAAACTTAGCACGTACCTGAACCTTTTATCTTGATTACTCATTCAATCATAACTCGACAATGCCCGTTGAACCATTCGAATCAATAAGGATATGCGGATAGTTGGAAATCTCGTACAATGCCAACGTCCCAGACGTGGTCTTACATGTAATCACATATTGATGCCACTGTCCCAGACAAGGTCTTACACGAAATCAAATACAATGCCGATGTCCCAGACATGGTCTTACACGTAAATCACAAGTCAATGCCAACGCCCCAGACATGGTCTTACATGAAATCACATATCGAAATCCTATGTCATGACATATGTATCCTAACTATTCCTAAGGTTTGTACGGGGCTTTCAGACGTCGTAATTCGATCGATTCATGCTCGTAACACATCATCCTATGCTAAATTAAATTCAGCTAAGTAGTTATACATACATAAAAATCAATTTGGCTACTTACAAAATCAATACATTCAATTTAAAAATATTTATTTACTTATGATCTTACCTCGGACGAAGACGAACGAACTGGGACGACTATTCAACAACTTTAGATTTCCCCCGGTCCAATTCCGATTTCCTCTTTTCTTGATCTAAATTAATATAAATTAGACTTAATTCATCACACATGTATTCAAAATCACCCAAAAACACATAAAAGGGATATTTTCACTTTAGCCCTAATATTTCACATATTTCACAATTTAGTCCCTATTTCACAAAATCACAAAATTCAAAAAATTTCTTTATACAAGTGCCTAGCCAAATTTTCCTCTAGTTCATATAAGCCCACATATTTCATTTATTTCCCATTTTAGTCCTTATAATAACATTTTTATAAATTAGTCCAATTTACTCAAATTCATCATAAATCCAAAGACAAAACATATTAATCTATCACATATCTTTTATTTTCCATCATCAAACTAAAAAAACCACAAACTATCATCAATGGTAATTCATGAATACATCATCAAATTCAAAAATTCAAGCATGGGCTAGCTAGTATTTAAAGTAACGATCTCAAAAACGTAAAAATTATCAAAAACCGAGCTAAACACATACATTAATCAAAAAAATCAAGGCCAAACCTAGCATGCTCTTGTTCTTTCTTTTTCTTTTATGTTTCGGCCAAAGATGAACAATTTTGCATGTCTTTTTTTATTATATGTTTTATTATAATTAACATTTATTATACAATTACTAATATAACCTTAATGAAATAATATGAAAATTTTATACTATAAGCCTAATGCCGTCCATCCCAATATTCAATGGTCTAATTCCATTTTAAGTGCTTTAAAATTAAAAAGCCATAGCAAATAAACACTTTAACAAATAGCAAGTCACTTTTCCGTTTAACGCGATTAAGTCCTTTTCATTAAATCGAGCACATAAACACGAAAATTAAATCACGAAAATTTTACAGATATCAATTCACACATTATAAACACAAAAATAATATTTAAATATTTTTCTAACTCAGATTTATGGTCTCGAAACCACTATTCTGATTAGGGTCTAAATCGGACTGTTACAGAGGGCTCCACCCCATAGTTATACAACTCGTTGTAGGTACCCTTCCTTCTAACCCATCTAATTCTCGAATATGACTAAGAATCAAATCAATAATACCTCTTCCAGATGTTTGTTTTCCCTTATGCATACACTTATTCCTTTCTGTCCAGATTATCAACAACGCACAACACAGAAGACAACAATAGGTAATTGAACAATTCTTGAAAAACTAGGTAAGCCACTCCCTATTGTCTGAATTAGAACTTGTCACTTGCCATGCAATGTTTAAATTTTTCAAAATTTTTGGACACTCTCGAAATACATGGTCTTTGCTCTCCACAGCACCCCTATATCTAGGATATAATGCACTGGCCACTAATCTTTTGTAATATAAATTAGTTAGAGTAGGTAAAAAATTCCAAGAAATTTCCAAATTGTAACTTTTTGCTTAGCAAATAGATCTAAACTCCATAATTTTCTGTAAAAAGTCCTAGAATCATTTTGGATGTAATTAGAATTAGGATTTGTATTACATGCTAAAAGCATCTTATACCTAGTCCACATCGAGAACTCCCCAGAATGTTCTCCTCTCCAAACCAGTTGATCATCATGAGCCTCCTTATCTAAACAAACTCAAAGAATTCTAGCCGCATCAATATTAGAAAAGGTATTTTTAATTACATCCACTTTCCATTCTCTAGAGTTACTATCTATTAAATCTGAAACCATTGTTACATCAGCATTACTAATATTGTTTCCCACCTTGTAATTGACTACCCCTAGTAGCAACGCATCCCCAAATATTGAAATTTTGGCACCAGTACCAACTCTCCAACATAGACCATCTTGTAAAAGGCCCATCGATTCCCACACACTCTTCTAGGTATAAAAAGGTATATTCCTTAATCTGGCACTTAAAAAATCAGAATTCGAGTAGCATTTAGCTTTTAAAACACAAGCTAACAATGAATTTGGATAATTAATAAGACGCCAGCCCTGTTTTGCTAACAAAGTTAAATTGAATTTTGCTAATCTTCTAAACCCCAAACCCCTATTTTGTTTTAACTCACACAATTGGTTCCACTCACACCAAGATATCCCTCGCCTTCCATGAGTTTTTTGCCATCAAAATCCCGCCAGAATACTTTCTAACTCCCCACAAAGTGAATTTGGTAACAAAAAGCAAGCCATTGAGTACATCAGAATAGCCTACAAAATGGATTTAATGAAAACCCCATTCCCTCCTTGGGACAAATACCTCGTACTCCAACTATCAATTCTTTTTTTAAAACGGTCCTTCAAAATCTAGAACGACATTTTCTTTCTACGCCCCACCATATTCGATAATCCTAAGTACCTCTCTAGACTATTAGAATACCTAACCCCAAAAATTTGCAAAACCAATTGCCTATCCCTTTCAGAGGTATTCAAATTGTAAAACATAGTGGACTTTTCGTAATTAGTGCACTGCCCCAAACACACCCTATACTCCTTTAATACCTTTTTCAAAATCTAATCCCTCTTTTTGTTTGCTTGTCTAAATAAGACAAAATAATTGATGAATAGTAAATGTGATATTTGAAGACCCCTCATACTAACCTTAGCCCATTTTATCAGTTCATCCTTCAACGCTAATATCATAAGAGCAAATAACCCCTCACTACATATCAAAAAAAGAAGGAGACTTAATGGGCCCCTTTGCCAAAGGCCCCTAGTAGGTCTGAATGCCTCTCCAACTTTCTCATTCACAATTGTTAAATACGAAACAGAAGTAATACACCCTATAATAATCTCCACCCACGACCTAGCAAAACCCATTCATTTCATTATCTTCCTTAAAAATCGCCATTTTACCTGGTCATACACTTTACTCATATCTAATTTCAATGCTATGAACCTCTTTCTCCCTATTCTCTTTTGCCTAAAATTATGCAAGATTTCATAAATCAACGCACATTATCAAATATCAATAGACCCGACACAAAGGCACTTTGAGCATCATAAACACAAACATCCAATACTATTTGAAAATGATTAGCTACCACTTTTGATACCATTTTGTAAAGAACCGTGCATAAACTAATTAGCCTAAAATTCACTAAATTCATCGGATGGGGAATTTTTGGAATCAACACAATATTGGTAACATTAAAGGGTTATAAAGCCATACTTTCGTTCAAAACTCCTAAGCAATATGAAGTAACGTCTCTTCGAACAATAGGCCAAATCCTTGAAAAAATAAACCCGAAAAATCGTCTACTCTTGACGCCTTTGTTGGCCCCATTTCTTTCAAGGCCGAATAAACCTCCTCCCTTATAAACTTGGTCGTCAACATCTAATTAACATCATATGAAATGCACTTCTCCACCCCAAAAAAATATGACTAGTATCTTGTAACACCCCTCACCCGTATTCAACGTCAGAATAGGGTTACGGAGTATTACTAGACTTACAACACATTTAAACATACTTTTCACATACATTTAATCAATTTATACATTCATCATTCAATCTCAATCAATTTGTCCCTAATACGAGCCTACGAGGCCCTAAACAAGCATTGAGAGTGGTTCGGGACTAAACCGATAAATTGGAAACTTTTTGAATACTTAGAATTTTTTTTCAAAAATAGAGGACACACGCCCGTGTGGCCCAGCCCTGTGTCTCACATGGCCACCAGACATGCCCGCTTCACAAGCCGTGTGGACATTCGAAATGGGAGCACATGGTCATGTCCTAGCCCGTGTCCGACCCCGTGTAACTCTCTGACTTGGGTCACACGGCCAACACACACGCCCTTGTGGCTAGCCCGTGTACCCTAAAATTGGTCATACACGCCCGTGTGCCAGGCCATGTATTAGACCGTGTCAATCTTGTAGAGTATACTGACTTATGCCACACGGCCATATCACACGCCCGTGTGTGAGGCCATGTGGAGCATACTGACTTGGTTTCAAGATCAACACTAGGGACACACGGCCGTGTGACCTGATCGTGTGTCACACACGGCTGAGACAAATGCTCGTGTCTCTGTCCGTGTGGACAAAAATAGGCTATTTACCAAGCCAATTTTCCACCCAAATTTGAATATACTTACAACTGTAACAGCCCAATTCTGGTGAAATCGGAACAGTGGTTTCAGGACCACAAATTCGAGCCGAAAATAAAATTTATTTTTATTTTATTATATGGATCGTATTATGTTAGAAAAGTCATGTGAAAATTTTGATACGAAAATTTTACCGATTATGTGTTTAATTATGGGAAGGACTAAATCGCATAAAATGAAAAAGTTAAATTCTAGTAGCTATAAGGATTAAATAGCTATGGAATTCAAAACTAGATGTCCTTATATGGTAATTAGACCATTAAATAAAAGTATGTAGATATTTTGGAATGACTCATCCATGGAAAAATAAAAAAAAAAAAGGATAAGGACTAAACTGGAAAGATGAAAAGTTATTAAATGACAATTTAATTAAATGAAAATGAAAACAATTTCATATCATATTTCCCAAATATCTTCATGGAAACCCTAGAAGAGAAGAAGAAGACTTATCAAGCTTATTTGGGTAAGTAATCAAGCCCCATTTTTAATAATTTTGATATTTTTGAAACCAGAATAGCTTAATCTATCTATTTGGGTGATTAATTTGAAAAGTTATCAAGGTATGAAATTTGGTTCATGGATGAATATGCTGAAAATTATAAATTTATGGTAGAAAATGAAAGGTTGTTGATGGATAAACAACTTTTACAAAGTGATTTTTGATGAAAATATGATTTAGGGACTAAAATGTAAAGTTGTGAAATTTGATGAAAAATTATGAATTTTTATGAATATATGTACTGTAAATTTTGTAATGGGATTTTGGTTAGGCTTGGAATAGAGAGTAAATTGCACTAGTTTTATTTTCCGAGCCTAGGGACGAAATGGGAATTTATGGAAAAGTTAAGGGCAAAATGGTAATTTTTCCTAGGATGAAAATTGAGTCCACTTGAATAAGAAATATGATAAATTGATGTTAAATTTACTCATATAGATCTAGATAGACCAAGTTCGAATTTAGAACGAGGAAAGAGGAAAATGTCGGATTAATAGATTTTACGTCCACGAACCTTGTCGAGGTAAGTTCGTGTAACTAAATTGTGTATTTTATATGATTGAAATAGATGTTGTGTTTGTGAATTGTATAAACATCATATATGTATTTGACATTTAAAATATGCTTGACAAAGCCCGGTCAACGATAATGCTTGATAAAGGATAAACGATAAAAATGAATGTGGAATGTGATCATTTGAATTATATGAATGTTATAAATGTATGAAATAATCACATACCGGGAAATGCTTGAAAATGTTAAATCTTGTTTGAATAAATGAAAATCGATGGATATGTGGTTTCCCGAAATGAATGAGGTCCTACATTTGTCGCTGACGAGATTTAGCTCGGACGAGTAATCCTATTAACCTCATTTATGAAAGGATTTAGCCTGGACGGGTAATCCTAATATAAGTCCTCTCGAGCATATGTTATGTATTGGATTTAGTCCGGACGGGTAAACCAGATCAAGCACTTTAGAGCATATGTCATAAAAAGGATTTAGCTTGGATTGGTAATCCTGTTGTTCATATATATGTCAGCCGAAACATCAATTACATTTACAAAATCACACCTTCTATGCACATTTTCCATTTGCACATAATTAAGTTGTCTCCATAAAGAAAACCACCTAGGGATTATACACCTTCAGCATATGCCAAAGTTTCTAGTAGCCTGTGGATTCCTAAACCACAGATGTTCCAAAAAATTATTTTTATTGCGACTAATCGGCTTGCCCCTTGGCAGCCGCAGATAAAAATTGAGCTCGAACCACAAATTACTCCTCTCTAATCACCAGTGAATCTATGACATCTGAAACACTAGGACTCATAATATCCCTTCGAAGTCTTTTTTTTCCATCCCTACTTTCAATCGGACTCTCATTCGAATCATGTTCCATATTTGTCTATCCCATTCCCTTAGAAGATTCCCCATGCATTCCAAGAACATTCCTCGAAACTCCTTCCAGATTTATCCCCAAAACAAGATCCAATCTCATTCTTGAATCCTTCCTTACCCGCTCCCAAAGCACCCTCCCTAGATCTGATCGCCCTTGATTTCCTTCTCCCAACTCACCCTCACCTTCCTTCCTTAGGCACACACTACTCATCAAAACAGTTCTCCTTAATTGCACCTTTAGAGACAGATCCCATCCCAACTCTGTAACATTCAAGCCTTTGTAATCTAATTGGATAGAAAGAATCATTTTTAATCATTTTTCCCTAAGCAACCACAAAAAGAAAAAGCAGAATAATGTCAATCTTTCATACTTAAAACTAACAAAGTACACTTCTCAGGAGAAAACATAATCTTCTTCTTTTGCTTTAGTAGTCGCCTAACATCCATTTGAACTCGAATTCATAAAAAATTCCTCAATCCCTTACTCAACTTCTTGGAATTGTATTCCAAAAACTTACCAATAAAATGCCCTAATTACTTTGCTACTATCTTAGAGAAAAATCTCGGGGGTAAATCATGCACTTGCACCAAAAAAAAGAAAACTAACAATACCTTCATCCAATCCTCACCATCCTTCAATCGATGAATCACCAAAAGTTTATTGTTGGAAGTCCATGGCGCACTATTCAGTACTTGATCAATATTCATTTTATGAAAAAATTAAACAAATACCTCTTCTCCCCCAAATTTGAGATATGAACACCTCTCAATGGATGCCAGAGATTCGCTATTGTACTCCTCATCACTGGAAAATGAACTATACTAGTTGTAAGAAAACATCCAACCAGACAGAGATCATACACAGCTTTTTGAGACTCTGATTCATTAGGCAACAACAAAATCTCCTCTTCACCATCTTCCAAAGATAATTCCGCCAATTCATTTTCCATAGCCAAACACCCATTACAAACCGAACCAACACCACGGCACAAAAACCCAAACCAACTGACCACGCCGCCGGTCAAAACACAAACCAAAAAAGCCTAAGCCAAAAACATGCTAGAAAAGCAGACTAGAAATGTGCTAAAGAAGCAGACCTCGAGCTTAACATCTTTTTAATTAGATATAGATAATTTTTCGCTTATGTTTTAATCAATATCAACAGAATATTAGTTTTTTGTTAGTCTAGCTATTAATTTGGGCAGTGAATATCAATTTGAATCTTATATGTAAATATTTACAGAATGTAGATTAAAATATAAACACATATATTTGCTACATTAGACATTTGGAATAATTTATTAAAAAGATTTAACCTCCTTAAAACTATCTTTATTTTTATCACATTAGATCTAAATTATTTATACAATTGATATACACATATTTATAAATTTTTTGCCATTAAACTTGTAATTTATATTAATAACACATGTTTACAAATTAATTTATTCTAAAATGATGAATGTGCACGTGAATGATTAGAAAACTAAATTATCATTTTTTAGAAGTATAGAAGCAAAGTTTGATGGAATTAACAAAACTATTCCTAAATTAGAAACATAATTAAGTACAAAGATATTGTTAAACAGCTGAAAGAAAGCCATACAAAGGGGAAAGTGAGGCGATTAAGGCATTGATTTGAGTATAAAAGATTGAGAGGAAATGGTGAGGTGACACCCACACCACCAAACATTGCTTTTTGGGCTCCTTAGACATAAGCACCTTTTTAAACTCCCAACCTCACTCCTTTCCCTAACCAGTTGGTCTTCCTACCTCTGTCTGTTAACAACAACACCCCTTTCCTTCCTCTCTCTCTCTCTCAAATGGCAGCTAATCAAGATGATTCAGGAACACTCAAATACAAGGTAACCACTCACCATATATCTACATTCTTATCATATATATATATATATATATATATATATCTATGTTAGTTGATCACTGACTCTTTGTGTGTTTACTGTTTCATAGACATGGGTCTTGAAAGTCTTCATCCATTGTGAAGGCTGCAAGAAGAAAGTCAAGAGAGTTCTTCAAGCCATTGACGGTACCCTACCCTGCATGCATGTTTTACTACTAATAACAAATGGGAATCCTTTTATCATTTTCAATGCTCTTAATCTCTTCCCCCTTTAGGTGTTTATGAGACGACCATAGATTCTACACAGCACAAGGTGACAGTTACTGGCAGCGTGGATGAAGAATTGCTCATCAAGAAACTGTCCAAGTCGGGGAAATACGTCTAGCCTTGGCCAGAAAAGGTTGAAAAGAACGTAAAAAAGCCTGGGAAATCAAGGACAATGAGAAAAAAAAAAAGATGACGAAGGAGAAGCTGGTGGTGATGATAATCATGACCCAAAGAAGAATAAGTCAGATGAAAAGCCTGAATTAGCCGCCACCAAAGACGGCGGTTCTGACGGTAGCAAAGGCCAGCCTGATGGGGATAATCAGCCTCCAGCAGGGGACCAAATGGGAGGTGAAAGCGAGGAACCAGACACTAGTGCTGCCGAAAGTGGTGGTGGTAATGGAGGTAATAAAAAGAAGAAAAAGAAAGGGAAGAAAGGTAACCCTGGTCCCAACGGTGATGCACCAGCATCAGGTGAGGGTCTATCAGCTCAGGAGCTCCCAGTCTCAAACCAGGCCCCACCTATGGGATCATCAACCAATCCTAGCCCTCCACATCAGCCTATGTATCCACATGCACCACCACCTATGTACTATGGACCTCCATTGTTTGGAGTAAGTTACACCACGACTCATCCTAGCTCTACCTCTTCTTATTATGCCACTATCATGCATCCTAATGCATACGGACCACCATCTCCACCGTCTGATCCGGTCCATAAATTTAATGAAGATGATCGTGACTACTATGATGATAATGAAACAGGTTGCTCAATCATGTAGTAGATTTTTATTTTACTATATTTATTGCGCCGCACTGTTAAATGGAGAGAGAATAGGGAAGGATTAATTTTGTACAGTGCAATAAAAATAAAAATATATTTTGTACTTTGCTAAGAAGAAATATAAAAAAAAAAGTTGCTGGTGTTTTAGATTTTTACAAGGTTTTTTTATAGTTGTTTCCTATTATTTTTGCCGTTTTGGTATTTGCTTAGTTAATTTTAACATTGAGCAATCAAATTCAATTAATTATAAAGTTAATATTTTCGTAAATTATATATAATTTTAATTAATATAATAATAAATTTAGCTCTCGATGTTTATATATTTTAGTAAATGTTGACAAAAGTGTAAAATATTACAAGCTAAATTTATTAAATAAATATCAAATTGACAAAATTTGTAAGGTTAAATTTATTATGATACCAATAAAAATATGTACAATTGAATCTTTAATTACTCCCTTACAAGATTAATAGAAATTAAATTGCTCAAATTTTTTAAAAAATTCAGTATACTCAATATTAAAATTGAAAAACTAGAAAAGTTCACCCTTTCCCTATTTCCAATGTGTAAATAATTTTCTTCAAAATTTGTGTTAATGTTGGTCCCTCTCTTTTCCTATCTTAACTTTCCCAATATAAAGTTTAAAAAACCAGCTGTTAATATGAATGAAGTACCAATGATTATATGTACATCTTACGAAGTATATATAAGTATGTATATGCTTAAAGTCATCTTTTTGAAAGATACCCTTTTTCTACTTTTGGTTATAAAACCAACTTTCCTTGTATTGTATGCGTGCATGTCCTAGGGATAAAAAGAAGCTTTTTTTTCTTTTTTTTTTTATAGTCATCCATGCTAGACTTTAATGAATAGTTGTTGTTGTTTTTGTAAAAATGTAATTATATGGCGGATTAGCAAGCAAATCTTCATCCCCACTATGTTACCTTTTTATCTTACGTACGCAGAATATTCATGGAGGACTATACCCTTTTTTTCTCTTTTATCGTGAAAGGGTAAATATACAAATGAGAAAATACAATATTATATATATATAAACTTATCGTCTGCCATCGAATCTGCCATATTCATTGCTAAAGCTTCATATCATCTCTGCAAATGCATATTCCTTTCATTTTCTTTTCCTTACTTGAGAAAAAAGGGTCAAAAAGGAGTGCCAGAAAACACTTATCACATGCATGCAATGTTGCTATATATAATCATGAATCATATCCACAAGATTCTCAAGCTTTCTTTTTCTGTTGAGTTGATCTAGAAAACTCTATGGGTTTTTTAATAATTAAATAAATTTGTTTCTATGATGGAAGTGATTAAATGAAAAGATATTTGTAAATCAGTATGATTAGCATAATTAACATGAAGTTTAAGTTGATAATAATTACCTACACCTTTTATATGGCTTTGGGACCCTCTTACTTGACAATGATTTACAAAAATCTAGATAAACTAAACACTCACTTTTATCCTCTACCCAAGTCTCCATAGCTTCTTTTTCTTCTAGATTATTTCTACATACATACCTATTCCTATATATATATATATATATATATATATACTGCTAGTTATATTTCTACTGTTATAAGTGATAATATGATTGAAGCAGTAAAAGTGAATTTTTAATAAAGAAGTGTGACAATCAAACAGTAAATTAATTCTTTTATTAAAATTCTATCTATTTTATTGTTAAAATTAATCAATATTTGTTAGTATGAGATATACATGACACATTATATGTCACTATTTATTTATTCTGTTAGCTATGTCAAATTTTTACTATACAAATAAATAAAAACTTTTAATAGAATAGATTAATTTTCTTTTTGATATAACACACAGTGATATTATATATTAATGTAAGGAGTAACTTTGCTTACTATTTACTGCTAATAGTGAGAGTTTTAAGAGTTAACGCCATGGTAAGGTGAGACATAAAGGAAATGGTAGAGTTTGCAAAATTTTGGTCGTTGGGATTGGACAAAATAAAGATACTGCAAGATTTTTTTAATGTGAAAGCTGGAAAAAAAAAATAACGAGAGTAATGTGGGAGATTTCATAATAACAAAAGAGAAATTCAGTGCAAAGGGAATCTAGTTCAAAAGCCAACATATGTAGTTGGGTTCTGTCTCTCACCGACCAAATGAAACCTTTGTTATGCGTGTTGTGTTTCCTAGGTTATTAACTTGTAGTAGCAAGTTCTATGAGGCAATTAGCATCTCGGACATGAAACCAAAATAGCTTTATAATGGATGTAACTGAGTATTTACAAATTCAACAATTATTTTGGGAAGGTTGAAAAACATCTTCCAACTTACTCCCATCAGACTTGAAATTTATACTAAATCTCGTCACTACATTTGTATTTATTTATTTAATAAATAAATTATTCACTTGTAATTCCTTTTTTTTTTTAACTCATTTGAGTCAGACAACATTAAATTTGGTTCTAGTATGTTTGTCTATATACAACATTAATTTCATAGCATTGATCATTACGGATTGAAGAACCAAAGATTGTTGGAGATCAAGAGGACAACAAAGAGTGCATATGCCTAAAACATATGGTGGTAGCACATGTCTTCTCGTATACCTAACATTTATACACTTTCATGCCATAAATAGCGCATCAACGCTACATTATTAAAGATAATCGTTGCATCAAATTCAATTTTATTAATGCTTTCGATTTTCCAAGCTCATCAAAATTACATCAATATATAACGAGATGAATAGGAAATCGTAAAAGAAACAGAAGGAAACGAAGAGAAATGGAAATTAGAGAGAAAAATTCAAAGAGAGAGACTGAGAATTTTGTCAATGGAAATGCATAACCACCATTTCCCCTTGGTGCTTTTAAAGGAAAGTTACGGCTTCAAAACAACCTGGCATCTGTCAGTCCAAGTGTCCCTTAACCACATTGTGTACCGTTTAATTTAACGGTTACTAACATCAAAACGAACCGTTTTTTACTCAGTCTGTCCCTAACAACGACGCACCATATCTCTTACAAATAAAAATTCAAATGTAACATTTATATAACCCGTAACACCCTTAACTCGTATCCGTCGTCGGAACCGAGTTACGAAGTATTATCGGAGTTTACACATCAAACAGACAGAAATTTCAAATCTTTCATGTCATATAATATTAAAGTCATAAACCAATCAAACTCATATATATTATCCCTTATTCGAGCCCTCGAGACCCAAAATACGTGTTAGAAATAACTCAGGACTAATTTAGAAACTCAGAGAATTTTTCTGAATACATTAAAAATTTTCAACACTGTAGGGGTCATCTGGCCGTGTGATCAGGCCGTGTGACTCACAGATCGGAAGACACGCCCGTGTCTTAGGCCGTGTAAGCATTCGAAATAGGGACACACGGCCATATCCTAGCCCGTGTCCCTTCCCGTGTAACTCTCTGACTTGGGTCACACGGCCAAACCACACGCCCGTGTGCCAGGCCATGCACCTTTTCGGAATCTCCTCGCACGCCCGTGTGCTAGCCGTGTGTCTCACATGGCCGAGTCACACGTCCGTGTGTCTGGCTGTGTGGACCTAAAATTTGTTTTTAACAACAATTTTGCCTTTTTCTACATGCTTGGACATTAAACAACTAAAAAACCATTCATTTAACCATTTCAAAACATGCCAAAACAATCATACTAGGTGCCTAACCAATGTACCCTCATTGGTACCACATTTATATCATCAATTCATATCATCAAAACATCATTCAAATCTAAATTATAAACAAACCAAATTCAATCCATTTTGCCTAGTACATAAGCACTTAAACACCAACTTAAATTCACATGCACATATTTAGATTTGGTTGAATTTACCATGCCATAATATGGCCTAAAAAACAAACACATGTTTATATATATATATATATATATAACCAATATTAAACTTATAACCTCATTTACAATCAATTCACGAAATAACTATTATTTAGACACCCTAGGTACATGCCGACACAAAATGTAAACATCACCACATTTGAGTTTAGGATCATTGTTGGATGCTGAATCGACGTTCAAAAGTTAAGTACCTAACCTACGCCACGGAAAACAAAACTCTACGCTGAGTAAAACTCAATGGTATTTCTATAATACGAATCTTTAAAGACAAGATAATATAATATGCACAATTGAATTTTAAGCACATATTAATGTCTAATATCATGACTATCATATGCTATCATACTTCATTTGTTGAACAATGTCCCAATTCACACAATTGCTATATCAATAATTATTCACATATCAAACCATATTTATTTGTACAATGACATTAGCCATGCAATACTTAATTCATGAATACATCATTTCATACCATACTCAATTCTCATCACTTGCTATACAATAATTTTTCACAATTTGATCCACATATCATTTAAACAATAGCATTAGCCATCCATATTTAATTCATGAATATATAACTCATATATTCCATGTATTTACAACATATTTCACATTCTATTTTAATTCTATTTTAATTCACTATGTCACTTCCATTTCTCATATCATGCCATTTCAATATCAATTCTAGAACTTTATTATTTATTTACCCCTATTAACACGACTCGGACTCGGACTCGGACAAATGCACGGATCCAACTAACACACCAGTTTGGCACCCAGTGCCTCACCGGATAAATCTGAAGTATTAATTGCACCCAGCGCTATATAAATTGACACCCAGTGTCTCATCGATTAAACCGAAATAAATTGGCACCCAGTGCCTCATCAACAAATCCCTAAACTCTTCCTATCCTATGGCATGCCATTTATATCCGACTCAGCCCGATACAGTTAATAGGGTTTAATTTCTCATTTCATATGCAACCATTATCAAATATTAAGTTTTCATAGAATCACATAGCCACATGAATTCAATTCAATCAATAACAATCAATATCCAACTTTCACATTAACACATATATTCATTTCACTCAACTATCAAAATGTCAAATACTCACCTCAACACTTACCATATGTATTAAATTGAATTACAACAATAAACAACTAAATTTGGATTATAGAAATACAAACAAGGAACTCTGAACTATTCGACGTCGATTTTATCTTTTCTCTTTTTAGTCGAGGATTTTGATACAACGTTGGTTACAGAATTAAAACAATTAAAATTTATCAATATAACACAATTCAATTTCATAGTAAATATTTCCATTTTGACTCAATATTTGCCCAAATTTCAATTTAGTCCCTAAACCTAGACTAATTTTTATTCTTCACAATTAATCTTATATTTTCATAAAATTCCACTTTAAACTAAAGTTAACTTCTTATTTTTACTTAAACCCTAAATTTTAAATTTTCACAATTTAGTCCCTATAACTCAAAATTTACAATTTAATCCTTTTTCACTTCTAGCTTAAAATCTATCAATTTAAACCCTATTACTAAAATTATTCAATATTAGCAACATTTAAAAACTCAATCAATAATAAAATTTCGACATAGGTCGGATAATACTTAACACCGGAATTTTAAAAAAAATACAAATTATAAAAAATGAGACTAAATTAACTAACCAATTAAACTTGAAAACTCTGAAATCCCTAAGCCTTTGCGTCTGTTTCTTTCCCTTTTCTTTCTTTTTCTTTCTTTCTTTTCTTTCAAATTTTGGTTTTGCTTTTGTCTTTCTTTATTTCTTTTATTACTTTTGTTTTATTATAATTATATATATATATATATATATATATATATACTTAATACTTAAGAAAACTTTAATTATTATAATATATATAATAAATTTACAAATATCTTACCTATCCCACTAAATAAATAATGATAAAATTACTTCTTTAGTCCCTTTAATTATTATTTAATCTATAATTTAATTATTACCCTATATGCAATTTAGTCCTTATACCTAATTACTTTTAATTTCTACAAATTCACTTAACGAAATCTAATTAACTACACAACTAACTAAATATTAATAATATTTACGAGTCTGATTTATGGGAACGGAGTTCCGAAAATATACTTTTTTAATTTGGTCCTTTTTAATTAATTAACTATCGAAACGTTAAATTTTTTTAACAAAACTTTAATACCACCTTAATGACACTCCGAAAATATTTATAAAAATATTTATGGCATTGTTTATTAAAATAAGGTCCCGATTGATACCTCATTTTCTAAAACCAGTTGAACTTAATAAATCACTTATATAACATAAATTATCAAATTAAAAACCTACTTAAAAATCACACTTGTCTCGTAAATATTAAATAATAATATTTATGAACTTACTCGTCGAATTTAGTGGTCCCAAAACCACTGAGAAACAAGTTGTCACACAACCAACAAAATAACTAAAAATAAAAAAATAAAATCCCCATATTATTCAGCTGATGCTAGATGCTCAACTGCGGCTAAACTTTTCTTGCATAACATGATATAGAGACAAATCATATCTTAACTGAAGTTTAAATTGAACTCTATTAAAATACCAAATGTTTTATGAATAACTCACTTTCAACCCTTTTATAACAAACAATATAAGAGATAAACCATTAATCATTATGCTAAAACGTCCATCAAATTGAGATTTGAGTACTTAAAGAGGTTAAATTTAGAGGATATCCGTTTTATGGGTGAGATTTATGCGAAAGGGACTCCCCCAAGCCCCACAAATGAGGATCTCTCGACTATCGTCCACAATTGGTATAATGGTTTCAGGCAACCACCAATTAGCTAGCTTTGATTAATGGAATCTTGACTGAGCCAACGAACCAAGGACGGCTATATTTTTTACCCTTCTTTGGACCAGTGGTTTCTGCCCTTTAAGTTTTTAAGTCTTACCTCTAACTTTATGTGCTTGGATTCCCTTTGAATGGATATTGGAGATTAATGTACGATTTTTTTTTTTTTTTACGATTTTACCCATTTTCAATAAATTTGATTTAATTTTTTGTTGATTTTCATGTCTATTTTATGTTTTATATTTGGGATTTGGAGTTGCCCCTTCCAATAATATCGTCTTCAAAGTTTGAATATGTGTTCTCGATTTATTTTACTTAAATAAAATGTACGAGAGTAAAAGTAAGGCACTTTTGTAGTAGGAGTTAGATTCTATTTTACCCATTCAACTCAAAAAATAGGTAAATTAATCATTGTACATTAGATCAAAGTTCAAATTGGTCCTTTCTATTAAAAAACTCATCCAGTTGTACTGTTAAAAATTAATGTAGCTGATAGAATAATCAAATAGTGATATGTGGCATACTATGTGTATCTCATGCTAACATATATGGTCAGTTTTTAACTGCAAAAATAGATGTAATTTTTAAGAAAAGGGCCAGTTCATTTTTTAATCTAATGTGCAAAGACTATTTTTTTATTTTTTTTAATGTAACCCGACTCTTAATACAAATTTCCATAATACTTTTACCAATATATTAATATCAAAACAAAAAAGGCTTATGTTTACTGATAGGAAACTAATAACTCGTACTTTAAAAAAAAAAGAACCTAGACTCATGATGAAAGCCCATTTGAGTGGTAGGAGAACTTGGGGTTTGAGCTCAAGCCTTGTCTCTCTTTTCTTTAAAGTGTCTTAGACTTGGGCTTGGACCCAAATAGAAAATCAAAGGCCAAACTATGGCCTGCATTTATCTACTTAACTTTCCGTTGAAGAAAAATGGAATAAATAAATATAGACCATTCGCCTACTATTTCTACTGTTACTTCTGCACCATTGCTGTCCATTTCAGCATCAACTTCCTGGAATCATGCTTGCTATGAAACAATACACCTTTTCGTATTTGATGGGATTACTTCCCACTATCCATTTTCTTAAAACATCGGAATATTTATGGTTTATTTCCTTCAAAAAGCAAATTGGAATTTTAAAAAGGGGATGGGATAAGAATATAATTGCAAAATGGAGTATTTCTTATATGCAAAAGTGCAAACTTCTAATATATTAACATATTTTCTTCTTCAAAACTTGTTTTTTTCCTTGTGAACAAAAATTACATGTTCCAATAGATAAAATTTATTTATAATCCACATATCCATATATGATTACCCGATAAAACATTGTAGTTTTCTGTAAGATATTTCTAGATTTCCTTTCTTTTCAATCATGGTTTTTGTCCTTTTTTATACTCTAATTTGATATAATTTAATTTTTTATTTTTTATAATGTTATTAATTAATCAATACCATCGATACCATCAACTATCATTTATAAAAACATGTCAACATAAAAATAGTTACTTAGGTTTACAAAAACACTGTGATGAGTGGATAGTGCTTTCAAATCGAAGTAATTTAATTTATTCAAAATAATGAATTATTATTGTCTGCTTTAGTCTGCTCCTTGTGGCACCTTTTTTCTTTTTTCTTGTCTTTCTTTTCTTTTCTGCAAAAACTTTTGTTTGTTCTTTTGTTTGATTGCTTGAGTTTTGTTACATGGAAAATGAAATGGCGAACTTAAATCTTGATGAAGGAGAAGAGGAGGCCTGGGTGTTCAAGGACGAAACAGCATTAGCCAAATCAACTTTCGAATATTGTATCATGGGTTGTTTTTTAACGGCGAGTGTAGTCTATTTTCAAGCAATGAGAAATACCATAAAAAATCTATGACACCCTTTAGGAGGCGTTATCATTTTGGATCCGGAAGAGAAAAGATATTTATTCAAGTTTTATAACCAGTTGGACTTAAATCGGGTTATAAATGGCACACCATGGACCTTCAACAATCATCTTCTAGTATTCAATCTATTGAAAGAAGACAATGATTCGTTACAAGTGCATTGATTTTTCACATTTTTGGGTTCAAATTCATGACCTTTCATCGGGATTTTTTCTGAGAGTAAGCAATTTGGGAATTTCATTGGGGAGTTTGTGGATTACGATGCAAAACAGTCAAATTGGGACTGTAAAAGTTATTTACGAATTTGGGTTAAAATTGATATTAGGAAGCCTTTTAAACGTCAAAACAAAATCATGCTTACTTCTACAAAATTTACCTATGCTAGATTTCAATACGAAAGGTTATCCTTGTTATGTTTTTTGTGTGGGTGTCTTGGGCATAGTGATAGCTTCTATCATGTTCGATTAACAGCCGATGGAAAGGACATAGAGTTAGATTGGGATATGTCCTTCCGTGCGTCTACAAGGAGGGTAACTACTAGAACTAGCGTTTGGTTGCGAGAGGAAGGTAACAATATGGTTTTGGGGAACAAATCTGGACTAGGCAATTAGGAGAGTAATTTTTGGCAGGAGAATCAAATTAGGCAGCAGGCGGATTGGACACACAAATTTGATCCAATTCGTGGCTTAAATCTAGAAGGAAAATCTGTAATATCCCGTTTTTCAGTGACAGAATAATAGTTTTTGGACCACAAATTTCGGCATATTGGTTCGTAAATATTATATAATTAATATTTGATTAAAAAATTTTAACGTTTAGACAACTAATTAAAGAAAAAGGATTAAATTGTAAAAAGTATAAAAGTTAATAACTATTGATCTTTTAGTGTCGATTTGATAATTCTATCAATGAGGGGGGTTTATTATGGTAATTAAACCATCCCAATTGTTAGTGGACAATAATGGAGAAAATTAAATTGGTTAAAACATGTTACAATGGTAATTTTGTAATTTAATTGAAATTAAGTTAAAAACAAAATTTAAGAAAACACCGTCTTTTTTATTTCCACTTGTTTTGGCCGAAAACACCATGGGAGTAAAAGCTTGGAGGTTCGGCTAGCACATCTCTTTGCATGAGTGAGTTTTTTAGTCTCGTATTTAATGAATTTTATGTTTTTAATATCGTTACAAATAAATCTAGCTAAACCGTACCTTTATTTTTAAAATTATTAAAAATTTTGAATGTTTCCATTGATGAATATTGATTTTTCTTGATGTTAATGATGTGTTTGAAGTCTTGGTTGTGATTTTGGATTGTTTTGTAAAGTGATTTTTGTTAGTTTTTAGTTAAAGGATTAAATTGTTAAAATGTTAAAAACTTAATGGTATAATGGTGAAATAGTGATATTTTAGGGACTTTTTTGAAGCCTTAAATATTCAGATGGATATGGTGATTTTTAAAAGTGGCTAATTTGACGATTTTCGGGTTAAGGGACTAAATTGCATGAAATGTAAAAGTTAGGAGCAATTGTGTAATTTTTGTAAATAGAAGTGTACAAATTTTAGAATTTATAAATATATGAAATTTAAGCTAATAAATGAAATAAATTATATTTTAGATCAAGATTCTGTTGATATACGAGGAAAAGGAAAAGTAGCGGAGTAACCCTTGAACTTCTACAGCCATTGTGATTTAGCCTAGGTAAGTTCGTAGTGGCTTGATTCTTATTGCAATTAGCTTATAACTTATATTGCTATTGGTTTATAAATTGATTATAGATATACTACAATGTAAGTTTCAAATGTTAAATAGATGCATAAGAAATTGGGAAAGATTATTATTATGGATAGTATTTACAGAAATGAGGGTGTGCTCCTGTTTGTACTTCGGTACCCCTGAATGCAATTTAGTGCCTCAGAATTGCATCATTGATGCCCCTGAAAATGGAATATTGAACTATTGTACAAACCGGGTTTAATTAATTTAAAGTAAAAATTATACTATGACCTTACTAGGCTATGTAACCTTATGCTTTTCTCATGTTGTTTTGTAGATAATTGTTGCTGACCGTTTGGAAGGATCAACCTCAAAGCTCACACTATCCATCTATTTTAGTAGTTTTTGTATCTCATTTTGGGTTGTGGCATGCATATAGGATTTTGTTGAAAGAATGTTAGTGTTAATAGTTATGGATGCTATAGAAGGTTAATTAACTCTTTGGAGTGTATCATGTAATGTTGAATTATGATACCTATATATATTGATGATTATCATGATGTGTGTTTAGCTTAAAAATGTTTATATATGTGGTTAAGATGGTTTATATAGTTATGGTTTTTTTCATGAAAAATATTGGATAAAGTGTGATGTTAAATTTTCTTATAAATTAGGGTGCCTATGTATGGCATATTGGTTAGAATTTATAGGTTATTGATTTGGTATATTGGTGTGTGTTTAAGGTGTGTTTTGAGCTATTGAATGAATGAGAAAATTATGTGTCTTGTTAAGTAAGGATAAGTGTTGAAATGGCTTGTTATATGGGTTAAATTTGGTGTACACGACCTGGGACATGAGCTATCACATGGCCATATGCCACACACGACTTGACCGCATGGCCCTGTGTAATTTATAAAATAGGTGCAAGTTTACACGATCTGAAACATGGCCGTGTGTCTTAAGTCAGTGAGTTACACGAGCTAGCACACGGCCTACGACACGGCCGTGTAAGCCAAGTCAATGAGTTATACGATCTATGACATGGGCTGGAAGACGACCGTGTGTCTTTACTTTGAATGCTCACATGGTCTGAGCTGTGTCACACAGCCGTGTGACCCCTATTTTCTAAATTTTCAAGTTTTTTCCTAAAATTTATGTTTTGATTCATTTTGATCCACGATTTCTTTCAAACTAATTTTAGGTTCCCACAAAATCGAATTAAGGCCCATGTGAATATTTATTCTATGATTTAATATATGTTTATAAATTGATTAAATATTTGTTCAAAATTAAGATAAATTGTTCTGTAACATTCCAATCCTTAATTCGGTAAAGGAGACAGGATATGGGTGTTACAAAATCAATTTTAATTGATGACAAAAAAGGGAAATATCTAAGTGGGGCCAAGTCAATTATGATGGAACATGATATTGAGGAAAATCCACTAGTGGATATTGAAGGAAAAAAGAGACAACGTGTCTTGATTCATGCGTCAAATGTTTCTGACCTTTTTGATTCAATGGTACATAGTGATAAGCACACGTCAACTACTCAACAAAGGATATCGGCGGCCGTTGGCAGACTGGTCGACCAAAAGCAATAAAGCTCATGTGTTGGAATGTCCGTGGATTGGGGAGGTCATGGGCAATAAGAAGACTTCAGCATACGCTGAAGATTTATCGTCCCTAAATTGTCTTCTTCATGGAGACAAATTTTAATTCAAGACAAATGGAGAAAATTCATAGGAAATGTGGTTTTTTAAATGCGATTGATGTAGCGGCTGATGGTACACGGGGTGGTCATTGTTTGAGATGAAATACGAACAATACCATAATTATTAGGAATTATCTAATAAATTATATTGATGTTGAAGTGTAGACAGACGAAAAAAAATGAATTGGCGATTTATGGGGTTCCATGGTTCACCAAATGTGAGATTTAAAGGAGATTCTTGGAATCTCTTGAAAGAACTTGGACGAGATCAGGGTCTGCCGTGGATAGTTTGCGGAGACTTCAATGAGATATTGTATTCTTTTGATAAAAAAGGGAGGATTGCTACGGGAAGAAGAACGTATAAGGATTTTCCATGAAACTTTAATCGAATGCCAATTAGAGGACTTGGAATATACAGGGCATTGGTTTTCTTGGGAGAGAGGGAACCGATCAGAGATTAATATTTGGGAAAGATTGGACAGGAAAGTTACAAACTCGACATGGATCTTGGCTTTCCTCGACTTCTCAGTCAAACATCTACGACATTCGTTCTCTAATCACTATCTGCTACTCATACACACCAATTAAGATGAATAGAGATCGACGAAGCATGGTTTCAAGTTTGAAGCGTGGTTGACTATGGAGGAATCATGTGAAGAAGAAATTAGGCGGTTCTGGGAAGGAAACCATGGACATATAGTAGATCATTTCAATAAAATCAGAGAGGGTTTGCAAAAATGGGCGAATGGGTTAAGGAAAAAAGAAAAGGGAGTTTCAAGGAGGCTTCATGAGCGATTGGAACAGTTGAATGGGGAAGAGTGAGATGATGATACAATTGGGGAGATGATCGATACAAAACTGTTTTTGAATATAGAGATTGATAAAGAGGAAATTTATTAGGAGCAAAGGGCTCGTGCAAATTAGTTAAAGCCTGGTGATTAAATACAACTTTTTTCATAGATTTGCTTCTCAACGATGAAGAACAAATCAGATTCGAGGTTTGAAAGGATTAGATTATCAGCTTGTTACTACTAAGGGCCCGTTCGTTCATCCATCTGGGATGAACTTTTTAGGCCAAAAGTACTTTTCAGCAAAAAACACTACAGAACAAGGACCGGTGGAGAAAAATTTCCAACTTTTAGAAGTTCTTTTTTTCAGATGAAAACGCCAAAATTTTTAGCTTTTTTTGACGTGAAGGACTTTTACATGATATTTTACTTTTTATCCTTATTTTATGTCTTCTTCCCATTAGACGTTGTCCTCTTTTTTCCCTATTCTTTCTCTCATTTTTCCTCTGTTCCTCTGGTGAGTTTTCTTGATTTTCTTTCCCTTGATTTATTAGCAAGAAATTATCTCTCAAGTGGAGCTAATTTAGCAAGAAATTTGATTTTCTTTCCCTTCGATTTTCCCTCGATTTTTACATTCCTCTGTTCCTATTTGATTGTCCTCTTTTTTTTTATCATTGCCTTTCTTTGATTTTTCTTTTCTTTCTCGATTTTCTTGATCCTTGAGGCTGGAAACCCTCAAGTGAAGCTCGCTTTTTTTTTTTTTTTCCTCTTCCACCGACTCTTCCATTTTCTAATCCCTAACAGCCAATTCCTTTCTCCCCTTCTCCACTCCAACACCTATTGGCCACCACCATATCTTTCACCAGTCAGCACCAATCCACCGGCATTAGTTGTCGAATTTGTGAAAATCGACAAGGAGTTTTAGAGTTGGGGCATGGAATTTGTTTTCCAATTATTTTATTCTCTAATTTTTCTTCTGTACATTTTAGATGGCGGTGGTGTTCTCCGCCTTATTGATTTTTTTTTTTCTGGTGTGAAACTTTGGTACTCTTGCTACTCGGTATTCACATATCCCAGCAGATGCATGACCATTTCCTCTTGTAAAAAGGTAGTATGGAATGAACTTGGTTAAATTACTCATGGTGCATGCACAAAAATTGTTCTTTTCTGTTTAAATTGATGTTTGGATGTTAATAATCTTTTCTTTTTTTGGTATCAATTTGTGGTTGTGGGGATTTTAATGCATGAAAGTAACTAAAGTATTGAGAATTACATCAAACCGGATTTGAGTATTATAGATTGAGATAGACTTATATTTTTAGAGATTTTGTTACTTTGAGTCAACCCATGGAATCGTCCACAATAGCGCTTTCATAATATCTGCTTGCAACTTCTATTATGGTATCTACACGCCCAAGCTTTAAGTTAATCTTGATCATTTTCCTCTGAATTTTTATTACGATTACTAAAAAATTGAATAATTTAATCGTAGTTGATATTTTGTGCAAGGCACCGAAGGAAACTATTGTGTCTTTAATGCTCAAACTTTGGTAAAAAAATTCAAATATTTAATATTATTAATTGCAAAAGAAAATATATTTTGAAATAGTGGAGTGTTTGTGTCAAAATATTTTTTTATGTTGAACTTAATGTTTATGTGAATGCTAAATTGTTATTTAAGAAATGTAGAATACCTTAATCTCGGACTTTGATACGGAAACTATTGAGGTTTATGCATATATTAATCCTCATATATTAATTTGGTTCGAGTTATTATAATCGTATGTTAGCATGATTAAAATACATATTATGCATGAAATTTATATCTATTGGATGAGGTGATTTGATGCTTTACAAATATTGTATGTGCGTCTAAATACTCTACGTCTTTGCTTATAAACTTTCATTATAAGTACTTTATGTATTTAATATGCATTCCCTTTAAGTTTAGTCATAATATCATCCCTACTTTTCATTATAGATATCATTCACGTATAAAATAGATAAAATATAGTTTACGGATTGTTTTATTATACACAATCTATATTATGATTAAATTGTTTTTATTATAAATCAGTAAATGTTATCATTAATGCAAAGTTGTTTTAATACTTGTAATAGTATTCATGATTATATTATGAGTATTATAGATTGAGATAGACTTATATTTTGTTACTTATATTGCTTCTAACTTGGAATCGTCCACAAAGTGGCACGAAAAGTTCCATAATTATTTGAAGGAGTTATACACAAGCAATAAGCAATAAGTTAGGTCTTATGTAAAACTTTTATTTCTTTGCAACCAAAGAGATATCTCTTGGCATTGAGTGATAATCACATTGACATTGATAGATTTTGGATGGTTAGAAAATTCAACTGTACTTTTTATACTTAGGTTAGATTTCTTTTACCACGGACATCGATTAAAGCTATTGCATCAATGACCAAAACCCCAAAGTGGGACATATATAGTTCTGCTCATATATTCTATTGCACTTTTCTGATTCATTTGCATATTATGATGTTCAGGAAAATCTACGATTCTATGAAGCATCAATCTTAAGAAACTCATGAATCTAATTTTACACGTTTAGACCATTCTCTAATAAATAACACCGCCAACTCTCCAGTTCATTATAATATCCAATCTTTATAACAAGACTGATGAAAACATCAATTTTTTCTAGAAGAAAATACAGGGAAAAAAATAAGTAACTGTTGAAGAAGAACCCAAAAATAAGATATTCCAGCCACTATAGTTACTATATACTGATATATATTTTATCAATTTTCAATCGTTACTACTTGAAGATTAAACATGTATAGTTTACAAAGTATTGTTTGATGAGTACTGCATTTTAATGTTAGTTTTACTATCCATTTTAGCATTTAGGCATTTCATTTATGTTATGTAAAAATCACTGTGAAATAGATTATTTGGTATGGTTCAAACTGCATTATTTTGATTACCTATATAGTATAAATTCACTAACTTTTAAGGTATTTCGTGTCTCAGTTATTGACTGGTGAATCGCCATAAGAGACTGTTAGTTACAAAGTTGCAAGTAATTTTCTGTGCCCTTTACTATCTTTAGGAAATGGTTGCTTGGAACTTTTTCTTTTTTCTGTTAGATGATTGTAATGATGTTGTTGTTTTCAATGTTAAGATGCATGCATGCTCTATATACAGATTAAAGAAAACATGTATATTCTTTTTTTGAGTTTACTTGAGTTTGTGGTTTGTATCTTTAGGCTTAGATTATTTTCTAAGGAATGTTAGCTTTTCTTTCTAATTTACACCTTACTGGCCATGAACGATCTTTTTTATAAATAAAAGAAATTTCTTTTATTTTTGTTCGTAATTTCTTTTCTTTTGAGGCATCCAAAGTTTGTTGTTGGCAATCATTTTACCGAAATTAAATAAAGTTAGAATTTTATGAAAAGAAAAGTTGGAATTTTCTGTTCTTTAAAATGAAACATTTGCTTCTTTACAAAAAGCCACCTTGTTTCTTTAATCATATTTTTTATTATTCAATAATTAATCAAACAAAAAGGGTTAAAGACAGCTCAACAAAAAAAAGAATATACAGATTCACATGTTATTAATAGTCAGGGAATGCAGATTCCCTTTTACCCCACTTTTTTTATTTTTCTTTAAAACAAAAGTTTCTCTTATTTAAAGTGTTTTGTTAAATAAAATGTACTATAATATTGCAATTAGTTTTTATAATCTTTTTATTTTAAATTTTTGTCAAATATTCATTTAAAAGCAATTTGAATCACTTAATTTTAATATTATATAAAAAAATACATTTACAACAATTATAACTCAAAATTAAATCAATATAAAACATATCAAAAATACTTTTATAATTGTTTTAATGACCGAAACACCATGCCCTAATTTTATAAATCCATGTTGGATTGAGTCTACCATTGTATGAACACAATCCTTTCCCATTTTAGTGTGTGTCACTAACACTAATATGCATGCATGCTCTATATATTAGTAACTTTTCAACTAGTCAAGCAACGACACATGCTTACATTAATTATTTGTGCTTACATTAATTACACATGCTTAATCATAATAATCATAATACATAATCATAATTCATTATGTGACATTTGATTTTCTTGATTGCTTGGCTAAAACGAACTCATTTGTATACACAATAGATTAGTACTTTGATTGAAGTTAGTGGTGAAAAAGTGAAAGCAATGTGGGATAAGAGATTGATGAAATATTTTGTGATATTTATATTAAAGAAATATTGAAAGGCAATAGGCACAGTACTCATTTCACAAAAGATGGATGGTTGAAAATAATGACAAACTTTGAGAAAGAAAGCGGGCAAGGGTTTTCACAAAGACAACTTAAAAATAGGTGGGACGCCTAAAAAAAGAATGGAAAGCTTGGAAAAACTTAAAGGCGAAGATCTTGGTCTAGGGTGGGATCCTATAAAAGAACCGTTGATGCATCGGATGATTGGTGAGAGAGTAGGCTAAAGGTACATTAATAATTCTGAATTTTTTTCTTTTTAATGAGGTTATTGATAATTATTGTTATTAAACTATCATTTTATATATAGGTTGTGCACAAGCTCAAAAATTTAAAACATCGGGCATTGATCCCGAATTGAAGGAAGTTGGACCAAATGTTCATGGGGATAGTTGCAACAGTGATAAAGCATGGGCACCTTCTTACGGTACACTCCGTCTCGATTTTTTGAGGATGTTAACAATGAAATACCTGAAGAGAATGAAGATGAGAATGTGAGAAATGATGTTCGTATTTTAAACAATGTTCACATTTCAAATGATGTTCACATTTCAAATGATGTTCACATTTCAAATGATGTTCAAATTGATGGAAACGGGCAAAAAAGAAAAAATCACGAGATATCAAGTTCACATTTTAAACACGGAAGAAAGAAATCCTCAAAGCAAATTGGAGGGCTGCAAGATTGTCCAATCAAATAGAAAAATTATGCAATGCAGCTGACAATATGAGTCAAGCCACAGCTAGTTTGACTCCTGTTATGGATCCATATGGTATTCTAGAAGCAGTCAAAGTGCTCGACGACATGTCGGAAGAAGTTCGAAGCTAGTCTTCTATACTTTTTCGCACTTAGATTATTGCTCAATAAGGACAAGCGAATTATGTTTTATCAATTAATCCCAAGATTAGAGCTTTGTGGCTTAAGGCGAAAATGAAGGATAGTTGAAAATTTTACGATCTTCTAGTGTTTAGAGATATCTATTATGTGACTAAAAAAATGCTAAACTAGTTTTATCAATAGTTGTTTATGTTTGGTTTTGGATATTGAATTTATGTTTTATCAATGGCTATTTATCTTTGGTTTTGGATATTGAATTTATGTTCTATTTATTTATGTGTAATATACTTTTATTAATAGTTGTCTATATTTGGTCTTTGGATATTGAATTTATGTTCTACTTATTTTACTAAATTAATTTTATCAATAGTTGTTTATATATGATTTTGGATGTTCAATTTTTTTACGGTGATGAGTATAGTTGAAAATTACAGCGGTGATGAAAGTGATGATGAAGCGGAAAAGAAAGTGATTTTACAACGCGTGGAATGTTTTACCCGCTTATTTGTTTTTGCATCTTCTTCCGTGCAATTATATCACGAGAAGTATATATTGAAGCAACCATGCATGAATTCAAAAGCGGTCGGTGAGACATGGATCCAGAGATCCTTGACGGTCACGAATCACGTTGTATGATTAATTTTAGGATGTCTAAAATGGTATTCACAAGTTTGTTGAGAGTTTTGGAGACAAGATACAACTTGCAAACTTCAAGACACATATCTTCTACTAAAATGTTGGGAATTTTTTATACATCTTGGGCATAGGTGCAAAAGTTTCACAATGTCGAGAAAGATTTCAAAGGTGCGGATCAACAATAAGTCGATACTTTGCAATTGTGCTTGAGAAAGTTTCAAGGATGGCCATTGATCTAATTGCACCCGAAGATCCTTTTTTTAGCTCAATACCCGAACAAATACGTAATGATTCTAGATATATGCCGCATTTTAAGGTTAAAATTTAATTTATCTTATTATATTTTTAATATTTTTGGTTGACTAAAAATATACACGAGACTAATATGATTATTTGTTCAGGATTGCATCGGTGCAATTGATGGTACTCATATTGCCGTTATTCTTCCACCAAGTGAACAAATTCCCTATATTGGAAGAAAAGGTATCCCTACTCAAAATGTTATGGCAGTATGTGATTTTAATATATGTTTCACCTTTGTCATCATTTGGATGGGAAGGATCGGCACATGACACTAGAATATTTCTTGATGCAATTCGAGATCCAAAATACAAATTTCGCACCCACCAAATGGTTAGATATTTTATTTATATGTGATTTTTAAAAATAAAGTATAAGTTCTTTAATTGATATTTTTTAAAAAATTATTGAACTAATTGTTTGTTATATTATAACATGTAGGAAAATATTATCTTGTTGATTCGGATATCCTCAAATGAAAGGTTATCTTGGACCATATAGAGGTCGTGATATCATTTACGGACTTTCGTAGAGGTAGACCGATTCGGTAAAGAAGAGATATTCAATCATTCACATTCATCATTACGTAGTGTGATTGAACGAACTTTTAGTGTTTTGAAAAAAAATGGGCCATTTTAAGGGATATGCCAAGTTATAGTTTTGAAAAGCAAACGATGATTGTTGTTGCTACAATGACGATACACAATTTTATCCGAAAACATGTCGGTTGAAATGATGCGATTTTATGGAATACGAAGATATTAATCGGGCATATGAGAATACTATTGATTCGGAAAATGCATGGTCGAGAAAGTGATGATGATGACGGCAGCGATGATGGTGGTGATGATGATGGTGAATCAAGCAATTTAAGTGGTTACGAAATGGAATTAACAAGATATGTTATAGCTTCTAGTTTAATGAATTCAGTTTAATGCTATTGTAAATTTTTAGTATTTATATTTGATATATAAATATTATCCCTTTTGAAACTTTAATCCCAATATATGTAATATTTTAATTTCTTACGTTTATGTTTTCTATGTTATGTTAATATCTAATATTAGTTTTACAAAATGTGTTAAAAGCATTAAAAATTAAAAAATAATTTTAAAATAATACAATTGTGTCAATATCTAATTACAAATATTTAATTATTATATTTAAATATTTTAATATAATTTATATATTCTAATTAAATTTAATAATTAATTAATATTAATTCTTCAAAAATATTTAAAATTAATATTATTTATTAAAATATTAATAATAAATTATAATAAATTATTTTTATATTTTTGTTAAAATATCATAATATTAACTAATTTAAACATTATTTAAATACATATTTATTACTTTATAATATCATGTCTAAAATAGACATTTTACTTCTCAAAAGCACTTTTTGACAGCAATGCCAAACACTTAAATTTCTCAAAAGCACTTTCAAAAAGCACTTCTCAAAAGCACTTCTCAAAAGCATTGCCAAACTAGCCCTAAGGAGGATTTGAACAAGATTGCAAAAGAGTACTTTCAAGGATTATTTACCCCCAAAGGTACGGGTAATCTTGAATGTATTTTGGTAGGAATTAAACGAAGTATTTCAGATAACATGAATCAAATCCTCATGGTGGAATATAGTTTAGAGGAGATTTCTATGGCTTTGAAGGGTATGGCCCTAATAAAAGCACCGAGAGTAGATGGTTTACCTGCCCTATTTTTCTAAAGATATTGGCCAATTGTGGGTCCTGATGTTGGCCAATTTTTTCTGGATGTTCTTAATAGATGTACCTTTCCTACATCTGTTAATTCTACACAGATTGTGCTAATCCCAAAACCTAAACATCCTAATAATCTGCTACATTTTAGACATATCAGCTTATGTACTATAATTTACAAAATAATTTCAAAGACAGATGCAAATCGCTTCCAAAAGGTGTTAGATGTTTGTATAGATGAATCTCAAAGCACTTTTATCTTAGGAAGACTGATTATAGATAATGTTTTGTTGGCTTATGAAATTCTCTATTCCTTTAAAGAACGAAGAATGAGAATGAAAAGATATATAACACTCAAACTAGACATGAGTAAAGCTTATGATATAGTTGAGTGGGCTTTCTTACAAGATATGATATTAAGAATAGGCTTTGAGTCATCATAGGTGGATTTTATTATGTAATGTGTTACCATTGTGTCTTATTTGATTTTTATAAATGGGGAAAAAGATTCATTATTCAAGCCGGAAAAAGATCTTCAACAGGGGGACCCAATTAGTCCTTACCTCTTTCTAATTTATAGTGAAGAGCTTTCATCTCTGATGCGGTTGGCAAAGGAGGAAGGTTTAGTAAGGGGTGCAAAAATATGTCAAAGGAGACTAGAAGTTACTCATTTACTTTTTGCAGATGACTACATCTATTTTTGTGAGACAAATGGAAGAAGTGTTAATGCATTGTAAGAAATTCTAAAAAATACGAGGTACGCTCTGAATAGTGTGTTAATTTTGATAAGTCATTATTTTTCAATTCAGAAGTTAATGAAGATGCCAAGCATTCAGTGTCACAAAGGTTGAGTGTTTTATTTTCATCATACCTTGAAAAATATCTTGGGCTTCCAAACATGGTGGGCAGAAGAAGAAAGTGACTTTTCAAGTGTTGAAAGATAGAATGGTTAAGAGAATTAATAGTTGGTATGTTAAACCCTTTTCACAAAGGGGAAAATAGGTATTCATTAAAAGTGTGCTTCAGGACATACCAATGTATTAAATGTCATGTTTCTTAATGCATGTTTCTTTTTGTATGGATCTGGAGCTTATTATCAGTACATATTGATGGCAAAATGTTAAGGGAAAAGGGCATACATTAATGTGAATGGAAGAATCTATGTGAACTAAAAGAGGATGGCGGTTTGGGATTTTGGAATTTAACAAAGTTTAATGTTGCTTTGCTTGCAAAGCAAGGATGGTGTTTGGCTAAATACCCAAATTCTCGACTAGCGTAGATGCTAAAGGCAAAATACTACCCAGAGACTACCTTTATGAGATCTAATATAGGAAAGAATCCATTCTATGTAACACCCCTAACCCGTATCCGTCGGATTAGGGTTATGAGGCATTATCGACCCCAACACTAAACAATGCACTTTTATAAAGGTTACTACTTTAATAAGGTATACTAATTCATGCTATCAAAAGTAAACACGTATCTCTCGTCTCATATCAACACATTAACTTACATCTCACAATTAAAATCATTAACAACTAGTAACTCATTATTCTTTGGATCATTCAAAATCAAAGATATAATAAGCATACGGTAATTGTTATTTTAATCCATTTCTATAATCAACCTTGCATTCGATCATATACCCTTTTTGGAACGTATACATCACTATCAATTTCATAATTTTCTCATTTCATTGTTACCTAAGATTATACCATTTGCCAATATATTTATTCCGTATTAGAGCATATCATAAACATAAAGATCAACCGATTCATATATTCCCATAATTACTCATCCCATTCGGCAATGACCATTGCATACATATATATATAACATCATATTCACACCTTAGCACTCATATCCCATAACCGAATATACTTTAGCAATCAATATAAACTTAGAATTCAAACAAGATCAACTCATAACCAAGTATTTTATTATATATTTTATCAAGGTATAAAATTACCTAAATCTTACCACAAAACCATACATATTTATGCATTATTATCAAAACCTAATAAGCATAAACATATACATTTTATCATGCATAACAAGTCAACCCAAACAAAATATGATATCCATTTTCGCATCGCATAAGTTTATATACATATTTACAAGACTTTCAAACACAACCCAAAAACTTGATCTATACATGCCATAAGTTTCAAAAGAGAATTTTCTTATAGAATACCTAAATAGGTGATAGTATGATGAGCTTCCAAGATGATCCCCAAGCGCGAGCCAAGCTCCAAAAGAAAACTACAAATGCAAAACAACCGAAAAAAAGTAAGCTTCCAAATCTTAGTAAGTTTAAGCAATTTATACCCATATAAATTCACATGAATTTATTCGAGATGTTGAAACCTACTTATTACTAACATCGATACCGAATATACCAAACCATTAAAAGTTGAATTTATATCCACATCATATACTTATAATAACTTTCATATACCAAAATCACATAATAATAAATTTCTAACCTACTTGTCATATACTTACCAAATCTTCTACTTACAATTCAAGCTACCAAAAGTCTCAAATTAATAGGTATAATATACATACCTCTAGTTTACTTACCCATCCAACTTAACCATTTGTACCTAACATGTGATAATACACTCGTACATTTCTGAATACATAATATCATTAATACTAGAAATTCTTTAACGAACCTCATACTTACACACTTGTTAATAAGACTTAGTAACGTATCGCTCACATAGAGCCGTTACTTAATACTTCTCATAACGTATCGCTCACATAGAGCCATTACTTTAATACTTCTCGTAACGTATCATTCACATAGAGCCGTTACTTAATACTTCTCGTAATGTATCGCTCACATAGAGCCGTTACTTTAATACTTCTCGTAACGTATCGCTCACATAAAGCCGTTACTTAATACTTCTCGTAACGTATTGCTCACATAAAGCCATTAACTAATTTCACACACACATAGTGCCATGTTCCTTTCAAAATTTCCACCTCATTCTCATAAACATATATTATCACATCTAAGCTAAGATATAAAACATCATAGATATACATGAACGAATGCATCTATCCTTCCCATGAAGACATACCATATTCAGTTTTAGAAGGCAATTATATACTCTCATCAATTCAATACCATAATCATACATTACCAGTCTATAATTAATCCCATCTCAATCATACTTCATTTATTCAAAGCTAACAAGAAATACTAAACTCATATTCGGCTATCACATGAATATATATATATACATATATATTTTTGTTGCTATTTTGCATTCGACAATTTACCAACAAATATATTTATCTTTACTTAACAATTGTACTTCAAGTAATCAATTTCAATTTAACCAAATTGCTTAAAACTTACCTCGATAGTTGTCAAATTAAGCTTCCCAGCTACTCGTTTAATTTTGTTTTTCCCCGATCCAAAACCTTTTCCTTTTGTACTTGATCTAAACAATTCAATTTGAACTCATTCAAACTAATGGTCATTCAATTTAATCCAAAAACTCATAATTACAACATTTACCATTTTACCCCTAGTATTTAAAGATTTTTACAATTTAGTCCTTCAAGCATAAAACACAATTTACATGATTTTTGAGCTCATTTCACTAGGGCCGAATGTCCTTCTAACTTATTAACATACAAACTACTTATTAAGCATTTTTAACTCTTCAACTATTTAATCCTTGCAACTAAATCCCTAGTACTCAATTTAATCAAAATTTCTCATTCAAAACATGTTGATTTATAACCTATCCTTAATATTCTACCATTTAACATTTCAACCTATGAACATCCATCAATGGCCGAATACTCATCATGCTTCCATTTCAACAATTTAAACATGGGTTTAATAAAACTCAAAGAAATAGACTCAAAAATGAAAAAAACTTTCAAAAATCAAATTAAAATGCTAACCTTATTGAAACACGCAAGAACCGAATATTTGAGAGCTCAACTCCCCTCTCTTTTCTTCAAGTTTTGGTGATGAAAAAAAGGAAGATGATGATACTTTCTTTCTTTTCTTATTTCTTTATTATATTAAAGTAATATCACCTTATTAAATTATTATTACATATTATTATTATAACATATATAATAATCATTTCCTATCATGATTACCGTCCACTATCTTGTTTTTAGGGCAATTTGACATGCAAGACCATTCATTCAAGAAACAATTCAATTTAACCCTTCAACTAAATAAATACTACTTTTACTACTTTAACTATTTAATCCTTTCACTTAAATTAGTCACCCAAACACACAAATTAATAAATAATATTTTAACACATGCTTAACCACATAACATAGACATCACATTAATAATAAAATTAGAAAAAAAATATTTTTCTAATTCAAATTCGGGGTTCAAACCACCGTTCCGATTAGAGTCGTAATTGGGCTGTTACAACTCTCACCCCTTAAGGAATATTTCGTCCCCAAAAATCTTACCAACGAATAAGTGTGGATAGCATTCTTTCATTGGTTCCTCGATCTCCCAGGTTGCTTCCTCTACTCCATGCTTATGCCACATAACTTTAACTAACGATATCTTCTTATTTCGTAACTCTTTCACTTCAAGAGCTAATATGCGAATCGGTTCTTCCTCATAAGTCAAATTGGGTTGAATTTCAATCTCTGATGGACTGATCACATGAGAAGGATCAGATCTATAACAACAAAGCATCGACACGTGGAAAACATTATGAATCTTGTATAACTCAGATGGCAACCTCAACCTGTACGCAATCGGCCCGATAAGCTCGATAACCTCATACGGTCTAATAAATATCGGACTCAACTTTCCTTTACGACCAAATCTAAGTATCTTTTTCCACAGCAATACTTTCAAGAATACACGATCACCCATGTAACATCCTGAAAAGGGCCTATGCATTTTAGTTTAATTGTATGAAATGACAAGTTTAAGCACTAAGAATAATTTTTGATATTTTTGGAAACACGAAATGCATAAAATGGAAACACGAACATTTTGGAAACTTGAACATTTTGGAAACTTGAACATTTTGAAACACGAACATTTTGAAACACGAACATTTTGGAAATGAACCAAAATGGAAACTTGAACATTTTGGAAACTTGAACATGTAAGAAAAATGGTAAGTTACAGAGCCGATCGAAAATTTTAGGAAACTTAGAAATGATCGAGAAATGTCAAATTTTAAAGTTTAAAATAGGAAATAAGGGCAAGAGGGCCTTAAAAGAAAAAGTTGGTGAGATTTGACACACAAACAGGCTTGGAAAAGTGGCCTGAAGGTGTCACTTAGGGCCTATGGAAATGGCGCCATGTACAAGAGGAATGGGCCTGAGTTCAAGTCACTTGGAAAGCAAATAATGAAAGTTTTAATTTTGCTTCCGGAAAATTTGAGGTGGATGACACCTAATTCTAGAAAGGGAGGAGTTTTATTTCTGTTAATACTTGATAAATTAAGTGATAAATAAAGGATTTTAATTGAGGAGATAAATGATGGATTAAACACTTTTATTTTTCTTTTAAAAGAGATAATATTATCACAAGGAAAGGTGGTGGCCAAGTCAAGGACTCTTGGCCTAGTAATTTCGGTTGAAGAAGGAGAGTTAGAGGCTTTTCTCTCATCTTTTCTTAAGTGTGCCGAAAATTCCCTAGCCCCTATTTCTCTCTGCCGAAATTTTTCCTAAGCAAAACTCCATCTTTTCTACTCCTCTCCTTTGTCATCGTTAAGTCAAAACCCTTCTCTTTTGATCACTGATTAAATCTCCATAGCCGAATGTTGGTGACTCTAAGTAAGAGGTGCAGTCGACTGAGGCATTAAGGTAAGAACAATTAATTCTTGTTCTTCTAATTCTTTTAATCAAGATCTAAGAAATAACCCCTTTTTATGTCTCTTGGCCGAATATCAAAGGAAGAGTTTCGGGATTTCATATTCAAGGAATTTAAGGTGAGGCACATTCGGCCAAAGGCCAAACTTTATTTATTAAAGTTAGATCAGATCTAACATATGAATTTTAGGAATTTCGACCTCACTAAGGGAGCAAGAAATCGATTTTGGGAATATCATCATAAGGTAAGTGGTTATAATCGGCCAAGGTTCTCTCTTAAATGTCTAGATCTATTTGTTTTAACCAGAGGCTAATCAAATCAATGGATTTAATGGTTAGCCGATTTCAAGGGAGAAGAACACAAATCTTCGGGATTTGATCACCAATCAAATCGGCAAACAAGGTAAGTACTAGTAATACCATTCCTATTAGGATTTGGTTTTAAAAGCGAAAAGGTTATTAATGTGTTTTATATGATGGGCCGAATATAGGAATTAACAGATCTAAGATCTAGATCGGTAGATCGTTCCTCGGGATTTCAAGGAATCTATTAAGCGAATCAGGTGTGTACTCATACTAACCTTCAATACGTTATATGAAAATATTAATTATATGATTAATACATAAGAATGTGAATATGGCTAAGTACCCTAATGTGGTACAAAAGTACTCAGGTACGTTTCCTACTTCTGATAGGATTATGAAATATGTTATTTTATAACATGTGAAAATATATATATGAATGAGAATTAAGTATGTGTGATATGCATGATACAAAATTTATGGGGCATTCGGATTTATGTGAAAGGGAAGAAGGTGTTGACTTGGTCTCACTAACGGAATATGGTGACTACGGTCACAAAATTTGAATATGGTAACTCGGTTACATTATCTAAATTTGGTAACCGGTTACATTATTTGAATATGGTGTCTAATGACATAAATTATTTGGGCGATGAGCACGTCGATTGCAATGACGCCTTCGATGGTGTGTAGCGGATGGAGGGTTGACTTAGTAGTCCCACTTGTGTGTGGCGAATGCACGGGTGGTGTGTAGCGGATGGACAAATAGGCTTGGGTTTGGGTTGCATCATAATTTATCTTATATGAATATGAATTTGATATGAACATGTATGCACGATTTGTTGAATGTTAGTCTTGTGTGCACATTGAGTCATTGACTCACCCATTGTGGGAACTATTTTCGGTGATGAACAAGTGATTTGGACCGGGACGGTAGACCTTGAGGTGGCCATGTTTCATTTGAAGATTCTATTTAAATTTGGACTTTATTTCTGTTTAGTACCTTTAATTTTATTTCTTTTGGGTTTTACTTGATGTAATAAGGCCATAAGGCCCAGTGGATTTTTTTTCTTATTTTGCTTTACTTTTAAACTATTATGTTACGAACTATTTATGACTAAAGTTAAAGTGATATATTTTTTATAAACCTTAAAAATTATTTTGTCACCTTAATAAAATTGGACTTTCAAATAGATTAAATGGGTTCCCAATCTAAGCCCAACTCAAAATAATAGTTTTACAAAATTTTACAAATTCTCTCTAAGTAGGGAAAATCTTTGAAATCGGTTTACTTTAGGAACATACCAGATCCGGTTCAGGCTCGTGGGCCGGGTGTGGGGTGTTTCAACCCACTTGAAACCCTATATCTCTTCGTTTCAAATTCGCATACAATTTCTATCGATCTGATGCAGCCTTTAAATTTTCTCGAATTACTTTCACTTTCTGCTCTATCTCTCTGATCAAATCAACCCCATGTATCTTGCCTTCACTTAGTTCTGTCCAATACAAAGGTGTACGGCATTTTCGACCGTACAATGCTTCATAAGGTGCCATTTTAATACTTGATTGAAAACTGTTATTATACGCAAATTCAATCAAAGGCAAGTATCGTTCCTATGTACCCTCAAACTCAAGAACGCAACATCTCAACATATCCTCGAGTATTTGAATAACATGCTCGGATTGACCATCCGACTGAGGGTGAAAAGCTGTACTAAAGTGTAACTTGGTACCCAAAGCGTCCTGCAGTTTCTTCCAAACTCACGATGTGAACCTCGGGTCTCTATCCGAAACAATAGAGACAGGTACTCCGTGTAACCGTACAATCTGAGATATGTACAACTTAGCTAGCTTATCAAGTGAGAAGTCCGTACATACTGGGACAAAATGAGCCAATTTCGTCAATCTATCAACTATAACCCTGATTGAATCTTTCTTTCTTGGCGTTAAAGGCAAACCCGATACGAAGTCCATAGTGACTCGATCCCACTTGCACTCAGGTATCATAATCGGTTGAAGTAATCCCGATGGCACTTGATGTTCAGCTTTCACTTGTTGGCATACTAAACACTTCAACACATAGTTTGAAATATCTCGCTTCATACTGTGCCACCAGTAATGCTGTTTTAGGTCGTTATACATCTTCGTGCTACCTAGATGAATCGACAATCTACTACTATGAGCTTCATCACAAATCATTCGAATCAACTCAGGGTTCTTTGGTACACATATCCAATTCTTGAACCGTAGACATCCTTCAGTATCTATCTGAAAATCTGAATCCATACCCGTGCCACAATGACTCATTTTCTCTTTTAAAACATCATCGACCTCCTGAGCTTCTCGGATCCGTTGTACAAATAATGGTCTCGCCTTTAATTCTGCAATGATCACACCATCATCAGTCATAGCTAAATTCATATTCATCACATAAAGAGCAAATAATGATTTTCGACTAAGTGCATCAGTAACCACATTAGCCTTTCCCAGGTGATAATCAATCACGAGCTCGTAGTCTTTTAACAATTCCAACCATTGTTGCTGTCTCAAATTTAGATCTTTCTAAGTCATTAAATACTTTAGACTCTTATGGTCCAAATAGACATGGCATTTCTCACAGAATAGATAGTGGCGCCATAATTTCAAAGCAAACACTATAGCGGCTAACTCAAGGTCGTGCGTCGGATAATTCCTCTCGTGTGGTTTCAACTATCTCGAAGCATAGGCTACAACTTTACCCTCCTGCATCAAAACACAACCTAGCCCATTTAAAGATGCACCATTGAAAATGACAAACTCTTTACCCGATTCTGGCTGAACAAGCACTAGAGCTTCCGTTAATAAGGTCTTCAGTTGATCAAAACTTTCCTGACACCTTTCTGACCATTCGAATTTTAAATCTTTCTGTAATAGCTTTGTCATCGGTGATGCTATCATAGAAAACCCTTTTCACGAAGCGTCTATAATATCCGGCAAGTCTCAGTAAGCTACGAACCTCAGAAACATTCCGCGGAGGTTTCCAATCAAGTATAGTCGAAATTTTACTCGGGTCAACCCGAATACCTGATTCTGAAATAAAATGCCCCAAAAAGCTAACTTCTTTCAACCAAAACTCACATTTACTAAATTTTGCATACAATTGCTTGTCACGCAAGATCTGTAACACTAACCTCAAATGCTCAACGTGCTCTGTTTCGTCTCGCGAATAGATTAGTATGTCATCTATAAATACAACCACAACCCTATCTAAATACGGTCTGGATACACGATTCATCAAATCTATGAAAGTTGTAGGGGCGTTAGTGAGCCCAAACGGCATCACCAAGAACTCATAATGACTATATCTCGTCCGAAAAGTAGTCTTCGGTATACCTGAATCTCTAACTCATAACTGATAATATCCTGACCTCAGATTAATTTTTGATAACACCGAGGCTCCCTTAAGCTGATCAAATAAATCGTCGATACACTACAACGGGTATTTGTTCTTAACTGTCACTTTATTGAGCTACCGATAATCAATTCACATCCTCAAAGTTTCGTCTTTCTTTTTCACAAATAGAACGGGCGCAACCTAGGGAGAAAAACTCGGTCGAACAAAACCTCTATCTGACAATTCTTGCAACTGAGTCTTCAATTCTTTTAATTCAGTCGGTGTCATCCTATACAGAGCTATCGAAATCGGGATGGTCCCTGACACTAACTCAATACCAAACTCTACTTCGCGAATGGGTGGCAATCTCGGTAACTCCTCCGGAAACACATTTGGATACTCACTGACAACTGGCACAGATTCAATATTCATTTCGATTACCCTACTATCAATCACATACGCAAGATAAGCTTCACAACCCTTTCTCAAATACTGTCGAGCCAACATCGAAGATATCACCGCAGATAGTCCATTCAAATCTGCAGACTCTATTCATACGATCTCGTTATTTTGGCATCTCAACTCAATAGTTTTTTGTCTGCAATTCACTACCGCATCATGAACAGTCAACCAATCCATACCGAGAATAATTTCAAACTCATCAAAAGGTAATAGCATTACATCCACTGGAAAACATATGTCTCGAATCATCAAAGGGCAGTTCTTGCACACTTTATCCACTAATACACATCGACTCAGGGGGTTTGAAACCCGAATCACAAACTTAGTAGACTCAATAGGTAGAGTCCTACTAGATACTAAAGTTTGGCACACATATGAATGAGATGAGCCAGGATCAATCAAAGCAATTACACTAGCATCAAAAATAGTGAAAATATCGGTAATGACATCTGGAGATGAGGCCTCCTCTCTAGCACGGATGGCGTAAGCTCTAGTCGATGCACGAGTATCTGATCAAACAACTGCATCTGTAGTCCCCCTCTGTGTACCACTCTACCTCCCCCAAAATGAGATGATCTATCTCTAGCTGTAGTGCCACTCGGTCTCGTACTCTGAGCAGTACCCTTTTAGCGGTCTCCAAGCAATCTCTAATGAAGTGATCCTGCGAGCCACACTCATAACAAGTGTGAGAAATAGATTTACCCCAACACTCTCCAAGATGTCATCTGCCACACTACTGACACTCAAGTTTGCTCGATCTCTCATTGCCAACACTAGCAACTTATGTAGCCCGAGAACTTACTGGTGGTCGTTCTCGTATAGAAATCTCGGTGTTAGGTTTGGATCGGCTACCATCATTCTTGAATTCTTTGTTACCATCTGCGAAAATTTACCTGCAGATATCTTTCAGAAATCTTTAGATTCAAGCTCAGTTTTCCGTTTTTCTTTCCCCAGTTCCTCGGCTTTACAAGCTCTTTCAACTAGTACAACAAACTCGTTAATCTCAAGAATGCCAACCAGAAGCTTTATGCCTTTATTTAAACCATTTTCAAACCTTGGCACATAGCAGCCTTCAACGAAACACCTTCACGAGCATAGCGACTAAGCCACACAAACTTACGCTCGTATTCAGATACGGTCATATGACCCTGTTTATGCTCAAGAAATTCTTTGCTCTTAGAGTATATGAAGCGCTGGCTTATATACTTCCTACGAAATTCCATCTGGAAGAATTCCCAAGTAACCCTCTCTTTTGGAACAACTGACACAAGTGTATTCCACCAATAATAAGAAGAATCCGGTAATAATGATATGGCATACTTCAGACACTCATCAGGTGTGTAAGACAACTTGTCAAAAACACGAACAATATTATCGAGCCAAAATTTAGCTCGCTCCGCATCATCATCATCCTCGGCTCTAAATTCTTGAGCTCCATATTTTCTTATGCAATCAACTGGGGGCTTATTTACCCTTTCGGGACTGACAATAGGGGGTACTATCGGTACTACAGGAGAAATGTTTGGATTCAGGAGTGGTTGAACAGCCGGATTGGTTTGTATGTATTGATTGAACCAGTCATTCATCATACTATAGAAGGCATGTTTAGCCCCCTCATCAGGATTACTCGTAGCTGGTCGAGATTCCTCTGGCGCGAACCCAGGTGAGGGAGTGGGTGTCACACTCTCGACGTCATCAGCTACAACTCGCTCAGAATTGGGATTCATCACTATATGTAAGAAAACACATTTCACTGTCAGAAGTCATCACACTATCACATTATAAAATTTATGGCAAGTATAGCTAGACTCACACGCGCTACGTTAGTCCGAGAATCGACTAAACTGTAGCTCTGATTCCAATCAAATGTAACACCCCTAACCCGTATCCTTCACTGGATTAGGGTTATGAGGCATTACTCGACCCCAACACTAAACAATGCACTTTTATAAAGGTTACTACTTTAGTAAGGTATACTAATTCATGCTATCAAAAGTAAACACGTATCTCTCGTCTCATATCAACACATTAACTTACATCTCACAATTAAAATCATTAATAACTAGTAACTCATTATTCTTTGGATTATTCAAATCAAAGATTTAATAAGCATATGGTAATTGTTATTTCACTCCATTTCTATAATCAACCTTGCATTCAATCATATATCCTTTTTGGAACGTATACATCACTATCAATTTCATAATTTTCTCATTTCATTGTTACCTAAGATTATACCATTTGCCAATGTATTTATTCCGTATTAGAGCATATCATAAACATAAAGATCAACCGATTCATCTATTCCGATAATTACTCATCCCATTCGGCAATGACCATTGCATACATATATATATAACATCATATTTACACCTTAGAACTCATATCCCATAATCGAATATATTTTAGCAATCAATATAAACTTAGACTTCAAACAAGATCAACTCATAACCAAGTATTTTATTATATATTTTATCAAGGTATAAAATTACCCTAAATACTTACCACAAAACCATACATATTTATGCATTATTATCAAGACCTAATAAGCATAAACATATACATTTTATCATGCATAACAAGTCAACCCAAACAAAATATGATAGCCATTTTCACATCGCATAAGTTTATATACATATTTACAAGACTTTCAAACACAACCCAAAAGACTTGATCTATACATGCCATAAGTTTCAAAAGAGAATTATCTTATAGAATACCAAAATAGGTGATAGTATGATGAGCTTCCAAGATGATCCCCAGTATGAGCCAAGCTCCAAAAGAAAACTACAAATGCAAAACAATCAAACAAAGTAAGCTTCCAAAGCTTAGTAAGTTTAAGCAATTTATACTCATATAAATTCACATGAATTTATTCGAGATGTTGAAACCTACTTATTACTAACATCCATACCGAATATACCAAACCATTAAAAGTTGAATTTATATCCACATCATATACTTATAATAACTTTCATATACCAAAATCACATAATAATAAATTTCTAACCTACTTGTCATATACTTACCAAATCTTCTACTTACGATTCAAGCTACCAAAAGTCTCAAATTAATAGGTATAATATACATACCTCTAGTTTAGTTACCCATCCAACTTAACCGTTCGTACCTAACATGTGATAATATACTCATACATTTCTGAATACATAATATCATTAATACTAGATATTATTTAACGAACCTCATACTTACACACTTGTTAATAAGATTTAGTAACGTATCACTCACATAGAGCCGTTACTTAATACTTCTCATAACGTATCGCTCACATAGAGCCGTTACTTTAATACTTCTCGTAACGTATCGCTCACATAGAGCCGTTACTTAATACTTCTCGTAACGTATCGCTCACATAGAGCCGTTACTTTAAAACTTCTCGTAACGTATCACTCACATAAAGCCGTTACTTAATACTTCTTGTAACGTATCGCTCACATAAAGCCATTAACTGATTTCACACACACATAGTGCCATGTTCCTTTCAAAATTTTCACCTCATTCTCATAAACATATATTATCACATCTAAGCTAAGATATAAAACATCATAGATATACATGAACGATTCCATCTATCCTTCCCATGAAGACATACCATATTCGGTTTTAGAAGGCAATTATATACTCTCATCAATTCAATACCATAATCATACATTAGCAGTCTATAATTAATCCCATCTCAATCATACTTCATTTATTCAAAGCTAACAAGAAATATTAAACTCATATTCGGCTATCACATGAATATATATATATATATATATATATTTTTGTTGCTATTTTGCATTCGACAATTTACCAACAAATATATTTATCTTCACTTAACAATTGTACTTCAGTAATCAATTTCAATTTAACCAAATTGCTTAAAACTTACCTCGATAGTTGTCAAATTAAGCTTCCCAGCTACTCGTTTAATTTTATTTTTCCCCGATCCAAAACCTTTTCCTTTTGTACTTGATCTAAACAATTCAATTTGAACTCATTCAAACTCATAGTCAATCAATTAATCCAAAAACTCATAATTACAACATTTACCATTTTACCCCTAGTATTTAAAGATTTTTACAATTTAGTCCTTCAAGCATAAAACACAATTTACATGATTTTTGAGCTCATTTCACTAGGGCCGAATGTCCTTCTAACTTATTAACATACAAACTACTTATTAAGCATTTTTAACTCTTCAACTATTTAATCCTTGCAACTAAATTCCTAGTACTCAATTTAATCAAAATTTCTCATTCAAAACATGTTGATTTATAACCTATCCTTAATATTCTACCATTTAACATTTCAACCTATGAACATCCATCAATGGTCGAATACTCATCATGCTTCAATTTTAACAATTTCAATATGGGTTCAATAAAACTCAAGGAAATAGACTCAAAATGCAAAAACTTTCAAAAATCAAATTAAAATGCTAATGTAACATTAGGGGTTATGCGTTCGTGCATAATTCATGAGATAGTGGGCCTAGTGTGTGTATTGGATGTGTTCTGATGAGTTTAGGAACTCTAGGATATGAGGGAAAGCTTTGGAAAATAATTGGATTTTAAGTTAAAAAGGGGAGCTAGGCTAAGGTAGCCTTAAGAAATTTGTGTTGGATTTAAGACACAAGCAATCATGTGGCAAAGTGGCTTGGGACGCTACCTTAGGGGCTTGGAAGGTTGCGTCAAAATGAAGCTTCAGGGGGAGAAGGTTCGAGCAACGTGGAAGCAATAGGCTTGTATTTTTGCGTCAAAAGGGAAGTTGGGCTAGGGAGGCCTTAAAGGAAAAATTGTAGGTGTTTTTGGCATAAAATAGGCCTTGGTAAAGAGGCTGCAAGGCGCTACTTAAAGGCTTGGAAATGACGTCATGTGCAGTGGGCAAGGGCCTTGGTTCGAGTCTTGTTGGTAATAGGGAGGCGTGGTTTATTTTTGCTTTTGGCGTTAAGGGGGGAGCTAGGTGAAGGAGGTCTTAAAAGAAATTGTGGGGAGTTTATGTCACAAAGGAGCCAGACAAAGTGGCTTGGGCGTTATCGTAGCTTCTGAGAAAGAGGGCTCGAGTTCGAGCCTTGTTGATGATGGAGGTGGGATTTTATTTTTGCATGTAACGTCAAGAGAAGGGGAAGGAGTTTGACGGTACATGGGCTTCCAAAAGATAAGGATTAAGCTTGTTTTTATTTTAAATTTCGGCTAAGAAGAGTAGGATAATTGTTGTGTATTTTATTTTTTTTAAATGATAGGATAAGAGATAATATGTTGGATTATTTTATTTATTAAAGTGATTAAAGAGATAAAATGGGAGAAAACTTTGGAATTTGATAGGGGAAGGTTGATGGCGAATGTGGGATTCTTTGAGGGTGCCTAGTCGGTTTGAAGCTTTATAAAGAGGGGTCTTGAATTTAGTTTCTCTTTTCCCATTCTTGGTGCCGATTTCCTCTTGTGCAAAAGCCATTTAGTTTCTTTCCTTTTGTTTGTTGACCAAACTCCAAGAGCATTAAGGCCATTTATAATTCTTTCTTCTTCTCCTATTTGCTAGCTTGGCGAACCTATATCCTTCTCCCAAACTTCTTCTTTTAATTGGTGTTAGTGAATATACCTTTCTCTTGTGACCGACTTTTTCCATCAACATTTGAAGGGCTTAGTCGAACCATGTAAGTGTTTTTCCTTCTATTTGTATTTTATTGGAAGCCATAGCCGAATATCCAAGTGCCCTTATTCTTATTGCAAGTCTCAAAAGCCGAGGGGATCCATTATTAAGGTAGGTAGCTGCTAATATTCGGCCAAGGGCCATTTTTTTTCTAGATTATATGTGTAAGCCGATTCTAATAGTGTTAGCAGGGATATTGAAAACTTCAAAAAGCAAGCAAACACTTCGGGTTTAAGTAAGCTAGGTAAGTGGTTGTGATATTTGGCCATAGGCCATATTATGGGTTTAAGTGGTGACCGATTGTGTATTATGATTTTTAGGGACTAATCGACAGAGGTAACAGAGGCTTCGGGGTTCGAGATCCATTTGTGGTAAGGATGTTAAGTTATGGATTTTTATTCATTTATAGATCTCATATTAATCGATTTAATTAAAGTGGTTGTTGATGGAGGCAAGTACCGGTCAAGAAGGAAAAGGAAGGTCCCTATCCCAAGTTTAAGAAAAGATCATCTCGGCGGTTCAAGATTGGCCACCGGGGTGTGGGCGATGAATGGGAAAGCTATAGCAGATAGCAGTAGTTTCGCTTAGCGATAGCGTCGGGATCGAGTTTAGAACTTCAAGTGATCGGTGTGTAGTTAGCCTACCGTTTTTCGGGTTTATGATTGTATGAGATATCTCGTATGTGTGTTATGAATGTGCTAACTAGTGCAGTGGAAATTGTGACATGGATACCCTCGAGGGTATGTCAATAATCTGGTAAGTACCAAATCGATGAAATGTGATTATTGATATTAATATGTGATAATATGCGAAATAACATGTACATGCATTATCATCATGGCACTATTTTATGTTGCATGTGCATGGGTGGGATATGAAAGAAGGGCGGGGTGTACTTGAGTGCGTGGTTTGATGAATGGCTCGTGCCTCATCGTGATTGATATAGGCTATGTGCCATATCGTGGTTATTGATGGCTTTGTGCTCATCGTGGTTTTGATGATAGCCGGCTACATCATGGATTGACGTCGACTAAGGTCGCGTTGTGGATTATTTGATTAAGTTAGCGTGGACGGCATTTGTTGCCTTATTGGAGTAAAAGGGAGGTGATTTAATAATCCCCGGTTTGTGGTAAAATTTGGATACGGGGTGTGTAGAGGAAGGACCCTAGGCTGGGTTGGGCTTCATAATTGCATAATTTTGTATGTGAATACATATAAAAATGGGCCAAGCCCAATATGTGATATGAATAAATGTGCAAATGGGCCAAGCCCAATATGATATGTGGATTAATGTGAAAGTAGGCCAAGCCCAGTATGTGGTGTGGATTAATGTGGTAATGGGCCAAGCCCAGTATATGAAAATATGTGGTTAATTACACTATTATATGGATGTGATATGGATATGGGTCAAGCCCAAATAAGTGAAAGCATGTGAATAAGTTGCATTAATATCTGTTATATGGGTTAATACATGGTTTGACATGCGGGTGGAATTCAGTAGAATAATTACACACTGAGTCTGTTAGACTCACCCAATTTTTATCAAACCTTACAGGTGATGTGCGATGCTCGAACCGGGTTGGAGTGGACACGAGGTGGCCCATGCAGAAAAAGTTACTTTCCTTATGTTTTATAATTTATGCTTTCAGTATTTTAAATATCCATTTGTTGTAATAAGGGCCTTGAAGTATTTGAATTTTGTTATGTTCAAGTTAGTTTTATAATTAAGTTAATATTTTGTAAGCTTAATTTTAAAAGCTACTTATATCCCAAAAGTCATATTAAAGTTTTGAATCCGGAAGTTTTTATAACAACTTAACTTTTACTTAGAATGTTTTAAATTACGAAAAAGTTTTTATTAAAGGTGACAAATTCTTAACGGTTTTTTTTTCTTCCTTTAAGTAAGAATATTTGCAAAAGTTTTTCGCAGTGGCATTCTAGATTCGGTCTTATCGAATGGGCCGAGTTTGGAGTGTTATAGTTTGGTATCAGAGCCCAGTTCAAAACTCAACTTTGAGGGTTGTGGGGCCCAAAAATATTTTTTTCAAAATGGGCTTTTCAAAAATATGGATTTTCGTGAAATTTTTCAGTTTAATCGGCATGGCTTTGTATCTCAGGCCAAGTCCACCGGTAAGTACCTCTAATTGTTGAAGTGATTTGTATATGAAATGTTATGGGCATATTTGGGAACGTAGATTAGTGAACTAGGATCTGTTGAACCCTAGGGCTAGGGCACTCAAACACATGCATTAGACTTAAGGACAATCAAACAAACTTGTGTCTAAGTCACCGAGTTAAGGTGTGGTAACCATTGAGTTCTAGTGGACGTGGTCGAGGTAGAGTGACAGTGTCAGAACCAGTAGGGTCTGGCTATGGGTTAGAAAGTGATGTGCCGCCGCTAGCAGTGGGCGCGGAAGATCAAGATCAGACTGGAGGAGATAACGCAGTATCGTTGGCTATGCTGCAAATGCTAAAGTGAGTCGTGGGAGCTAAGGTGGGCAATGGAACTCGGAAATCAGTGTCGGAAAGGCTTAAGTCAAACGGAGCTGAGATTTTTAGAGGAGTGTCAGGAGTAGCTCCGAATGTGGCTGAGTATTGGCTAGAAGCATTGAAAGGATTATGGATGATTTGGATTTAACTGTTGAGGAAAAGCTTAAAGGTGCTGTCTCGTTGCTCCGAGATGAAGCTTATCGATGGTGGCTCACTGTCAGGCAAGGTACCCCTGCAGATCGATTGGATTGGGGGTATTTTAAGGTTAAGTTTGAAGGAAAGTATGTGGGAGCTAGTTATTTAGACTCGCAAAGGAAAGCATTCCTGAACTTGGTACAAGGAAGTATGTCGGTAGCGGAGTATGAAGCAAAATTTGTGCGGTTAAGTCAGTATACTAAGGGGATCGTGGCTACTGATTACGAAAGGTGTGTTCAATTCGAAGATGGATTGCGGGATGAGCTGCGAGTGTTGATTGCTCCTCAAAGAGAAAGAGACTTTGCTGTTCTAGTGGAGAAGGCTCGGATAGCTGAAGAAGTTAAGAGGACTGTGAGACAGAACCAAGAAAAGAATAGGAACCGGAATAAGGAAGTTTTGGACCGTCAGCATCGTTTGTAGAGGTTCAGAAAAGACCAAGGATCGAGAAATCTGTACGTGCACCAGCATTCTTTGAGAATCGAAGTCGTCTATGTGCTCAGTGTGGGAGAGCTCACACAGGAGAATGTTGGGGTAATAGTAAAGAATGTTTCCGGTGTGGATCTAAGGCTCATTTGGTTAAGAATTGCCTTCAGACAACGAAGGTTCGTGGTTCGAACCATGGAGGAAATGGTTTCGGCCGAAGTCGTGGAACACCCGGCAGAGGTGCTGAAGGTTCGGATGCGAGACAACCAAGGATGTGATAGCGGGTAAGTTCCTTGTTTTTGGAATACTATTTATTGCTTTAGAGATAGTTCATTGTTGTATTTCTAGTGAAGTGTATGGAACCTTGGATGTGAACTTAAAGACTGTGCCTAGAAGGTAAGATAGTTTTATTAAGATCAGAGTACACAGCATAAGCGTAGTGTGATGAGTAGGATTGTTCAGCCGTTAGTTAGTAAGTAATTTCGAGGACGAAATTATTTTTAAGGAGGGTAGAACTATAACATCCTAGATTCATAATTCATGAGATAGTGGGCTCAGTGTGTGTGTTGGATGTATTCTGAGGAGTTTTAGGAACTCTAGGATATGAGGGAAAGCTTTGGAAAATAATTGGATTTTAAGTTAAAAAGGGGAGCTAGGCTAAGGTAGCCTTAAGAAAATTTGTGTTGGATTTAAGACACAAGCAATCATGTGGCAAAGTGGCTTGGGACGCTACTTTAGGGGCTTGGAAGGTTGCGTCAAAAGGGAGCTTCAGGGGGAGAAGGTTCGAGCAACGTGGGAAGCAATGGGCTTGTATTTTTGCGTCAAGAAAGGAAGTTGGGCTAGAGAGGCCTTAAGGGAAAAATTGTAGGCGTTTTTGGCATAAAACAGGCCTTGGTAAAGTGGCTACAAGGCGCTACTTAAAGGCTTGGAAATGACGCCATGTGCAGTGGGCAAGGGCCTTGGTTCGAGTCTTGTTGGCAGCAGGGAGGTGTGGTTTATTTTTACTTTTGGCGTTAAGGGGAGCTAGGTGAAAGAGGTCTTAAAAGAAATTGTGGGAGTTTATGTCACAAAGGAGCCAAAGAACAAAGTGGCTTGGGCGTTATTTGTAGCTTGACAAGAAAGAGGGCTCGAGTTCGAGTCTTGTTGATGCAGCGGTGGGATTTTATTTTGCATGTGACGTCAAGAGAAGGGGAAGGAGTTGATGACACATGGGCTTCCAAAAGATAATGATTAAGCTTATTTTTATTTTAAATTTCAGCTAAGAAGAGTAGGATAATTGTTGTTTATTTTATTTTTTTTAAATGATAGGATAAGAGATAATGTATTGGATTATTTTATTTATTAAAGTGATTAAAGAGGTAAAATGGGAGAAACTTTGGAATTTGATAGGGGGAAGGTTGGTGGCTGAATGTGGGATTCTTTGAGGCTGCCTAGTCGGTTTTGAAGCTTTCTAAAGAGGGGGTGCTGAATTTAGTTTCTCTTTTCCCATTGCTGGTGCCAATTTCCTCTTGTGCAAAAGCCATTTAGTTTCTTTCCCTTTTTGTTTGTTGATCAAAACTCCAAGAGCATTAAGGCCATTTATAATTCTTTCTTCTTCTCCTATTTGCTAGCTTGGCCGAACCTATATCCTTCTCCCAAACTTCTTCTTTTAATTGGTGTTAGCCGAATATACCTTTCTCTTGTGACCGACTTTTTCCATCAACATTTGAAGGGCTTAGTCGAACCATGTAAGTGTTTTTCCTATTATTTGTATTTTATTGGAAGCCATAGCCTAATATCCAAGTGCCCTTATTCTTATCGCAAGTCTCAAAAGCCGAGGGGATCCATTATTAAGGTAGGTAGTTGCTAATATTCGGCCAAGGGCCATTTTTTTCTAGATTTTATGTGTAAGCCGATTCTAATAGTGTTAGCAGGGATATTGAAAACTTCAAAGAGCAAGCAAACACTTCGGGGTTTAAGTAAGCTAGGTAAGTGGTTGTGATATTCGGCCATAGGCCATATTATGGGTTTAAGTGGTGACCGATTGTGTATTATGATTTTAGGGACTAATCGATGAGGTCACAGAGGCTTTGGATTCGAGATCCATTTGTGGTAAGGATGTTAAGTTGTGGATTTTATTCATTTATAGATCTCGATTAATCGGTTTAATTAAAGTGGTTGTTGATGGAGGCAAGTACCGGTCAAGAAGGAAAAGGAAGGTCCTATCCCGAAGTTTAAGAAAAGATCATCTCGGTGTTCGGGATTGGCCACGGGTATGGACCGATGTGGGGAAGCTATGAGCAGATAGCCATAGTTTCACTTAGCGATAGCGTCGGGATCGAGAGTTTAGAACTTCAAGTGATCAGGAGTGTAGTTAGCCTACCATTTTCTGGGTTTATGATTGTATGAGATATCTGTATGTGTGTTATGAATATGCTAACTAGTGTAGTGGAAATTGTGATATGGATACCCTCAAGGGGTATGTCAATAATCTGGTAAGTACCAAATATGATGAAATGTGATTATTGGTATTAATATGTGATAATATGCGAAATAACATGTACATGCATTATCATCATGGCACTATTTTATGTTGCATGTGCATGGGTGGGATATGAAAGAAGGACAGGGTGTAATTCAAGTACGTGGTTTGATGAATGGCTCTGTGCCTCATCGTGATTGATATAGGCTATGTGCCATATCGTGGTTATTGATGGCTTTGTGCTCATCGTGGTTTTGATGATAGCTTCGGCTACATCGTGGATTGACGTTGACTAAGGTCGCATTGTGGATTATTTGCGATTAAGTTCGCGTGGACGGCATTTGTTGCCTTATTAGAGTAAAAAGGGGAGGGTGATTTAATAATCCCCTGGTGTGTGGTAGGCTGGATACGGGGGTGTGTAGAGGATGGACCCTAGGCTGGGTTGGGCTTCATAATTGCATAATTTTGTATGTAAATACATATGAAAATGGGCCAAGCCCAATATGTGATATGAATAAATGTGCAAATGGGCCAAGCCCAATATGATATGTGGATTAATGTGAAAGTGGGCCAAGCCCAGTATGTGGTGTGGATTAATGTGGTAATGGGCCAAGCCCAAAGATATGGAAATATGTGGTTAATTACACTATTATATGGATGTGATATGGATATGGGCCAAGCCCAATAAGTGAAAGCATGTGAATAAGTTGTATTAATATCATTATATGGGTTAATACATGGTTTGACATGCGGGTGGAATTCAAGAGAATAATTACACACCGAGTCCATTAGACTCACCCAATTTTATCAAACCTTACGGTGATGTGCGATGCTCGGACCGGGTTGGAGTGGATACGAGGTGGCCTATCATGGAAGAAGTTGCTTTCCTTATGTTTTATAATTTATGCTTTCGATATTTTAAATATCCATTTGTTGTAATAAGGGCCTTGAAGTATTTGAATTTTGTTATGTTCAAGTTAGTTTTATAATTAAGTTAATATTTTGTAAGCTTAATTTTAAAAGCTACTTATATCCCAAAAGTCACATTAAAGTTTTGAATCCGGAAGTTTCTATACCAACTTAACTTTTACTTAGAATGTTTTAAATTACGAAAAAGTTTTTATTAAAGGCGACAAATTCTTAACGGTTTTTTTTTTCTTCCTTTAAGTAAGAATATTTGCAAAAGTTTTCCGCAGTGGTATTCCAGATTCGGTCGTATCGAATGGGCCGGGTTTGGGGTGTTACAGCTAACCTTATTGAAACATGCAAGAACCGAATATTTGAGAGCTCAACTCCCCTCTCTTTTCTTCAAGTTTCGGTGATGAAAGAAAGGAAGATGATGATACTTTCTTTCTTTTCTTATTTCTTTATTATATTAAAGTAATATCACCTTATTAAATTATTATTACATATTATTATTATAACATATATAATAATCATTTCCTATCATGATTACCAATCCACTATATTGTTTTTAGGGCAATTTGACATGCAAGACCATTCATTCAAGAAACAATTCAATTTAACCTTTCAACTAAATAAATACTACTTTTACTACTTTAACTATTTAATCCTTTCACTTAAATTAGTCACCCAAACACACAAATTAATAAATAATATTTTAACACATGCTTAACCACATAACATAGACATCACATTAATAATAAAATTAGAAAAAAAATATTTTTCTAATTCGAATTCGGGGTTTCGAAACCACCGTTCCGATTAGAGTCGTAATTGGACTGTTACAACTCTCCCCTCTTAAGGAATTTTTTGTCCCCGAAAATCTTATCGACGAATAAGTGTGGATAGTGTCCTTTCATTGATTCCTTGGTCTCCCAGGTTGCTTCCTCTACTCCATGCTTATGCCACATAACTTAAACTAACGATATCTTCTTATTTCGCAACTCTTTCTCTTCATGAGCTAAGATGCGAATTGGTTCTTCCTCATAAGTCAAATTGGGCTGAATTTCAATCTCTGATGGACTGATCACATGAGAAGGATCAGATTTATAACGACAAAGCATCGACACGTGGAAAACATTATGAATCTTGTATAACTCAGATGACAACCTCAACTTATACGCAACCGACCCGATATGCTCGATAACCTCATACGGTCCAATAATTATCGGACTTAACTTTTCTTTATGACCAAATCTAAGTATCTTTTTCCACGGTGATACTTTCAGGAATACTCGATCACCCACTTGAAACCCTATATCTCTTCGTTTCAAATCCGCGTACGATTTCTATCGATCTGATGCAGCTTTTAAATTTTCTCGAATTACTTTCACTTTTTGCTCTGTCTCTCTGATCAAATCAACCCTGTGTATCTTGCCTTTACTTAGTTCTGTCCAATACAAAGGTGTACAACATTTTTGACCGTACAATGCTTCGTAGGGTGCCATTTTAATACTTGATTGAAAACTGTTATTATACGCAAATTCAATCAAAGGCAAGTATCGTTCCCATGTACTCAACATATCCTCGAGTATTTGAATAACACGCTCGGATTGACCATCCTTCTGAGGGTGAAAAGCTCTACTAAAGTGTAACTTGGTACCCAAAGCGTCTTGCAGTTTCTTCCAAAATCACGATGTGAACCTCGGGTCTCTATCTGAAATAATAGAGACAGGTACTCCGTGTAACCGTACAATCTAAGATATGTACAACTCAGCTAGCTTATCAAGTGAGAAGTCCGTATGTACTGGAATAAAATGAGCCGATTTCGTCAATCTATCAACTATAACCCAGATTAAATCTTTCTTTCTTGGCGTTAAAGGCAAACCCGATACGAAGTCCATAGTGACTCGATCCCACTTGCACTCAGGTATCATAATCGGTTGAAGTAATCCCGATGGTACTTGATGTTCAACTTTCACTTGTTGGCATACTAAACACTTCGACACATTGTTTGAAATATCTCACTTCATATTGTGCCACCAGTAATGCTGTTTTAGGTCATTATACATCTTCGTGCTACCCGGATGAATCGACAATCTACTACTATAAGCTTCATCAAAAATTATTCGAATCAACTCAGGGTTCTTTTGTACACATATCTGATTCTGGAACTGTAGACATCCTTCAGTATCTATCTGAAAATTTGAATCCATACCCGTGCCACAATGACTCATTTTCTCTTTTTAAAACATCATCGACCTCCTGAGCTTCTCGGATCCGTTGTACAAATAATGGTCTCGCCTTTAATTCTGCAATGATCACACCATCATCAGTCATAGCTAAATTCGTATTCATCACAAGATGAGCAAATAATGATTTTCGACTAAGTGCATCAGTAACTACATTAGCCTTTCCCAGGTGATAATCAATCATGAGCTCGTAGTCTTTTAACAATTCTAACCATCGTCGCTGTCTGAAATTTAGATCTTTCTGAGTCATTAAAGACATTATACTCTTATGGTCCGAATAGAAATGGCATTTCTCACCGAATAGATAGTGACGCCATAATTTCAAAATAAACACTATAGCGGCCAACTCAAGGTCGTGCGTCGGATAATTCATCTGGTGTGGTTTCAACTGTCTCGAAGCATAGGCTACAACTTTACCCTCCTGCATCAAAACACAACCCAGTCCATTTAAAGATGCGTCACTGAAAATAACAAACTCTTTACCGAATTCTGGCTGAACGAGCACTGGAGCTTCCGTTAATAAGGTCTTCAGTTGATCAAAACTTTTCTGACACCTTTCTGACCATTCGAATTTAACATCTTTCTGTAATAGCTTTGTCATCGGTGATTCTATCATAGAAAACCCTTTCACGAAGCGTATATAATATCCGTTAAGTCTCAGTAAGCTACGAACCTCAAAAACATTTCGCGGAGGTTTCCAATCAAGTATAGCCGAAATTTTACTCAAGTATACCCGAATACCTGATGCTGAAATAACATGCCCCAAAAAGTTAACTTTTTTCAACCAAAACTCACATTTACTAAATTTTGCATACAATTGCTTGTCACGCAAGATCTATAACACTAATCTTAAATGATCAACATGTTCTGTTTCATCTCGCGAATAGATTAGTATGTCATCTATAAGTACAACCACAACCCGATCTAAATACGGTCTGGATACACGATTCATCAAATCTATGAAAGCTGCAGGGGCGTTAGTGAGCCCAAATGGCATCACCAAGAACTCATAATGACCGTATCTCGTCCGAAAAGCACTCTTCAGTATATCTAAATCTCTAACTCGTAACTGATAATATCCTGACCTCAGATCAATTTTTGAGAACATCGAGGCTCACTTAAGCTGATCAAATAAATCGTCGATACGCGACGAAGGGTATTTGTTCTTAACTGTCACTTTATTGAGCTGCCGATAATCAATGCACATCCTTAAAGTTCCGTCTTTCTTTTTCAAAAATAGAACGGGCGCACCCCAGTGAGAAAAACTCGGTCGAACAAAACCTTTATCTGACAATTCTTGCAACTGAGTCTACAATTTTTTAATTCAGTCGGTGCCATCCTATACATAGTTATCGAAATCGGGATGGTCCCAGACACTAACTCAATACCAAACTCTACTTCGCGAATGGGTGGCAATCCCGGTAACTCCTCCAGAAACACATTTGGATACTCACTGACAACCAACACAGATTCAATATTCTTTGCGATTACCCTACTATCAATCACATACGCAAGATAAGCTTCACAACCCTTTCTCAAATACTATCGAGCCAACATCGAAGATATCACCGCAGGTAGTCCATTCAAATCCGCAGACTCTATTCATACGATCTCGTTATTTTGGCATCTCAACTCAATAGTTTTTTGTCTACAATTCACTACCGCATTATGAACAGTCAACCAATCCATACCGAGAATAATGTCAAACTCATCAAAAGGTAGTAGCATTACATCCGCTAGAAAACATATGTCTCGAATCATCAAAGGGCTGTTCTTGCACACTTTATCCAGTAATACACATCGACCCAGAGGGTTTGAAACCCGAATCACAAACTCAGTAGACTCAATAGGTAGAGTCCTACTAGATACTAAAGTTTCACACATATATGCATGAGTTGAGCCAGGATCAATCAAAGCAATTACACTAGCATCAAAAATAGTGAAAATACCGATAATGACATCTGGAGATGAGACGTCCTCTCTAGCACAGATGGCGTAAGCTCTAGCCTGTGCACGGGTATCTGATCAAACAACTACATCTATAGTCCCCTTCTGTGTACCACTCCTACCTTCCCCAAAACGAGATGATTTGCCTCTAGCTGTAGTGCCACTCGGTCTCGCACTCTATGCAGTACCCTTTTCAGTGGTCTCCGGGCAATCTCTAATGAAGTGATCCTGCGAGCCACACTTATAATAAGTGCGGGAAATAGATTTACCCCAACACTCTCCAAGATGTTGTCTGCCACACTGACTGACACTCAGGTTTGCTCGATCTCTCATTGCCAACACTAGCAACTTATGTAGCCTGAGAACTCACTGGTGGTCATTCTCGCATAGAAGTCCGGTGTTAGGTTTGGATCAGCTACCATCATTCTTGAATTCTTTGTTACCATCTGCAAAAATTTACCTGCAGATCTCTTTCAGAAATTTTTAGATTCAAGCTCAGCTTTTCGTTTTTCTTTCCCCAGTTCCTCGACTTTACAAGCTCTTTCAACTAGTACAACGAACTCGTTAATCTCAAGAATTCCCACTAGAAGCTTTATGTGTTCATTTAAACCATCTTCAAACCTCCGGCACATAGCAGCCTCTGACGAAACACATTCACGAGCGTAGCAACTAAGCCGTACAAACTTACACTCGTATTTAGATACGGTCATACGACCCTGTTTAAGCTCAAAAATTCTTTGCGCTTAGAGTATATGAAGCGCTGGCTTATATACTTCTTACGAAATTCTATCTGGAAGAATTCCCATGTAACCCTCTCTTTTGGAACAACTGACACAAGTGTATTCCACCAATAATAAATAGAATTCGGTAATAATGATATGGCACACTTCAGATACTCATCAGGTGTGTAAGACAACTCGTTAAAAATACGAACAGTATTATCAAGCCAAAATTTAGCTCGCTCCGCATCATCATCATCCTCGACTCTAAATTCTTGAGCTCCGTGTTTTCTTATAGATTAACTGGGGGCTTATTTACTCTTTCGGGATTGACAATAGGGGGTACTACCGGTACTACAGGAGAAATGTTCGGATTCAGGGGTGGTTGAACAGCCGGATTGGTTCGTATGAATTGACTGAACCAGTCATTCATCATACTATAGAAGGCATGTTTAGCCCCCTCATCAGGATTACTCGTAGCTGGTCGAGATTCCTCTGGCGCGGCCTCAGGTGTGGGAGCGGGGGCCACACTCTCGACGTCATCAGCTACAACTCGCATGCACTACGTTAGTCTAAGAATCGACTAAATCGTAGCTCTGATACCAATCAAATGAAACACCCCTAACCCGTATCCGTCACCGAATTAGGGTTATGAGGCATTACTCGACCCCAACACTAAACAATGCACTTTTATAAAGGTTACTACTTTAGTAAGGTATACTAATTCATGCTATCAAAAGTAAACACGTATCTCTCATCTCATATCAACACATTAACTTACATCTCACAATTAAAATCATTAACAACTAGTAACTAATTATTCTTTGGATTATTCAAAATCAAAGATTTAATAACCATATGGTAATTGTTATTTCACTCCATTTCTATAATCAACCTTGCATTCAATCATATACCCTTTTTGGAACGTATACATCACTATCAATTTCATAATTTTCTCATTTCATTGTTACCTAAGATTATACCATTTGCCAATATATTTATTCCGTATTAGAGCATATCATAAACATAAAGATCAACCGATTCATCTATTCCCATAATTACTCATTCTATTCGGCAATGACCATTGCATACATATATATATAACATCATATTCACACCTTAGCACTCATATCCCATAACCGAATATACTTTAGCAATCAATATAAACTTAGACTTCAAACAAGATCAACTCATAACCATGTAACAGCCCGATTTAGGGCCTAGTCGGGATAGTGGTGCGAGGCCACGAACCCAAGGTGAAATTATGAGTTTTTCAAGTTTATGTCGTGTTTTCACGTTAGTATGAAAGTTTTTAAAGTAATTTTATTAAGTTGAGGTCAATTGGTCCAAAAAGGACTAAATTGCAAAAGTTGCAATATATGAGTTTCTAGAAGCTTTTTGCATGAAATAGCTTTAGAATTATAATTATGAGCCCTTAAATAGCAATTTGCCCAAAATTTATTTTTTGGACAAAATTGGCCTTAAGAGACTATTATGGAAATTTTTAAGAGGAAGGGCATTTTGGTCACTTGGCCTCATTAGTGATTAAAATAGGATAAAGATGAGAAATATTTGGTCATCTTCTTCCTTGTTGCTACCGAAAATTGAGGGACACCATAGCTAGGGTTCTTCATTTTTCAAGCTCATAGTAAGTTCATCTTAGCCCTGCTTTTAATATTCTTCGTATTTTGAAGTTTCAGATTATGAATTAGCTAATTTTAGCTATAAATGAGCTAAGATGCATGTCCAAAATCTACCCTTGAATGACATGCTTGTTAAATGATGTTTTATGGAAGTTTAAGAGAGTTTGATGTTAGATAAATATCTTTTCCTTAATGAATTTCATGAAAAATGGTAGTAGGGACCATTTTGTAACAGTTATAAAATTGGTCATACCTACTAGAAATAGTGAGAATTGATGATTGTTATAGGAGAGAAAATGATTCAGTTGAGCATGACGTTTAAGAAAGTTGCATGAAAATCATTTTACGAGAATTTGGGCAAAAGTGCAAATATTAGAAAGTGTAGGGGCAAAATAGTAATTTTATCAAAGTATGGGTTATGAGTCAATTTACTCAATATGGTTATTAAATGATCTATTTATGATTATAGATCAAGAAAAACGAAGCCTGGATCAAAATCGAGGCAAGAACAAAGTCGAGGACTAAATTGCACATCTACATACATTTTGTATATTGAGGTAAGTTTGTATGATTTCTAAGCTTTATGATTATTATCATTAAATTACTTAAAATAATGTACAATAATTGTATGAAATGATCATGTTATGTTTAAGCAAGAAATCATGATGATAAGTACGAGCCAGTCTCGATGGGAGATGAATTTCCCAGGATACTCGATCTACCACGCAAGTTATCATGTAAGTCCAAGGCAAGCTTGGCATTGATCAAGTTAGCAAGCAAGTTATCATGTAAGTCCAATGCAAGCTTAGCATTGATCAAGATATCATGTAAGTCCAAGGCAAGCTTGGCATTGATCAAGTTAGCAAGCAAGTTATCATGTAAGTTCAAGGACTCAAGCTTGGCATTGAGTATGTTATCAAGAGCAAGACTTCATATAAGTCCATGTCAAGACATGGCCTTGAAACCAAGATGAGATAACCCATGTAAGACCATGTCTAGGATATGGCTTTGGCATTATATTATGTGGGAAGAGATTTAGTATCCTCGATTATTCACAAAAATTCATCGGGCAAATGAGTAAGCTAAAAGAAGATAGCAAGAAAGCTAAGAAAGTAAAGTTAGTATCAAGATGAAGTTAGATGAAGTTGAGTATTATTCATGCTGTGAATGAGAAAGTTGATATCAGGATTATTGTTATCATAGTATACTGATCAATGTGATCATGTGATACAGGTATCATGGTTACCTTATAAGTATGATAATAGTAAGTGCCATGAGACATGTAAGAATCTATATGAGTAAGTAAGCTTTAGCTGAAATTCATGATACCATTGTTTATGTGAAATGGTTTATATTAAGCAATGATGATGCTAAGAGTTGTTACATGCAAACTTACTAAGCTATATGCTTACGTTATGATTCTTTCTTTCTATGCAGTCCCGCCAAGCTAACTCGTGGATCATTAAAGTTGGAGCTCGCAACACACTATCAACTCTTATTTTGGCATAGCCAAGTTACTTTACTAAGTATGGCATGTATAGGAAACATTCATTTTTGTGAACATGTTTTAAGAAGGGCCTTTGTAAAGGCTATCAAGTTTATTATTCTTTTGTATATGGCTAAGTGATTGGCCAAAATTGATTAAGCATGTATGTTTATTGAGGTCAATGAAGCATATAGTATTATTCATAAAATTGGGTTGTTATTGCATCGTTGAATTTTGTGTGGTTATGATCTTCATTTCAGGGTGCCTAACGGCTTGGTAAATAGTCTATAAGTGCCCACACGGTTTGACACACGGGCGTGTGTCAAGACCGTGTTAACCCTGCACCTTAGTATTATTAATCAGAATAAGCCACGGGCAAATCCCACTGCCGTGTGTGTGTGCCATGTAAGACACACGATTTGGACATGGGCATGTTCCCAGACCGTGTTGATTTAGTCAGTATATCAAGGATTAGCACACGGTCTAAGCCCATGGGCGTGTCATGGCCGTGTGAAATTAGTCAGTAACCTCCCACGGTTGGTAGACACGGGTGTGTCTAAGCCGTGTGGAAATAGTTAGTAGCCCTACATAGTTTGAGGGCATAGGCGTGCTTAAGGGCACGGGCGTGTGAACCCTACTTCAAAAATGAGTTATTTGATTTTAATTCTGAAAGTTTTTGACATGAGTTAAAGGCCTCGTAGGCCCTTGTTATATGTGTTGACTAAGAGAGTGAAGTTTTTAAGTTGGAACAAAATTTTATAGCCCGTAAGTACATGTTTCAGTGAGTTCAAGCATAGTAATGTCTCGTGTCTAGACCCAGTATCGATCTTGGGTGCGAGGTGTTACATTTAGTGGTATCAGAGCTACGATTTAGTCGGTTCTAGGACTAACGTAGCATGAGCATGAGTCTAGCTATACATGCCATATGTAAGAATGCTTTTATAATGATAGTGTGACGACTCCTGACGACTTAAATTATGTTTATAATATAGTAAATGGATCCCGAAAGAGCTAAGGCAGATGATGTAGAAAGTAACGCACTAGCTCTCGCAGAAGGGACAGTGCCGTATGAGAATAAGAATAGACCCACTACGGTGAGTCAAGAAAGAGGAGGAGAGGAGGCTAGAGAAGCCTTCCTCCATATGATGGATGTCTGGTACACAGAGTTCGTTCGAGTGAACCCAAATGTACAACCCCTTCCACCCCCGCCTATTCCACAACCTACTCCAGTAGCCCCTCATGTAGTAGAGGTGGTAAGAGGAGGTAAACCTCCAATTGATAGGATCAGAAGCATGGGGTAGAAGAATTTCGAGCTAGAAAAGATGATGATCCAGAAAGAGCTGAGTTCTGGTTAGAAAATACCATCAGAGTATTTAACGAACTATCCTGCACTCCTGATGAATGCATGAAGTGTGTAGTCTCTCTGTTAAGAGATTCTGTTTACCAATGGTGGAACACCCTTGTGTCGGTGGTACCAAGGGAAAGGATCTCATGGGAATTCTTCCAAGAAGAGTTTAAGAAAAAGTATATCAGCCAAAGGTTTGTAGACCAGAAGAGGAAAGAATTTCTAGAGCTGAAGCAAGGCAAGATGTCAGTAACTGATTATGAGCGAGAGTTCGTATGACTCAGCAAGTACACTCGCGAATGTGTGTCCACTGAGGCTATTATGAGTAAAAGGTTTGAAGATGGTTTAAATAAGGACATTAAGCTGGTTGTTGCTATCCTCGAATTAAAAAAATTCGTTGTGCTAGTGGAAAGGGCTTGCAAAGCCGAAGAACTAGTAAAAGAGAAGAAGAAATTTGAAATGGAGTCTCGCGATTCTAGAAAGAGACAGTGGAACAAGTCGTTCCAATCGTCATCCAAGAAGTCAAGAAATTTTTCTACTCGAACAGCTAGTTCCACTGGATTTTCAAGAAAAGACAAGAGTAAACAGTATTTGGGAAATAAAGCACAGACGACTTCAGTTGCAAGTGTTGGGAATTTTAGACCTGACAGACCTGAATGTCCACAATGTGACAGACGCCATTTGAGAGAATGCTGAGCACATGAAAATGCATGTTTTAGATATGGTTCCCAAGACCATTTCATAAAGGATTGTCCAGAGATGACTAAAGAAGAGAGAATTCAGAACCCAAGATCTGGGAGTATGGTCAGAGGGAGACCGCAGAGGAACCCGAGAAGTGGGGCAAGTGGAAGAGGTAACCCCGAGAGCAAAGCCGTGAGACCCGAGGCGAGGAGCGCTGAAGGACTTATGCCATTCACACTCGTGAAGAGGCATCTTCCCCTGATGTTATTACGGGTACCTTTTCTCTTTACAATACCAAAGTTATTGCTTTAATAGACCCCGGATCCACACACTCTTACATTTGCATGAAATTAGTACCCTGTTTGGGTGTGCCTATAGATACCATAGAATTTGTGATTAATCTAATCTTTTAAGCAAGAGTATGTTAGTTGATAAAGTTTGTAAAGATTTTCCATTAATGATTAGAGGTCATTGCTTTAAAGTAAATCTTATGTTGTTACCATTTGATGAATTCGACCTCATTCTTGGTATGGACTGGTTGACTACTCATAAAGTAATTGTAAATTGTGGAAAGAAATACATTGAGATGAGATGTGAGAATGAGGATACTCTTCATGTAGAATCAGATGAGCAAGGTAGATCATCGATAATAATTTCTCATATGATGACGCAGAGATATCTAAGAAAAGGCTATGAGGCATTTTTGGCCTTTGTATTGAATGATAAAGAGACAGAGTTAAAGATTGAACCAGTGCCGATAGTATGTGAGTATGTGGATGTTTTTCCTGAGGAATTACCAGGATTACCACCAGTTAGAGAAGTTGAGTTCAGCATTAAGCTAACTCTCGGTACTGTACCAATATCCATTACTCCTTATAGAATGGCTCCAACAGAGTTGAAAGAGTTGAAGTTACAGTTGCAAGAGTTGACAGACAAAGGCTTTGCAAGATCAAGTTGTTCACCATGGGGCGCTCTGGTTTTGTTTGTGAAAAAGAAAGATGGCACCATGAGATTATGCATTGATTACCGTCAGCATAATAAAGTGATAGTAAAGAACAAGTATCCATTGCCTAGGATCGACAATTTGTTTGATCAATTGAGAGGAGCGACTGTATTCTCCAAAATAGACTTGAGATCAGGGTACTACCAGTTGAGAGTGAAGGATTCAGATGTATCCAAGACTGCCTTTCGAACAAGATATGGGCATTATGAATTTTTAGTCATGCCCTTTGGGTTAACCAATGCTCTTGCGGTATTCATGGACTTAATGAACCACATTTTTAGACCATACCTTGACAAGTTTGTAGTCGTTTTTATTAATGACATACTAATTTATTCCCGAGACGAGAATGAACATGCTGATCATCTACGGATAGTTTTACAGACTCTTCGAGAAAATCAGTTGTATGCCAAATTCAGTAAAAGTGAGTTTTGGCTCAAGGAAGTAGGATTCCTGGGACATATTGTCTCGAGAGATGGAGTCCGAGTAGATCCAAGTAAGATCTCAACTATAATAGACTGGAAACCACCGAAGAACATCACTGAGATTAGAAGTTTTATGGGCCTAGCCGACTACTATAGACTATTTGTCAAGGGGTTTTCTATGATTGCAACCCCGATGACTAAGTTGTTATAGAAGAACGTAAAGTTTGAGTGGTCAGAAAGATGCCAACAAAGTTTTGAGAAGTTGAAAGCAATGCTGACAGAAGCTCCAGTCTTAGTACAACCCGAATCAGGGAAAGAATTTGTAGTCTCGGTGATGCATCCTTAAATGGATTGGGTACGTGTACTCATGCAAGAAGGCAAAGTGATTACTTATGCCTCAAGATAGTTAAAACCTCATGAGAAGAATTATCCGACGCATGACCTAGAATTGGCCGCCATAGTTTTCGCATTGAAGATCTGGAGACACCATTTATACAGTGAACGATGTCGAATTTTCACCGATCACAAAAGTTTGAAATACTTGATGACGCAGAAAAAGTTGAACTTAAGACAAAGAAGATGGTTAGAGTTGATAAAAGACTATGAGTTGGTTATCGACTACCATCCAGGAAAGGCAAATGTAGTCGCCAATGCTTTGAGCAGGAAGTCTCTATTTATTTTAAGAGCATTGAATTCAAGGATATCCTTATCCGATAATGGCTCCATTTTAGCTGAGTTAAGAGCTAAACCAATGTTTCTTCAAGAGATCTTTGAAGCTTAGAAAGAAGATAGTAAGTTGCAAGTTAAGAGAGCTCAGTGCGAGTCAGGTGCTGAATCCAACTTTCATATTAATTTTGATGGATATTTAATGTTTAGAGATAGATTTTGTGTGCCAAGAAAAGAAGAGCTTATACAGAGAATTTTGTATGAAGCACATAACGGGTGTTTATCTGTACATCCGGGTAGCACCAAGATTATAATGATCTAAAGCAATAGTATTGGTGGCCGAAAATGAAGAAAGACATTTCAGAATTTGTTTCCAAGTGCATGATTTGTCAGCACGTAAAAGTTGAGCACCAAGTACCTTCGGGTTTGCTTCAGCCCATCTTGGTCCCCGAGTGGAAATGGCACCATAAATTTCGTAACGAGTTTACCGTTGTCTTCGAGCAAGAAAGATGCTGTTTGGGTAGTGGTTGATAGACTTAAGAAGTCAGCCCACTTTATACCTGTACGAGTGGATTACTCCCTAGACAAGTTGGCAAACTTGTATGTTTCAGAAATAGTAAGACTTCACAAAGTTCCCTTATCGATCATATCGGATAGAGATCCAAGATTCCAATCCAGATTCTAGAAGAAGCTGCAAGAAGCTTTGGGTACAAAATTGAGTTTTAGCACATTTTTCAAACCTCAAACCGACGGTCGATCGATGAAAGGTTAATTAAAGTACTCGAGGACATGCTCAGATGTTGTGTTTTGGAATTCCAAGGCAGTTGGGAAAAGTTTCTCCTATTGGTAGAATTCGCCTATAATAATAGCTTTCGTTCGAGCTTAAAGATGGTGCCTTATGAGGCCCTATATAGGTGTAAGTGCAGAACTCCTTTGTTTTGGACTGAACTTAAAGAGAACCAAATTCACGGGGTTGATTTTGTTAAAGAAGCTAAAGAAAAAGTGAAAGTGATTCGAGAATGTTTAAAAGCTGCCTCAGACAGACAGAAATCCTATTCGGATTTAAAGAGAAAAGAGATTGAGTACCAAGTTAGGGATAAAGTCTTTTTGAAAGTATCACCATGGAGAAAAGTTCTCAGATTTGGCCGTAAAGACAAATTAAGTCCACGTTTTATTGGACCCTACGAGATTACTGAGAGAGTTGGACCTATAGCTTACCGTTTGGCTTTGCCCTCTGAATTAGAGAAGATACATGACGTGTTTCATATGTCAATGTTTCGATGCTACAGATCAGACCCTCCGCATGTAATTACCTCTTCAGAAATAGAGATTCATCCGGACATGACTTATAGTGAAGAACCAGTCAAGATTTTGGCTCGGGAGGTTAAGCAACTAAGAAATAAGAGTATTGCCTTAGTAAAGGTATTGTGGCAAAGGCACAGAATCGAAGAAGCTACATGGGAATCAGAAGAGAGTATGAGAAATCAGTATCCAAACCTTTTTGCTGGTAAGATTTTCGAAGATGAAAATCCCTAAGGGGGGAGAATTGTAACAGCCCGATTTAGGGCCTAGTCAGGATAGTGGTGCGAGGCCACGAACCCGAGGTGAAATTATGAGTTTTTGAAGTTTATGTCGTGTTTGCACGTTAGTATGAAAGTTTTGTAAAGTAATTTTATTAAGTTGAGGTCAATTGGTCCAAAAAGGACTAAATTACAAAAGTTGCAATATATGAGTTTCTAGAAGCTTTTTGTATGAAATAGCTTTAGAATTATAATTATGAGCCCTTAAATAGCAATTTTCCCAAAATTTAATTTTTGGACAAAATTGGCCTTAAGAGACTATTATGGAAATTTTTAAGAGGAAGGGCGTTTTGGTCATTTGGCCTCATTAGTGATTAAAATAGGATAATGATGAGAAAAATTCACTCATCTTCTTCCTTGTTGCTTCAAGCTCATAGTAAGTTCATCTTAGCCCCGTTTTTAATATTCTTCGTATTTTTGAAGTTCCCGTATTATGAATTAACTAATTTTAGCTATAAAATGAGCTAAGATGCATGTCCAAAAATCTACCCTTGAATGACTTGCTTGTTAAATGATGTTTTATGGAAGTTTAAGAGAGTTTGATGTTAGATAAACATCTTTTCCTTAATGAATTTCATGAAAAATAGTAGTAGGGACCATTTTGTAATAGTTATAAAATTGGTCATACCTACTAGAAATAGTGAGAATTGATGATTGTTATAGAAGAGAAAATGATTCAGTTGAGCATGATGTTTAAGAAAGTTGCATGAAAATCATTTTACGAGAATTTGGGCAAAAGTGCAAATATTAGAAAGTGTAGGGGCAAAATAGTAATTTTGCCAAAGTATGAGTTATGAGTCAATTTAGTCAATATGGTTATTAAATGATCTATTTATGATTATAGATCAAGAAAAATGAAGCCCAAATCGAAACTAAGGCAAGAAAAAAGTTGAGGACTAAATTGCACTCTACCTACATTTTGTATATTGAGGTAAGTTTGTATGATTTCTAAGCTTTATGATTATTATCATTAAATTGCTTAACATAATGTACAATAATTTTATGAAATGATCATGTTATGTTCAAGCAAGAAATCATGATGATAAGTACGAGCCGATCCAGATGGGAGATGAATTTCTCAAGATATCGATCTACCTACAAGTTATCATGTAAGTCCAAGGCAAGCTTGGCATTGATCAAGATATCATGTAAGTCCAAGGCAAGCTTGGCATTGATCAAGTTAGCAAGCAAGTTATCATGTAAGTCCAAGGCAAGCTTGGCATTGATCAAGATATCATGTAAGTCCAAGGCAAGCTTGGCATTGATCAAGTTAGCAAGCAAGTTATCATGTAATTCCAAGGCAAGCTTGGCATTGATCAAGATATCATGTAAGTCCAACGCATGCTTGGCATTGATCAATTTAGCAAGCAAGTTATCATGTAAGTTCAAGGACTCAAGCTTGGCATTGAGTATGTTATCAAGAGCAAGACTTCATATAAGTCCATGTCAAGACATGGCCTTGAAACCAAGATGAGATAACCCATGTAAGACCATGTCTAGGATATGGCTTTGGCATCATATTATGTGGGAAGAGATTTAGTATCCTCGGTTATTCATAGAAATTCATCGGGCAAATGAGTAAGCTAAAAGAAGATAGCAAGAAAGCTAAGAAAGTAAAGTTAGTATCAAGATGAAGTTAGATGAAGTTGAGTATTATTCATATTGTGAATGAGAAAGTTGATATCAGGATTATTGTTATCATAGTATACTGATCAATGTGATCAAGTGATACAGGTATCATGGTTACCTTACAAGTATGATAATAGTAAGTGTCATGAGACATGTAAGAATCTATATGAGTAAGTAAGCTTTAGCTGAATTTCATGATACCATTGTTTATGTGAAATGGTTTATATTAAGCAATGATGATGCTAAGAGTTGTTACATGCAAACTTACTAAGCTATATGCTTACGTTATGATTCTTTCGTTCTATGCAGTCCGGCCAAGCTAACTCATGGATCATTAAATCGGAGCTCGCAACACACTATCAACTCTTATTTTGGTATAGCCAAGTTACTTTACTAAGTATGGCATCTATAGGAAACATTCATTTTGTGAACATGTTTTAAGAAGGGCCTTTGTAAAGGCTATCAAGTTTATTATTCTTTTGTATATGGCTAAGTGATTGGCCAAAATTGATTAAGCATGTATGTTTATTGAGATCAATGAAGCATGTAGTATTATTCATAAAATTGGGTTGTTATTGCATCGTTGAATTGTGTATGGTTATGATCTTCATTTCAGGGTGCCTAACGGCTTGGTAAATAGCCTGTAAGTACCCACACGATTTGACACACGGCGTGTGTCAAGACCGTGTTAACCCTGCACCTTAGTATTATTAATTAGAATAGGCCACGGGCAAATCCCACGGCCGTGTGTGTGTGCCGTGTAAGACACACGATTTGGACATGGGCGTGTTCCCAGACCGTGTTGATTTAGTCAGTATATCAAGGATTAGCACATGGTCTAAGCCCACGGGCATGTCATGGCCGTGCAAAATTAGTCAGTAACCTCCCACGGTTGGTAGACACGGACGTGTCTAAGCCGTGGAAATAGTCGATAACCCTACGGTTTGAGGGCATAGGCGCTTAAGAAGCGCAGGCGTGTGAACCATGCTTCAAAAATGAGTTATTTGATTTTAATTCCGAAAGTTTTCTGACATGAGTTAAAGGCCTCGTAGGCCCTTGTTATATGTGTTGACTAAGAAAGTGAAGTTTTTAAGTTGGAACAAAATTTTATAGCCCGTAAATACATGTTTAAGTGAGTTCAAGCATAGTAATGTCTCATATCCAGACCCAGTATCGGTCTTGGGTGCGGGGTGTTACAAACCAAGTATTTTATTATATATTTTATCAAGGTATAAAATTACCCTAAATACTTACCACAAAACCATACATATTTATGCATTATTATCAAGACCTAATAAGCATAAACATATACATTTTATCATGCATAACAAGTCAACCCAAACAAAATATGATAGTCATTTTCGCATGGCATAAGTTTATATACATATTTACAGGACTTTCAAACACAACCCAAAAGACTTGATCTATACATGCCATAAGTTTCAAAAGAGAATTATCTTATAGAATACCAAAATAGGTGATAGTATGATGAGCTTCCAAGATGATCCCCAAGCGCGAGCCAAGCTCCAAAAGAAAACTACAAATGCAAAACAACTGAAACAAAGTAAGCTTCCAAAGCTTAGTAAGTTTAAGCAATTTATACTCATATAAATTCACATGAACTTATTCGAGATGTTGAAACCTACTTATTATTGACATCCATACCGAATATACCAAACCATTAAAAGTTGAATTTATATCCACATCATATACTTATGATAACTTTCATATACCAAAATCACATAATAATAAATTTCTAACCTACTTGCCATATACTTACCAAATCTTCTACTTACGATTCAAGCTACCAAAAGTCTCAAATTAATAGGTATAATATACATACCTCTAGTTTACTTACCCATCCAACTTAACCGTTCGTACCTAACATGTGATAATACACTCGTACATTTCTGAATACATAATATCATTAATACTAGATATTATTTAACGAACCTCATACTTACACACTTGTTAATAAGACTTAGTAACGTATCGCTCACATAGAGCCGTTACTTAATACTTCTCATAACGTATCGGTCACATAGAGCCGTTACTTTAATACTTCTCGTAACGTATCGCTCACATAGTCAAGTTACATTTAATACTTCTCGTAATGTATCGCTCACATAGAGTCAAGTTACTTTAATACTTCTCGTAACGTATCACTCACATAAAGCCGTTACTTAATACTTCTCGTAACGTATCGCTCACATAAAGCCGTTAACTGATTTCACACACACATAGTGCCATGTTCCTTTCAAAATTTCCACCTCATTCTCATAAACATAGATTATCACATCTAAGCTAAGATATAAAACATCATAGATATAAATGAACGATTCCATCTATCCTTCCCATGAAGACATACCATATTCGGTTTTAGAAGGCAATTATATACTCTCATCAATTCAATACCATAATCATATATTACCATTCTATAATTAATCATATCTCAATCATACTTCATTTATTCAAAGCTAACAAGAAATACTAAACTCATATTCGGCTACCACATGAATATATATATATATATATATTTTTGCTGCAATTTTGTATTCAACAATTTACCAACAAATATATTTATCTTTACTTAACAATTGTACTTCATGTAATCAATTTCAATTTAACCAAATTGCTTAAAACTTACCTCGATAGTTGTCAAATTAAGCTTCCCAGCTACTCGTTTAATTTTGTTTTTCCCGATCCAAAACCTTTTCCTTTTGTACTTGATCTAAACAATTCAATTTGAACTCATTTAAACTCATAGTCATTCAATTTAATCCAAAAACTCATAATTACAACATTTACCATTTTACCCCTAGTATTTAAAGATTTTTATAATTTAGTCCTTCAAGCATAAAATACAATTTACATTATTTTTGAGCTCATTTCACTAGGGTCGAATATCCTTCTAACTTATTAACATACAAACTACTTATTAAGCATTTTTAACTCTTCAACTATTTAATCCTTGCAACTAAATCCCTAGTACTCAATTTAATCAAAATTTCTCATTCAAAACATGTTGATTTATAACCTATCCTTAATATTCTACCATTTAACATTTCAACCTATGAACATCCATCAATGGCTGAATACTCATCATGCTTCAATTTCAACAATTTCAGCATGGGTTCAATAAAACTCAAGGAAATAGACTCAAAAATGCAAAAACTTTCAAAAATCAAATTAAAATGCTAACCTTATTGAAACATGCAAGAACCGAATATTTGAGAGCTCAACTCCCCTCTCTTTTCTTCAAGTTTCAGTGATGAAAGAAAGGAAGATGATGATACTTTCTTTCTTTTCTTATTTCTTTATTATATTAAAGTAATATCACCTTATTAAATTGTTATTACATATTATTATTATAACATATATAATAATCATTTCCTATCATGATTACCGTCCACTATCTTGTTTTTAGGTAATTTGACATGCAAGACCATTCATTCAAGAAACAATTCAATTTAACCCTTCAACTAAATAAATACTACTTTTACTACTTTAACTATTTAATCCTTTCACTTAAATTAGTCACCCAAACACACAAATTAATAAATAGTATTTTAACACATGCTTAACCACATAACATAGACATCACATTAATAATAAAATTAGAAAAAAATATTTTTCTAATTCGAATTCGGGGTTCCGAAACCACCGTTCGATTAGAGTCATAATTGGGCTGTTACATTCTATACTTAGAAAAGCATGACCCATCAAATGAGTGCTGCAGGAGAGGATGTGTTGGCAAGTGGGGGCAAGGACTAATATCTAAATTTGGGAGGATATGTGGTTACCGAGATTTCTGGATTTCAAAGTTCACAACAGTGATAGGATTAGTGATCTGAATACAATCTCAGAACTAATCAATAGAGAACAAATATGCTAGAGGAGAGATCTAATTACCTGAAATTTTTCCTCAGAAAAAGTTGAGCGCATCCTTTGTATTCTACTATCCCAGCACACCTAGGAAGATAGGTTGGTCTAGAGGGATGAGACAACCGGTGAGTACACTGTGAGGAGTGGTTACAAGAGATTATTATAGTGAGAGGATACATCTGAGCCTAGACATTACAATAACAATTACACCACTTTCTACAAAAAACTATGATAGATAGATTTTCCATAAAAATCAAGATTACAATGTGGAGGCTATTTAACAACTACATTCTAATGTATGGTAATCTCCACTATAGAAGGCTTCGAAGGTCATCAGTTTGTCCTCGGTGCTTAGATGGAACTAAAATGACAAAACATGTTTTCTGTAACTATCTTACTTTAAAATAAATATGGCATCGATTATTTGGAAACTGCAAATAGATCAAGATCACAGATCTGTTACAAGTGCCTACATTACGGACTCGAAGGAGATGAGTAAGAAGTTTGACATGTATTATTTTGAACATGAATTGAGGAAAGCAAATACCTTAGCACATATCATTTCTATAGAAGGGATGAAAAGAGGAGAAAACACTTATCCGGAACGAAGGGTCCCTGATTTTGTGGTAGCAGAAACGGAGCATGATAGAAGACGATGAGGAGAGCCAAGTCGAGAAACCGAGATGCTGGAAGACCTGCGATGAAAATTGTGAAATCTTGATTTTGACTGTCTTTAATTTTTGGCTTTCTTGTTGGAAAAGACGATAGGTTTTCTGAATGGGTTTTTGGTTCTGAAATGTCTTTTGTAAAATTGGGGGGGAACCTATCTTTTAGGCTGGACTGTTTGGCTTCCCTAAGAGCCACATATTTGTGTCAGAAATTTTAATGTTTTTTACATGCTTTTCAAATTAATAAATGAGTCCAACTAATTCTCCAAAAAAAAAAAAACATGTGAACATGATTTTTGGGCAATTTACATAAAAATACCAAAAAAATAATAAATTTACAGAAAAGGGTCGAAATCTGGAATATTTATGGAGAAAGCGCCATTTCCCCACAAAACGCGTCAATGTCGTGTGTTTTGGGGAAAGAAAAAGCGCATTAGGAGTGCTTTACGCCACATCGAGAAAGCTGGCGACGAGGACGCGCTTGTCGATATGGCGTAAAGCGCCCCTAAGCGCTTTCTCCTCCTTTCCTTTTGATTTTCAACTATTTTTAGTGTTAGGGTATGAAATTTTAAGGTTTCAGGGCTAGGGTTTATGATTTTTTAGGGTCGTTAGATTTAAGGTTATTAGGGGAAAATTAATGGAGTAGATTATAAGGTTAATTAGGGTTTAGTAAAAATATGTTTAGGGTTTTGGGCAAAATATAATAGAAAAATAAAAATTATTTAAATTTTTTTAACAGTTGTATCTGAAAAATAATTTTGAGAAGACGTTTCTGAATAAATAGTGCCAAAAATGCTTCAAGCAGGATGCACTGTCAGGAAGGGTACTGAAAAGAGCTCCTACGTGGACGCTCTTTTGCTACAATAGTCTCTGGTAAAATAATTTTGAGAAGAAGTTTCTGAACAAATAGTGCCCAAAACGCTTCAAGCAGGATGCACTGTCAGGAAGGGTACTGAAAAGAGCTCCCACGTGGACACTCTTTTGCTATAGTAGTCTCCGGTAAAATAATTTTGAGAAGACGTTTCTGAACAAATAGTGTCGAAAACACTTTAAGCAGGATGCACTGTCAGGAAGGGTACTAAAAAGAGCTCCCGGTAAAATAATTTTGAGAAGACGTTTCTGAATAAATAGTGCTGAAAACACTTCAAGCAGGATGCACTGTCAGTAAGGGTACTGAAAAGAGCTCCCACGTGGACGCTCTTTTGCTACAGTAGTCTCCGGTAAAATAATTTTGAGAAGACGTTTCTAAACAAATAGTGCCCAAAATGCTTCAAGTAGGATGCATTGTCAGGAAGGGTACTGAAAAGAGCTTCCACATGGACGCTCTTTTGCTACAGTAGTCTGTGGCAATCCTTAGACTATAAATCAGCCAAGTTTCATGCTCAGGTTGCATAACATAAATTGAGGCAAAAGAAAAATAGAAACTGAAAATGAGTGAACGTATTAATTCTGTTATTTACTACGATGGTGAGGTTTGTGACACCGAAAATGGTGTTATTTTTTATCGGAGAACACAAATGACTGGTTTTAATCGAAACATAGATTTGTTAGAACTTCACAAAAGAATTAGGCGTAAAATCTTCGGAACAGTGCCCATGAAAGTTCAGTCTATTAAGTATAGATATTGCGCTTCGGTTGATCCGGTGAGATATGAATCATTCGAAATCAAAGGTCCTCGGAGCTTTAAGGCAATGGTGGAGACTCATCTTGCCAGTGGATCACCCTATCTTGAGGTATATGTACAATTTTCATCGTCAAGTGATCTTTATTCGACCTCAACATCTACTTCTGTTTGAAGGGAATACACGACCCCAAGCCGACACTCTGTTAGTGGGAGGCGAAAGTGTCTGTGTTTAGTAGTATGGAAAACATAACCCCTACACGACACTCGGTTGGTGGATGGGACATGCATATCCTTCTTTCGAAGGTCGATGATAGAAATACGTATTGGGGAACGTCATCAACTTCTAGTGGTTGGAAATCCACATATGATTGGGAACGTTACGAAAGATGTTTAAGGAGGGATAATGTACTCCTCACAACATCCACCGGCGAGGGGTCCTCATTCGTTGTAGATTATGGTGCATCGGATGATGAGTCCGATGTGGATCCACCTCGAGAGCGGGCCTGATGGTGTAGAAGTTGGATTATTTTCTGAATCGAAGTCAGTTCCAACAGTACCTGAAGATTTTGAAGGCGGTTCAGATGAAGAAGAAAAAGATCTATTATTCAGGGCGTACTCGCCTCCAGTCCACATGCATAATGTCGATCTATCTCAAGACGATGCATTGGAGTTTCCTGAATTACCACACCGGACGCGTGACTGTACAAGTTCGTCGTTGGATTCGGGTGAATTAGAAGTTGGTAACGAGTTTTCCAACAATGATGCTTTTCTTTATGCATTGAAACAATACAGCATCAAGAATGGCGTTAACTACCACATGGTTAAATCCAAGCTCGATAAGTACGAGGCGAAGTGTGCAGTGCAAGAGGCACATGTTCATGGAAAATCATGGCCTCGTTGAGGAAAAGAACTGGCTTGTGGGAGATCAAAAAGTACAAAGGTCCACATACATGTCTTGCCGATACAGTATCACTATGTGTTCAATGTTTTTTAATAATACTAATATTACCTAATGTTGCATTATTTAACGTACTTCGTTGACAGGTGTTACACAAGATCATCCGAAGATGGATTCAAAGATGTTGGCTGACTTAATAATACCGACTTTGAAAGTCGATCCCAAGACTACAGTGTCGGCCTTAATTGGCAATATTCGTAGCCAGTTGGGGTACACGTCCTCTTAAGGAAGACTTGGATAGCCAAGCAAAAGTCATTGGAAAAGTTGCATGGTTGGTGGGACGCTTCATATAATAAAGTGTGGCAGTGATGTCAGGTGCTGGAGAGATATGTCCTAGGTAGCATAACAAACATTGAAATGGAATCGGCGTACTACAACAATTGTTTGCTCCGTGGATGCGCAGTGTTCAAGCATCTTTTCTGGACATTTAAGCAATGCTGAGATGCATTTATATACTGCAAGCCATTGGTACAAATTGACGGTACCTTTATGTATGGTAGATATACGCATCAGCTATTGCTAGCTGTGGCACAAGACGGCAGTGAGAGAATCCTTCCGATTGCGTTTGCAATAACACCGGGAGAGTCAGTTGATGATTGGGATTTCTTCCTATCTAGGTGAAGGAGGCATGTCTGTCCCCAACCTGATATCTACGTTATATCGGATCGGGGTCCTGGAATACTAGCCGTAATAGAGCGATAGGGAAGCCTGTGGCATCGCACACACCATCGATATTGCCTAAGGCATGTTTCATCCAACTACCATGGGCAACATCGATCTACTAGTCAACGACAGCAAGTGACCAATATGGGTATGTAATATCTATTAATATAATTTCGTTTGTAATATCAAATTTATTCTTAATTGAAGAGTGGTATGTAATATTCGCTATCAACTTATATTGGTAGGGTACGAGATCAATAAGGACCGTTTTCACGAGATGTTGGCCAGTTTGCGATCATTAACGAAGAAGGCGCAAACTACCTATGCAATATTCCTTTCAAGTAGTGGACACAAGCATACGACGACTGCCTATGATATGGTCATATGACCTCAAACTTGGCCGAATGCATAAATTCTGTTCTAAAAGGAACACGTCATTTTTCGATAACATTGGTTGTGCGAGAGACATATTTTCATTTAGCGGCACTATTTCTAAAGTTAGCAGCAAGTTATAAAGGCCAAATGCAAGGAGGCCATGTATGGTGTGCGAAGGTCTTGCGAGAAATTAACAGGCAGAAGGCACGGGCCAACACCATGCACACAATGTGTCATGATTGCGACAACCTATGGTTTCGTGTGACGGAGTTTGACAGACCGAACCAAGGTATTGTTGGCGGGCAGTATCGTGTACACTTGATAAATAGGACCTGCGACTGTGGGATATTTGATGCACTTCGTTACCCATGCGCTAATGTACTTACGGCTTATCAGAATCTCCGTCTTGATCCCATGAGCTATGTCGATGAAGTGTATAAAATAGAGAACATGTATAACGTGTGGAGACACGTATTCCCATCAGTCCCAGATGAACGTAAGTGGTCGTCGGTATCGCTTGCACCGTATAAGCTATTGCCGGATAGACAACTGATACGCAAACCAAAAGGTCGACCTTGCTCGACTAGAATACGCAACAATATGGATATCCGAGAAACGACCAACAACGTAGGTTGTGTGGATGGTGTAGGAACCCAGGCCATACATCTCGCTCGTGTCCAAATCAAAATAGTTGACAGTCTTCTTAATTTTTTTTCTCTTGGTGTCTATGTAAATCCTATTTATTTGTTGATGAAAACGATGTACTTTTGTAGAATGACTAATTTGGAAAAAAAAAACTTTAAGTTACAATAAAAATAAATATTGGACTTTTATTTTATAATTGAATCACAATAAAATAAAAATAAAAATAACTTTTCATTTTATTAAATATATTAAAATTAAATTACAATAAAAATAAACAATTTCTATTTTATTAAAAATATTAAAATTAAATTAAAGAAAAAAATTAAACAACTATTATATTATTAAATATATTAAAACTAAATTACAAAAATAAAAATAACTTTTTATTTTATTAAATATATTAAAATTAAATTACAATAAAAATAAACAATTTTATTTTATTAAAGATATTAAAATTAAATTAAAGAAAAAATTAAAAACTATTATATTATTAAATATATTAAAACTAAATTAAAAAGTAAAAAATAAAAACAACTTTTATTTTATTAAATATATTAAAATTAAATTATAATAAAAAATAAACAATTTCTATTTTATTAAAGATATTAAAATTAAATTAAAGAAAAAATAAACAACTATTATATTATTAAATATATTAAAACTAAATTACAAAAATAAAAAATAAAACAACTTTTATTTTATTAAAAAATTAAAATTAAATTACATATAAAAATAAACAACTTCTATTTTATTGAATATATTAATATTAAATTACAAACACAAATAAAAAAATAACTTTTATTTTATTAAAAAAAAAAAAATTATATTACAATTAAAAAATAAAAAAGTCGGTCCAAATCAATGTTGATGTCAGTCGGAATCAGTGCCACACGGGGGTGATCGGCAGTTACGCGCTGGATTCCTCCTTGTTCTAGCTTCCGGCGGGGGTCGTGAAACCTCGGGCGGGGATTTTGGTTCTTTTGGCAGTGGGTCTGGTTGTGGGTGTTGGGAGGATGACCCACCTTGATAAAATAACGACTGCGGAGGTGTTTGCATAAACCATAGCGGTGGTGTCTGAATCCCGTATGGCGAAGGTGACTGGTGAAAGGAAGTGCTCCCCGACGGCACCTCCTGTGATCCCTCACGCGACGACAGCCTCAAGATCGGCTGGCCAGTCGGAGTAGTCAGGAACGAACTCGAACCGGGCCATGCATTCGAACCTGGGGTGGGACTAGGAAAAGGAAACATATATGGGTTAGGATACATATAAGGGCTAGGGTACGCACCTGGCATAAAGGACAAAGGCTATGATGTCGGTGTCGTCGGCTGAAGTGATGGGCCCGGTGACTGTGGGCGCTGTTGATGGGCCTGGTGACTATGTCGGCACTGTTGATGGTCCCGTCTCATCACCCCTTCTCCTTGGATTTAAAGGGCCCTGTCGTTCACTTTGTTCACGAAGTTGCCGTCGCCTCTCCTCTTCCGACAACAAATACGGCTTACCATGGATCCTAAATCATGGCATGTATTTTGCACGCATGCTAACTCAGGAACGACGATCGGTTCCCAGATAGATAAATAGTCATACCGATTCTCCCACATCTCGATATATGCTGACCAAAATCTTGGCCAATCTGTGTGCATCTACCGTAAGCCGACTTTGTGCTCATCATCGAGCACCTCAAGTGGCACGAGAATCGATTTTAGAATCCAAATTGTCGCAGAACCCGATCTGACTGGTGCATCTCCACGGTGGCATAGTTGATCAATGGGACCTTCACATGCCAAATGTTTAGATTTTGCAAGAACTCCTCCGGAATTACTGCCCGAATTGTCGGATCCTCGTACGGTGTCCATTGAAACTATATTAACATGACCAAAATATTAGTTATATACATAATACTAAACACTAAATATGAAATACTAAATTATAAATACGAAATTTGAAACTTACTTGTGATTCCAACCGTTGGTTTAATAGAAGCCGTATATCTTTAAGCGAGGTAGGTATTGCAGCATAACTCGCCGAATGGTTCCACCTAATTAAATAAATTTTTAGCATACAATTATACTATAAATCTACATAATAATTGTAAAGTATAACATTAAATTTACCTCGTTATCAATGAGAATGTATATGGGTGGTCGAGTCGAGGACGTAAAAATGGAAATCGAAACCGTGCCCATGACTGCAGTAATGATAGGCAACCTTCGATTTTCGCTTTACTCATTGCCGTGTCGCCCAAGACATCTCCGATACAACTTTGATAGCACGCGGACTTCAACTCAATTCACCCACGCTCTAAAATCAACAAGTTTCAGACCATCTCAAGTGTACGAGATTTCAGACGTGTCCCAGATCGATAGCCTCAATTATCTCGAGAATGTATGCCCGAGCATACCGTATTCTTTCTATTTCGGTCGAACCATCATTCGGCTCCGGGAATGTGTCTCGTAACCAGGCCATCTCGATCCAACCTCTATGAATGTTATCCGAAATGGCACCCAGAAGCTCGTAGCATACGGCGGACCAATCGATAGAAGTTGTGGACCTGGTGTCTACGGACCTATCCACCGGCAATCCTAATTGCAAATGCACATCTTCTAGAGTGATAGTACGCTCTCCGCATGGAAGATGGAAAGTGTGCGTCTCGGGTCTCCACCTCTCTATCAACGCACTGATTAAGTTCGGCTCCAACTTGCACCCCCGGCCTATCGTGGCCATATGCCAAAAACCCGCTTCCTGCAGGTAATTCTCGATCAACGGCGATGGGGGACCATGCATATTGCGAATATAGCATTGCAACACCCGATCTACAGGCTGTTTAAAAAATTATAAAATAAAAATGAATTAAAATTGCATAAACCTAAAAAATATTAAATAGTATTGAAAAATTAAAATTAAAACCATTTGCATTTGATCAACGGAGATGTGTTTATCGTCTGCATTTAATTAATTCCCTACCATTGGTAATGCGATCGAAGATTTTATAATTTATCAAAAAAATATATTAAAAAATTAAAAAGGGCTTTTTTGTAAATATTAAAGGACTATTTTGAAATTTGAGAGTAAGTTTCAAGGACTTTAAGAGAATTTTGAGAGGAATTTGAGAGAAAGTTGAGAGAAAGATGATAGAGGACTAATGTGTGAAAAAAATAAAAGGGTTGGGGGTTTTTATAGGTTTTTTTTTTAATTTTTGACCGTTGCAAGGCAAAAGCGTGCCCTTGGGGGAGCGCTTTCTGCCACATCAGTAAAGCGCGTCCTCATCAGCGCGTCCTCATCAGCGCGCTTTGCTGATGTGGCAAAAAGCGCTCCCCCAAAGGCGTGCTTTCCTGCTTTTTCCCCACAAAACGCGCTGACGTGGACGCGTTTTGTGGGGAAATGGCCCTTTTCTTTAAATATTCCAGATTTTGACCCTTTTCCGTAAATTTATTATTTTTTTGGTATTTTTGGGTAAATTGCCCCATAATTTTTTGTACGTTGATATTTTAATGAGAATAATTAATTATTTGGACTAACTATAAAAGAACATGGATCAAATTATACCAAATTGAAGTAGAGAGACTAAAACCCTAGTTTTAGCATGGTAAAGGACCAATGTAAGAGGCGTCCTAAAAAATTATAACTAAGTCCTTTAATTTCTTTTACAATTTTACTTTTAACTCTAAAACTTTAAAAACTTGTAATTAAGCCCTACAAAAGTTTTTAAAATGTTAAAAAAATTTATTAATTATTAAAAATTTTAATTAGATCCCTAAAGTTTTAATTTATTACTGTGATTACAACCAATAGCCAAATGCCATTCAATAAAGCAAACCATACATTAAAATTGAACCCAGTTGTCATTAGAGACAGAAGCGTGTTGGAATCTAATCCTATCTTTGTTGAAAGACAAAATGGTCCTACCACTCACAACCCATGGCATCTTTTTGCCTTTCTTTTTTTCTATATAAACCCACATTTGTTCAGTCTATACTTCTAATATCTTAGCCTAAAGGCATTAATTACATTATGAAGCCTCAAAGCCTCTCCGGTGATAATAATAGTTATAATAATTCAGTGATGGCTGAATCAAAGGGGAGGATGATGATCAGGGAAAGGGTGAAGCAAGCATGCGAGGCGGCCATGGATGCCATGGCTAAGAAAGGGGTTCAAAAAGGGCATAGGGTTCGTATTTCCAAAGAAATAGAGAGACGAAATGGGAGCCACTATGCTGATGAACCCATAAGAACCATGATGTTCTTGGGTTCTTGGAGCCACACCTAGCTAGCTTCTCTTCTTTTTTTTTTTTATGATAATCTCTTGTAGAGTTGGAGGTGTTTTCATGAAGATAGTGCAACTATATATAGGGTTTCTGGTTTCTTAAAATATAGGCCTAAAATATCAAGAGTTGATGGATTTAAAAGTATAAACTGTGGAAATAAATAAGGATATAAAACTATTGTTAATTATGATGATGATGGTGATGGTAGTGGTCACGGTGATAGTGATGAAATGAGTGCTTTATATAAGTTGTTGATGTCCTAATATATTTTTGCAAATTCCTTTTTGTGCCTTTTTGATCTGAAAAAGTTAAAAGAGGAGAGAAGGGAATTGTTTATTATGGATAATGGTACTTTATGAGAAACATTTAGGGTATTATCTTTAATTGGAAAATTGATTAATTTAGCTACTAAAGTTTATCTATTTTCTTACTTTGGTCTTAATTATTATTTTTTCACTTTGGTTTTAATTATTGTTTTATCATTTTAGTTCTTAATTTTTAAATTTAGTCAAATTGTTTTGTTGTACTGTTAAAATTTTATTAAATTATTAATATTTTAATGACACTAACGAGGCAAGACAAGTGATAGTCTGCATGTACTTTATTACTAACATGGATAATTTGTTTGAAATTTTTATGAACTTTTAAAAATTTTGAATTCTTTAATCATTTTTATTAATTTTTGAAATTTTCATAGTCCAGACAACTTTTATATTGAGGAAAATACAATTGGACTAAAATTTGAAGGTCAAGGGTCAAAATGACAAAAGAAGTAAACATTAAAAGTTAAATTTATTATTATGTATTTTTATTTTTGAAACGTGTAATGTGATATATTATTTGAGTAAAAATCGACTCTATTACTTTTTCATCCATTAATATCTAATACCATAATCATCAAAATACATAAGTGTAAACACATGCAGAATCTATCTATTAAATGTAAAACTTGTGAAGGGTAATTAAATATATATTGAATATTAATGGATGGATGTTAGTTAAATTATGATTTTGTATGATACTGGAATTAACAAATTTTTAATTAATGTAGTTAAGATGACTTTCATCAAATCATATGTTGGCATATAATAAACATGGTCATGTTATGTTATGATCACACAATTTATTAAAGTTTCACATGTGGTATCACATCTCATAAATTTTATAAATGTATAATTAGTGGTATCACATCTCAGGAATTTTGAGATTCAAGCTTTAAGTCTATATTTTATTTTGATTTAATTGATATATTGATTTTAATTATAATTGTGTTTGTTTGTTGTATTAATCTATGTTGATTGTAGTTATACCAATACTACATTATTTGAATTTGTAATTTTAGAAAAGAAAATATATTTTAAAATTGAAAGGAAAATAATTAAAGAGTAAATTTTATAAAACACAACTTATGTTTCAAAAATAAATAATATTTTAGAAAATAGTTAAAAATATACATAAATTTTATTTTATAATAATAAAAGAAATTATATTTTATCATGTTTGATAATTTTATTTTTAAAATGTAGAATTTCATATTTTGATTTATATTTGATGTGTGTAAATTTATACATTCTCTGTCCACAAATAATAAGATGTCACTAATTAAAAGAAATTAAAAAACATATTTATTTTCTATTATTTTAAAATAATTTATTAATTTATGATTGAAGTGTTTCAATATAATTTACTCGCACATTATGAATTTATACAAAGATAATGCATCAAATGCAAACTTTTTATACATATATTCATTATATTTTATAAGATGATATAATATTCAAAATTTATATGATAACATGACTTGCAATCAATCATACGTTGACAGAAAGTAGGGACAATGCTAAGGGATAGGTAGGGTGTTGGTCCTCCCAAAATGAAAAATTATTATTTTAGTCCCTTAAAAATTTATTTAATAGTAAAAATATATTGACTCTCAAAAATGAATTTTTTTAATTTAAACCTTTTAAAATTCTAAAATAACAAGCATATATAAAGTAGAATTATATTTTAACCCTTTTAATTTTGCCCCTAAAGATGAATTTTTGGCTTCGTCCTTGACAAAGAGATAAGTAATGGCCAAATAATGGGTGTTGTTGTGGGGGAGAAGTAAAAATTGTAGGATTACCTGTTTCATTGCCGCTGCTGAAGGCAGCTCATTCACTCAAGCTAACATTACTATTGCACATACAAGCTATGATGGTAACTGATTATTTTCGCAATTTTTAGCTGCACAAACCTTTTAAATCATTCTGTTTTGGCCTAACCAAGTATAATATTCGATTATACGTCCTTGTCTTTGCTTCTCCCAGAAACAAACGTAGCAATCAGGTATGGCTATAACTTAAAAGTTTTTTTGCTGTGTTAAGCACTACACAACCTCAAATATCCATAGTATGACCATGTTTGAATATGTACAACTATTAGTCTTTGGAAATAAAAGTATAGCTTGACTGTTGTTTTTTTGCTGCATATCAAATGAGTGATGTTGTTGGGTTCCTTTGTTTAGGTCATCGAGGAATGATGTTATCTGGTTGTTTGAAGTGGCGGTGCATGGTTTGCTTATTTTCGAATTGTTGTATTGAACTCTCAAAGGCAGCTGGATGAAACTTGGTGCCACAGTTATTGATGTTAGAACTAATGGTATGTTGATGACCCAAAGTAAACAAGTCAGGACATAGGCTAGTGGGAGATTAACAAAATGCAGATGAAGTTTAATTTCCTACTCTTTAAAGTATAGCTTTGCCAACAAGAAAATATCTGATCAAATTTCCTTTTATCCGATTGGATTAGGTTTTAGGCCCATCCAGCCCCAAAGCTGAATCCAATTCCACTCTGCTGTATTATCATACTACTTTACCAATTACAAGTGGAAAGCTGGTACGTACAACAGTATTTCTTCTTTTCTTGGGACTAATACCTTCACTTTTTCACTTTTCTTCCTCTTCTCAACCATGATTTCCTCCAAAACAAAGAAAAATAATATATAATATGATGCTGGTTATGATACATGAAGCAATAAATGTTTTTTTTTTTTTTTTTCGTTTTGAAACATTAACCAGCCAAATTAACCATTAAAATTTAAAGGGTGAACTACAAAATTAATCATTTATATTTACATTTTGATCCTTAAAATTTTGAAAAATATTATATAATCACTCACGTTATTAATTTCTTATGTTATGGTCACTCAATTGTGTAATGACAATCTCACGTGACATATTGATAGCTGCTAAAGTTATGAAAGGGAGAAAAGAGAAAAGGAAAGAGAATTAATTGAAAAAAATATAAGAAGTATCTGTGTAATTTGACAAAATTAAAACCTTATAAGTAAAGAAGTTAGCATGTCCTGCACTCTTAACGAAAGTTAAAGACTCAGGCAAGTTGATACTCTTAACAAGAGTAAAGGATACAGTGATTATAACGTAATAAATAAATAAATGATATTATTGATCATATAGTAATTATTAAAATTAACTTTGTGGTTTATTCAAAAGCAGACTATTCATCCAGCTAATCAAGAGCAATCAAATTTTTACCTACTTACTATATCAAACAGTAATTATGTAAGCTATAAAAAGTTTTAAATCCAGTAATCTTCAAATCCTGTGGAACTCATTCCTTAATCGTTTTAAAAGCTAGATCACCTCAAGTGGATGCTTAGTCTCTTATTACGAACTCTCTTAACCCTTCTACTTGCCAAAGACTTGTGAGCGAAGCCATAAATCTGGAGAATCCGATTATTCCCTCCCCCTCTCCCACCGCGGCCATATTGGTTCTGGTTTTGGTTTTACCTAAGCTTTGATCCTAATCAATTAAACTTCTCTCCAATTTTGTTCTTGTTATTGGTGGGCTTCGCTTAAAAGCGAATTGTAATACGAAGGCAGAGCTCTTAATATGGACGCAATATACTGATCATTGGGATATTGGCTAAGGAGAGAGTAATTGGATATTTTGCCTGAGCATTTTCATTGATTCTTTAAACACAAAACCTTAAATATTCTAGAAACCACTCTTGTAATCTTGTTGAATATTTCAAACTTTTTAGCTTTTTTCTCCCTTTTCCTTTCCCTAAACAATTTTTTATTAATTTATTTTCTTTAAAATAATAATTTAATATAAAATATAGAATATGTGTCCAAATTTGATTGGGTTTTTTTTTTTTAAATGTCGTTTAGTGCTTGGACCAAAAACATTAACAGAAGTAAAGTTTAGGTATCTATATGGGACAAAAAAAACGTTTAGGTACATGAAAATGAATATAGTTTAGGGGCTAAATCATGAATAAAGCCTAATTCATTGTAATTTTTTTTAATATTCCCTAATGACACATGGAAATATTTCACCTTGCTTGTAGATTTTTTTAATTCATCCACCAATGCACCAATAATTTTCCTTATATTAATATAATTTATTATTTTATCAATCAATTTTAAAAAAAATCTTAAAATGATTGATTAAAAAACTCTTTTAAATATTTAAAACAATGTTAAACATTTAGGATTTAGGTATAGAAAGATCTTAGTATAGTTATAATAAAAACAAGTTTAACTTGTTTAAAAAAATGAGCTTAACTTAATTGAACGAAATGTAAGAATTACACGTGAAATATGATTGAATGGATAATATAATAAACTATAGAAAAATGCAAGTAATGAATGAAAAGCAATGTTGAAATTGTTTAAAGCTTTCACCATATTGAAATGAAGTCTTAATGCATCGATACGAAAGAATCATTAATTAAAATGTGGAGGTTGTATTTTCCTACAACTACTAAGCGTTGGTTGCTTAATTTCTTTAAGGTGTCGGCCCTCTTTCTAAAAAAAAGTTACATAAATATTAAAACTTATATAATATATAACATGATTATGAAAAAATTATTGTTGATATTGAGTATTAGTAAGAAAGAAGATAAGGAGGAAAAGGAGAAGGAGGTGGTGCAAAGGAAGCTTATTTACCTAAACAGACGGAGAGTGTCAAAAAAATATAAGGAGGTAAAGAATGAGGAGAAGATTGTATGCTGAGGAAGACAAAGGATTAAGGTTAGTAAGAGAGTTAAGGGTTCGATCCCTTCCTCGTTCATTAAGGTATTTATAAGTGGGGGCTTCTTTGTTCACTTATGCCACGTCACCAATAGTCTCGGGGTGATGGTGAACGTATGGTCAGCTAGGTGGCCGGTTCATTACACATTGATTATCGTCAAGCACGGTACTGCTCTAGCACTCTCCTTGTTGAGTTAGTATAAGGTTGCTATGCCTAGTGGTTCTTAGGTGATCCATCTTAGAGATAACAACTTAGGGACCATTGAGGTATAAGAACCTTGTAGTATCTCAGCAAGGAGAGTGCCAAAGCAATATCATGCTTGACAACAATCAATGTGTAACTAACCTGCCACCGGCCGACAACATGTTCACCATCGCCCCGAGATTGTCGGTGATGTGGCATAAGTGGACAAACCCCCTACCCCACCTATAAATACCTTGAAGAACAAGGAAGAAGGGATCAAATCTTGAAAGATTTTACCTGAATAGGTAAAAACACATCAAATATTATTGAGTAGCAATGGTTATAAATACCTCAAAACATAAGATAAACAATATCACTATAAAAGTATTTCCTAAGCAAACCAAAATAACAAGAGATAAAGATAAAATGAGAAACAAAATCAAGAGAAATAGATAAAGATAAACTTTTCTAATATGCCCCCTCAAGATTGTGATATCCCAGATACACCAATCTTGACTTGCAATCATTCAAAATCATAACGTGAAATTGCCTTGGTAAGCAAATCAACTAGTTGATGCTTAGTAGAAATATGAGTAACACGGAGCTTCTATTGTTGGACTATGGTTCGCACAAAATGATAATCAACTGCAATATGTTTCATCTGAGAATGAAACTTGGGATTTGCAAACAAATAAGTAGCACTAAGATTATCACAATAGAAAATTGGTTGAGAAGAGCAGAAAATAGAGAGTTCTTGAAGTAGATTTTGAATCCAACACAACTCAACTGTAGTGGATGCTAAAGAACGATACTCAGCTTCTGCCGAAGATTAAGTGTAACGACTCGATTTTTCAGTGGCATTGGAAAATGATGATTCGAAACCTCATTTTCTTAAATTGAGTCTGTAAATATTAAATATGAATATTTATGAATATATCAAAGATTAGTCAAGTAATTTTATCGAATTAATAGTTAGTTAAGGCTTAGGGACTAAATTATAAAAGTTTCATTGCTATAAATTTTTAATTAAGAAAAGGCTTGGGGACTTAGGTAGCAATTATACAAAGGATTAAAATGGTAAGTAAACCAAATTACAATATATGATAGTGGGATTTTATGGTGGATATCATTAACTTAAACTAATTAAAGATTTATGTTAATTAATTAAGATTAAAACATGTTAATTTAAGTATAATTAATAACCATAATGGAAAGAAAGAAAAGATGTTATCCTTTTCATTTTCAACCCGTGGAAACCAAAGAAAAAGAAAAGAAGAAATCTTGAAAACTTTTGGACATTCAACTACCAAATTCAAGTCCCTAACCATTTTTCTTTGATTTTTATGGAAATTAAATCATGAGAGCTTGATTAGCTAGCCCATGTACCAATTTGTGGAACTATTAAAGTTTTTGAAAGTTGCCATTATTGATAAATGGATGAAATTGGTGTGAATTTGATATAAATTAAGCTTAGATTATGAAAAGGACTAAATTGTAAAACTTAATAGTTAATTTCATATATTAGGGGCCAAATTGAATAAATAAAAACTATTATGAGATTTTAGTAGGAATAGAAAATAAAGGGTCCCTAATGAGTATATATGAAATCAAATTTTAATTTGAAGCTTTAAATTTGCTTGTCCCGAGTTTAAGGACTAAATTGAATAAATTGTAAAATATGTTTGGTTTTGTATTTGAAAGTGATTTGGATGGAAATTGATGTTGTGTCATTGTTGAATTATTATTCACAACTAAAGACAACGTCGAGTGGAAAAGGAAAGGCAAGAGAAGCCGACGAGTGACTCGAGCTTTCAGTTTGTATTTCTATGATCCGAGATCAATCTAATTATTATGTATTCTTGTTAAATTGCATCGTTTAGTAATGAGGTGAGTATATAATGGTTGTATGAGTTAAACTGTGGTGATTAATATAGTATATCGAGATAAAGGACTAAATTGAAGAAAATAAAAAGTAGTATAATTTAATTGATATGTGATACCTGGTATGATATTGAGTTGAAAAATGTTATATGTTGCATTGGAATGGTGAATTGATGATGAATTAAGAATGATGGAATGTGAATTGAACCATGTGATGAAATTGGAAAATTGGTTACCCTATTAACCGTTCAGGCAAAATTGGATATAGTTCGCATGCATAGGATTAGATTGTGTATGGGCTTATACTTTGATTTAACCGATGATGAACTTATGAGCCATCATATTTTCTTCAATTTATCCGATGATGCACCTCATATGCTAGTGTAATTGCTTCGACTTGTCTAATGATGCACTATGTGTGCCAATATATTTCTTTCAATTTATCCGATGATGCTCTATGTGTGCCAGTATATTTCCTTTGATTTATCCAATGATGCACTATGTATGACAGTACATTTACTTCGGTTTATCCGATGATGCATTGCGATGTTAGATTAGGATGCAGGATGGTTAATCTATGTATCCGTCTTGAGTCCGAGCTAGGTTAATGGAGTTATAAAATATGAACAGGTTAAAAGACATATGAATTGGATTGATATCATGGTTTGATAATTCAAATGTAAATTGCAATATATAAATTTGATAGCATCTGAAAGACCATGTGAGATGGCTAAACAAGCCTGAGGGCCAATATGGGAAGATAGCGGATGAATTAATTTGATTTGGAAATGAAATAAAATTTTGATTGAATATGTTAAATGGAATAGAAATGTGAACATTAATGACATTGGTATGATATGTTCAAGCAACTTGTTAATTGCGGTAATGTATAATTGATTCATTTGGCATGAATGGTACACCTTGTAGCATATACATAATGATATGTGGATTAAAAATAGTATGAATTGTATATGTATTACTTGATGTTAGAATTTGACATTGAATATATATACAATTGATATAAACTTGTTTTATATTGTCTTGAATCATAAAAATACCACTGAGCATTATCGCTTAACGTACGGTTTGTTTTCCCATGTGCAGGTATAGGTACATTTTGAGGTCCCAAGAAGTGATTCTAGCATCCAAGAAGCAATCTTTGACTTAGCAATGTTTGTATAGACCCTTTTTATTCTTTATATGGCATGTACCTAGGTTAAATCGGTTTTTGACATATTAAATTAAATTATCATGATCATATTTGAGTCTAAATTTGGTGAATTTAGAAATGGCCAAATGGTTGAAGTGTATATGAATTTGATACTAAAATGATTTACATGTGGAGGTGAATTTTGAGATTATATATGAATGAATGCATATGTTTAACTTGTAAATGGTTGAAAGTTGTCATAAGTGTATAATGTAGCAAATGTGAATATGGATTACAAATGAATTTGTGAATGATGAAACATGTTTAAATTGTATGTTTGAAATGGCATTTTTGTTGAACTTGAAATTGGTATTAATAGGTGTGAATTGATAAGTGATGTAGGTCGGTACTATTTTGGACTTTATAGAAGCAGTGAGTCACGTCGCGATAACATACCCTTAACATTGTGACGAGACCAAGTCAGTGAGTTGCGTCGCGACGAGAAACCTCTAATGTCATGATATCAAACTGAGATTTTAAAAATATTATAATTTTATCCTAATTCCACCTCAAGTTAGCAATAGAGCTTTTGTAAGCTCGAATAAGACCTGAAAATGATTGTATATCATATTATATGCATGTATTGCTCGTAACTAAATGTATAATGGTATAAATTGAATGTATTTGATCTTATTTGCTCCGACAACGAATATGGAATCCTAAGCTCAAATCTGACAATCAGGTCATGTTTGGGTGTTACATTGAGCAACAAAATGTTGCTTTTTGAGCTTCAAGAGATTGGATTACATCCTATAAAAAACATGTTCGCACTAGTAGAAGTGCGACCATCCTTATTACCTACCTAATCAACATCTGAAAAAGCATGAAGATCTAAAAAACAAGATCAATGAAGAAACAAACCATGATATAGAGTACCAAAAAGATACCAGACGATTATTTTAACCATTGCCTAATGGTATACCATTGGTCGATGTGAAAATTGAGTTAGTTTATTCACAGTGAAAACAATGTCTGATCTTGTAAGTTCAAGATTTGAAGGCAACCAAGAATTATACGATACTTTTAGGATCATCAAGATAAGCACTATCTTCAAGACATAAATTATTAGTGGCTAAAGGTGTTGTATCAAGATTAGCTCTTTGCATATTGACTTTCTCATTAACATCTTCAATACATTTATGTTTAGAAAGAAAGAAACCATCTTTATGTCTTAAAACTTGTACTCCAAGGAAGTACTGAAGCTCACCAATATCATTAATAGAAAATCGGTGACCAAGAGTAGCGACAAACTGATTTAAAGCATCAGAATTATTACCAGTAACAATCAAGTCATCAACATAAAGAACCACATAGATAGTCACAACATTTTCTTAACAAATAAAGAGACAATTATCAAAGGTGGCAATAGCAAACTTTAATGATATGAGATAATCTCACAATTTTGAATACAAAGCATGGGGAGTTCGTTTAAGACAATAAAGTAACTTATGAAGTTTGGAAACATGAGTAAGGTGCTCTTTTTCAACAAAACCCTTAGGTTGTTACATATAAACATCTTCAATTAAGGTCCCATGCAAGAACAAATTATTAACATCTAATTGACAAAGGAACCAATCATTAGAAACTGTCAAAGAAATAATAATTCTTACAATTGTATGTTTAGCCATCGAAGCAAAAGTTTCAACATAGTTGATGTTAGGACATTGACTAAACCTTTGAGCGTCGAGCCTTATATTTATTGACTGTATGATCGAGATTATATTTGATCCTGAAAATCCATTTAGAACCAACAACATTGTTAGACATCTTGTAACACCCTGAATTAGGGGTTATTTGCAATTTAATTAATTTTCCTTGTATACTTGAAGAAATTAATAATATGATGTTATTTGGCATGTTTAAGGATCCAAAAATAAACCCGAGCTAGGCCTGACCCAGTATTAAATATTTATTTTTATGTGTGTAAAAGGAAGGAGCAAGGGTAGTGAGGGTTTTAATAAAAATACGGGTAAGAATCGGACATGAAAGGCAGGTAGTAGGAGTGGCTAGGTGCGCCACTTGAGAGGGAGAGGTTTCGGGTTCGAAACGCAAGGGAAGCTAGGAAGAAATTTTGTTTTGGGCCTTTTGCGTCATAAGGGAAGGGCCAAGAGGAAGGTTTATAAATAAATAAAAGGGTATTTGACATGAAAGTCGACTAGGAGAATTGGCACAGGCGTTGGAAGAGAGGATCATGGCGCTTGGACTCGTGTTCGAGTCCTTGGGGTAGCACATGTGTGCGTTTATTTTTGTTTTAGTGCCAAAGCATAAGGAGCCAGCGAAGGATGGCTTATAAAAATGTCACGACGAGTTATGACATGAAAGTCTATTTGGGAAAGTTGGCAAGGGCGTTAAGAAGGGGGTCTTGCTTGGGGTGCCAGGTTCGAATCCAAGGAGCAAAGACTGGTTATTTTTTCTTCTCTCTTTTTTGTCTTTGGCATGAAGGATGAAGGAGTTTGGCTGCACTTTGGACTCCCAAGGTAGGCTGGAAGAGGTAAGTTTGGTGTTTTATTTTCACTCAATTTGTTTAAACAAGGATAGGAGATAAAGTGCTATTATCCTAGGTGATAATTAATAGTTTAATTATCAGCAAAGAGAGGAGAATTTGGCAAGATTAGGACTCTTTGAAATTTGTTTTTGTACTGACAAATAGAGTAAAGAAATTTCCACAACAGGTTTACTTTTCTTTTCCTTTGCTACTACCAAAATTCCTAGGAATTCTTCAAAATTCCAGCTTTCTCTTCTTTTATTCTAGCCAAAAACCACCCTTGATTTCCCCTACATCTCTTCTTTCTTTTTCCTCCTTGGTGTGCCGAATTTCTTCCCCCTATGTGGTGTAGTCTTAGCCGAATATTGAGAGTAGTATAGATCTCTTTAGATCCTTGTTGTCAACCGATTTGGTGAAGGTAAGAAGTGCCGAAACTCTCCTCCTATAATTCTTATTCCCTGTCGATTTGGTTGAATGAAAAAGGGTCGAAATATATTGATGGATGTGTGTTGGAACCGATTCCTAGGAACTTTGGGATCTCAAAGCAGGAAATCTAATCTACCATTCTTTGTCAAACAGTTGGTAAGTAGTGGTAAGGTTCTATTCTTAGTGAGTATTTAATTAGTGTTCAAAGCCGAAGGCTACTAATTTTTGATAAGTGCCAATTGTAGGGAAGTGAAACCGATTCACACTTGGAGTGTGTTGGCTAGGGTTCAAAAGCATTTGGGTAAAGCTTCGCATTCAAGCAGTAACCCCTTTGGATTATTTTGGTTTGGCCCAATGGCCTTAGTACTAACATTTGTTAATGGCCGAAAATAGGGCAAGGAAGGCTAGAGTAGCCGATTGACTTTTCTGGATTTAGAATTATCGTCGTTGATGTGTGTGTACATACACACTTTATGATTGATTAAGCGTGCTAAATATTGTGTGTGCTAAATCGATTTATGTAGCTTTGGATTTGATACCGAATAACGGTATAAGTGATGGTTCGGTAAGTCTCGTCAATATGAGTTACTATTTGATGCTTTTGGGAAGCATGGCATATTTGGTATATGTGATTTAATTATATGTTGGCATGAAATCTGTTGTATATCATGAATTGATGTGGGATATATGAGTGAGGGGAATTGATTTTCATGTCGGCGGACACAAAGTGATTTGGTATCACATTGTGACTACTGATCACCGAGGTTTGGCACCTCAGAGGTTTGGCACCTCATAGCGTCTTGTCGATGGCTTAGCACCACGGTGGGTTGGCCCCACGGATTGTATTATGGGATCGACGCCAGTGATTTGGTATCACACGTGGGTTGGCCCCACCAGTGGTTTGGCACCACATTTAATGACGATTATTGTGACTTAGGTCACCAGTGGTTTGGCACCACCAGTGGTTTGGTACCACACGGGGTAGAGAAAGGCGTTTGGATGGCTAGGTTGGGTATTATATTTTGTGCATGTTTATTGGTTATAAATTGTGTATGTTGTTGTACTAAACCGGGAAAGGGGTTACACACTGAGTCTTGGTGACTCACCTTTTCCTTGAATATTTTTCAGGTGACTCGTAGAGCGCGGATGTGGAGCCGGATGGACTCGAGGTGGCCATGCAGTGGAAATTAAATTTTACCTTGAAGTATTTAATTTTAGTTTTTATTCTATTTGGGTTTTATTTATTTAAGTTGTAATAAGGCCTCTTAAGATTATTTTTATTATTTTATTTGTTGGATGAATTATTTAAACTGTTTAATAACTTTAAAATGATTACACAAGTTTTCCTAAATTCAAACGAAAATATTTTCTTTCGTACCACCGGGTATAATCACAAAATTGGTAACAACTTGACTTAAATTTAATATATTTTTAAATGAACTAAGTATTGTTTTCTTTATACACATCAACTGTTTTAAAATAAGACAACATCTTTTACTCTAAATAATATCGGCTAAACAAAAGATTTCAAAATATTTTCATCTGTAACATACCAAATTTGGCCATAGTGTTTGGGCTAGGTTTGGGGTGTTACAAAAAATTGGTATCAGAGCCCGGTTCAAAACTCGGCTGTGGGGGGCCCAAGGCCCAAAATGTTTGGTTTTTGATAGTAGGCCTTATTATGATGTTTTAAGAAAGTGGTTGTGATTTGAACAGCATGGCACCGAGTCTCCGGCACCTATCCGCCCAGGTAAGTACTTCTATCAATTTTTGTGAACTCTTTTGATGAGGGGTAGAAGGGTAAAATGGGAACGTAGACTACTAGAGTAGAACTGTTGAACCCTAGGGTTAGCATACTCCAACAGATATTGCATAAGATTTAATAATTACCTAAACAAACCCTGTGAGTTGTCACTAAGCAAAAGATGTGGCAATCGTTATACGCATGTCTAGGATTGGATTCGGTGGGGGCCTGGTATTTAAGCAGTCCTCGTGACTCACCTCCTACTCACTTGAATCCTACCTGGTGCGTAGTAACGGTTCATCCTAGCTGAGACGACACACTCACAGGCTAAATTCAATAACTAAAACCCGAAAGGGACTAGCCGTTTTGTTTTGGAAATAATTAAAATTTTAGTTTTTTAAAAAAAACCAAAATACCCTTGGTTTGTAAAATACCCTCTGTACGAAAATTTTCAAATAGAAACTTTCAAAATATCCTTCTTTTATGAAAATACTTAGAACCCAAATTTTTGGAAATTATTTTGTGAAAATAACCTGATTATATAAAATTACTAAAATACCCTTAGGGGTAAAATTTCGAAAACGCCCTTGAAATTATGAAATTTCCAAAATACCCACGGTTTTTAATCCAAAAATTTCATCACATGAAAAGTGCCCCAAAAATCTTAAGATTCAAAAACGCCATGATTTGTAAAATTACAAAATTGTCCCTAACCTACAAAATTACCAGAATACCCCTAACTTTCAAAATTTTGCAAACATCACTATTTTGGAAAGTGCAAGCATCAAAAAGAGCCCTCAAAGATTTCATAACCTTTGAAACATCCCTGATTTATCAAATTTTACAAATTCACCTTGATTATGAAAAATTACCAAAATGCCCCTGAGTTTCAAAATCACCAAAAGACCCCCAAATTTTAAAATTTTCCAAATACCCCAGGAAATTAAGAGATTTAAAATAATTTTTGACAAAATCATCCGAGAACCTGTGTTTTTGAAAAATTACAAAAATACCCCTGTAGGACAAACTACGAAAATGCCCTGGGTAGTGGAAAAACGATCACAACGAAACTACAACGTCTCTTTGAATGAATGAAAAACTGTGTGCTTGTTTGATTACGAAAGAACCACTCCTAAAGCTCTTATCATAAAATTTCTTCGTGAATAATTAGTGAAACAAGTACTAATCCATAAAATTTCGTAATCAGATTAAAGCGCAATAGTTAGAATGAGCTCTAGAGGATGAGGCCGTCGTGGGCCGCAGAGGCGTGATAACCGTGTCGTAACCCGGTGAGGTCGGGTCAGGAATCGGAGAATGGGGTACCACCGCCACCATCACCCCCAATTTTTAAAACTGAGGAGCAGGATCAGACGGGAGGTGAGGCATAACGCAAGCTGTGTTGCGAGTCCTTGAGATGGTGGCTGGGGTGAGTGGAGGTATGGGAGCTTGAAGTCTGTACCCGAGTGACTTCGATCCAACGGGGCCGAGGTATTTCGGGGAGTATCGGGAGTGGCACCCAGTGCGACAGAATACTGGTTAGAATCGACTGAAAGAATCATGGATGATCTTGATCTAACGGATGAGGAGAAGCTGAAAGGAGTAGTGTCGCTTCTAAAGGATGAGTCATATCAGTGGTGGCTTACGGTCTGAGATGGTGCTATGGCAGATGACCTTACTTGGGAGTACTTCAAAGCTGCTTATCAGAAGAAGTATGTGGGCACCAGCTACATTGATGCTCAGAGGAAAGCCTTTCTGGGGTTGGTACAAGGAAATAAGACGGTGTCGGAATATGAAGCAGAATTCTTGAGGCTGAGCCGCTATGCTCGGGGAATCGTGTCGACGGAGCATGAGCGGTGTGTCCGCTTTGAAGACGGATGAGGATGACCCGAGACTCTCGATTGCTCCACAGCAGAGCGTGAGTTTACTATTTTGGTGGAAAAGGCTAAAGTAGCGAAGGGTCAAGGCATCCGTAAGATGTAATTATGATAGAAACAAGCAGAAAAGAGGCTTCGGATCATCTGGATCGGGTAGTAACGCTCAGAAGAGGGCTAGCAGGATGGGCCAAATCAGGCAGGAAGGCCCATAGCTACTAATCAGAGATCGGCTCAGTGTAATCGTTGTGGAAAATCACATTGGGGAGGATGTTGGACCGGTGAGAGGGGATGTTTTGAATGTGGATCTTTGGATCACCGGGTAAGGGATTGTCCTCAGAAGTTGGCTAAGAATCAGCCAGAGGGTCAGAACCGTGCTCAGGCTAGAAATGTAGGACCACCACAGAGGGGTCGCAGAAATGGTAGAGGAAACAATGGTTCTAATCGAGGTCGCGGGAATCCGGAAGAGGGGCAGGCAATACTGAAGCAAGGCAACCTGGTTTAGTCTACGCAGCGAGGCGTCGAGAGGAGGGTGACGATCGGACGTCATAACCCAGACGCTTCTAATTTTGGTCTTCCATATGTTGCATTAATTGATGTGGGGTCAACGATTCATACGTTGCTAGTAGTGTGGTAGAGACCATGAACTTAGACTCGAGACTACTTAGGAGATGACGGTGATTAGCCCTCTAGGTAACTCAGTAGTTGTAAACAAACTATATAGAGATGTACCCTAGAACTCCAAGGGTAGTGTTTGTGGTGACCGATGGAACCGCCGTTTGGGGAGTTCGACTTAATTCTTGGCATGGACTGGTTAGTTAAGCATCAGGCGAAGTTGGATTGTGCCGCTAAGCGCATGGTTCTAAAGATGGCTGAGGGTGATGAAGTGGTCATGATAGGTAAAAGAAGGGATTACCTATCCAACGTGGTGTCCGCATTGAAGGCGGAGAAAATGGTCAGAAAAGGATGTGAGGCGTTTTTGGTTCGAATATGTGCCTTGAAGGCTAAGGAACCAGTAGTTGAGAAGGTCTGAACGGTAGGGGAATTCACTGATGTGTTTCCAGAGGAACTTCCGGGTCTACCTCCAGATCGAAAAGTTGAGTTTGGCATAGACTTATTGCTCGGAATGGCACCTGTGTCTATAGCACCCTATCGAATGGCACCAAAGGAATTGGTAGAGTTGAAGGCTCAAATTCAAGAACTTTTGGACCTAGGGTTTATCCGACCAAGCATATCTCCGTGGGGAGCACCAGTGCTGTTCGTCAAGAAGAAAGATGGGTCAATACGGATGTGCATCGACTACCATCAGTTGAACAAGTTAACGATCAAAAACAAGTATCCGTTACCCCGGATCGATGACTTGTTTGACCAACTGAAGGGTGCATCGATTTTCTCAAAGATAGACCTTAGGTCGGGTTATCATCAACTTAAGGTGAAGGAGGTGGATGTTTACAAGACGGCATTCCGAACTCGATATGGGCATTACGAGTTCCTAGTGATGCCATTTGGGTTGACCAACGCACCGACAGCATTCATGAACTTAATGAATAGGGTGTTCCAGCAGTACTTGGATCAATTTGTCGTGGTGTTCATAGACGACATATTGGTTTATTCAAAGTCAGAGGAGGAGCATGGCATGTATTTGCGTATAGTCCTACAAGTACTGAGGGAGAAGCAGTTATATTCCAAATTCAGTAAGTGCAAATTTTGGCTTAGGGAGGTGGCTTTCTTAGGTCACGTGGTGTCAGCGAAAGGGATTAGAGTGGACCCTCGCAAGGTTGAAGAGGTGTTGGAGTGGAAGCCGCCTAAGTCAGTGGCAAAAATTCGAAGTTTTCTGGGTCTGGCAGGATACTATCGAAGATTTGTGGAAGGGTTCTCTTTAATCGCAGCCCCATTAACTAAGTTGTTAAGAAAAGGAGTTCCATTTGTATGGTCGGAGAAGCAGCAAGAAAGTTTTGATAAGCTAAGGAAGATTCTGACTGAAGCTCCAGTTCTGGTACAGCCTGAGGTAGGAAAGTTATTTACAGTTTACTGTGATGCGTCCCATACGGGGTTGGGATGTGTATTAATGCAGGAAGGGAAGGTAGTAGCCTATGCGTCCCGTCAGCTAAGACCGCATGAGGCTAACTACCCAACTCACGACTTGGAGTTAGCAGCAGTAGTTTTCGCCTTGAAAATATGGAGGCATTACCTGTATGGGGAGAAGTCGATAGTCTACACGGATCACAAAAGTTTAAGGTATCTCTTGACTCAGAAGGACTTGAACTTGAGGCAACGACGATGGATCGAATTGTTAAAGGACTACGACTGTTCAATTGAGTACCATCCGGGCAAAGCTAACGTGGTGGCTGACGCGTTAAGTCGGAAGGTCGTGGCGGACTTAAGGGCGATGTTTGCTCATTTGAGTCTATACGACGATGGAAGTCTTTTGGCGGAGCTGCAAGTTAAGCCGACTTGGATCGAGGAGATTAAGGAAAAACAGTTAGTAGACGAAAGTTTGAGTGCTCGGAGGTTGCAAGTTCAGGATGGTGGTTTGGAAGGGTATAGCTTGTCCGATGATGGAGTATTACATTTTCAAGGGCGAGCTTGTATGCCGAAAGATGTGGAATTGAGACAGAAAATTCTTCAGGATGCTCATAGCAGCCCATACGCTATGCATCCGGGAGGAAGCAAGATGTATGGAGATTTACGGAGACAATTCGGTGGCTGTGGTTGAAGCGGAGGTAATCGATTTTGTGGGAAGTGTCGACTTGTCGGCAGAGTTAAAGTGAACATCACCGCCATCGTTTATTTCAACCAATAAAGATCCCTCAGTGGAAATGGAAGAGGATCACGATGGATTTTGTCAGTGGGCTACCCCTTACACCCAGTAAGAAGGACGCAGATTTGGGTGATTGTGGACCGTCTAACTAAATCAGCTCATTTCATACCGGTAAGGGTGGATTACTCACTTCAGAAGCTAGCTAAGCTGTATGTGTCAGAAATAGTGAGGTTGTATGGTGTGCCGGTATCAATCATCTCAGATAGGGATCCCAGATTTACGTCAAGGTTCTGGAAAGCATTGCATCAAGCTTTGGGTACACGATCGATTTCAAAGATGACTTTCCATCCACAATCGACGGGCGATCAAAAGGGTCATCTGATTTTAGAAGACATCTTTGAGAGGTTGTGTTCGGATTTCATGGTAGTTGGGAAGAGTATCTACCGTTAGCGTAATTTGCTTATAACAATAGTTATCAGCGAGTATTCGAGATGGCTCCATATGAAGCGTCAGATGGATCGGAAATGCCGTACTCCTACATGTTAGACGGAGTTGGGTGAACGACAAGTCTTGGGTCCAGAGTTGGTGACTGAAACAGAAGATAAAGTTAAAGTGATTCGGGCTCGTCTTAAGGAAGCGTCAGATAGGCAGAAGTCTTATGCTGAGCTTAAGCGAAAAGAGATAGAATATACAGTGGGAGATAAAGTTTTTCTGAAGGTGTCACCTTGGAAAAAGGTATTGAGATTTGGGCGTAAAGGGAAGCTAAGCCCAAGGTTCATCGGGCCATATACAGTGTTGAAACGAGTGGGACCGGTAGCTTATCATCTCGAGTTGCCGGCAGAGTTAAGTCAAATTCATGATATTTTCCATGTGTCGATGCTTAGACGATATCGGTCGGATCCATCACACGTCGTGCCAGTTGAGGAAATTGTAGTAAATCCAGACATGTCCTTCGAGGAAGAGCCGGTACAAATCTTGGATCGTGATGTCAAAGTTTTACGTAGGAAGTCAGTGCCTTTGGTGAAAGTGCTATGGCGGAATCATGGTACGGAGGAGGCCACATGGGAACCCGAGGATGTGATGCGGTAGCAATACCCCCATCTCTTTTGATCCAGGCAATTTTGGGGCCGAAATTTTCTTTAAGGGGGGTAGAATTGTAACACCCTGAATTAGGGGTTATTTGCAATTTAATTAATTTTCCTTGTATACTTGAAGAAATTAATAATATGATGTTATTTGGCATGTTTAAAGATCCAAAAATAAACCCGAGCTAGGCCTGACCCAGTATTAAATATTTATTTTTATGTGTGTAAAAGGAAGGAGCTAGGGTAGTGAGGGTTTTAATAAAATACTGGTAAGAATCGGACATGAAAGGCGGTAGTAGGAGTGGCTTGGGGCGCCACTTGAGAGGGAGAGGTTTCGGGTTCGAAACGCAAGGGAAGCCAGGAAGAAATTTTGTTTTTGGGCCTTTTGCATCATAAGGGAAGGGCCAAGAGGAAGGTTTTATAAATAAATAAAAAGGTATTTGACATGAAAGTCGACTAGGAGAATTGGCACAGGCGTTGAAAGAGAGGACTGCGGCGCTTGGACTCGTGTTCGAGTCTTGGGGTAGCACATGTGTGCGTTTACTTTTGTTTTAGCGCCAAAGCATAAGGAGCCAGCGAAGGATGGCTTATAAAAATGTCGCGACGAGTTATGACATGAAAGTCTATTCGGGAAAGTTGGCAAGGGCGTTAAGAAGGGGGCTTGCTTGGGGTGCTGTGTTCGAATCCAAGGAGCAAAGACAGGTTATTTTTTTTCTTCTCTCTTTTCTTCTTTGGCGTGAAGGATGAAGGAGGTTGGCTGCACTTTGGACTCCCAAGGTAGGTGGAAGAGGTAAGTTTGGTGTTTTATTTTCACTCAATTTGTTTAAACAAGGATAGGAGATAAAGTGCTATTATCCTAGGTGATAATTAATAGTTTAATTATCAAGAAAGAGAGGAGAATTTGGCAAGATTAGGACTCTTTGGGGCTATTTTTGTACAACAAATAGAGCAAAGAAATTTTCAACAACACTTACTTTTCTTTTCCCTTTGCTCTCGCCGAAATTCCTAGGGAATTCTTCAAAATTCCAGCTTTCTCTTCTTTTATTCTAGCCAAAACCACCCTTGATTTCCCTACATCTCTTCTTTCTTTTTCCTCCTTGGTGTGTCAATTTCTTCCCCTATGTGGTGTAGTCTTAGCGAATATTGAGAATAGTATAGATCTCTTTAGATCCTTGTTGTCAACCGATTTGGTGAAGGTAAGAAGTGCCAAACTCTCCTCCTATAATTCTTATTCCCTGTCGATTTGGTTGAATGAAAAAGGGTCGAAATATATTGATGGATGTGTGTTGGAACCGATTCCTAGGAACTTTGGGATCTCAAAGTAGAAATCTAATCTACCATTCTTTGTCAAACAGGTTGGTAAGTAGTGGTAAGGTTCTATTCTTAGTGAGTATTTAATTAGTGTTCAAAGCCGAAGGCTACTAATTTTTGATAAGTGCCGATTGTAGGGAAGTGAAACCGATTCACACTTGGAGTGTGTTGACTAGGGTTCAAAAGCATTTGGGTAAGGCTTCGCATTCAAGCAGTAACCCCTTTGGATTATTTTGGTTTGGCGAATGGCCTTAGTACTAACATTTGTTAATGGTAGAAAATAGGGCAAGGAAGGCTAGTGTGGCGATTGACTTTTCGGATTTAGAATTATCGTCGGTGATGTGTGTACATACACACTTTATGATTGATTAACGTGCTAAATATTGTGTGTCTAAATCTGATTTATGTAGCTTTGGATTCGATCTGTAACGATATAAGCGATGGTTCTGTAAGTCTCTGTCAATATGAGTTACTATTTGATGCTTTTGGGATATTGGTATATGTGATTTAATTATATGTTGGCATGAAATCATTGTATATCATGAATTGATGTGGGATATATGAGTGGAGGGGAATTGATTTTGTGTCGACGGACACCGATGATTTGGTATCACATTGTGACTACGGTCACCGTGAGGTTTGGCACCTCCGAGGTTTGGCACCTCATAGCGTCTTGTCCCAAAGTGGCTTAGCACCACAATGGGTTGGCCCCATGGATTGTATTATGGGATCGACACCGGTGATTTGGTATCACACGTGGGTTGGCTCCACCAAAGTGGTTTGGCACCACATTTAATGATGATTATTGTGACTTAGGTCACCGGTGGTTTGGCACCACCGGTGGTTTGGTACCACACGGGTAGAGAAAGGCGTTTGGATGGCTAGGTTGGGTATTATATTTTGTGCATGTTTATTGGTTATAAATTGTGTATGTTGTTGTACTAAACCGGAAAGGGTTACACATCGAGTCTTGGTGACTCACCTTTTCCTTGAATATTTTTAGGTGACTCGTAGAGCGGATGTGGAGCCGGATGGACTCGAGGTGGCTATGCAAAGGAAATTAAATTTTACCTTGAAGTATTTAATTTTAGTTTTTATTCTATTTGGGTTTTATTTATTTAAGTTGTAATAAGGCCTCCTAAGATTATTTTTATTATTTTATCTGTTGGATGAATTATTTAAACTGTTTAATAACTTTAAAATGATTACACAAGTTTTCCTAAATTCAAACGAAAATGTTTTCTTTCGTACCACCGGGTACAATCACAAAATTGGTAACAACTTGACTTAAATTTAATATATTTTTAAATGAACTAAGTATTGTTTTCTTTATACACCTCAACTGTTTTAAAATAAGACAACATCTTTTACTCTAAATAATATCGGCTAAACAAAGGATTTCAAAATATTTTCATCTGTAACATACCAAATTTGGCCATAGTGTTTGGGCCGGGTTTGGGGTGTTACACATCTGTCGAGGTACAAGAGATCAAATACCTTGATATTTGAGTGCATTAATCTCTTCAATCATAACGAGACGCCATTGTTAACTTTTTAATGCTTAATTAATTGTTCGTGGTTCCACTTCTCTAGGTTTGGCTTAAGGGTTTATGGAATCAATTTGGGGATCAAGTGTCAGCAATGTAGGAAGGGACTTGATAATGTTAAGGTAAAGATGATATATGGATTTTCTAATATTATTCTTTGCTTAAGTAAGCATGGAATGAGAAGGTTGTGGTAAAGGTTGTTTTGATGACGTTGATGGAGGTAAATTTGATGGTAGAGATGTGGAAGTGTCAAATGAAGGCTCAAGTACATTATCTTGAGGCACAATAGATAATGTAGTAGATTGTATGTCTAAATTTGAAACTTATTGGCTTTTTAAGTCATTGGATGAAGAGGTTACACCAAAAGAAGCATTAGTAGCTGAAAGCCCATCAAATGGATGTGCTTGAGATACTTGTGGTAAAATTGAAGAACTGGATGTTATAGGAAGAATATAGTGAGGAACTTATTCATGAAAAGACTTTTCAGAAGGACTAGTAGAATGAAGATCAAGATTAGTATATGGCAAAATATTCTTTACAAAATCAACATTACGAGAAATATAAATTTTATTTGTTGACGGATCAAAACACTTGTGAGTAGCTTGATTTAAAGCATACCTTAAAAGAATACAAAGTCGAGATCTGGGTTTTAACTTGTTTCTAGAGTATGGTTTCAACTAAGGATAACACAAACAACCAAAAACTCTAAGACGAGTGTAATTTGATAAAGAACCAAAAATTCAAAAATATGAAGAATCATTATTTAAGATGAAAGTTGGAATCCAATTGATAAGAAAAGAAGTAGCAAGAAATGCATGAGACCAAAATTCTAAAGGCAATTTAGCTATGTGAATTAAACTAAACCCAGTTTCAACAATATGGCGGTGAGGACGTTCAACAGTCCCATTGTGTTCAGGTGTGTAAAGTGGAGTAAGGAAGTGAGAAATTCCATTTGAAGAAAGATAGTCATGAACATGAGTAAATTTCCCACCATTATCTGATTAAAAAGAAACAATAAATTTTTGGAAGTATTTTTCAGTAATAGCTTTAAACTTAGGAAAAATATCAGATATTTCAGGCTTATGTCACAACGAGTATAACCAAATGTGTTTAATGTAATAGTCAACAAATATAAGATAATAATGAAAACCATAAATTGAAGAAATAGGTGTCAAAAACCAAACATCAGCATAAATAAACTCCATATGAGAGGAGCTTTTATCAAAGATATAGCAAATGGAAGTTTGTGCATTTTATGCACTTACAAGAACTATAAAAGAAACATGAACTAATTGACTTTATTAGAAGATTCAAATTATTAAAAACAAGATGTATAACTGGAGTGGAGGATGACCAAGACAATTGACCTTATTTTCCTCGATCGATGAGGGAGAGATAAAATCAACACTCGAGAACTAGAATAAAATATTGCGTCTTTACAAAAAGTGTGATAGGTCAGTTGTAATATATGTAGTGTTACAATAGAACGCTGGAGTATTTTAATGATCGAACCCAAAAGAATCTTGGATTAACAATTTCTAAATAATGTGCATGTCAAATAAGGAGTCTAACCAACTAATCACAAAAAAAATTATATTACAGCAAATCATAGAGTCATAAGAAATTAAACTAATCTATTATGATAAACCATAAATGTAACATATTTTAATTCCCTACTTGGCATATTTTTGGATGATTTATGATGAGAATTAGTGAATTTGATGCTCCTAATCCCTTAAATTCATGTTTCTATACTTAGTAGAGCATTTGGGAGCAAAAGGAAAGAAAAAGGGGCCAAAATTAGAGTTTTCAGGATCCACACAGGCTGGGCACACGCCCATGTGAGCCATATGGGCTAGCCACGCGCCTATGTTCCAGCCCGTGTCGATTTCACACCCTGCTTCCCTGTTACGCAGAAAAACCCAATTTTTAGGGTTTCTGAGCATTCTAAAGTCTATAAATACACACTAGAAGAGGACCTAAAGGGGACACAGAGTAGATCAAAGAAATTACTCGAAGGAAGCCATCGGAATCATCTCGGAAGTAGGATCTCATTCAAGATTGAAGATCTCCATCAAGTTCTTTAGAATTTTTTGGGTTCTTTATGTCTTGTTGTTTTCTTTATTCTAAGATGTTTTCCTTTATGAACTAAACTCCCTAAATACCTAGGGAGGATGAAACCTATGATGAATCTTATTATTTAATTATCTGAATTACACGATAAATACTTGTTCTTGTTCTTAATTATGTGTTCTTAACCCTTGCTTTAATATTTTCAGGTTATTAAGTCAAGATTGATGTACTTATTCAGTGGAGCAAAAGTCCCTGTTTAAGAGTAGATCTCGCGTAATTAAGTAGAGTTGATTGCAACCCTAGAAATAGGATGACATAAATCTGCTGGATTAGAGTCAAATCTAATAAAGAAATCCATAGATTGAGTTAATGCGACGATAGGGGTTTTAATTAGAAAGAGATTTTAGTTAATCAACCTAAAGTCAGTTGTTCTTAGTCTCGAAAGAGATATTAACATAATTTAGGAATTTCTACGAAACAAACAAGTGAATAAATCGTTTAATTCAGAGTCAGAGTAATAAGTGAAGTCTAGGTGGATTCTTCCTTGGGTATTGTCTTTATTCATTAGTTTATTCGATTATTTTCTTCACTCTCTCTGTCGCGTTCATAGTTAATTAGTTAGTTAAATTTCAGATTAAAATAAATCCCCTTGATTATTAGGCTAAATAACAAAAAGATAGTTATTACTAGTAATTTTAGTCCTTGAGGATACGATATTCCGGACTCATCAAAGCTATACTACTGTTCTATAGGTGGGCTTGCCTTTGTCGAAATATTAGTTAGTTTCGAGCCCATCAAGTTTTTGGCGTTATTGCTGGGGACTAAAATATTAAGAACACTTAATTTTTATTACTTTAGCAATTTTTTATTTTTATTGCAATTTATTTTTGTTTTTTTACTAACTCTTCTTTTATTTGTTTTTGGCAGGTGTCTCTAGTTTATGACTAGAAGAAACCCGTCAGGACCTTTATTATTTGACAGCAAGATCGAGAGCACAGCTCGCAGAAATTGTAAAAAAGCAAGGCGAGGTCTACAGTATATAGAGGAAGAGCAAGAGGACGATACCAATCTTACCGAGGAGATGACTGAAAATCTAAACAATCTGCTACCTCCTATGGTTGCCGCGAATCCTGTGAATCAAAATCCTACTCTTCGTACTATGTACGATTATGCTAAGCCCAATTTAATTGGGGCTGAATCGAGTATTGTTAGACTTACTATTGCTGCAAATAATTTTGAACTGAAAGCTAACACTATTCAAATGATTCAACAGTTTGTTCAGTTTGATGGTTTGCAGGACGAAGACCCAAATACTCATTTGGCTAATTTCTTAGAATTTTGTGATACTTTTAAAATTAATGGTGTTTCTGATTATGCCATTCACTTACGATTATTTCCCTTTTTCATTGAGGAATAAAGCTAAACAGTGGTTCAACTTATTACCACGAGGTTCCATCACTACTTGGGAACAAATGGCCGAAAAGTTTCTATTAAGGTCTTTTTCACCGGCTAAAACGACAAAGTTGAGGAATGATATCTCTTCTTTTGTGCAAATAGATTTAAAAACTCTTTACGATACATGGGAGAGGTATAAGGACTTATTAAGAAGGTGCCCCCACCATGGGTTACCTCTATGGTTATAGGTTCAAACCTTCTACAACGGTTTGAACCCCTCAACTAGGCAACTAATCAATGCAGCCGCCGGTGGACTCTAAATAACAAAACACCTGAAGCGGCTTACGAATTTATTGAAGAGATGTTACTAAATAACTATCAATGGTAAGTCATGAGGACAAAGCCTAATAAAGCAGCCGGTGTTTTCAACCTTGACGCGGTCACCATGTTATCTAACCAGGTAGAGCTTTTAAATAAAAAAAATTGATGGTTTGTATGGTTCTTATCAGGTACATCCGGTGATGCAGTGCGATACAAATGGGAGAGGGGTGAACAACACAGAATATCTATCCTATAACCCTAGCATAGAGAACAAACAAGTCAACTATATGGGTAACTATTCTAGACCTCAAAATAATCCCTATAGTAACACTTATAATACAGGTTGGAGGAACCATCCCAATTTCTCGTGGGGTGGTCAAGATAATCAAAGACCACAACCTCTTCCAGGTTTTTAATAACCACCTTACCAGCAGGAGAAGAAGCCGAACCTTGAGGAGATGCTAACGAAATCCATCTTAGTGTCAGAAACACATTTCCAAAACACTGAAACAGAGCTTAAAAATTAGCAAGTGTCGATTCAAGGGCTCGAGAATCAAATAGGTCAGCTTGCTAAGCTGATCTCAGAAAGACCACAAGGTAGCTCGCCTAGCAACACCGAAACTAACCCAAGAGAGCAGCTCCATGTGATTACTGCTCGAGATGAAGAAGGGTTAGTTGAGTCCAAACCAGAACCAAGGCAAGAAAGCGTGGTAAGTAAAGGTAAGGTTGATGAAAGCCATAGTAAACAAAAACCGGTAAGTAAGGAATATACACCTCGTGTGCCATATCCCAACGAGACAAAGAAAGACCGCACAAATGAACAATTCGGTAAATTTCTTAAACTTTTGAAAAAGTTGCATATTAACTTACCTTTTATTGAAGCTCTTTTGCAGATGCCCAACTCAGTTAAAATTTTAAAGGAGCTTTTGGCAAACAAATGGAAGTTAGATGATTTGTCGCACGTGGAGCTAAATGCAGTATGCTCAGCTATCTTACAAAATAAACTACCCAACAAATTGAAGGATCTAATGAGTTTTACTATTCTTTATTTAATTGGTAGTTTAAATGTAAATAATGCTTTAGCTGATTTAGGGGCAAGTATTAATGTCATATCTTACAAAATGTT